>CM024758.1:132188276-132469802 GCA_014218235.1 Colocasia esculenta | reverse complement strand
TGACGCGCCGGCCCCCCCGTCCAATCCATCTCTCGTCGAGCGCTTCGTTGGAGACTTGGAGAGACAGAGGAGAGAGAGACAGAGGACTTGAGAGGACTCAGAGGAGTCTGAGGAGAGCCCCGGCCCCCTGATGCCCTGCCCCCATCTCTCGCCCCTCTCCGCTTCAGGCCGGCGTGTGTCAGCAGTCTGCGTATCATCTCCTTCCTCCTTCCTAGCACAACAGCAGTGGAGCTCCCCTATCTGCGTCCAGGATCTCCTTCCTCCTTCCTGGCACAGCAGCGGCGGTCCGGCGGAGCCCCTCTTCGCGCCCGGCGTCTCCTTCTTCCTTCCTGGCAAAGCAACGGCGGAGCCCTTCCTGGCACAGCGGCGGCGGAGCCCTTCCTGGCACGGCAGCGGCGGAGCCCCTCTCCGGTCCGGCGTCTCCTTCTTCCTTCCTGGCACAGCAGCAGTAGGGCCCCTCCGGTCCGGCGTCTTCTTCCTTCTTCATGGTAATGTCTGCATCTCTCCCTGTCTTCTCTTCAGACTCTCCATCTTCTTCTCCATCCCTCTCTTGAATCCTCTCTCTCACACAGTCACATAGGCCGATGAAAGGCCCCGCGGGCCTCCCTCTCTCTCTCTCTCTCTCTCTCTTAGGCCGGCCTCCGGCCTCACTCTCTCGCTCTTCCTCTCCCTCCCTCTGGCTTCATCTCTCTGTCACACACATACAAGCAGATGGACAGCCGCCGGCCTCCCTCTCTCCCTCTTCCTCTCCCTCCCTCTGGCTTCATATCGCTTGCACACACACAGGCCGACCGACGGCCTCCGACCTCCCTCTCTCCCCTCTTACTCTCGCACAATCGATTAGAAGTTTCCCCAGTTTCCATTTTGGTTGGGAGTCTTATAAGGCCAGCCAGTTTGGCGGGCCATTCTGTCATTCTGTGTGAATTTTTTATGAGGAAAGCAACCGCCGCTGGGTCTTCTTGGAAAGCAATCTCAGATGATTTGTTTCTCAGGGCCACCCCAAGACTGAGATCTCGCGTGGGTGGCATACCATGATTACATCCATATAGATAGGGAGATGAAGTGTGATTATTGCAGACTTCAAAAACATTTCCTCTAAAACTAGCATGTAAGGGCCAGCACAAATGATCTAGATGTAATATGCAGAAGAAAAGGCAGCTCTCAAAAGCAGTCCTTTCAGGGAATAAAAGGATCCAGAGAGCTCTCTGACTTGTAACCAACGAGCCTTGATGTGTTATATAGTTCCTATCCCTTGTGCTTGTGCTGCTCTACTGCACTTCCACCCATGGTTTGTCGAATCCGAACGGAATCAGAAGGTGAATCAGGTTTCTCCTGACTCGGACTTCGTCTGATTCCCCCAGAGTGAAGCTATTCCTTTGCTCACTTGATTCCCAAAAGAATTTAAGCACTTCCCTCTGCCTTTGCCCTCCGTCTGTCTTTTTTTAACGAGGAACTGTAGGGACAGATAGTCACACACAGTCACTCCATCCCTCTCACCTCTCTTACTCCCTCTCTTACACACACAGTCACACAGTGGCATACTCATTGTATTTGTAGGAAAGTAGAAATTATACTTCCAGTAGCTATTATACTTTCCTTGTCTCACTTTCTCATGACGTTTTTTTCAATTTTGCAGGTTCTCATCTCTACCTTCCATCGCCCTTGTAGCTGCTCATCTCCCTCGAACTCCTGAAGGCAGCGACATCGTCTTCTCCGGCTCAGGCAACATATTTTTGCTTAAGAGATAAATTTTGTTTCTAGTATATGAATAGGCAACATATTTATGCTTAAGAGATAAATTTTGTGTTCTCGTATATGAATTAGTGCGGCATAAAATCTATTTTATGAATACATCATGATTGTTAATAGGCTGATGTTTTATTCTATTTTGTATGCCATCATGTTTAGTGTTCATATCATTTAGATTTTTTTATTTATGATTTTTAAGGTATATGAATTAGTGCGGCATGAAATCTATTTTATGAAATACATCATGATTGTTAATAGGTTGATGTTTTATTCTATTTTGTATGCCATCATGTTTAGTGTTCATATCATTTAGATTTTTTTATTTATGATTTTTAAGGTATATGAATTAGTGCGGCATGAAATCTATTGTTATGAAATACATCATGATTGTTAATAGGTTGATGTTTTATTCTATTTTGTATGCCATCATGTTTAGTGTTCATATCATTTAGATTTTTTTATTTATGATTTTTAAGGTATGTCTTCTCATTCCTCACATCAAGAACAAGAGCAAAGTTCTCCAGTATCGTCATCGCACTTACAAGTTTCTACTTATAGTGTTGGTTCATCGTCAGATACTATTATGGATAAAGATAATGAGTCTATTCCGATAGTAAATGAAGTTATTGAAGTTGATGGTGAAGAAATCAACCCAGAAGCCGTTATAGAGGAAAACCCTTATACAAAGAGAAGAAGGAAAAAAACATCTGATGTTTGGCAAAATTTTAAAGATGTGAAACTTTCCGATGGCACTGAAAAGTGCAATGTAATCATTGCAAAACCAAACTTGCAAAGAGTGCAACTGGTACCACCACACAATTTAAAAGGCATTTGGATGTTGTCCAAGATTTCAACTTACTAAAGGTCAGAAACACATCACTCTACAGGCATCTGCTCCTGATTCCAACTCAGACTGTGTGAATGTCATTCCAAATGTCAAAACTTGGAAGTATGATCAAGCAAAATCAGAGAGATTACTTCTCATATGATTATGGTTCATGAGTTACCATTTATGTTTGTCGAGTATGATGTATTCAATATATTAATGAAAAATGTGAATCCTCTTTATCAAAAAATGACACGACAATCAATAAAAACTGATCGCATAACTAGTTATGAGCATGAGAAGAAGAGGTTGAAGAATGTGTTAAAGGGTATTAATAGAGTAGCATCACAACAGATTTGTGGAAGTCTGGGCAGAAGGTGCAATATATGGTTATAACATGTCATTTTGTTGAAAATTGGAAGTTGCATAAGAGGTTTTAAATTTTTTTCTGTGCCTCCACCTCACTCCGGAGTTGCTATACATGATGCTCTTTATAAATGTTTTGAAGAATGGAAAATTGAAAAGAAAGTAGCAACTATACTGTGGACAATGCATCTTATAATGATACAACAGTGAAGATGTTGAAAGATAGTCTTAATTTTCAGAATAAGTTATCTTGCAATGGTGTATTGTTTCATGTGCGTTGTTGTGCACACATATTGAATATTTTAGTGCAAGATGGTTTATCTGAAATTCAACATGTCATTGAAAATATTCGAGAAAGTGTCAAGTATATTTCAGCATCTACTACAAGACTATCCACATTCAGTGACATTGCAAAGCAATTACATTTGCCTAATAAGAGGTTGATTTTGGATTGTTGCACAAGATGGAATGCAACTTATAATATGTTGGCTTGTGCATTAGAGTTTAGAAAAGTATTCCCTCGATATCAAGAAAGAGATCAACATTACATGTATTTGCCTTCTGAAGATGATTGGGATAGAGTTGAAGATGTTTGCTCTTTCTTGGCCCTTTTTAATGAGTCACCCATATCATTTCCGGTAAGATGTTTGCTCTTTATTTTGTTATTGAGTTTTAATTATGCAACATATATCTTATACATCTTAATTTTGTTTTTTAACAATTTTATTTTTATTTATATTTAGGTTCCGAATATCCAACTTCAAATTTATTTCTCCCTGAACTTGTCAACATTAAGGAACTCCTTGATGACAAAAGTGTGTGTGGTAGTGAATACATGCAAGCAATGGTTACAAGAATGAAAATAAAATTTGACAAATATTGGGGTCATGCTAATTTGTTGATCTCTATTGCTGCTGTCTTAGACCCTAGAAACAAAATGAAGTTGATTGAATTTTCTTTTCAATCTATTTATTCTGATGATAGAGCTGAAAGACATATTTTGAAGTACGTGTCTCTTCGTGTATATTTTTGTTGTTGTTTGGACAGTTGTACAACACTTGAGTTTATGTTTTTGTTGTTGTTGTTATGTAAACATTTTATTTGGATCACCTTTGGTTTAACCCCACTAAAAAAAAAAAAATTTATTGGTGTAGAGATGCTCAACAGGGAACGAATGATGGAAGCCTTTTTTTTAGCAAATGTGAAGAAATTTTTTGGTTGTCTTGGATAGTTTGTACACTTGAGTTTATGTTTTTGTTGTTGTTATGCAAATATTTTATTTTGAATTACCTGGATCATCTTTGGTCCACTCAAAAAAAAAAAAAAATCATTCATGTAGAGATGCTCAGCAGGGAATGAATGATGGAAGTCTCTTCTTTAGCCAATATGAATGGAATGTTTTGGTGTTCTTGGACAGTTGTACACTTGAGTTTATGTTTTTGTTGTGGTGAACATTTTATTTTGAATTACCTCATTACTTGGATCACCTTTGGTTTAACCCCTTACCCCACTCAAAAAAAAAAAAAACATTGAGGTAGAGATGCTCAGCAGGGAATGAATGATGAGTCTCTTCTTTAGCAAATATGAATGGAATGCTTTGGTGTTCTTGGACAGTTGTACACTTGAGCTTATGTTTTTGTTGTGGTAAACATTTTATTTTGAATTTTCTGGATCATCTTTGGTTTATACTCACTCAAAAAAAAAAGTATTGGTGTAGAGATGTCAGATGTTGAACAGGGAATGACCGAATGAATGATGGAAGTCTGCAAATGTGAATGGAAAAGCCCGCACTCAATTATACGAGCCCGAGTTCAAGCCCCAAATGTGTGTAAACGAGTCTTTATTCGAATCTTAAACAAGTCGAGTTCTAAACGGGTTTTTAAACGAGTCCGAGTTCAAATTTAAAAGGATATAAACGAGTGTTCAGTTGAGGCGAGTTCGAGCTTGAGCTCGTTTAAATGTTCGGATAAAGTTCGATTAGAGCTCGAGCTCGAGCTCGTTTACTTAATCGAGCCGTTCATCGAGTCGAGTTCGAATATTAAAAAAATGAAACGAGCCGAGTTCGAACGGGGATAAAAAAGCTCGACGAGTATCGAGCCGAGTTCGAGCTCAATTTTTAGTGACCGAGCCGAGTTCGAGCAGAACAGTATTCGACTCGACTCGGATCGTTTACACCCCTAATATTTGTCCGTATGTATCTTTTTAGATAGATAAACTTCAGTGCATAATTCACCTGGTTGTTTTCATTTACTATTTTTATTCACATGTCATAATTGCATGAATTAGTGCACTCTGCTATTTTATCCAATATTTGAAAAAAATATTGTATATCTATCCTTTTATCACCATACCTGCAAACGAGAAAATATTGCACATACATCCTATCTGAATATTGCTAAGAATCTGATAAAACTTTACACTGTTAATATATATATATATATATTTGTGTAAATATCCATATTGCATGAGCATTGATAGTTAAAATGTATTGTTTAATCTTTGCTATATTCTTGCTGTAATAGTAAAACACTAGTAAATTAAATTGGTTATTTTACTTGTAAAATCTATGTATGTGATAATTGTTTAGTTTAAATTTGGTATACATCACGGTTGGCCGTGCCGCCGCAAACCGCGGCGGCACGGTCGTGCCGTACCGTGCCATGGCTCATACGAGCCATGGCACGGTCGGGTCACCCCAATAGGGTGACCCGGGCGTGCCGCGCCAGCACGCCCCGGTTTGCCACGGACCGGTACGGTCCGTCCGTGGCAGGCCTATTTTTTTATTTTTTTTTAACTTTCACTCTTACATCCAGTGTATTTAAGGGATTCATATGGTATCTAATTGAGATGAAATTGTAAACATAAGCTAATTAAGAGATGATACAAATTGTAATAATTTTAGTTTAATTTTTTAAATTAATTTTTCATCAAGTAAAATTTGTCCCAAAAATCATTAGATCGACTTAATTTAAACATTTAAGAGATCTAATGATGTCTAATTGAGATGAAATTTCAAACATAATCTAATTACTAGATGATACAAATTATAGTAATTTTAGTTTAATTTTTTAAATTAATTTTTTGTCAAGTAAAAATTGTCCTAAAATTCATTAGGTCAACTTAATCTCAATATCTATGCATCAATAACTCATGATATTTATATTTTTAAAATCAACATATTTTTCTAATAATTATGATGACTTTAAATTTGACTTTATTTTCAGAATCAAATGTCGTCCTATTGAAGTATACAGAGGGATCATCGTACAACGACAAACCCTGTGTGCACTTAAGGAGTCTAATTAGTGTCTAATTGAGATAAAATTTCAAACATAAATTAATTAAGAGATGATAAAAATTATAGTAATTTTATTAATATCTGAGATTAGTTAGTATTAACAAATGATAGTCCAGTGTCATACTCAGAAGTGTGCGCTCCGACAGGGCGACACCGGAAAACTGTAACGAAAATGAAATCTGAGAACACCATAATTTTTAAAAAATGTGATGATATCAGAAATGTAAATATCCAGAATTGTTGACGTACGGATTTCGATATTAAGCCGACGCAACTATTTTCCAAGTGATTTTTCACCCAGTGTAAAATAAATTCTAAAAATTAAACTAAAATCACCATAATTTGTAAAACTATTACATTAGCTTATAGCTAAAATTTCAACACAAATAGACATTATTTGAATGGGTTCACAAGAGGATCTTCGAGGCTTGCTGGTTTATGGGTTAATTACGTCAAGCATTTTCTGGGATCTTCGGGCCAGTTGGTTTATGGATTAATTACTTCAAATCATTCTTCTCCATCTGCTACAGGCGGCAGTTGTGGTGGTGGTGGTGGTAGTGGTGGTGGTGGTGGTAGCATGCGTTTTTCATTGGAGTCTGAGTTCACGCATGCTACCCAAGATGGTCGAGATCACGGTGGTCCACTAAGCTATTCAAAAATGTATCAAGCAGATGAGAAAATGTGATACATAGGTCCTGTGGACAATAGTAGCTATTAAGGGATTGAATCCGATTTTGAGAGACTGAGCATATAAGACGGCACAACATCTCAGGTTGCTAGTGAGGGTTAGAGTTTCTTTTCAAGACATACACAGTTGGATCTATATGGACAACAACATGGATATGGTGGCTATTATGCCTCTGGATACAAGTATGGTCATGATGGTTCTTATATGTAAATTCCAATCGTTCCACCAGCAGGACCTACAATACTACGCCAAGGAACACGTCAATATTTAGAATATCAGCGTATGTACGAAGACCTATATCAAAATTACATGTCTTATGCTGATTATGTGCGCTTCTTGGAGAGCACTTATAATGTGAAGTTGTTCGGAGATGGAAGTTATACCCCCTATTACGAGGGTTTTGTAGACATACATGCTCAGCATAATGAGGAATAGTAAGTAAGAACTTGTTAAATGTCCTTAGTGACATGTTAAGGAAGATGATGTTAATTTGTAATTTTTAATGTAAAGAAAAATGATGAATATGAGGATGACAATATGAGTATTGTATTTGACTTGTATCATGATTATATCATTAATATTTAGATGAACACTAATTGCTTGTGTCATGATCTTGGTATGATTATATGTATGTTAGATGAATATTAAATGGTTGTGGTAGGTTGACTTAAATGAGTAAATAAATTTATTATATTTTTCAACCCCTTTATGTGATGTTCTTATATTTTACTCATTTTCTTTTGAAATTTACTCATTTTAAATATTAACTAAGTCACAAAATTAAAAAAATAAATTAAATAAGTCATTTTCCCACCGTACCTCAGCGGTACGGTACAGTACGATACGTACCGTGCCACGGAGAATGCGGTACGGTCGATCCGAGCGGTACGGCGAACCTTGGTATACATATATTTTTATTCACAAACTAAACAAGATAGAACAAATTTGTGAAACCTTACACAAAAAATATGTTCAAATTAATCAAGATGAACATTAAATTTATTTTTACAATAATGTTCATGGTTGTATTGCAAACAATAACCAAATCAATTTATTCATTTCTCAGAAGTTATCTAGTCCTAATGGCCAGTAAGCTCATTGCTGCGGAATTGGCAAAACTTGACAAGTTAAATAGAACCAATTATGACATGTGGCACCGGAAAATAAGATATGGACTTATTCATGACAACATTGAGTATGTCATTGATACCGTTGTTCCGGTACTTAACGATAATTCCACCGATGTGGAAAGGAAGAAGAGGGAACAATGGTTATCGGATGACAAAAAGGCTAGAACTTTCATGCTCATGTTCATGGAGGATAACTTGATAAAATTCTTTGAATCTTATAAGTCATCCAATGAACTATGGGAAGCTATCAAGGAGAAGTATGACACCAAGACTGAGGTGAATACTCAACTCCTATTACATTGTTACAACACATGTAAGATGCATGAAGGTGATAGCGTGATTGAGCATGTAAATAAAATGATTGTCATGGCTAAGGACCTATCAACGGCTGGAACTGAAATTCCGGAAAACATGCAAGTGGCAACTATATTGAATAGTTTGCCAGCTTCTCTTGACATGACAGCCACAACATTGAGAATGAGTGGTTCCACTTTAACTGCCTCGGACTTGCCAGCTAGATTAGCAATTGAGCAAGACATATTGGCTAGGAGAAATGGACTAGAAGCGAATCTGGAAGAGGCCAATGCTGCACACCGGAAGCCCATTGCCCAAAATCGCCCTCATGGACCGCAGAAGTCACAATTCAAGAAAAAATTCCAAAACAAAGGGAAAAAGGTTCCTCCTGGTGCTTGCTATAACTGTGGGAAATATGGTCACTTTAAGGCCAATTGTCCCAATAAGCAAGAGAATAAGGGTGGAAACAATCACCCGAGAAATGGAGGAACTGGAAAGAGAGAATTTATCAGCGTCATAGAATGCAACGCGGCCCTGACTGATTCAAATGAATGGTGGGTCGATTCTGGGGCAACTCGACACATTGCAAAGACCAAGAAAGGGTTGGTGTCAATGAAGAAACTTAACGCTGGAGAACAAAGAGTGTACATGGGAAATAACACCTATCTGGATGTGGAAGGTGTTGGAACTTATAGGTTGGATCTTAGGGATAACATTATGGTCCTCAAAGAGGTGTTTTATGCACCTAAAATCCGGCGGAACTTGATCTTTGTACCAGCGTTAATGAAGAACGGCCTTGAAGTGAGATTCTATAATCAGAAAGTGTCAATAGGGAAAGATAAGAAAGTACTTGCTATGGGGAAGTTTATCCCTGAGCATGATCTGTTCTGTATCCCTGTAATTGACAATGAGAATAATAATATGGAAGTTTCTGAGTATTCTTTGTGTGCTTTGTCTGAATGTGATCTATGGCATTTTAGATTGGGTCATCCAAGCAAATCTAAAATGGAGAAAATGATAAAAATGGAATTGCTACCGAGTTTAACAAAGGTGGAATTATCACCTTGTGAACATTGTTTAGTCAGAAAAATGACTAAGAAACCATTCTCGGTAGGGCATTGATCACAAGAATTGTTAGAGTTGGTTCACTCGGATATTTGTGGCCCTCTAAGTACAAAGACATACAATAACAAGGAATATTTCATAACTTTCATAGATGATTATTCCAAGTTTGCCTATGTCTACTTGATTTCTGCAAAGTCAGAGGCATTTGACTGTTTTAAGAAATATAGAATGGAAGTGGAAAGAGAACTCGGAAGAAATATTAAGGTGTTAAGGACTGATAGAGGTGGGGAATATAACTCAAGGGAATTTGAGTTGTATTGTCAAGAACATGGAATCAAAAGACATGTAACAATGCCTTATACGCCGCAACAGAATGGTGTGGCAGAAAGAAAGAATAGAACCCTGATGAATGCGGTTAGATGTATGCTATCGCATTCGGGTCTCCCTAAGAATTTGTGGGGAGAGGCATTGCTTACGGCTAATCATGTCTTAAATAGAATTCCCACTAAGTCCGTGGAGAGTACACCTTATGTTATGGAATGGAAAGAAACCACATTTGAGTTATCTCAGGAAGTGGGGGTCGATAGCCCATGTTCTCATTCCAAGTCAACTTAGAGATAAGTTGGAACCAAAAACTTTGAAGTGCAGATTCATAGGATATTGTGAGAAATCATTTGGATATAGATTTTTCCATAAGGAAAAAGGGATCGTTGAATATAGGGATGCAACATTTCTAGAGAATCTAGAGGAAGATGAATCTCTTGGAAATGAGAAAGAACCTCTGGTTGTAATAAATGATGATTATTATTACAATGATATCCATAGGAATGATCCTGGAATTGAGGAGGAACCTCAACTAGAAATGGAAAATGAACAAATTCCTATAAATGAAGCACAACCTATATACCTGCAGTTGACAACAAAAGAGCTAGAACTCCACCGGTATGGATGGATGATTATTATTTGTACTCATGTGAGCCTTCATTCTGTCAGTGGACATAAATGAGGAAAATCATATAGATCCCGTGAATTATAATGATGCAATGAAATCGCAGGAATCTGATTTATGGCTGGAGGCCATGAAGGAAGAAATGAACTCTATGAAAAGTAATGGAGTGTGGGAACTATGTGATTTGCCTAAGAATAGAAAGGCCATTGGGTGCAAATGGATATTCAAGAAGAAACTTTGTGTTGATGGGTCGATTGATAGATTTAAGGCCCGGTTAGTTGCTAAAGGTTATAATCAGAAGGCAGGTATAGACTATCAGAAAACCTATTCTCCAGTAGCAAAGTTTGCATCAATAAGAATTATCTTGGCTATTGTCGCGCATCTTGACCTGGAGTTATACCAGATGGATGTCAAGACTGCATTCCTCAACGGTGAGTTGAAGGAGGATATATATATGCAACAGCCTGAAGGATTTTAGGAGGAAGGCCAAGAGGAAAGGGTATGCAAGTTAAAGAAATCAATATATGGTTTGAAACAATCTTCTAGACAATGGTATCTCAAATTCCACGAGACAGTTATTCAACTTGGGTTTGTTGCAAATAAGTTGGATAATTGTGTGTATGTCATGAAAAGTGGGAGCAGGTATATTATATTATCTTTATATGTGGATGATATTTTGCTCGCCGGAAATGACATAGAGATGTTGAATAAAATCAAATCTGAACTAAGTGGAAAGTTTGAGATGAAAGACATGGGTGAGGCATCCTATGTTCTTGGTGTACAAATCCTGAGGGATAGAAAGTCTAGAATGTTGAGTATAAACCAAGAAAAATATTTACGGTCTGTACTTAAGAGATTCGGAATGCATAACTGCAATCCGGCACCTACACCATTGGTTTATGGAAAACGGTTGGGAAAAGAGCATTGTCCTGGAGAGGGACAAGGTCCTCTCAAGGTGCCATATGCTGAAGCAGTTGGAAGCCTAATGTATGCAATGATGAGTACGAGACCAGACTTAGCATATCCAGTGAGTTTGGTAAGTCGGTATCAAGCTAATCCTGGTCCAGCACATTGGGAAGCTGTAAAAAGGATTATGAAATATCTGAAAGGAACTTTACACCACAAATTAGTTTATCAAGCTGATATGCTTGAGGTATTTGGCTATTCAGATGCAGACTTTGGAGGAGACAAAGATGACGGAAAGTCTACGTCAAGACACTTGTTCATCTTTGGTGGTGCAGTTGTTTCTTAGGGTAGCAAGAAATAAGGTTGTGTTGCAAGATACACACAGGAAGCTGAGTATGTAGCTTGCAGCATGGCTACTACTCATTCCGTCTGGATAAGACAATTTTTGATAGATTTAGATCTAAATTTGGCAGAAGGACCAATTGAGATCTATTGTGATAATCAGGCAGCAATTAGCTTGATTAATAGTGGAGCAAATAGCTCTTGCGAAAAACATATAGAAATACAATATCACTACATTCGAGATATTGTGCAGAAAGGGGAAGTGGAAATATCATATGTTCCCACTAGTGATATGATTTCCGATCCTTTGACAAAAGGTATTCCGGCGGAAAATTTCATTAAGCATGTTGGCTTAATGGGGCTCAGGAATATATGAGTTAAAGGAATATTTTCATGGATAATGAAAATAATGATACATCTCATAAATAGTGGGAGTATCGGAATAAACGTTTATACTTCACATGGATAGTGGGAGTATAGTGATTTGTTGGCCAAGTGGGAGATGTTAGAACATTTCGAACGTTACAGAAATAATGGCCATCAAATGCAGAAACGGAAGAGGAAATCTCTCCTCCAGATCCAGAAAATGGATCAAGATCTTTGGGGCGGTTACATGTTTTGGGATGGAGGTAATGTGGGAGAAGTCCCCTATAAATTGATGGGTGTTCCCATCGAAGAAAGTAGAACGCGATCCTCACATCGCTGGAGTCCCAAAGCAGTCCCTTACCTCGTTTCCACACATCCACACACCTCTTTTGGGTGTGTGTCATCCGAGCAACTTAAGAAGTTTCTGCACATGTGGGTTGCAACGTTCTCCCTTTGAATTAATGGACTTTTGTCTTGGCTTAGGTACTTCTACTCTCGAACATCAACTGGTGCTGCCAGGACTTGTCTATCTTCTTCGAATTTGAGTAGTCCTATTATCAGCAAGTTTATTTTTCTTGTTTTGCTTTTGCTAGATGCAATTTAGGTCATTAGGCATCCTTCTATATAGTTGGTGTGGCTACACCCTCCATGCCTCTGTAGGGCATGGGCTACATTTATGTCCATCATGTTTTACTTCAGTTGCTGTTGTACACATGTTCCTCCTTCTAATATAATACAAATTTCTATTTTCAGGTTAAAAAAGTTATATATATATATATATATAACTATATGGAAATGTTTATATAGTCTAAAAAATAATGTCATACTTACAGTCCTTGTGTATCCAAGGAACGGTCTAATGGTTAACCCTTTATACACACCAACTTATGAAGTGATCAAAGATTCAAATCTTATTTGGAGAAGGCCTAGATATGAAGAATTTTATAGATAATATAATAGACTAGTTTCCAATTAAAATGAAATTAATGTCCCGCAAAGTTACCGAGACACAAACAAGACAAGAAGCAGTAGTAAAAAAAGGTTAAAAATCTGCAGGGAGGACATGGCCTTCAAATTAAGGTGATGCCGAAATTGACCGATCATTCCGGCCACGTTCTGTGTAACGTCGTGCGTTTTTCGGATCCTCGTGGATCCTGTGTTTAGTGGTTGTGATGGCTATCGTGAGGCCAATGTGGTTTGTGTGAGGTACGTGTGTGTGTTTCAAGGGATTATTGGGCCGATAGTCTGGGCCTGCAGCACCCCAGTGTCCTCAGCCTGTCATCGCGACAGAGAGGAGTGTCGTGTTTTGAACGCGACAGAGGTGGCCGTCGCGTTCTGGTGACCGCCTTGGGGCGTTGATCGTCTGCATGTGCGCCACGTGTAGCGCGCAGAGCGGCAGGCAAGAAGGCGACGCTTAGGTCCGTCGCGACCAGGTCGCGACGCGACGATACGTCGCGTTCCCAACCGCTGGGTGTTTTTAAGAAATCCCAGCCGGACAGAACTGCAGCGAGTTCTGCTCGGCCAGGGGAAGGGGAGCTGCGGCGATTTTCGCGGGAATTCACGATTTCGGTGTGATCGTGTCGTGGGAAGCTCACGTGGAGCGAGTGAAACACTGAGGGAGCGTAGTATTGCGTGTTCTTCGCGAGGTAGGGTGACTCTTCCCGTTTCCGGGACGAGAATCGCGTGGAATGCAGGGTTTGATCAGTTTAATGCTTCCTACACGATAGATATCATGCCTAGGAACCCATTAAAGCATGAAAAAGACCAATTAAGGGTGGTTTGCATGGTGTAGGTTGGTAATCCGTGGAGGGGATCCCAGATTAGGGTTTCTGTCTGTTAAGGCGACGGATCCCCCTGTCGCGATTAGGTGGCGACGGGCCGACCCGTCGCGTTAAGGTTGTGAACGCGACCTGTTTGTATGTCGCGTTAATGTGTTGAAGGCGACCTATCAGGCTGTCGCTATCTGAAGGCGACGCAAGACCCTGTCGCGACTTCAGCCGAGAGGTCTATGCATGCATGACTTATGCGATTGGATTATCCGAATATCATTATATAATGTGTTTACCGATAACGAGCAGTGCATTGGCACTTGTGGAACTCTGAGAGTGCATGGTTCTAGAAGCTAGCACTTCGGTTGTGTAGCTAGCTGGTTCTTTGTGTAGTTGCGTGGTGTTCACGCAATAGTGTTGTGTTCATGTGTTGTGGACAGTTGTTACTCGAGGTTTACGTGACGTTTCACGTGGTTTGTGTGTGACGTGCACGTGGTTCTGTGTGCGTGGCAAGTAGTACAACGCCTACCGTGGTTACCTCTCTAGTTGGGTGCCCCAGGTTCTTTGTGAGCCAGGCTGTTATCTCGGGGCTTTGTCTCGGTACTTGTGCTGTACCGTCGAGGTCTGTGTCGTCTGTCCTGGACACCCTCACTCCTTTGTTTGAGTTGTACGCCCGGTTGAGGGAAAGACGACAGTGGGACTATAGCAACCTGAATTTTTGCGAAAAATAAAAATTTAAATAAAGAATTTAAAACCTAGCTAAATGGATATTTAAATAGAGCATTGAATAAAATCCATTAAATGGAAAAGAGTAATGGGCTTTGCTTAATGGATCTTCTAGAATTGTTGGGTCAAAATATGAATTTACAAAGAGAGAATAATAGGGAAATACCCTAAATTCGTAACTAAATTATTACCTAAATAAAAAAGGGGTATTTAATGCATTAAAAAGGAAGTTAGAGTTGGAATTGGATTCCTAACCTACCCCATATGGGTTAGCACGAATTTGGATCTTTTCCAAGTCTAAATAGAGATTGGAAAGCAAGAGAGGAAAGGTGGAGTTAGGAAATCTCGGAATTAATGGGAATATGAGTAGTAATAGGAATAGGAACTTGTGTTTACTTAAATACACCTCTTAAACCCTCTTGGCCGACCCAAGCTCGTGCCAAGGGATTCCTGGACCAGGAGGAGAGGCCTAGGAGGAGGAGAGTTCGTGGGAAGAAGAACCTTTCAAGCTCTTAACCCCGTTCTTCAAGTTCTAGCCCTAGAAGAGGAAATCGAGTCAAGGTAGGCATTCTCACAAGCATAAACCATGAAATTTTTTCTGTAGGATGTATCATCTACCGGGAACAAAACCCTCAAGTTTCATAATTTTCCTTCGAGTATATCTTTAGTTATTGATTTTTCATGGTATGCAACTCTTATGACCCCGAGCCTTCATGCTTAATTCATATCTCCTTGAATACTCTATCTCTTGCTTCCAAATTTTAATGGGAGATACTGATGCATGATAGGCATCTTTTGCCCCTAAAAGGCCTAAATTTCGTTGAGCATGTTGCCCGAATTAAATCGATCTTGCTCCCTGTATCATGTTCTGTGTTACTTGATGTTGTTCATACTCAAACCATGTTCAAACCATGCTCTCTTTCTAATTCCGATTTACTGGAAGTACCCTTACATGTCTAGTTTCATTTGCCACTGATTTCGTGATTTTTCATCAAGTATACCATTAGTTATGATTTTCTGAACTACCCTATGTCAAAAGGCAAGTTTCTGGACCGCAATCCAAGACAGAGCAGAACTCTGTCAGACCCAGGCCACGGACCTGAGAACGCGACTGCTCGACATGTCGCCTTCTCAAGCCCGTCGCGACGCCCTTCTTGTCGCGTTCTGAACGCGACAGGACACCCGTCGCGTTCTGGCCGCCTGAGCAGACAGCTCTGTCGCCTTCTGTGTAACCACCTGTCGCGATCTGCTCTGCTCCTGTCGCCTTCTATACAGGCCTATGTCGCCTTCTCAGAGTTTTTGTAGAAAAATCCATGAAAAATATTTTTGTCGCTTTCTAAATAATCCTTACGCCTTCTTACCGTTATACCCCCAGTAAAAACCGTACTTAAAAATAGTGCTATATTGAATGATTTAAAATACATGTTCACGACTTATTTCTATCTATGATTTCTCTTGCACTTGCACACACATGAACCATCCAATTATGGCTGAAATATTGCAGAAAATATCTCATAATGTGCCTGGTAATTTATTGAAATAAAGTATATTAATTGCCCTATTTTAAAGGACTTGTATTCGTTTCTCGCGTTGTTTATACACCGATATCGACGCTCCACTGTTCTAGAATTCCTTTAGAACGTCGAGCACCTGTTTTTTTATACACACTTTTCTTGGCTTGTGGTGAACTCTCCGTCGGATATTCCTTTCGCCGGACTAGTGAACTCTTGCACAAGGCCTCCGTAAGTCTCCTCTGATCATGGATTCCCACATGGTCGACGAGCCGGTTGTACCCTAATACCTATGATACCCTTTAGGGATCTATATGATCCAAATGACTATTAGAGATTCACTCTCGTCTTAAATCACGTCGGACCTCTGGACCTGTGCATAATAAGGCCAGTGGTAGGGTCGTGAGTTCCACCGGACTGCCAACACCAAGTGCGCGTGTTGTGCAACTGTTACTATCGCCTGTTTATTCGACGTATTACGTGCAATGTCCATTAGCTCTCATCTATACTCTACTCGCTCATCTATTCACGTTCACTCTACTTTCTCATCTATTCATCTAGTACTCTCATCTACTTCTTGGTACTCCACTTGGCCATTAAATGATTGATTGTCTAAGATAAAAAACATGACTATGCTAGGCAACATTATAAGGGCCCGATCTGGTCCTTGGGAGGAGCACCTGAAAGGCTATAACTCGCGGGGGTCTAATGATCAGGGTGATGGCATACACCTAACGCATGACACGCAAGATTTGATCTATGGCAATCATTAATCAAACAGTCAATTATTGGTTTACTTGAATCTCGTGGTTGAAAGAATATCGACCAACACTTGCTATCGTGACTTGTGCACTGTTGTGCAACTTTACTTGTAACTTGTTATACGGCCATCCGATATCAACACTTGTCGTGCTATACTCTTGTACATTGTGCTATTGTTTTCACGTTATCATGTACCAGCACTTGCTATACGCTCTCGTTATTCTCTCTAGTTATCCTACTTTATAAGACATTAATCACTTGAAGCATGCTTGATCCTGGATTTAAGTCCTACTGGGCGTCATCGCTCACCCTGCGTTATTTGTCGTTGTGTTCTCAGGTGAGGCTGAGGATGAACCATACCTCAAGAGGACGGGAACGACCTGGAGTGATGTCTTGAGTACCCTAGCGTCCTATTTAGCGTTGTAGTAGTTAGGTTTGAAGTTTTTCTTTTGCTTTTATTTCAATGTAATCGGGCCCTATAGATCGGCTCTGATATTAGTGGTTGTAACTAGACATGTGGAAATTATTAGAGAAAGATTTGCTTTAGTATTATTCAGTGTGAAATGGATTGATGTCTAGTATACGCTCTATACCTTTTCTTGCACTGCCTTCGCGCTCCGATATTCCGCATTGGGCGTGACAGGGACAGTGACCTTGTTTGTTTTTAGTCACTTGTAGCGCGCTCTTAGTTGGGGGTACAAGACCCGTAGTCGACACTGGTCCCCAGCTAGTCCTTTCTAGTGTCTCACTCTAGAGTGCTCCGCCAGAGACCCTAGAGGTGCCAGGCATGGGCCTAGCGGTTGTGTGTCCGCAGGAATGGTGTTAGTTGGTCCCACAGTTTGTTTGACTTTCCACGTGGAGCGGCAGCTGGACCTTTCGTCCGTGCGCGAGACTGGGAGGTAGACATGTGTTAGTTTGTCCGAGTCAGTCATTGTGTCGCGAACCAGTTCACGTGGCTCGTGTGTGGCGATCTCTACTGTAGCTCGTACACCTGTTTGGTTTTGCCATTTATTTATTACAGTTGCTTACGTAGTCGGAAAAGTGAGTACATTTACAGCTTTAATATCCTGCTTAGTTGTTCTATAAATTCTAGCGTAGTTTACTGCTTCCCGTACCTGTGTTTTGGTTTGCTCGGTGTTGGGGGAGTTCCCTACTGAGCCAGTGACTAGAGAGGCTCACCCCTACCCCCCACAGTGAGGGCGAGGAGGACGTTTCGTTACCGTCGTCCAGTTCAGAGCCGCGTCGCAGCGGTGTTGGGCCAGCACCTCCAGCAGTGTAGTTTCTTTTCTTTTCTCAGTTTTACTAGTTTACCTCGGGGTATGCCCCAGACTCCTGTACTTTCTTGTACTTTTGTTGAAATTTGGCTATGTAAGTCTTGTGCGTTATATATGAGTTGGTGAATCATATATGTGATCAGGTGTGTTCCTTTGTGTTTCACGGACGTGTGTATGATATCCCTTGCGAGGCTTCGCCCGTTCGCGGGAGTGGGACTCGAATCAGTTCGTTAGTGGTTTAACGGGCTTGATCGAGGCATTCCGCCACAGTTGGTATCAGAGCGAGGTCCGTGTAAATATAAAGGAACTGGGAAATTATATAGCCATATTTCTACATTTGTACACTGCTGGTAGTTGACCCTGGTTTCTAATGATTTGTTGTTATTTTGCGGATGGTGTTCTGTTTGTGCAGAAGTTTGAGATGGCTGATAAAAGGGATTGGGGTGGTGGAGGAGAGGACCCTGAAGAGTCCACTCAACGTATGATTGAGAGGATTTGGGAAAGCCTCACTGATATTCGAGAAGGATGGATCAGCAGGCACCGGTACCTCCAGCAGCAATACCACCAGATGCTGGAATACCCGTGGCCCCTGTTGCACCACCGCCAAGGGTGGAGGTACCTATGTGGCACCTGTACCACCACCAGTAATGGCAGTAGAAGAGCCTAATGCAAGTTGAAAAGTTTTTGAGGTTGCAGCCGCCCACTTATACAGGAGGGCCGAATCCAAATACAGCAGAGCACTGGATTCATGAGGTTGAAAGGGTCTTTACGACCATGAGGTGTCCAGCAGCGGATAAAGTTGTGCTAGCCACATACCAGTTGAGAGGCTTTGCGCAGCAGTGGTGGCGTTGAAGATGCAGACCACCTTTGCAGGCAGGACAGAGGAGGTTTATTACCTAGCCGAATTTCTCGAGGCATTTAATGACACATTCTTTCCACTTCAAGTGCAGCAGGCGAAAGAGAGCAATTCCGGACACTTCAGCAAGGTAATACCTCAGTTTTAGAATATCAGATGCGATTTATGGCACTTAGCCGATATGCCCTTATGTAGTATCGGATAATGCTATGATGGTTGAATATTTTATTCGGGGTTTGAGAGAAGAGTTGCAGAATGCGGTAATACCGTTAATGTGTAGATCAGTTGAGGAAGCAGCCCAGAGAGCAGCTACTCTTGAGAGATCTATTCGGGCCCGTCAAGCAAGTGGGTCAGGTTCGGGTAGTTTTCGGCTACTCAGCAGCAGTAGGAGTTAGTAGGGGAAAGGCTCCAGCAGGACCTTCTTCTTCAGGTTTTGGTAAGTGGGGTCAGAAATTAAAGCAAGTATTCAAGGGCAAAGGAAGAGGAAGGGGGTTCCGTCAGCAGTTCAGCAGGGGCGTGGTTACACGCCAGAGGTAGAAGAATCGCAACAGAGTACTGCCAGGCAGCCACTATCCATCAGGTTACAAATGTTATAATTGTAATCAGCCAGGGCATTTGATCCGCATTGCCCTTATCCAAGAGAATATGGGTATGGTAGAGGTGTTCAGCAGCGCAGCAGCCCCACAGCCTTTAGCAGGTCGTGGTGGAGGTGATCGCAGCAGAGCGAGGTAGAGGCCGGGTTATGGCTATCACCCGTGCCCAGGCGGAGGCATCGAATATGATAGAAGGTATTATACCCATTTATGATTATTCAGCAAGAGTTTTATTTGATTCGGGTGCCTCTCATTCTTTTATTTTCGAAGAATTCCTGAATTGTATGACTCATCCTTTGGAAGAAAAAGTCTTGTGAGTTGGTAGTGGAGGTTCCTTCTGGTGAGTTTATCCTGTTGTGAGTGGAGGGAACCAGATGCGGGTCGGTTATATGCCCTGCAATTGATAGATTATGATATTATCTTGGGAATGATTGCTTGAGACCTATGGAGCAATGTTAGATTGCAGAAAGAAAAGGATCAGGTTTTGTCATCCTAATGGTGTGGTGTTAAATATCAAGGTATGCCTTTTTGTACTCCTAAGTTTATAATTTCTGCAACTAGAGCTAGAAGTTGATAAAGCAGGGTGTGGGCTTATTTAGCTTCAGTGAGTCTGATAGAGGCTAGTCAGTCAGTGGAGGCAGTTCCCGTGGTTAGGGAATTTACCGATGTTTTCCCAGAAGATTTGCCTGGTTTAGCTCCACACAGAGAGGTGGACTTTACTATTGAGTTGCTGCCAAGTACCATGCCGATCTCTAAAGCTCCATATCGGATGGCACCAGCAGAGCTTAAAGAGTTGAAAAAGCATTAGAGGAGTTATTGCAGAAAGGGTTTATTAGACCGAGTCATCCCCGTGGGGAGCACGGTGTTGTTCGTGAAAAAGAAGATGACAAGTTTTCGCATGTGCATAGAGTTACAGGAAGTTGAATGATATAACCATTAAGAATAAGTACCATTACCGAGAATAGATGATCTGTTTGACCAGTTGCAGTCAGCAAAGGTATTTTCTAAATTGATTTGAGATCTGGGTACCATCAGTTAAGGATTAAGAGGAAGATATAGATAAAACAGCATTTAGAACCAGATATGGTCACTATGAGTTGTGGTATGCCATTTAGGCTAACCAATGCTCCTGCAGCTTTTATGGATCTGATGAATAGAATTTTCATCCGTATTTGGACCAATTTATTGTGGTCTTTATAGATGATATTCTGATTTACTCAGCATCTGAAGAGGAGCATGCAGCGCATTTGAGATTTGCCTTGCAGTTATTGAGAGATAATCAGTTGTTGCCAAATTCAGCAAATGTGAATTTTGGTTAAAGGAAATTCAGTTCTTGGGCCATGTCATATCAGCTGAGGAGTGGCAGTTGGCCAAGTAAAGTGGAAGCAGTGATGAGATGGGAAGTGCCTAAGACAATTACTGAAATTAGAAGCTTTTTGGGGTTAGCAGGCTATTATAGGCGTTTCATTCAAGATTTTTCCAGGATTGCGGCACCCATGACTAGACTGACTAGAAAGGGTGTACCATTTGTATGGTCTGGTGAATGTCAAAGAATTTATGGAATAAAGAAAGGCTTACAGAGGCACCTGTGTTGACATTACCAACAGGTAATGGTGGTTTTGTTGTATATACAGATGCATCTAGAAGGGGGCTTGGCGCAGTGTTAATGCAGCATAGCAAGATAATAGCTTATGCGTCCAGGCAATTGAACCACCAGCAGAGAGAATTACCCCACTCATGATTTAGAACTAGCAGCAGTTGTGTTTGCCTTAAAGATATGGAGGCACTATCTTTATGGTGAAAGATTTGAAATTTTTACAGATCATAAAAGTTTAAAGTATATCTTTCCCAGAAAGATTTGAATCTCCCGTCAGCGTAGATGGGTGGAGTATTTAAAGATTATGATTTTAGTTTGGCTTACCATCCGGGTAAGGCCAATGTGGTGGCTGATGCCCTAAGCAGAAATGCTATTTAAGCCAAATGATGATTAAGGAATGGAAATTGTATGAGGAAATAGCAGAAAACCCTGTATGTGCCAAGCAATCAACGACGGGCAATATTAGCTAGTAGTGCTGTGGAACCGTCGCTGTATTGGCAAATTGTTGAGGCCCAAAAAGCAGATGTGAAATTTAGCCGAAATTGTGAAAATGGAAGGAGTGCTATTGATGATAATTGTGTGGTCAGGCTCAGAGGCAGGTATTTGTGCCAGCAGAAAGAAAGAGAAATAAAGCAGAAAGTATTAGAAGAGGCCCATAAATTCCGGTACACTATTCACCCCGGTAGTACTAAAATGTCAGGATATGAAGAAGCTTTTTGGTGGCCTCATATGAAAAAAAAATAGCAGAATTTGTCGCAAGATGTGCTAATCTGTCAAAGATTAAGGCAGAGCATCAGAAGCCTGGAGGTCTATTGCAACCATGCCCATTCCGCAATGGAAATGGGATGATATTGCTATGGACTTTGTAGCAGGTTTGCCAAGAACAGCCTCAGGACATAATGGAATAGGGTATTTGTTGACAGATTAACCAAGTATCAGGTTGGTAGCAGTAAGTATATCTTGGAGAGTGGACAGATTAGCGAAAGATTTATGTTGATAGAATTGTTCCACTGCATGGTGTTTAAAGTCTATTGTATCTGATAGGGATCCAAGGTTTACTTCTGGTTTTTGAGGAAGTTGCAAAGGGTAATGATATCGAGTTGAGATATAGCTCTACTTATCATCCCCAGCGGATGGTCAGACAGAGAGGACTATTCAGACAATTGAAGACATGTTGCAAGCTTGTTGTTTGGTTTGGGGAGGTAGTTGGGAGCATCATTTAAGTATGGTTGAGTTTGCCTATAATAATAGTTATCATACCGTCTTGGGATGGCACCATATGAAGCTCTATATGGAGACCATGTAGAACCCCATTGAACTGGCATGAAGTGGGAGAAAGGCAGATGGTGGGTCCTGAACTAATTCAGCAAACCACGGAAATAGTGAAGCTCATTAAAGAAAAGTTGCAGGCAGCTCAAGCAGGCAGAAGAGTTATGCTGATAATCGAGAGAAGACCGCTTCAGTTTGAAGTGGGAGATTTTGTTTTTCTAATAGTTTCCCCTAGTAAGGGTATTATGAGGTTTGGCAAGACCTCGGAAAGTTGAGCCCGAGATATGTGGACCCTTTCAAGTATTAGAAAGAATTGGGGAGGAAACAGCTTATAGACTTGATTTGCCAGCTAATTTTGTAGATGTTCATGATATTTTCCATGTTTCTATGTTAAGAAAGTGCATTGAAGATCCAGCCAGATAATCAGTTACCAGGTGGTGACTTAAGACCGGATATGACTATGCCAGAGTATCCAGTGCAGATTACTGGCCGTAAGACAAAGAAGTTGAGAAATAAAGAAATTGAATTAGTCAGGTAAGATGGGAGAATAGGTTGGGTGGTGAGGATACCTGGGATTTAGCGAGGAAATGGCTAAAGGATATCCTTACTTATTTGAGTAAGGTTTTGCATTTCTTTTTAGATGATAGTACTTGTAAATATGTGTGATGAAAATTCTTGTATTTAAGTTATGAATTTCGAGGTCGAAATTTTTTTTAGATGATAGTAATGTAACGTCACGCGTTTTCGGATCCTCGTAGATCCTGTGTTTAATGGTTTGTGATGGCTATCGTGAGGCCAATGTGGTTTGTGGTGAGCTACGTGTGCGTGTTTCAAGGGTTATTGGGCCGATAGTTCGGGCCTGCAGCACCCCAGTGTCCTCAGCCTGTCATCGCGACAGGGAGGAGTGTCGCGTTTTGAACGCGACAGAGGTGGCCGTCGCGTTCTGTGACCGCTAGGGCGTTGATCGTCTGCATTGTGCGCACGGTTAGCGCGCAGAGCGGCAAGCAGGAAGGCGACGCTTAGGTCCGTCGCGACCAGGTCGCGACGCGACGATACGTCGCGTTCCAAAGCTGGGGTTTTTAAGAAACCCCAGTCAGATAGAACTGCAACGAGTTCTGCTCGGCCAGGGAAAGGGGAGCTGTGGCGATTTTGCGGGGAATTCACGATTTCAGCTTGATCGTACCGTGGGAAGCTCACGTGGAGCGAGTGAAATGTTGAGGGAGCGTTGTATGCGTGTTCTTCGCGAGGTAGGGTGACTCTTCCGTTTCCGGGGTGAGAATCCCGGGAATGCGGGTTGATCAGTTTAATGCTTCTACACGATAGATATCATGCCTAGGAACCCATTAAAGCATGAAAAAGACCAATTAAGGGTGGTTTGCATAGTGTAGGTTGGTAATCCGTGGAGGGGATCCTGGATTAGGTTTCCGTCTGTTAAGGCGACGGATCCCTCTGTCGCGATCAGGTGGCGACGGGCGACCCGTCGCGTTAAGGTTGTGAACTCGACCTGTTTGTATGTCGTGTTATTGTGTTGAAGGCGACCTATCGGGTTGTCGCTATCTGAAGGCGACGCAGACCTGTCGCGACTTCAGCGAGAGGTCTATGCATGCATGACTTATGCATTGGATTATCAAATACGTTAATAATGTGTTTAACCGATAACGAGCAGGCATTGGCACTGTGGCACTCTGAGAGTGCATGGTTCTAGAAGCTAGCACTTCGGTTGTGTAGCTAGCTGGTTTTGCATAGTTGCGTGGTGTTCACGCAACAGTGTGTTTCACGTGTTGTGGACAGTTGTTACTCGAGGTTTACGTGACGTTTCACGTGGTTTGTGTGTGACATGCACGTGGTTCTGTGTGCGTGGCAAGTAGTACGACGCCTACCGTGGTTACCTCTCTAGTTGGGTGCCCCAGGTTCTTGTGAGCCAGGCTGTTAGCTCGGGGCTTTGTCCGTACTTGTGTTGTACCGTCGAGGTCTGTGTCGTCTGTCCTGGACACCCTCACCTTTGTTTGAGTTGTACGTCGGCTGAGGGAAAGACGACAGTGGGACAGGACTCTTGAGTTATTTTTAGTCAATTGTAGCGCGCTCTTAGTTGGGGGTACGGACACCGATAGTCGACACTGGTCCTCAGCTAGTCCTTTCCAGTGCCTCACTCTAGAGTGCTCCGGCCAGAGACCCTAGAGGTGCCAGGCATGGGCCTGCAGTTGTGTGTCCGTAGGAATGGTGTTTAGTTGGTCTCCACAGTTGTTGACTTTCCACGTGGAGCGGCAGCTGGACCTTTCGTTCGTGGCTGCGAGACTGGGAGGTAGACCTGTGTTAGTTGTCTGAGTCAGTCACTGGTGTCGAGAACCAGTTCACGTGGCTCGTGTGTGGCGGTCTCTACTGTAGCTCGTACACCTGTTTGGGTTTGCCGTTTATTTATACAGTTGCTTTACGTAGTCGGCAAACAGTGAGTACATTTACAGCTTTAATATCCTGCTTAGTGTTTATAAATTGCTAGCGTAGTTTACTGCTTCTGTACCTGTGTTTTGGTTTGCTCGGTGTTGGGGGAGCATACTGAGCCAGTGACTAGAGAGGCTCACCCCTACCCCCAAGGTGAGGGCGAGGAGGACGTTTCGTTACCGTCGTCCAGTTCGGAGCCGCATCGCAGCGGTGTTGGCCAGCACTCCAGCAGTGTAGTTTCTTTTCTCAGTTGTACTAGTTTACCTCGGGGTATGCCCCAGGCTCCTGTACTTTCTTGTACTTTTGTTGAAATTGGCTATGTAAGTCTTGTGCGTTATATATGAGTTGGTGAATCATATATGTGATCAGGTGTGTTCCTTTGTGTTTTCACGGACGTGTGTATGATATCCCTTGCGAGGCTTTGGCCCGTTCGCGGGAGGTGGACTCGAATCAAGTTCGTTAGTGGTTTAACGGGCTTGATCGAGGCATTTCGCCACATTCTGTATTTTTGTCGTTGCGTCTCTTCTGCTTCGTTCTATTCACTGCGATGGAAGCGAACACAATCCATGTTATTATCTTGCCGCCTCTTATTTGCCACCTCTCGCTTTTGATATTTTTGAAGTTTTTATGCATGTTTTATTCCTCCGTGCTGTTGTTTTCTCTCACGTATGTGGCTGTAGCTGTCCCATATGAGCAAGTCGGGCCACCCATTTATTTGGATAAATATATTTGTTGCACTTATTCAATTATATTTATTACATTTGGGAGGAGTTTTTATTAGCCATGCGAAGACAGTACATTGTGTTTGTCCAATAAAAATCCCTCACAAATGTAATAAATACACTTGTACAAGTGTAGTATGTATTACTCTTAGGGTTTGTTTGGTAGGTGTAAAACCCCACCTAAGAAAATATTTTCCAAGAAAATATTCTAAAATAGGTTATTTGGCACTCTGGAAAAGTTATTCCACAAAAATGTTATCCTTCAAATTGGGGGATTTTGGCATCCAAGATGAGAGCCCGTATGCCATTTTCCATGGGTTTCCCTTCATCCACCCGCCCCATTTCCGCAATTTTGCCCCGATGTCGTATGGACAAGAGCAGGAGGACGACGACGGCTGCTACATCTCCAGCCAGGTCGGTGTTCTCTTCCCTTATCGATCTCCCCTCCCCTCTCCTCTCCTCTTCTTCAGCAAATAATATTTGTTGGATCGAGATGACACAAATGATGTCCTAGAGGGGGGTGAATAGGACTTCTTGCGCTTTAAATTTTTTATCTAAAAGTAGATAACACTAAGTAAAGTTGTTAGTGTTTAGTGTAGTGTGTGAAACAAGTGTAAATTTGGCGGAAACAATCACACAAATGCACAAAAAATTTTATCCTGGTTCGGCCCTTCCCACATGAAAGTCCTACGTCCAGTCCCCAAGCAACCTCTTGAGATTTCACTAACTACCAAGAGAACTTGACCTTCTCTCAACATGAGAGGTATTACAATCCCACTTGCTCCCAAGCAAGTCTTCTCTTAACTAGGGGTACAAAGACTACCTACACCAGTAGGTGTTCCCTTCACAAGAGGGGCACTGCAGGAAACAAACCTCCTGTGGGTTATCTAAAACAAAAATGAGAAAGACTTGTGTGTCTGCTCAGAAGGATGAGCAAACACAGAGAATTCAGAAATGAGTACAAATAGGAGTTGCTCTAACTCTTTCTGAATCTAACAGGGTGGACTACAGAATAGATCTAGGTTACAAAAAGACACCCAACAGAAAACAAGACTTCTAAGAACTAGAGAGCTTGGATGTTGCGGACTGAGGAAGCAGCTCTCTTTCTTTCAATGCAGTAGAAGGCTTTTTTGAGATTCTTGCTTGCAAATTCAGATGGGAGTTTAGTGTATTGCTATCTCTCTGTTGAGTTGGTTGTGTTGTTCAATGCTCCAGCTTCTATATATGTCTAAGAAGCCTTAAGTTTCCGTTTGAAACTGCCCGTTAGAACTAGCCGTTTGAAGAGTAGCCGTTGATCCTTTGAGACTTTGTTATATTCACCAGTCCTTCAACTTTTTGGATTTCCAACGTCTTCAGGCTATGTTTGTAGCTTCACGGCTTGATAGACAGTCTTCATTAATTGTTCTGAAAAATTCCATGCTGAAGACTGAGAGCAAGACATACTTCATAATGTTCTACAAGAAAGGACAAGACAAAAAAGGATACCTCCATACTTTCGGAAGTAGGTGAGATGAAAATATATGTAAAGTAGAAAGAACCTTGGATGGACAGATGTTCAGTGCAATAATGAGCAGACAGACAATTGCATTCTGAAGGTAAGGGAGGTTCTGACAGTGGTAGGTGAACTCTGACACATACCCGATGCAGCTTATACTTACCATCGCATTTACTGCAAGGCAACTGTCAAAAGAGAGAAGAACTGAACTTCTGATAAAAAGCAAGAGACCAATTGTGTAATTATTTTAGATCTTTTCAAAGATATTTTATGTGGTCATTTTGAATATAAATTATCCTACCTAACAGAATATTTAAATGATGGTAATAAGAAAGAACATTATTATGTAGGCTATGCAAGTGTTATCCCTAGGAATAATAAATATATTGAATTACATAAAATCAAGATTTCATGGATTTAATGAAATGACAAATTCATATAGAAATTATTATCAAGTACATAGAGGTTGATAGTATACTTCAACTTTCCTAAAGTCAGAGTCAGAGAAAGATACAAAATGAACTTCGACTCTACAGAGGTCGCAGTGAGACTGATCACAAACTTCGACTTTTGGAAAGTCAGAGTGATAAGCATCAATCGGTCATACTTGGACTTCTGGGAGTCGGAGTGCAAACAATAATAGACTTCGACTTTCAAGGAGTTGGAGTATAATACAAAGACTTCGACTTCTCAGAAGTCGGAGTAAGATGACTTCGACTTTTCTAAAGTCGGAGTGAAAGTGTTCATCAATCGATATCTTACTTCGACTTTAAGAGAGTCGGAGTCTGGACTTCGACTTTTCAGAAGTCGGAGTGCTAACAGATTTCGACTTTCGAAGAGTCGGAGTACAGTACACTGATGGTTCAACACTTCGACTTTCTGGAGTCGGAGTCCAAAGTCGGAGTTAGTATGGTACATAGTCTACGTTGTGAACTTAGAGATTTCGTGACAGTGTTGAGATACAGTATTATACAAGTCATGTTTCTTGTGGTATATTTCAATAATTTTGTTTGTAGAGATAGTCTTAAAAGGTTTTGTCATAGCAAAAACATAATACTTTAAAGAGATAGTTGCTCAAACAATTCTTTTAAAGGAAAGTTGCTCAATATATCCCCCCCTTTTTGTTAATGACAAAAATTTCAAATAGATAGTGAAAACAAATTAATTTTGTAAAACTGGTCCTATATATTTGTTTCTTACTTTCTTTCTCCCCCTTTGTGGCATTAACAGAATGGATAAGACAAAGAGAGAGAGATATGCATAGATGTGGAGAACAAATCTATATTAATTATGTAAAGAGTTACAATCATGAGGCAGACAAAGAGTAAGGAAAGGCTTAAGAAGAGCCCAAAGCTTCTTCTCATTGTCAAGAAAGCAATTCTCAAACTTAAAGGAATCTATGCTATATGAGGGTCCTATTGAAGGGATCTTCCTATAAGACTTAATGTGCCTACGTTGAAACCAGCTAACCCTCCTATGGTAACCATGGCGTAAGATATGCTTCAGGGGAACAATTTCTTGTTGGCTGCTAAGTGGAGAAACTCATGGACAGTTATATTCCAATGTAGTCCCTGAGAGAATGCTGCTTCCTTTGCTTGGTAGTATACCAGATATCTCTACTTCCATTTATGTGCAATAGACTTCCAAAGAGTCTCATAGCCTTTGCAGAGATACTCAGGAATGGAAAGCTTGAGCTTCAGCAGTCTAAGTGATCTTCGAGGTAAGCTGCTGCCCATTGATCTTCAGTAAATCTTTCAGACTCAGCAAAATAATTTTGAAAATCTATCATGTGCTGAGAGTTCTTCAGAGCATGCATGAGGGCAAATCTATGGAATGACAGACTGAGGTTGTACTTTATTCTGAATCTTGTAGCTATTCAGATATGTCTGTTGAATACAACCTGGGCAAACTATTTTCTAGATGAGATGGCTCCTATTAGACTGGGATGCAGTCTAGAGGGTAATCCAACCACCATAGAAGGTGTGATCTCTCTTTGCCCACGAATAAGCATCTCCCATTGACCTTTATTCACATCAGGTAAGCCCATCCTGATTCTTGCTTCATTGAACCGCTTCATCCTGGTGTACTTGGTCTGGAGCTCTCTTAGGAGGTTAGCAAAAAGATAAAAAAATCTAAGATTAAGGTGAAGGGGAACATCTTGAAATTTAGTGGCTTCACCAGGGTAGAGTTTTAAAGAAATCTATAGGGAGAGACTGTGGCTTTTTTGAGTAACGAGATTTACATCAGCCAACAGTACTTGGGAGGATTGGATTAAGGAAGGAAGCCAGTCTTCAAAAGTATATCCTGGCATCTCATGGACTTCAAGAAAGACTTTGATGGACAGGAATTCCTTGAATAAGTTCATGTGATGTTCAGAATGGTAATGAATGAATACCAAAAAGAAGGGAGAAGGCTGCTAGGGTTGTCTTTCAACTAGCGCCCTACTTTTGAGGATAGTACCATACTAGGTACAATCTCAGCAAGTGAAAGATTGGATCTGCCAGAAGAATGAGTAGAAGAAGTGGGGAGAGAAGAAAAGAAATGAGGAGCTAGAGTATGAAGAGTGGGAATGTTTGCCTTGGAAGGCTGGAAAGTGTACTTCAGAGGATATAGAGAGTGAAGTACTTGTGGAAGAAGGATTTTGTTCTTCTGGTTGAGAGCTAGATGGAGGAAGATTAGATGAAGTAGAGGAATAGATTGAGAGGGAGGTGGAGGTTGTTGTTCACAATGGGAGGAGTAGGATCAGTAGTGGTAGTAGGAGGAGTTTGGATCAGTAGGAGGAGAGGAAATGGTTAAGGGCTGAGAATGGAAGCCTGGTTGACCAGCTTTAAGGAGTTTCCTTCTAACCCTCCTCTTAAAATCTTGACCTTGGGATTGGCATCTACCTCCATAGGTTGATCCTGAGACCCCAGGGGCTGCTCAGACACTGACTCCTTCTGCTGAGGGCTGCTGCTGCTGCATCTAATCTGGCTCAACTGCATGAATATCTAACTGTGCAGGCACTTCCTCAGGCTACTGTTGTTGCTGCTCCTTTGGATGTTGTGCCTCTTGTTGTGCAGTGGGGGGAGCATAAGACTTACTTGTGCCCTGTTGGCACACTAATTGCAACAAAAGGTCCTTCATCTGCTGGACGTCCTCAGACAAAAAGTCATACTTGACATCAATTTGCTGGACTTGCATTTGCAGAACTGTCAAGGTTTCTTGCTGCTTCATCATCAGATCCATCACATCATCTACATTTCTGCTTGTCTCCCCCTGAGCCCTTGGCCGGGTCTCAACAGGTGGTGGAGAGACATGGTGAACTTCTTCAAATGAAGGCTCAATTGGAGTGGTGCTTGAATGTTCTCTTCTTGTGCCACTCCCTTGCCCCTCAAATCCCTTAGCACTTGATTTATGGTATCTTCTGGTGCATCTTGCTCTGGGGATGGGACAGGAGCCTGAGCTTGCTCTTGTTCTTCCATAGGCACTTCTATTCGAACTTCCTCAGTGCCAATCTGTGGAGGCTGTACTGCTGGAATGGATGAGGAGCTCTGTGCCTCATCAGGAAACACTTCATGAGAGCACTTTGGCACAGAGTCCTTGGTCCAAAATTTTGTGACTTACTTTCTAAACTGTAGTGTCTTATCCTCAAGCTTGAAAGACCTATCTTTTCCTTTACAGCCATAGAAATTTCATTATTTAATTCAACTGAAAACCTTTTGAAAAAAAGGATTAGCAGGGGTCCATAAGGGAGGGACTCCTGCAAGTTTCTAGATCCTACCATCATCTCCAAAATAATAGAGGGCAGGTTGACCCTATGCTTTTGTACTGCCCAGAACAACAAACTTCCATCTCTGGCAGTTATTAAGGAATGGGTGCTAGCCCTAGGAGTGATAATCGTAGTAATGATGGAGTGCAGAATTCTCTTCTCTGCAGATAACTAATTTACCAAGAGCCCTTTCTTAGGGAGGGATCCTAAATTTTTATAACCCCTACTCTCTGTTTCTCCAGGGTACTGCCTCACTGATCCGGTGCCCAGAATTTGGGCAATCCAGGATATCTACCAATAAGTCCTCAGACACTGTGATAACCTTCCCTTTCACAGAACCAGTAACTGACCCATCTGTGCCGACTTGGAAGGGAAAGGTAGAATGCTTTCATAGCAGCCTCGAAAGAGGGTTCACTGATCTGACAAAGTTTGGACCAGCCCATGGCATCTAGGGTTTCGGCTACCCACCCAAGCCTACCGTTAGCTGACCAAAATCTACAACCTTTCTGGGACAGATAGAGGCCTTGGCTGAGGATAACCGCTGAACTATTCAGGGGTGAAAAGAGTGCCTTTGGAAGCCCTAGAAGAGTTCATCTAGACAAAAACGAAAGAAGAGACTGAGAGGAATGACAAAGGAGATATCGAAATGGTCTATAAAGTAAAAGAACCTACCTTTCTTCGGAGAGATGAGGAAAATCTGCAAAAGCTTTGAAGGTTGTTCCGTCGGGTTGAACACGCGCGGGAACAGGAAGAAGACGACAAGAGAGTCGGAGATGGTCAAACGGGTGATTTGGAGAAAAAGGAAGAAAGGTCCTAATATAGAAGGAGAATATGTAACAACCATTGTTGAGAAGATGAACGGCCTAGGATAATGAGTTGAACCGTATAATTAATTCCTTTTTAAAAGAATTTAAAACAACCTTAAAAAAAGACTTTGAACTTTGAAGGATCGAGGAAAAGGTGTGGATAAGATCTAGAAGGGGGGGATGAATAGATCTATGCCACTTTATGCGGAAGCTTAAGCAATTTAAAATACTTTTAGAATCAGAGGCAATTTTAGCAGTGAAAAACACAGATCTGATGAGATGTTAAGTGAGTTGATAAAATAGATGTGAAAACCAGTTGATTAAGTGAATCTTAAGGGATCCTATGCAAGCATCTAACGGATGATGGAATCAAACCACAAATAGACAAGTACACAGAGATTTTTAGGTGGTTCGAAAATCACCCATGTGATTCCTACATCCACCCCTCACACCCAGTGAGGATTCACTAAACAACCTGGGTAACACACCCACTAGAGCCAGACGACTCCAACACCTGAGTTTACAACTCACACAACTCTAGAGCAAGACTACTCTAGATCCCTGAGCAAGACTACTCAACAACCACTTGAGTTCGACAACTCAAACTGAGCACAATGGCTCACAAAAGACTTGCTAGACACCAACACAAGACATAGATCTTCTAGCAGCAGATCATGTCGAACATGAGAACATTCATGAGAATTATGCAGAAGCACTTGCACAATCTCAAGATGTCTCAAAAGAACAAAAGTACAATGAGAATTGTATGAAAAGACTTTATTCTTCAGTGTACTCCCTTGTAGAAGCTCAGATTGGGAAGAAGCTTGGATTCTTGAAGTCCCAAACGATGCTCTGCACTTTTGAACTTGGAATCTTCCTTGAAATCTTCTCCAACGAATGCTCCTACTTGATCTGCTTCCTTGAGGCGCTTCAATTGCTTCTTCAAGGATCAAACTCCAATTCTCACAATCGAATTGATGAGAACTGGTCTTCAGAAGACACCAGGAGAGCAGAGGAGGGAGATGAACTCTTCTCGCCGCCAAAGGGAACTTTTCTGGAGGCTCCAAGAGTTCGTTGGGTCTCTTGATGTGATGGATGGCCAATTGGGGGCCTTTTATACCCAAAGGATTCCAAAGGTACAAGGGCACTTGATCCTAGGTTGATACACCATCGCCCTAGGATGACACGTGGCAATCATCAACTTTAAGTTGCAATCTTTCCGTAGTGTGTCGACCTGCCCTGGTGGTGGTGTCGACCTGCTGTCCCAATTCTGAAAACAGGCTGTTCTGGGAGTTGATCCAGTGTCGACCTGCCCTGGTGGTGGTGTCGACCTGCTGTCCCAATTCTGAAAATAGACTGTTCTGGGAACGAGGTCCAGTGTCGACCTGCCCTCATCCTGCGTCGACCTGAGTAGACTAATTCCTGGAATTTGCAACTCGTGTCGACCTGCTTTTGACTAGTGTCGACACAGTCTCAGTATTTCTTCAGCTTTTTGCCTTGAGGACTGAGGTGTTGTGTCGACACCATTGTTGGGTGTGTCGACACCACTTTTGCAAAAAGTAATTGTACCTGAAAATTAAACACATATATCATTAGTAAAATATTTTATTATTAGTACAAATGATAAGTGTGCTTTGAAACATACTTTTTGAATATAAATCTCAGGTAAGGTGTGTTTATCATGTTTCAATTAGTTTGCATTAAAATCACATTTGTCATCATCAAAATAGGAGGGAAATGATATGAAATTACACTCAACCCAACAATCTCCCCCTTTTTGATGATGACAACATTAAATCCATATGACAGTGATGTTTTGATGAGATGTGATTTTAAGCAATTTTTGGTTATTCATGGTCCTTATTTTTCTTTTTGTTCATGTTCATGTTCATGCTTGTCAAAGACCTTTAAATATAGCTCATTCACAATTGATGGTTGTACTAGTGAAGTACAATGTAACTTGAAGTAAGTTAGTTGCATAAAGAAGGTCAAGCAACTTGACAAGCATTCATTCATTCACATTCACATAAAAATTTTCAATCACATTGAAGACACAAGTGACAAATTTCATTCAAGCTAAGCAAAAATCATTTCATTTCATTCAAGATTAAGCATTACAATCTTTCCAAAACATTACAATTTCTTGTTCTCTTTCTTTCTTCTCCCCCTTTGACATCATCAAAAGAATTACATTATGTAGAAGGTGGAGGAGGAGGAGGAAGAGGAAGTAAGATTGTCTCAATGTCTGACAATCTTTTCTCCATGAAAGTCAAGCTGGACTTCATTTGATCTTGAATGGTTGTGAGTCTTGTATGCAAGTAATGTTCCATTCTGTCTGAGTTTTCTATCAAAGTTGCTTGAATTCTGGCGAGATCAGCTGCTATGGGTTGTGAAGAGGAGGATGATCCATCTGACCAACCAGGCCTTTGCATGATTTTGAACTCCATCTTCAAATCAGTGATCTGTGTATCAATGTGAGCATTGAAATTCCTCATGCTCTCCAAATCATCCACTAGATGTGCAAAAGAAAGTCTTGTGCTGGTGATCTCATGAAGTGTCTGCTTGGTGTTGAAGACATCAGCTTGGGAATTTGTTAAAATCCCCGTAAGAATCTTCTCCAATTTTTCTTGATGTTCTTTGAGCTGAACTGAAGCATCTGCCATTGTACCAATTAATCTATTGAATCTCTGAGCTGCATAGTCTGAGGCAGCTTTTTGTTCTATGAATTTGGCAGACACAGTGTTCTCCAATCTTTGAATCCTCAACTCAAAGGTTTCTGACATGGTTTGAATAGAGTTGTTCAAGGTTTCAAACTTATCATTTAAAAAGGAGATCAACTCTGGTGGAACAGAAGGCCCACCAGAGGATGTGGATGCATGAAATGTGGGTTGTGGAGAGACATGTGGAATGTCAAAGTCAGTGTGCATGGAGGAGGGTTGAAACTGAGGTGAGAGTGGGGCATGGAAGGGTATGTCACCTTCAGTTGATACTTGAGGCTGATCCTCATTCAAAGGAGGCTGATTCTCTTGACCTTGGGGCTGGTCCCCTTGAGCTTGAGGCTGTTCCTCCTGACCCTGGGGCTGGTCCCCTTGACCTTGAGGCTGTTCCTCCTGAGCTTGGGGCTGGTCCCCTTGACCTTGAGGCTGTTCCTCCTGAGCTTGAGGAGCCTCAACTACAACTGGCCCTCTCTTAACTTGAGTGCCCTCCAGTCTGAATCCCATGAATTTTTGAATATTCTTGAAGCTATAAATGTTGGACTTAGGGATAGACTGGGATTTCTCATTGTCCAAAGGCACACCAAAGTGCTGGAACACTGAGGTCAGATGTGCAGCATATGGAAGAGATCTCTTGAGGTCTTTCCTGGTTGTTTCAGATATAATTTGATACATTATTACATGGAGATTGATTTTGATGTCCTTTGCCATGCAATAAAGAATAAACCTCTGTATATCTGTTAGCCTGTCCCTTCCACCACCTTGAGGGGTAATGATTGTGGTCAACATATGGTGGATGACCCTCAACACAGGGGGAAATGCATTTGTGTTGAATTTGGTGACAAAGGTTTGTTTGGATCAGATGCATCAGCAGGAAGGCCTGTCATGATGGTATAGGCTTCATGAAGGTTAAATTCGAAATTATGATAATCTGCCCCTTCATCTGGTACTTTGAAAATGGAGGCAGCTTTATCTGTGGGCATGTCAATAGCTATCCCCTTAACCTTTGACTGATAACCTTCATCTGTGCACTTCAAATTCTTATAGAATTCCTGAACAAGGCTTGGATACATGATTTGAAATTCAGAAATGAAGGGTAACCAAGACTGAAAAGAGAAGTAGGTCTGAATTTCTGGAAATGTTTTACTAGCTGAGAGTCTGACAAATCCACTATTCTTGGCTTTAGGATGAGCTTTGCTTCACCAGTGGACACTAGAGACTGGGAAGACTCTGACGAAGATGATGATGATGACTCCTCAGGATCACTAGAAGAAGAGTCCGGATTCTCATGACTAGGGTTGGTAGAACCCCTACCTCTGCCCGAAGAAGAGGGTCTATCTCTCTTGGCTGCTGGCTGAGACGCAGAGGAGGACCCTGGTTGCTCTGCAGGGTCATTGCGCCTTTTGGTTCTTCTTTCTAAGTTAGGAACATCATCCTCTTCGGAACTGGCCTAGATGAGGCCTGAGACTTTGCTCCACGGCGAGGACCCATCTTTCTCACCATGGTTGCAAGGATGGAGTGGAATCGGGAGTGGATGAAGGAGAAGAGGGAGATGATTGAGAAGGGTATGTGATTGAGAGAGAAGGATGTGGAATTTCTTGCCGGAAGTGAGAGAGACGCGACCGTCGGGTCGACCTGATGCCTAAAAAGGGGTTGCAGTGGTGCAATACCCCGCAGGAACAACAAGGGCTTAACCGGAACCCACGATTTAAAAAGGTCTGGCAAGGGGTGCAGTGTCGACACTGGAAGACTGTAGTGTCGACCTGACCTAGGGAGTGTGTCGACACGGGATAGATGTGGTGTCGACCTGGCCTATGAAGAAAAATTGAATTTTTGTGAGAGAATTTTTGAGAATTTTTGGGGCTTCTTTAAAATGATAATTAATGAAGGAAATAGTCATTTCAAGGATTTTTAAGGGACTTAAAAATTCATTTGTTATATTTTGCAAAAGTTCATCATAATTCAAGTTTTAAACAATTTCCAATAGGATATGAGCATTCAAAGACTGGAGTCAATAAAATGATGATTTGAGGGATATAATATATCTAACAATCAACTATAAGCTATCATATTTCTCAACTTTAAAGAAATAGAGATATCCTCTAGACTGAATACAATTGTTTTGAAGATAAAACACAATCTTAAAGAACAACTTGATGATAGATGAAAATAATTCTTTCTAAACAAAACTCCATTAACACACATATTTTGTTTTTGTAACAGACTATCAAATGATATAAATCTTTTTCACTCAAGTACTAGTGCTTTTTACACACCATAGTCCCTGGATACTTAAGATTTATTCATTGTCAAGTCTCAAAGGGGTAAATGATGACCTTTTGACAAGAAAATATACGTTTTGTAGATGCCAATATTTTCAGTTACTCAGTCATCATAAAAAAGAGTAGCACATTTTTCGCTGTATTTTGAATTTATTTTTGAATTTTTATCCCCTTTGAACAGAGATAGCATTAGTGCCTCATGACATGCATGGCACTTCATTCATTGTGAAGGTGTGCAGTTTCTCAGCACAAATGCCATTGCTCTATTGAATTTTCAAAATTTTTGAGAGTTTTGTAAGATAGAAATCAATTTTATCCAACATCAGTTGCAAACAAAGAGATGTTTTAATTTCAAGAACCAATTTGTTTTCAATCTTGGAAGAGTTCTGAGTTTCTGTGGGTTGAAAAAATATAGTTGACAGTTGATTAGTAAAGAATATGATAGATCACTCAAAAGATCATTTGGAGACTCTAGACATCTGAATGATGATATCATGCAGGAAATTGATGAAATGCAAGAAAAGTTATGAATTTTGCAAAAGTCATGACTTGAATTTTCTAGCTCCCCCTGAGATGATGATTTCAATCATTTTCTATCAAAATAAAGATATGCAAGTTTTTGAAATCAAGAAAGATACTTTTCCTTTAACAATAAAAACTCCCCCTCAGCAATTGCATATTCATTTCTTAGTACTTGGCGGAGTTAAATACTCACGCATAGTGAAAGTGTCCAGACAAGCCTGACTTGTCCTTCTCCAAGTCACCATTTGATATATCAAGAAATTTCAACACAATAAGAGTTGAAGAATTTATTGTCCAAAGAAATGGAAGTGGAATTGAGAGAGATATGAACAGTGCGACTGAAGGAAGCAAAGGGTTATGATATGAAAAGAACTCCCCCTTAGACAGTGCATAACACTCAACCCAAACCTAAAGAGAGATCAAGAATGTGGACATTTACAAAGACCAAGTTCTCTCCTCAAGGATGAAAATCTGTTTTCAGGAAGGGGTTTGGTGAATATGTCTGCAATTTGTTTTTCAGTTTCAATGAAATGGAGTTCAAAGGACTTCTTTGCAACCTCATCTCTCAAGAAGTGATGCCTAATCTCAATATGCTTGGTTCTAGAATGCTGAATAGGATTCTTAGACAGATTTATTGCACTTGTGTTATCACATAGGATGGGTACACAACCTAAATCTTGGTTGTAATCGAGAAGTTGATGTTTCACCCAGAGAATCTGAGTTCCACATCTACCTGCTGTAACATATTCAGCCTCTGCAGTTGACAGTGCAACTGAATGTTGCTTCTTGAAAGCCCAAGAAATAAGGCACCCACCTAAGAATAAACACAAGCCACTTGTGCTTTTTCTATCTAATTTACACCCAGCATAGTCAGCATCACAATAGGCAATCAAATCTAGCTTGCAATTAGCAGGATACCAAATTCCTAAATCACATGTTCCAACAAGATATTTGAAAATTCTTTTAACAGCTAACATATGACTTTCCTTAGGATTAGACTGATATCTAGCACACAAACACACTAAACTGAATATCTGGTCTAGAAGTTGTAAGATAGAGTAGAGAGCCAATCATACATCTGTATGTCTTTGGGTCTACTGACTTACCATTTGAGTCTTCTTCTAGCTTAGCATTTATAGCTATAGGTGTGCTTGAATGCTTGAGGTTCTGAAAGTCAAACCTTTTGAGAAATTCCTTAACATACTTGGCTTGACTTATGAAGATCCCTTCAGATGTTTGGTTAACCTGCAATCCCAAGAAAAATGTTAAATCTCCCATTAAACTCATTTCAAATTCATTCTTCATTTGATTTGAAAATTCATTGCACAGGCCTTTATTGGTTGAACCAAATATTATGTCATCAACATAAATTTGGACTACAATTATTTCTTTATCGATTGTTTTTATGAACAGTGTTTGATCAACATTACCTCTAGAGTATCCTTTTTCAAGCAAAAAGGAACTCAACCGGTCATACCAAGCTCTTGGAGCTTGTTTAAGACCATAGAGAGCCTTATGAAGCTTGAAAACATGGTTAGAATATTTTTCATTTTCAAAACCAGGAGGTTGTTCAACAAAAACATTTTTCTTTATATAACCATTTAAAAATGCACTTTTGATATCCATTTGATAAACTTTGAAATTTATGGAGGATGCAAAAGCAAGGAAAATTCTGACTGCTTCTAGTCTAGCTACATGGGCATATGATTCTTCAAAATCAATTCCAAATTCTTGATTGTACCCCTTTGCAACTAGCCTAGCTTTATTTCTAATTACCTGACCAGATTCATTCAATTTGTTTCTGAAAACCCATCTAGTGCCAATGATGGTTTGGTCACTAGGTCTAGGTACTAATTCCCATACTTGATTTCGGTCAAATTGATGAAGTTCATCATGCATTGCATCAATCCACTCAGAACTTGATAAAGCTTCATCAATTGACTTTGGTTCAATTTGGGAAAAGGTGTGGATAAGATCTAGAAGGGGGGATGAATAGATCTATGCCACTTTATGCAGGAATGAAGATCTAGTTCTAACTCTATCATTTACATTGCCAACCACATTGTCTAATGGGTGATCTCTCAAAACCTATGGTCAGAAATTACCTGTTGAGAAGTACCCACTTCTGGGACAATGTTACCTGAACCACTTGAAGATGATGTGTTGTTGTTCAAGTTCTCTTCAATGTTTTCAAACTCCTCAACAGTTGGTGAAGAGTCCACAATGAAGTCATCATCTTCACTGTCTTATTTTTCCCTGCAAGATTTAGAAGTGTTAGTTGAAAAGGAATTTTCATCAAATATAATATGAGGAGACTCTTCAACAGTTTTATTTTTCAAGATGTACACTCTGAAAGTTCTTGACACTTCTGAATAGCCAAGGAAGATGGCTTCCTGACTCTTAGCATCAAACTTGTCAAGATTTTCTTTATTATTATTGTGTACATAGCATTTGCACCCAAAGGTTTTGAAATAAGAAATAGTTGGCTTTTTATTTTTAAATAATTCATAGGGAGTTTTCTTGATTTTTGGTCTGACCAATGCTCTGTTGAGTATGTGATTTGCTGTGTTTACAGCTTCAGCCCAGAAGGATTTAGGCAAGTTACTCTCAAGTAGCATGGTTCTAGCCATTTCCACAAGAGTTCTATTCTTTCTTTCCACAACTCCATTTGTTCTGGAGTTCTTGGTGAAGAAACTTGTGGAAAATTTGAAATTCAGCACAAAAATCAGAAAAGGATGTGTTCTCAAATTCACCCCCATAATCAGTCAAAATATTTTGATTTTATATGGATAAGTTGTTAAGACAGTGGTACAGAAGTTCCTGAATTCAAGACAAGTATCACTTTTGTGGGACAGAAAAATAACCCAAGTAAATCTAGTAAAATCATCAATGATTACAAACCCATATCTTTTGCCACTTAGACTTAGAATTCTTGTAGGGCCAAAAAGGTCCATGTGAAGTAATTCTAGTGGCCGAGATGTGAGTACCTCATTGAAGTTTTTAAAAGATTTTCTTGTTTGTTTTCCTTTAGCACAGATCCCACAAACTTGATTTTCAACATTAGAGAAAGATTCAGGAAGACCCTTAACAAAATTCAATCTTAACAACTTATTCATTGTTCTGAAACTTGCATGGCCAAGTCTTTTGTGTGTGGACGTCTCGTTCCGCCCCCGTCTTCGGATGCCGACTGGTGTGACCTTCTCCGACGGTGGCTCACGGACGTTCCACTCCCTCGTTGGCGATGGAGAATGTTCCGGTTGACCTCGTTGACTTCTCGTTTGACCAGGTTGACCGAGGGAAAACAAGGAGAACCGGAAGGGAATGGGAGATGATTGTGATCGCCAGGGCCTTACCTGTGCCCAAGGAGTCGTGTGATCACGCCGGAGTGGTAGCCTCGCGTCGCGGGTGATGGTGAGACTTCGACTTCTTCTCCTTCAGCCGGCCAAAAGAGAAGAGCTCCGCGGTCTTCTTTGGATCGTTCCTGCCACAGAACAAGACTCTATTAGACCCTAAATAGTGCAGCAAATGCTCAAAACGAAATGTGGAGGGCCCAAAAGGAGAGTCCCGTACCGGTTGCGGACTTGAGAAGAGGGGTGGCCAAGTGTTATGACCACCCTTCTTCCCTCCGTTTTTGGTTGGGAAACCCCTTTCTAGGTGTGTAGGAAGGTGCCCTACGTGCCTAGAGTGTGTGGGAAAGTGTGTATGACATGTAAATATCTAAGAGAGAAAAGGAAGAAGAGAGGAAGAGTGGGGGAGGTGATCCTCGTTGCTGGTGATGCTAGCTCGTTGCAGAGGCTCCTTCAGCTCCAGAGAAGCCTCCTTGGACGCCCCAAAGGTTGAGAGGAAGTAGAGGATGACTTGGTGAAGCTTGGGTGGGATTTTCTCTCTCCTCTCTCAAAGCTTGAGCATATGGACGTCCAGCCTCTCCCCCCCTGTTCAGAGGGAGCAAGGGGGAGTTATATAGACAGTGAGCTCGGGGTTGAGAGCATTGGATGCTCAAGTGTGAAGAAGCACACTTGCACATGTGGCAATTCATGTGTTTAAGCTCCAACCAATGGGTAGAGGCCAAATGGGACTTTTACTGGGTCAAGGGACTGCCAAGGTGGCCCATATACCCGTTGGGAACGGCTATGTGCGTTGCATGGCCGAGACAAGGGCGCAAGTGGGCTATATTCCCGGGTTAGTTGCGCAGACCAGGTAAACGGTCTTGACGTCCATGGATCAGGCCGCCAACCTCATGCAGACGTCCAACGATGTAGACGCCAACATGGGTCAGCGTCCATGGGGCCTGACGCCAACCAGCAGTAGGCGGCCATCGATGATGCCGTCTACATGGGATCCGAGGCTGGTCAACACATGGTCAAACGAGGCTTAATGGGCCAAATAGCCTTGCGGGAGATGGGCCAAATCTCGCGTCTACAAATGCCCCTCCGAGACGTCCGGTCTTGCAAGGGAGCAGAGCGGACTGAAAGATTGGCGTCTCGGTAAACAAAGGACGCGGAGATTTAATGGACGGACCATCTCTGAGGATAGGAGTTCTAGCAAACCAAACGAAAGAGACAAGCTAGGAACAAATGACGAATCGTCTGAGAGACAAATGTGAATAAGAGGAGAAAGGGTGATCTACCCGTGTAACTACAACTGCGACCCAATGGCAGGGTCCCTGGCATGGCCGTGACGGACTTTGACTAGTTTCTGGCGTGTCTGAGTCAAAGGAGTTGTAATATGACGGTTGAATCAAAAGGGTCTCATAACCTGAGCTCGTGGGCTCGCTGGCCTAATCAGGACGTCGGTCCTGAATTTAGGAGGTCATGGAGACAAGGAGTTGGTTGATCTCTCAAAGGATTATCAAAAGATTCTAACTGGAATCACATGCTTGGAAAGCCTGAAGTCCGGAATTAAGCTTGCGGCTGGCGAAGGCTCAAATGAACTCAATAAGGCTGGAATGATCAGTTGTGAAAAGCACGGTGGGACAAGTGGAGAAGGGGGCAACAAAGACCTGATATCAACTTGGGTAATCATGAAGAGCGGACCCAGTAGGCTACCTGAGCTGTAGAGCCATAGAGCAATCATATAATCGAGGAAAATCACCATTTTTTTTTTTTTTTTTGAGTGTTAGTAAAGAATGTTAGCAGTGAAGATGCATGCTGGTGTGGGCTGCCTATCTAAAATGCAAGTTAGCACCAGAGGAAAATTCTAAAGGCCATACGAATAACTGAGAGATCGCAAACCCATCATGGTTTTTGGTAAGGGGAACTCAGGGTTCACGGTCGCCAAGTTATTCGCCTCTGGTGGGGTCCTATGTTAGACATACCTGTAACGCCCAAGGTCGCATGAGCGTTCTGAAATTGAAGTGCGACTTGTGCTTAAGATATCTGCAAAACAGCTCAAAGCACAAGGTAATGGATAATGGCCATATAAAGAATAAGACATTTAAAAAAAACTTCCGGTAAGTAAACGTCCACATCGATGGCCGCCAGTCATATTGTTAACGTCCACGGATGTGGCCGCCAACCTTGAACTGACGTCCACTGATCTGGACGTCTACCTGACAGCGGATCAGACCGAAAATATAGGTGATGGGAGTCCATAGGGACTCTACCATCTCCTACCTCCGTCCCCCCCTGTTCCTGCTGCGAACCAGAGAGCAAAGAGACAGAGAAGAACAGCAAGATGGCCTCCTCATCAACTGGACAATCCACAGGTGCGAATCCCGGAGTTCTGAGTGAAGTTCCGGGCCACTTAAGCGCACGTCTAGCCAATGGAGAGGTAAGTTATGTTCAGTTTCTGCTCCTTCCTGGGCTAAAAACGCCCCAAACAGCACTCTTACAGAACCCCGCCCTTACGCAGGAGATCCCGACATTCCCAAGCCAAGGCCAGGTACGGGCCTTTTCCTGGCTCGTGAATCTGGTAAATGCGATAACATTGGACATGCGAGGCTTTATCGGAATGTGGCATCTGAACTTCATGGTGGTCCTGGCCAAGAACATGACGGATATGTGGTGGGGATTCGACGCCCTGGGGGCGTTGGTGGAGAGATGGCATCCGCACACGCACACGTTCGTGTTCCAGGGGTTCGAGGCGAGCGTGTTGCTGGAGGAAGTGGAGCTGTTCCTGGGGTGGCAGCGGTGCCTGGAGTACGATGCAGCGACTCCTCTTCTCCCGTGGGAAGAGATCCTCGCAGACATCGTAAGAGACAAGAAGGAGGTGCTGCGGATGACGAACAAGAACGGGATCTTCCTAGACCGGCTGGCCTGGTGGTTGATCCAACATGTGAGGGAGATTGGCGGAGAGAGAGCGACCCGGGGACTGACACTCTGCCTTGCTGGCGTTTTCTTGTTCCCCACGAGCGGCGACTTCATCCTATATGAGCATGTTGGGATTCTCACTCTGCTGTGGCGCGGGCAGTCACTTGCCCCTGCAGTGCTGGCCCACCTGTACAGTTCGCTCACCACCATGAGCCTAGGCGGACGCACGTGCGGGAGTTTGTTTCTGCTCCAGGTATGGATAGAAGCTCATCTAAAGTTTGATTTCACTGATGCACAACCTACCCCCTCCAGAGTCTTCCTTCGGAGTTCAGTGCACTGCAGCAGGGCATGGTATGAGCCAGAGGATGAAATCAAGTGTATGACCGCGCACTTGAAGGGCCAAGATGCTTGGAGAGATCACTTAGCATATCTGGGCATGGATGAATTCATTGTGAGGCCACTGTTTATGAGGACTATCGAGTTCAAAGCGCGGACCAGGGAAGACAAAGATCTATGGTTGATTGGAGCAGATCGGATGGTGGCGTATCAACCACACCGGTGCCATTGTCAGCTTGGGATTCCACGGGGAATTCCCATTTCATTCAACGGCATCGACATGATAGTCGCCGGAAGAAACGAGAGATTAATGAAGAAAGTGATGAGGGCTTGGGCAAGATATACAGTGAGCAGGAAGGTGGGACTGGCGGTTCAGGAGAATCGGGAAGAGATCTTGAAGTATGAGGAATACAATTATAGCATCCTTCCCGTTGCTTGTGGTTATTTTATGGCCCGCAGGGCAAAGTGATGTGCTTTTCTTATTTTCAAATAAATGTAACACAATTAGATGAATAAAGATGTTTTTGCATTTGTGTTCAATTGACTTGCATTGATGGATGTGTGGAATGAAATGTGGTGAAATGGGTGTGAAATGACCTCAAGAATATGTTCAAAAGACAGTGCTGTGAGGACTGAGTGCGGAGTAGTTGGCGTCCATATCGATGGTCGCCAACCTATGAGACTGAACATTGACGTCCATATAGGTAGCCGTCTAGTTTAAACTAGACGTCCATAGCTAGCCGTCGACCAGACTTCGAGGTCTGACATTGAAGAGATCTTGGCGTCCACACCCTAGCCGCTGAAGGTACGTCGACGGCCTAGGGTTGACGTCAGATAAATGTTAAACGGCCAGAGATTGACGTTAAACCAGTAGACGCCCTTTTTTTTTTGAACCGACGCCTTCTCCCGGGCGCCCTTCCATCTTCCAAGCGCCGGGAGAAGGAAAACCGAACCCAGACCTTCTGATCACTTTGCTCGTGACAACGATGAGGACGAGACAGAAGCGGACCATCGCCCGGGGCCATCGCCAAGTGGAGGAGGAAGAAGAAGAGGTGGAGATGGCTACGGCGGGGGAAGAAGAAGAAGTGGCGGTAGAGGACGTACCGGAGGGGGACGAGACCGAGGGAGGAGATGAGACGGAGGCGGAGGCACCTCGACGACCTCGGGTGAGTACCATAAACCCTCTGTGTGAGTGTGATTTGATTTGGTGAAAAGAAGGGGAAACAGGGGAAGCGCCGTCGGGTCAGGCAAGAATTTGACGGCAACATCGGTTGCCGTCGAGTTCTTGCTGACGTCCAACCCCTTGCCGTCAAGGGGAACTTGACGGCAATGAGCGGGACGTCTACACAAGAACTAAACGGCCATATCTGGACGCCAACTTTAAGTAAACGGCCACCCCTTGCCGCCAACTTTTGGCTTAACGGCAATCGATGCTGACGTTTAATTCTCTGTGTTATCTGCAGGGCAAAGGCAGAATGAGGAGCAGAGTGACATGGGATCTCTGCTGGGCGTGGTACCACGCTCTTCCAGAGGCCCAGCAGGCTCAGATTGCGAGGATGGGTTTCGGGCATCTACTCTCGGTACGCCCCTTTCACTTAGATGTCCCGTACTTAGAGGCCCTGCGAGAGAGGTGGGAGGAGGACTGCAAGGCATTCATCATGCCTTGGGGTCACATGATACCCACGTTGGAGGACGTGGCGTATCTCACGGGACTGCCGGTTCAGGGAGAGCCGGTAGTTGGGCTGGAGAGGAGAGATTACTACGACGATGTCGTAGAGTTGCTGGGGCCAGAGTTCGTGGCTGGGAGGAGGAGACCGATCCGGAGCATCCTGCTCGGATCGTTGTCGGAGGCAGTTGGATTGAGGGGGAGGAGGAGAGGACCCCTAGAGTCACTTGATGAGTTCTATGCTGGAGTGCGGGGGGCACTCGACCTAGGAGACCGGAGCGAGGAGCGCTCGGTACGGATTTTTGTCAGCTACCTCTTCGGACGCTTGTTGTTCGCGACGCAGTCATCTCAGATGAACTGCAAGTTCGTGCTGTTGCTGAGGGACCTGGCGCAGGCGGGGAGGTACGCTTGGGGGGCTGCGATGCTGGGACACCTCTTCTCTCTCCTTCCTAGTAGCTCGCAGCGCTCTCAGAGCACAGGAGGCTTCACCCCCTTCCTTCAGGTACGCAATTTTTTCTTTAAAGCTCAACTTGAATTTCAATTGATTAAATTGCTTGACTGACTGACTTTCTCTTCTTGCAGACCTGGGGGTACACCCGCTTCCCGATGGGGCGCGGGACACTTGTAGAGGGGCGCCAGATGATGGTGCCTCTCATGACGAGGTGGGAGGTGGCCCCGGACCCCAGGGTCACCGACAGGAGGGCAGGGGATGTGCGGGTCGCACTTGACCACTACCCGCACGACCAGGTATGAAACCCTCAACTAGCTTTTGCATTCCTTCAATTACTGCTGCATTTGACGTTACTGACCAGTGCCTTCTTGTTCTTCTCAGGTGGTGTGGACCCCATATCGGGGTGAGGAGGACGCCTCGCACCCGGCGGTGGCGGCAGGTCGCCCCTTGTTCGACCGCCACCTCCTTTTACTGTGCCTCGGGACATGTGAGGTACTGTATTTGGAGTTGGTGGTACGGACCCTGGGCTGGCACCAGCCGGCCATCGAGGTGCCCTCCCTCGGGAGAGATGGGCACTCACGCCGGCGGTTCTTTGCCGAGGACCGCGACTGGGGGGCAGATCATGGCAGCACCGTCGCGTACTGGCGCGATGGAGGAGAGCAGGTGGTACGAGTGAACGACCTCCAGGACAGCTCGGCTTATATGGAGGACTACCAGGCACGATACGCCGGGCGACTCCGGCTTGACCGACGAGTGGTGAGTGAAACTTCTAACTTTAAGCCTTGGTCGGATCTGAATTTGAATTGATTCTAACTTGAAGCATTTGGCAGATGCCGGAGTCACAGGCCATCCGCCTCTTGGAGGGGCGACTGGCCGAGCAGGAGGTGGAGCTGACGAGGCTCCGGGCCGAGGTCAGGACATTGGTAAGTAACATTAACCATTGATCTTGAATTTGACATTGATTTGATTTGATTTGACCAAGGTTTTGTGAATGCAGAGAGGAGAGCTGTTGAGAGCGCAGGCGAGCCGGGACGCGGGGGCGAGCTCGTCTGCCCAGCCGGTCGGAGGGGACCTGGCGGTCCGCTTGCAGAGGGCCCTGGACCGAGCGGAGGCGAGAGTCCGGGAGCTTGAGGAGCAGGCTCGAGAGATTGGGGCTCAGGTAAAACACCAAACTAGCACTTTCATTCAAAGTCTACCGAATGTTCTAACATGCTTGCCCCTTGATATGCAGCGGCAGGGAGGAGATGTGGCTACTCTCCAGGCACAGATGGAGAGTTTGCGGCTGGAGCTAGAGGCGCGGATTTCCGGTCTGGAGGCCGAGGTAAGACACTTCCTTCTTTCTTTCTTTCTTTCTTAAACATGTTCAGGACTGATCCTCTTTTGCTTTTGATGCGCAGCGGAGGACCATGGTGACAGCCATGGAGGAGTTGAGAGATGACCGGGCCACCATGAGGGGTCGCCTGCTCGAGGCCCGAGAGAGTCAGAGGGAGGCCGAGACAGCTCGGTCACGGATTGCCGCGGATTATGAGATCCTCAAGGACCGGGTGCTGAAGAAGCGTCGGGAGCAGCAGCGGCAGGCTCAGCAGGGGACGCCCGCGAGGACCGTTTCGGCATTCGCGTCCCTTGACGACATCGTGTCGCTGGGGGATCCGTCCGTGGTTCGAGGAGGAGGACTGCCGCGACCGGAGGCTTCCACGGCTTCGAGACCTCCTCTCCCAGACCGGCGTCGGGAGAGGGAGGAGGAGGAGGTCAGCAGCTCGCGTAGGCCGAGGCCTAGCGAGGGTGAGAGGAGAGAGGAGTGACACTTTTGTACCACCAGGGGATGCCCCTGTCATGATACACACACTTGATTATCATAGTGGAATTTGTGGATTTTTGTGAGCTTTTGTGCACTTGAGCGCTTTGCTTCCGTTTTTTGATTCCTGCATTCCACAACACTTAAAGAAACAGATTAGTGTAGATCTGTTTTTAGCCCCTTGCCTACGATATACCTTTCTTGAGATCTGGTCAAGGGGCTAATTTCTAATCAAAGATAGGAACATAAAATAACCGAAAGGGAAATATGCACATGTATTTTTTTGTGTTTTGTTTTTTTCTTGATTTTTTTGTTGTTTTTGATTTTGAAAATAAGTAAATAAGCAAATAGGCAAAATGTTAGTGTATATACACAGTACCACTATTTTTTTTGGATTTTGGAAATAAGGGAGAAAATATATACAAATATGTACATTGGGAAAAAGTATATATCAAAAGACTCTTTTTGTTGTTTTCTACATTTTTTTTTTTTTTTGCATTTTTTTTTGGTATTTTTGGACTCTAAGACACATATTCATCACATGTCGGGGTATAGGATTTACGCGATCCATTTAACCACAAAGGTCACGAATAAGGAGGGACGTGCATAAAATCCTTGATGTTGGATATTGCCCCTAGCCTTCTTGATGTTTTCCACTACAGAGGGTCTTATACGGCCAAATTGCCCTTAGAGGGGAAATGGGAAGAAATGTATAGGAAGTCATGTCGGACTTTGGTTCAAACTACTTTTTGTTTCCAAACCGACATCTCATATCAAGCAGACTTGGTCAACCATTGGGAGAATTTTTCATTTGTCATTTCTTTTCTTTCCTGGGGTGGAGGCACGTACTTTTTGCTACCTCCTTGAGTTGGTCAGCCTTTTTCCGGGTACGTACTTTTTGCTACCCTTTTTTGACCTTCTGGCTTTTCTTTCCCCATTGAGGCTTGATTTGACATTTCGCCCCTTGCTCTTATTAGTTGCCCCTGTTTTATGGTGACCTTGTCCTTTTGAAAGAGAGTGGGTGGTCCCCTACTCGTAGTTTGTTCCGCTTCCAGACACGACCGAGTGGGAAAAGAGTAGGGGAAACACATTGACCGGATTAGGCTGCCTGAGTGTACTTGTGATTTTCCAGCCAAAGGGCAATATTTTAACATCGTGTGGTGTGTGAATAAGTCCTACCTCACTAATGACCGAGTGGAAAAGTAGAGACTTAAACCCGAACCGTTGACAAGTGATGAATGACTGACCGACTGACTAAGGATAGAACTTCTTGAGGTAGACTGCATTCCAAGGGTGCGTCAATTCGACTCCCTCGGCATCCACTAACCTATAAGCGTTCCCTGAGTATGCTTCCTTAACAACGAACGGACCCTCCCAATTTTCTTGCAATTTGCTCCTGGGACCTGGTGCCTTTATGATTTTACGCTTAAGGACCATCTCACCTACTTCGAACTTTCTCTCAAGAACTCTTTTGGCATAAAAACGTGCAATTCTCTGACGATAGACTTGTGCATGGTCAGCCGCTATCATTCGTCTCTCATCTAAGAGTTCAAGTTGTGCCAATAAGGCTTCCCGACGTCGATCAGGATCAAGTTCGGAATCCAATTGGACTCTAAGTGAGGGGACGAAGATCTCATATGGGAGTATCGCATCCGATCCGTATGTCAAAGCATAGGGGGTTTGCCCCGTAGGAGTTCGGACCGAGGTGCGATAAGCCCAAAGAGCTTCAACTAAGCGTTCTGGCCAGTCAGTGTTGTTGTGAGATTTGCACGTTTTCTTGATTATTTTGATAAGAGTTTTGTTAGTAGCTTCCGCTTGTCCATTACCTTGTGGATAATATGGTGATGAATGATGCAAATTGATACCATATTTACCACACGTGTCGCGGAGCTCCTGCGAGGTGAACTGTGGTCCATTGTCGGTGACGATGTCCCGAGGCACGCCAAACCTTGCAAGGATGTTGCGCTTGATGAACTTGACGACCGTTGATGCTTTGACTTCTATGAACGCTTCTGCTTCAGCCCACTTTGTGAAGTATTCTGTGGCGGTCAGAATGAAGGATTTCTTCCGGATTTCTCCAGTTCTATCCGCAAGGGGACCTACCACATCGAATGCCCACATGGCGAAAGGCCATGGAGCAATAAGGGGATGAAGAGAGGAAGAAGGAGCATGAATTTTATCACCGTGTAATTGGCATTTAGCACAGTGACGGACGAAATGGGTGCAATCTTCTTCCATGGTAGGCCAGTAATAGTGTCGTAGCAACTTTTGGGCAATTGCTCTACCATTGACATGGCCACCACATTCACTAGAGTGAGCAGCTTCAACAATGCTTTCAGATTCGATTTCATCAAGGCAACGGAGATAGACCCCATTGAGGGATTTCTTTAGAGAACGCCACCTATGATCTTGTACCGTTCGGAGACACGGCGAATAGCCCGTCTATCGGCAGAAGTGGCGTAATCCGGGAAGGATCCATCTTTGAGGTAGTTCTCGATGTCAAAATACCAGGGATGGCCATCATCGAGGTCGATTTCAGGCTCTTTTGAGAGTGCATTGATTTGATAGGAGGGAGATTGAAGTTGGACAAACCAGGGATCAGTATGAGAAGGGATTCTTAGCCTTTGAACAGAGATGGTTTCGGAGGACCTTTCTAAAGGGATGGGATGGAAGAGGCCAGAGAGGCGAGAGAATCTGCTAGGATGTTTTGGGCCCTAGGGGTGTGGACAAGGGTGAGCTTCCTAAACTGCCGGATTACCTTTGCTACCAACTCTTGATATGGTTTCAACTTGGGGTCCCGGGTTTGGTACTTGCTGAGAGATTGCCGGAGTATCAACTGCGAATCTCCAATAATCCTTAATTCCTTGACTCCGAGCAACAACGCCATCTTCAACCCAACTAGGAGAGCCTCATACTCAGCCACATTGTTCGTGGCACGGAAGGTTAACTGGTAGGCGTGCGGAATGACTACCCCTTCCGGAGAGAGGAGAACTGCCCCTATCCCACACCCTTTAGAATTGAGCGCCCCGTCGAAGTAAAGCACCCATGAAGGCTCACCATCGATGATGGCTCCTAACTCTTCATCGGGAAAACATTCATCGACGGGGAATATAAAGGTAAGGGGTGATGGGCTAGGTGTTCGCTATGGCATGCCCCTTGATTGACTTCTGGTTGACGTAGGTGATGTCAAATTGATTGAGAAAACTTTGCCACCGCATCAACCGCTCAGTCAGGACGGGCTTCTCAAGCAAGAACCGAATAGGGTCCATACGCGCCAAAAGTTTCACTTCATGTGCCAGGAAATAGTGCTTTAACTTTTGGGCAACCCAGACGACGGCCGCGCATGTTCTTTCCATGGCGGTGTACTTCTTTTCAGCCTCATTGAACAACTTGGATAAATAGTACACCGCTCTCTCCTTCTTCTCGTCGTCGTATTGGGCCAAAACTGCTCCAGTTGAATCTTCAGTAGTTGATACATAGAGCAATAAAGGCCGACCCGGGACCGGAGGAGCGAGAACAGGGGGATTGAATAGGTAACTCTTCAATTCATCAAAGGCCTTTTGACACTTATCGTTCCAATCAAATTTTGCCTCCCCTTTTAGCATCTCGTAGAAGGGCTTACAACGGATTGAATGCTGGGAAATGAATCTCCTAATGAATTGAAGTCTGCCAATCAGCCCTCTGACTTCTCTGATGTTCCTAGGAGGAGGCATTTCGATTATTGCTTTGGCCTTGTTGGGATCAATCTCAATCCCCCTTTTGCTAACTATGAACCCAAGCAATTTCCCCGAAGAGACTCCAAAGACACACTTCTTGGGGTTCATTTTAAGCTTATGCTCTCTAGACCGTTGGAGAACTGCCCGGAGGATGTCAGCATGGCCATGTCGAGTCTTTGATTTTACCAAACATCGTCCACATAGACCTCCATGTGCACATGCATCATGTCATGAAAAATTGCCATCATTGCCCTTTGATATGTTGCTCCTGCGTTCTTCAATCCGAAGGGCATGACGACGTAACAATAGGTCCCCCAGGGTGTTGTGAAAGAAGTTTTCTCCTGGTCTTCCTCCGCCAGACGGATCTGGTTGTACCCCGAAAAACCATCCATGAAAGATAACATTTCAAACCCGGCAGTGTTGTCCACTAGGACATCTATGTGTGGGAGAGGGAAATCGTCCTTTGGGCAAGCACGATTAAGGTCTCGGAAATCTATACAGATCCTAACCTTACCGTCCTTCTTCATTACGGGGACGATATTAGCTACCCAATGTGGATATAGCACAACCCTGATGAATTTGGCTTTATGCAATTTGTCAATCTCCTCTTTGATCTTGAGTGCTAGCTTGGGATGTAGCCTCCTCAGCTTTTGTTTGACGGCGGTTGCATCGGCTTTTAGGACTAACCGGTGTTCGACCAAAGAGGTGTCGAGTCCCGGCCTCGTAGGACCAAGCAAAACCGTCGGAGAATTCTTTAAGGATAGCTACCAACGCATGCTCTTCTTCTTCACTCAAGTTGGCACTGACTAACACTGTCTTCGGGGATTCTTTGGTGCCAAGATTGACTTCTTTAGTGGGTTCGTCTGCAGCCGTGGTGGGCTCGTCGAACCTCTTCGTGCCATCCACATAGGAGCTCACTGGGTCTTCCTCTTCTTCTGACCCAGATTCTCCTAACCCATCTTTCTCACTGAAATCTAGCAGATAGACTCCTAGACCGTCATCTACAGAATCACCTTCTTCAAAATCAGTCTCCACGAGGGCAGGTCCTCAAGAAATTCCGGGACTTGACTCAATTTGGCACACCTCTCGGCCAAGGCCATGACATACCGGGCAGGAACTTGCCTACCTTTTCTTTGCGAATGCATGGTTGAGAGGGACCAGACTCTCCTAATCCTGACTCTAGACTGGACTCTAAGCCTGACTCTAAACCCAAATCTAAACTAGGATCTAGACTGCTATGTACAGGACAACTATGTACATGGGAAGGGTCCCAGAGGAGTGAGAAACTAACGGGGAGAGCGTCGGCCCTTGGCCGAGCGGAAGAGATTCCAAAGAGGAAGGGTATCAATGGAGATCTCGCATTCCAACTTTGATAATTGGCGTTTTTTTTTTTGGGAATCAAGGCCCAAAACCATGAGTTGCTGACTCAGGGTAGCCTCGACTGGATGGGTGAGAGATAGAGATGGAGATGGGAGTGGAGTAGATGCGGATGGAAGATCAGAAGGAGATGAGGGTAGAGATGGTGAAGAGGGGGATTCGGACCCAAAGAGTGAGAGGAGGCCGAAGTCATCACAGACTTCCTCTATTTCTGCCATTTCCTCCTCTGATTCTTCTTCTTCTTCCTCACTCTCAGAGCAAGGCAGTTCCTCTATCAGTGGCTCTCGGGTTCCCAGCTGGGTGGCCCCTTGGACAAAATGTTCATTCAAGGTCCAAGTAAGAGGTTGGTAAGGTATGAATGGATCGGGATGGACAGGGTCTGGGTGAAAACCTAGACCGGCCTTAGGTAACATCCTCCTGATTGCCTGGACACTCTGGGTCTGCCCTTTTTCGTCCGTACCCAACCCGCGGCCATGAACGTAGCCGATGTTTGCCATCACTTCCCAACCTTTTCCCGGAGACATGGGACACGAGGTTCTACGGCGGGCTTGGGAGGTTGGCTAAGCTCAGAGGGTGTGGGGAAGTCAAAGAGAGACATGACCGGCTTCTTCCCCTTATCCGGAACGAAAAGGTGTGGCATCTGCTCTGAAGTGATAGCGCTAAGAGTCTCCAGAGTGGGAATGCTCTTGATCTTGATAATCCGCCCATTGTAAGGGAATTTGAAACATTGATGGGCGGTGGAAGGGACTCCTAGAGTCTGTTCTAGCCAGGGACGACCGAGGATGGCTTTGTAAGCCGGATCGACATCTAGAACTAGAAAGTCAGTGGACATGGTGACGGGTCCGACTTCCAGCTTAAGAGCAATTTTGCCTTTGGCAACCCTTTTGGAGTTGTCATAGGCGGCGATAGTGGAACAACTCTTCTCCAAATTTTCTTCCCCTAAACCCAATTGCTTAAGGGTTTTCATCGGACAAACATTGATGGATGCTCCGGTGTCAATGAGAGTAGAGTCCACCGCAACCCCATTGAGGTTGATGGTGAGACAAAGAGGGAGAGAGCGACACTCGGGGGTGGCGAGATCCTTGTCCGAAAAGGAGATTGAGGGACCTTGAGTGAGGGAAAGGATGGCATTGGTGACCCCACTAGGAGGGAGGTCATCGTTAACCATGATTTTCTGAAGAAATTGGAAGAGAGTGGATTGATGTGACGGCGACCTCCGAATCAACTCTAAAATAGACACCCTTGCGGGCGTCTTATCAAGATGTTGGAGAATATCATATTCGGTGCCAGCCGGGGGCGGAGGAACATTATCCTCCTCATCCTGGGAAGGCCGCGGAGGTGGAGGAACGATGCGGTTCCGGAGTGTGACGTGGACGGCCTCCTGAGACTGAGGGCGGATAAGCTGAAGGGGTCTAGTAGATGACTCAGAGGCAGAGGGGGTGAGGATGGTAGTGTAGGCATCTTGAGGGGGGCGGATCAACACTAAGGTCTCTCCTCAAGGATGGCATCCACCGAGATGGGAGGTTCCTGGGACTCTACAGTGGGACATGGATACCACTCATCAAATCCCTCTACCCCCCATTGTTGTTCTCTCCTCACGACCCGGGGTTCCAAACAAGTCATGGTGTGGACATTTTCCTGGGATTTTGAGGAGGAGGGGTTGTTACTTTGGTGGTTGGGGAGAGGGTTGCTAAAGATGCCGAGGTCCCTTTTGGTGTACCTAGACTTGGCTATGGCCACCTTGACATCTTCCCAGTTGATTCTTCCCTGGTCATTCATATCATAGACCCAGTCACGAAAGGTAAAGCAATTGGTGATAAAATGACCATGGGCTCTATGGTACGGACAATATTTGGAGGTGTCAATCCTCGGGTTGTTATTCTCCCTTTGTGGGGGGAGTTGGATGGCATCACATGACATGAGGGCGAAGAACACGTCCTCAAGAGTCTCCGGGAGGGGAGGATAGTGCGACCTCTTGGGGCCAGGTCGGGTGTAGCCGGAAGAAGGGAGGAGGAACAGCAGAGTAAGGCTTGGAAGGATGTGACGGAAATTGGTGAGGATTAGAGGGAGGATTGGACGGAGGGATAGAGGATTGTTGGGAGGCCTCAAAGGCTGGCTGCAAGCACTTACAGACTCATTGACGGTCACCCCTTCGGTGGTAGGTGCCGCGGGAGCCTTACGTGCTTTTGGCTTTCCTTCAAGGAAGTGGGGGAGAGAGGAGTCCTTGATTTGATTCTCAACTACCCTGGCTCTGTTGTAAAGATGTGAGAAGGAGTGGAACTCACTTAGCATTAAGACAGAACGGAGCACAGGAGTAGTGTTAGTAACCAAGAGGGTTATGGCTTGAGACTCCGGGATAGGAATGTCGGCTCTTGAAGCCATGGACCTCCATCGGTTGGCATAGGTTACAAAGTCTTCGTTCGACTTCATCTTTTCTGCCATCAAGTCGGAAAGTGTGGGACTTGAGTGGCCATGTATGAAAAGTGCGAGATGAATCGCTCGGAGACTATGTCAAAATTAACAAGGTCAGATGCGGGTAGAGAGGTAAACCACCTCAAAGCTTCCCCTTCCAATGACTGTTGGAAAAGGTGAACTAAGAGGACCCGATCATATAACCACCGATGGGAATCCATGGTGAAGCCGGCGAGATGAAATTGGGGGTCGGAGGTCCCATCATACTTGCGGTACTTTGGGGCCTTGAAGTCGGGGGAAAGTAAGTTGGGGGAGCTTGCAGTAGTTTAATAGCGAATGAGGTTTAGAATGGGATAAGGAATCCGCTACAAGCTTCCTAACGAGGCCTTCAACCTCCGAAAGGGGAACAGATTTAGATTGAATGGGGGGTGCGATTTGGATAGGTGGCGAATAGGCGGAAGGAGGAGTGGGAATTGGAGTATGCAAAGGACGGGAGTGACAGGAGGAATGAAGGCAGAGACGGGAACTCGGGATGGGGTGACTGGTTTGGGAGTGGGGCCTAGATGTGGAGGCATTGAATGGGGATAAAGATGGAGTGGAAGGGGAGGTAGCTGCCCGAGTATGCTTTGAAAGCATAGAAATGATATGTCCTCGGGCGAGTACCGGGACATGAGTCTAGAAAACTCGGGGTCTTCTTGACTATCTTGATCATGAGTGGGATTGACCCTTAAACTCACTTCTTCATTATCAGCCTGAGAGGATGATTGGACTGACTCCTCAGGCTGGACATGGTGTTAATCATACCGACCATTTCATCGATATTATCATCATATTCAAAAGCCGGTTTATTAGCCATGTCAACAGGTCCAACCAAGTGTCCATTAGCACACAACCTATGGATTTTAAAGTGGTCAAAGTTGATTAACTTTACTGCTTAGACAGAAATGTGGATTTCTACCAAACAATGTTAGCAATCAACGTCCCCAGTTTTTAAATACCAAAGTTATGTGTTAAGTCAACTGATTGGTAAGACCGTTCTCTCAAAACTCACTTGAATCCCGGTAAGTAGGTGACTAGACAAGGTGGGTAAAGGTCCTCCTGCCCCGTACCGTGAGGGAATCCACGAATTTAGGGACTTATAGAGTTTCTTCGGAGCCAACCCGATTTACCCGAGCGGGAATCCCCGAGTAAAAGGTTGTAAACCGAAGAAGGGTGATCCTAGAAATGTGAGGGAGGCTAGAAAAGAGGAGAGAAGAACCCCTGGAGACTGAGAACTGTTAGTGACAAACAGTAAGCAAACAAAAAATAAAACAAGCAAAACAAACAGAAAACAGAGAAAAAACAGGTTTCTGTAAAACTAAACGGCACCACTAGTGACGCCAAGTTTATCATATATAGAGACGGCAAGATCGACTGACGCTAAGTGACAGTAAACGACATCGATGACCTAAGAGATGGACGGCTAAGACTGACTTTTCAACGGCAGGGACGGCTGGACGTATCGGGTAGGCGGCAAGATCGCTTGCCGTCTACCTGGATGCACTCAGACCGCAGTAGCACTGTGTCCCACCCACCGTGATCGCCAGAAAAGAGACTGTGGACGTCTCGTTCCGCCCCGTCTTCGGATGCCGACTGGTGTGACTTCTCTCCGACGGTGGCTCACGGACGTTCCACTCCCTCGTTGGCGATGGAGAATGTCCGTTGACCTCGTTGACTTCTCGTTGACCAGGTTGACCGAGGGAAAACAAGGAGAACCGGAAGGGATGGGAGATGATTGTGATCGCCAGGGCCTTACCTGTGCCCAAGGAGTCGTGTGATCACGCCGGAGTGGTAGCCTCGCGTCGCGGGTGATGGTGAGACTTCGACTTCTCTCCTTCAGCCGGCCAAAAGAGAAGAGCTCCGCGGTCTTCTTTGGATCGTTCCTGCCACAGAACAAGACTCTATTAGACTCTAAATAGTGCAGCAAATGCTCAAAACGAAATGTGGAGGGCCCAAAAGGAGAGTCCCGTACCGGTTGCGGACTTGAGAAGAGGGGTGGCCAAGTGTTATGACCACCCTTCTTCCCTCCGTTTTTGGTTGGGAAACCCCTTTCTAGGTGTGTAGGAAGGTGCCCTACGTGCCTAGAGTGTGTGGGAAAGTGTGTTGACATGTAAATATCTAAGAGAGAAAAGGAAGAGAGAGGAAGAGGGGGGAGGTGATCCTCGTTGCTGGTTGATGCTAGCTCGTTGCAGAGGCTCCTTCAGCTCCAGAGAAGCCTCCTTGGACGCCCCAAAGGTTGAGAGGAAGTAGAGGATGACTTGGTGAAGCTTGGGTGTGATTTTCTCTCTCCTCTCTCAAAGCTTGAGCATATGGACGTCCAGCCTCTCCCCCCCCTGTTCAGAGGGACCAAGGGGAGTTATATAGACAGTGAGCTCGGGGTTGAGAGCATTGGATGCTCAAGTGTGAAGAAACACACTTGCACATGTGGCAATTCATGTGTTTAAGCTCCAACCAATGGGTAGAGGCCAAATGGGACTTTTACTGGGTCAAGGGACTGCCAAGGTGGCCCATATACCCGTTGGGAACGGCTATGTGCGTTGCATGGCCGAGACAAGGGCGCAAGTGGGCTATATTCCCGGGTTAGTTGCGCAGACCAGGTAAACGGTCTTGACGTCCATGGATCAGGCCGCCAACCTCATGCAGACGTCCACGATGTAGACGCCACATGGGTCAGCGTCCATGGGGCCTGACGCCAACCAGCAGTAGGCGGCCATCGATGATGCCGTCTACATGGGATCCGAGGCTGGTCAACACATGGTCAAACGAGGCTTAATGGGCCAAATAGCCTTGCGGGAGATGGGCCAAATCTCGCGTCTACACCAAGTCCATGCATTTCATCTTTATTTGCAACAAAACAAAGATTTTCCAGAGAAGTTTTTATTAAGGTCGATCATGTAACATTGTTTTCCCTTTTTCCACAAAATTTTATCTTATCAGTTGATGAATCAATGATCTTACAGAAATTGGATTCAAACACAACTTTGTGACCTTTGTCACATAGTTGGCTAATACTTAACAGATTGTAATCAGACCATCAACTATAAAACACTATCAACAGAGTTTGAGGAAGTTTGACCAACCTTACCAGATCCTATGATCTTTTCCTTTATTTTTAACCTCCAAATATTACTGAACCTCCGTCCTTCTCCAGCAGGAAAGAAATTTGGCTCTTTCTCCAGTCATATGTCGTGAACACCCCTGTCAAGGAACCACACGTTGATTTGGTGCACACCTTCCTGCAACATCAATTAGTGGAGAGAAGATTTTGGTACCCAACAGAGTTGGGACCATCAGAAAGTTTGGACAATGTTACCAAATCTTTTCTCACCCAAATTTGACTTGTTTTTTATTTTTGTTTGTTACATTGGTGTTTTCAGTCTTTTTCTGTTTGTTCTTTCCCTTAGGAATGAAAGCACCAATATTTTTGTTTTTAGAGGGAGGGGAGTTTTTCATTTGAGCATAGAATTCGATGAGGAGATGGAATCCATGGATTTGTTGTACATCAAAAATTTGGGTAAAAGAATTGAGGATGATACCAACAAGGGTGTCATACATTGGCTCCAAGGATTGGTCCAGTCATCTTGAAATCCTTTCTTGGAGGTCCAAGGTTCTTATAATGATTTCCTTTGACTTTTTCTTGTTTTTCAATTTTTTATTTGAATTTTTGATTGAGTGTTTGTAGCTGTGTTGTTGAGCAGGTCGACCTGTCAGAGACTGTGTCGACTTTGTTGTCTTCTTTTGTTTTTGAGTTTTTGATTTGTTTTGTGTTTTGTTTGATGTTTTGTTGTTGATGTTTTGTCTAATGTTTTGTCTGATGTTTGCTTGATTTCTGTGTTCTCAAGATTAGGACCCTTGACAAATTTAATTAATGGTGCTTTGCCCTTTTTCTCACCAGATTTGTCTTTCTTTGGTTTCTGTTTGTTGAATCCTAATCCATAAGAAGTGTTGTCATGTTTGTTCCTAGCAGTGCCTCCAAGTTATCTTTACCTTTTGTGAATGTTTGGATAACTTCATCCCTTTCTTTTAGCTGGTTTGGAAGAGTTTTAATTTCTTCAATCTTTTGTTGTTTTTCTTCTTTTTTTCCATTTCCAGCTTTTCAGATAGGTCTTTGAATTCTTGGATGGCCTTTTGAGAGGCAAGCTTTAGATCATCAATCAAATTTAGAAGGTTTTCTTTTTCTTCATTTTTTTCTGTTATTTCATTTTCTAGCTCACAAATTCTATTATTTGAAGATTGGTTATGATACATGTTTTCAATTTCTTTTTGATATGTTTATTTTCTTTTCTCATTTCAGAATATTTTCAACTAATTCAGCATAAACATCCTGCCAATCTTCAACAGTGAAATCTTCAAAAGAAGTGCTTACCTTTTCTTCAGAGTTGTTGGCTATGTAGCAGATTCCTCACTCTCAGAGCTTGAGGATTTTTTGTCTTCTTCTTCTTCACTTGAGTCTTCATCAGACCAAGTGGCTACCATGGCCTTTGGCTTCTTGAACTTCTGGAACTTCTTGTGCTTTTCCTTCTTGTTCTCAGGACACTCTCCCTTCATGTGTCCTGGCTTATTGCACCTGTAACAAATGACAGTTTCGTCAGATTTTTTTATCTTGTTGAAATAGAAAAAGAAGTGTTTCTTTTACCTGAGGAAACCTCTTTTTCCCAGACATTTTCCTTTTCTATATTTCAAGAATTTTCTGAATTGCCTGGTCATGAGGGCAATCTCATCCTCATTTGACTCAGACTCCTCAGAACTTGTCTTTTCCTGACTTTTGTCTTTATTACTTGAAGAGGCCTTAAGTGCCATTGGCTTGGTTTTATTTATGTGTTCTTCATTTCTTTTCAAATTGATTTCATATGTCATTAAGGATCCTATCAATTCATCCAAAGACATTTTGGACAAATCTTTAGAATCTTCAATGACAGTGGCCTTTGTGTGCCAAATTGAAGAAAGTGAGCGTAAGATTTTCCTTACCAAGTCTACATCTGTGTAGTCCTTACCTAAGGCCTTCAGTCCATTGACAATAACCATGAACCTGGCAAACATTTCAGAAATTGTTTCATTAGACTTCATCATAAACAATTCATATTCTGAAACAAGAATATTTGTCTTAGTTTCCTTCACTTGTGATGTTCCATCATAAAGTAATCGAGTTTATCCCACATCTCTTTGGCAGATTTGCACATTGAGATTCTCGAATACTCTTTGGGATGAACAGCACATTGAATCATGTTCATGGCACTATAATTCAATGTAGCTCTTCTTATTTGTTCCCTAGTCCAGGTTTCTTCTTCTCCCTGGTTTTCATAGGGACCTACTTCCACTACTTTCCAGATTTCATAGTTTTGGGCTCTTAGAAACACTTGCATTCTATTTTTCCAATATGAATAGTCCGTTCCATTAAAGAATGGTGGCCTATTTATGGAATGGCCCTCAGCTATGAATCCTCTGGAATCCATTTACTTAAAAAGAAAGCACAGAAGAAATATTCAGCAAGCAAGCAAACAATCAAGCAATCAGACACACAATACTCAAAAACTGCTCAGATCAAATCAGATCAGGTGTAAACCCGCTCTGATACCAATTGAAGGATCGAGGAAAAGGTGTGGATAAGATCTAGAAGGGGGGATGAATAGATCTATGCCACTTTATGCGGAAGCTTAAGCAATTTAAAATACTTTTAGAATCAGAGGCAATTTTAGCAGTGAAAACATAGATCTGATGAGATGTTAAGTGAGTTGATAAAATAGATGTGAAAACCAGTTGATTAAGTGAATCTTAAGGGATCCTATGCAAGCATCTAACGGATGATGGAATCAAACCACAAATAGACAAGTACACAGATATTTTTAGGTGGTTCGGAAATCACCCATGTGATTCCTACATCCACCCCTCACACCCAGTGAGGATTCACTAAACAACCTGGGTAACACACCCACTGGAGCCAGACGACTCCAACACCTGAGTTTACAACTCACACAACTCTAGAGCAAGACTACTCTAGATCCCTGAGCAAGACTGCTCAACAACCACTTGAGTTCGACAACTCAAACTGAGCACAATGGCTCACAAAAGACTTGCTAGACACCAACACAAGACATAGATCTTCTAGCAGTAGATCATGTCGAACATGAGAACATTCATGAGAATTATGCAGAAGCACTTGCACAATCTCAAGATGTCTCAAAAGAACAAAAGTACAATGAGAATTTTATGAAAAGACTTTGTTCTTCAGTGTACTCCCTTGTAGAAGCTCAGATTGGGAAGAAGCTTGGATTCTTGAAGTCCCAAACGATGCTCTGCACTTTTGAACTTGGAATCTTCTCCAACGAATGCTCCTACTTGATCTGCTTCCTTGAGGCGCTTCAATTGCTTCTTCAAGGATCAAACTCCAATTCTCACAATCAAATTGATGAGAACTGGTCTTCAGAAGACACCAGGAGAGCAGAGGAGGGAGATGAACTCTTCTCGCCGCCAAAGGGAACTTTTCTGGAGGTTCCAAGAGTTCGTTGGGTCTCTTGATGTGATGGATGGCCAATTGGGGGCCTTTTATACCCAAAGGATTCCAAAGGTACAAGGGCACACGATCCTAGGTTGATACACCATCGCCCTAGGATGACACGTGGCAATCATCAACTTTAAGTTGCAATCTTTCCATAGTGTGTCGACTTGCCCTGGTGGTGGTGTCGACCTGCTGTCCCAATTCTGAAAACAGGCTGTTCTGAGATTTGATCCAGTGTCGACCTGCCCTGGTGGTGGTGTCGACCTGCTGTCCCAATTCTGAAAACAGACTGTTCTGGGAACGAGGTCCAGTGTCGACCTGCCCTCATCCTGCGACGACCTGAGTAGACTAATTCCTAGAATTTGCAACTCGTGTCGACCTGCTTTTGACTAGTGTCGACACAGTCTCAGTATTTCTTCAGCTTTTTGCCTTGAGGACTGAGGTGTTGTGTCAACACCATTGTTGGGTGTGTCGACACCACTTTTGCAAAAAGTAATTGTACCTGAAAATTAAACACATATATCATTAGTAAAATATTTATTATTAGTACAAATGATAAGTGTGCTTTGAAACATACTTTTGAATATAAATCTCAGGTAAGGTGTGTTTATCATGTTTCAATTAGTTTGCATTAAAATCACATTTGTCATCATCAAAATAGGAGGGAAATGATATGAAATTACACTCAACCCAACAGACTTCATAAACTCCGACTTTGGAAGAGTCGAATTACAAGCTCTGACTTTACAAAAGTCGCAGTACATAACTCCGACTTCATGACAGTCGAAGTTTAAGGACTTAGAAAAAATGTAACAGTGATTTGAACATACATCATAGAAATTTAATCAGGGTTGCACATACCTATTTCTCTTCATATTGAAGTAAATTTATCTTCAGGAAGAGGTTTAGTAAATATATCAGCTAATTGATTATCTGTAGAGACAAATTAAGTAAAATATTACCATTACTTACATGGTCCCTCATAAAATATGTTTGACCTCAATGTGCTTGGTTCTTGAGTGCTGAATTGGATTTTTGGTTAAGTTGATTGCACTTATGTTGTCACAAAGCATTGGAATTGCTTGAAGCGTATGACCATAGTCTTCTAGTTGATGCTTAATCCACAACAATTGAGTGCAGCAGCTTCTAGCTGCAATATATTCTACTTCTGTTGTGGACAAGGCTACTGAGTTTCTACTTTCTGGAAGACCAAGAAATCAAGCATCCTGCAAGCATTTGACAGTACCACTGTGCTTTTTCTATCTATTTTTTATCCAGCATAGTCAACATCACTATATCCAAGCAGTTTAAATTCAAAACATCTGGGATACCATAAACCCAATTTACTTGTGTGTTTATAAGATATCTAAAAATTCTTTTAACAGCATTAACATGAGATTCTTTAGGATCAGCTTGAAATCTGATACACAAACATTCACTGAACATTATATCTGGTCTACTGGCAGTAAGATAGAGTAATGACCCAATCATATCTCTATAGATCTTTTGATCTACTTTCTTGCTAAGTGGATCACTATCTAACTTAATTCCTGAGCTCATGGGTGTTCCTAAGGGCTTACACTTGTCAAAACCATATTTAGAAAGTAAATCTGAAATGTATTTAGTTTGACAAATGTGAGTACCTTCCTTAGTCTGCTTGATTTGCAACCCAAAAAAATAATTAAGCTCACCCATCATGCTCATCTCAAACTCACTTTGCACAAGGTTTTCAAAGAATTTTCAAAGTGATTCATTAGTAGAACAAAAAATAATATCATCAACATATATTTGTACAATCAAGATTCATTCTGAAAATTTCTAATAAATAGGGTGCTATCTACTTTACCTCTTATAAAATCATGTGATATAAGATAATCACTTAGTCTTTCACACCAAGCTCTTGGAGCTTGTTTTAGACCATACAATGCTTTCTTTAAATGGAAAACATGATTTGGATACTTAGTATCTTCAAACCAGGTGGTTGCTCAACATAAACTTCTTCTTTTATGAAACCATTCAGAAAAGTACTTTTAACATCCATTTGGAATAAATTGATGTTAAGAGAATATGCATATGCTAAAAGAATTCTAATTGCCTCTAATCTAGTCACTGGAGCATAAGTTTCATCAAAATCAATGTCTTCCTCTTGGGAGTATCCTTGTGCTACCAGACTGGCCTTGTTCCTGGTGATTACTCCTGATTCATCCACTTTGTTTCTAAAGACCCATCTGGTCCCAATAACATGATGGTCAGAAGGTCTAGGGACAAGAGTCCAAACTTGTCTACGTTGGAACTGGTTAAGTTCCTCTTACATAGCTATGATTCAAGATTCATCAGCCAATGCATCATTGATGTCCTAGGCTTAATTTGAGAAACAAATGTAGAGAAATCACAGGGAATATTCATACCTCTTGTTCTTACCCTATCTTGAGGATCACCTATAATGTTTTCTCTTGGATGATCTCTGTGATACATCAATTCTCTAGGTAGTCCTTCTTGTGGTTCTTCTTGTTGTTGAAGTTTTTCAAGTGGGGATTTTCTTTCTCTTCATCTTTCTCTTTTTATTCAAGAGATGTCTGTTCCAGATCTCTGCACAGATCTTCAACAAAATCTTCTTTTTCTTCTATTTTCTTAATAGAAGGGTTATGTTCATCAAATCAAATATGAACTGTTTGTTCTACAGTTAAAGTTCTTCTATTAAATACTTTATATCCTCTAGGTTTTGAAATGCATCCTAGCAGAAATCTTCATCACTTTTAGCATCTAATTTTCCTAAGTTATCTTTACCATTATTTAAAATGAAACACTTACAACCAAAGAGTCGAAGATGACTGATGTTTGGCCTTTTCTCCTTGTGCAGCTCATAGGGTGTCTTCTTCAAGATTGGTCTGATCATACACCTGTTGATAATGTAGCAGGCTGTGTTGACTACTTCTGCCTAGAAATATCTTAGTAGATTGTATTCTGTGAGCATTGTTCTGGATGTCCAGCAGTGTTCTATTCTTCCTTTCTGCTACTCCATTCTGTTGAGGTGTTCTTGGTGCAGAGAAGTTGTGTTCTATGTCATTTTCTTCACAGAACCTTACAAATTCTCATTCTTGAATTCTCCACCATTATCAGATCTAATACTGATTATCTGAAATTTTTCGTTCTTCTGTACTAATTTACTGAACTTCAGAAAAACTGAAATCTTTCTGATTTGGCTTCCAAAAAGGATACCCAAGTGTACCTTGAGTAATCATCTACAATTACATAGCCATACACTTTTTCTCCAAGACTTACTGTTCTTATAGGTCCAAATAAATCCATGTGAATGAGTTCCAAAGGCTTGGAAGTTGTAACTTTTGTTTTGGATTGAAAAGATGTCTTGGTTTACTTTCCCTTTTCACAGGCTGTACAGATTCTAGATTTCTTCAGTTTAAGCTTCGGAAGACCTTCAACTAGATCATGTTTGATTAATTTCTTGATCACTGATGTGCTTGCATGTCCTAGTCTTCTGTGCCATAAATCAGTTTCTTCACTCTTGGTAGTTGCAAGACATAATTTTACTCCTTTTAATTCTGCTAATTGTAGAGTGTATAGATTTTAACTCTTTGTGCTTCAAAACTATTTTTCCATCCTTTTGAATAATGCACTTATCATTCTAAAATCTTACCAAGTGACATTTGTCACACAGTTGACTGATGCTAATGAGATTGTGTTTTAATCCTTCTACATACATGACATCTTCTATACATCTTTTTCTTGTGTTCCTAGTGTTCCACATCCTAACACTTTGTCTTTTCCATTATCTTCATAAGTGACTTGACCAATTTTATCTCTAAAACTTGTAAATAACTTTCTGTCACTTGTCATATGCCTTGGGCACCCACTATCCAAATACCATTTGGATGCTCTTAGGCGACCCTCCAAACAAATTTAAGTTGTAACTTTTGGTACCCAAATTTTCTTGGGTCCTTGATGGTTAGTCTTAGGAATCCAACGCAAGTGTCTAGTTATGCATCTGCTGACAGTGTGTCCTAGTTGGTTATAATGACTACAACATAGATCAAATGCATTCTTTATATGTGGTGTTTCTAGAGTTCAGTTTTTGTTTATAAACAAACTGATTTACCTTTCTAGGATTTTTAATTTCCTCTTCCTTTACAAATTTAGGAGTTGGATATTTTTCAGGATAGATAATATTCTCTTCATTTGTTGGAGGTGTATATCCTACTCCATATTTCTTTTTACTAGATCGAGCACCTTTCAATCTTACAAATAGAGATGTTTTACATTTAGTAATTTTATCTATGGTAGCTCTTAAGTAGTTATTTTCTTCTCTTAATTTTTTTTCATCTTTCAATTCTTTTAGATTTGATTCAATTTCCATGATTTTACTATTTTTATTCTTTAAATCTTCACACAGCAGTTCATTTGATCTTTTAGTTTCACTTAGGTTTTATCCTAATCTTTTTTGAGTAAGTAGGTTAACTTAACTTAACTATTTCATCTGTTTAACTACTATTTTATATTTTTCATACATTCATTGAAAGCATCTTCAAGGACTATCAGAGTCGGATTCTGAACATGATGTAAAAGAAGTTTCAGAATTTACCTGATCCAGTCCTGCCATGAGGGCTAGATTTACTTTTCTCTTCTTCTAATCTGAGCTTGAAGAGTCTAAACTTGTAACTTCTTCATTATCCCATGCTGCTGCCATTGTCGTTTTCTTGTACTTCTGAATTTCCTTATTGCCTCTCTTCTCAGATCTTCAACTGGGTCCTTCTTTTGAGCTTAGGACATTCAGATTGTAATGTCCTGGTTGATTGCACTTATAACTGTGTGGCTCTTCTTCTTTTCTATTTTGAAGTATTTCTTGGAGCCGAATTTCTTCTTTTTAGCAAGAATTCGTTGAGTTTTCTTGACAGCAAGACTTCATCATCACTGTCTTCTGATCTTTCTTTTGAATCCTCAGAGGAAGAAGAATCTACAGCTTTCAAGGCATTTGATATTTTCTTTTCGAAGTACTTTCAGAGATCTTTTCATATTTATTTCATGAGCCATTAATGAACTAATTAATTTATCATGGAAAGTTTTGCTAGACCGTGAGCTTCTTCAATAGTAGTGACCTTAGGAGTCCCAAGAATGAGTAATGATCTGAGGATTTTCTGACAGTCTCTTCATCAGAAAGATCTTTACAAAGAGAACTTAAACCAACTACTATATTTGAAATCTGTTATACATTGGAGAGATGTTTTCATTAGGCAACATTTGAATTGTTCATATTGTGAAATAAGAATAATATTCTAGTTTGCTTGACTTTAGTTCCTTCATATGTACTTGCAATTTATCCACATTTCTTTGCAGTTTTACATGCAGATAATCTATTGAATTCTCTTTGGATAAAGCACAACATAGATAGTTTTTTGCTTTATATTTAGAGCATTCTACCTTTATCAGCTACTAATAATGCAGTAGAGTACCTTCAGAAGGAGTAATAATGAAATCACCTTGCTTTATTACCTGCCACAGATCAAAATATGTGGATCTGATGAAGTATTCCATCCGCATCTTCCAGTACTAATAGTCCTCACCATCGAAGAATGGTGGCCTTGTAACAGTTTGACTTCATAGTTGTGACCTTCAGCTGCCATCTTCTCAAATTCATCGATTCTTCTGAGAAGACCAGAACTCTGATACCACTTGTGGATCGAGATGACATAATGATGTCCTAGAGGGAGGTGAATAGGATTCTTGTCTTTAAAAACTTTATCTGAAAGTAGATAACACTAAGTAAAGTTGTTAGTGTTTAGTGTGTAGTGTATGAAACAAGTGTAAATTGGCGGAAATAATCACACAAATGCACAAGAAATTTTATCCGGTTCTGTCTTTCCCACATGAAAGTCCTACATCTCGTTCCTCAAGCAACCTCTTGGGATTTCACTAACTGCCAAGAGAACTTGCCTTCTCTCAACCTGAGTTGGTTATTAGAATCCACTTACTCCCAAGCAAGTCTTCCCTTAACTAGAGGTACAAAGACTACCTACACCAGTAGGTCTTCCCTTATAAGAGAGGCACTGCAGGGAAACAAACCTCCTGCGGGTTATCTAAAACAAAAATGCGAAAGACGGTGTTTGCTCAAAAGGATGGGCAAAACACAGAGAATTCAGAAAGGAGTACAAATAGGAGCTGCAGCAGTCTAACTCTTTCTGAATCTAACAGGGTGGACTAAAGAATAGATCTAGAGAGTTACAAAAAGCCACCCAAACAGAAAACAAGACTTCTATGAACTAGAGAGTTGGGAGTTGCAGACTGAGGAAGCAGCTCTCTTTCTTTCAATGCAGGAGAAGTAGAGGCTTTTGGAGATTCTGCTTGCAAATTCAGATGGGAGTTCAGTGTATTGCTATCTCTCTGTCTGAGTTGGTTGTGTTGTTCAAACGCTCCAGCTTCTATATATGCTTCAGAAGCCTTAAGTTTTCGTTTGAAACTACCGTTAGAGAACTAGTCGTTTGAAGAGTAGCCGCTGCCTTTGAGACTTTTGTTATATTCATCAGTCTTCAGCTTTTGGATTTCCATCGTCTTCAGGCTATGTTTGTAGCTTCATGGCTTGAGACAGGTCTTCATTAAGTATTCTGTAAAAATCAATGGAAGACTGAGAGCAAGACATGCTTCATAAATGTTCTGCAAGAGAGGACAAGACAGAAAAGGATACCTCCATATTTCAGAAGTAGGTGAGATGGAAATATATGTAAAGTAGAAAGAACCTTGGATGGACAGAGTTCAGATGCAAAAAGAGCAGACAGACAGTTGCATTCTGAGGTAATGGGAGGTTCTGACAGTGGTAGGTGAACTCTAACACATACCCATGCAGCTTTATACTTACCATTGCATTTACTGCAAGGCAACTGGCAAGAGAGAGAAGAACTGAACTTCTGATAAAAAGTAAGAGACCAATTTGTATAATTATTTTTATTTTCAAAGATATTTTATGTGGTCATTTTGAATATAAATTATCCTACCTAACAGAATATTTAAATGATGGTAATAAGAAAGAGCATTATCTGTAGGATATGCAAGTGTTAAACATTCTGTAAGAAATCTCATAGGAATAACAAACATATTGAATTACATAAAATAAAAATTCATGGATTAATGAAATGACAAATTCATACAGAAATATTATCAAGTACATAGAGGTTGATAGTATACTTCGACTTTCCTAAAGTCGGGTCAGAGAGAAAGATACAAAATGAACTTCGACTCTACAGAGGTCGCAATGAGATTGATCACAACTTTAACTTTTGAAAAGTCAGAGTGATAAGTATCAATCAGTCATACTTCGACTTCTGGGGAGTCGGAGTGCAAACAATAATAGACTTTGACTTTCAAGGAGTGGATGAGATAATAGAGACTTCGACTTCTCAGGAGTCGGAGTAAGAGGACTTCGACTTTCTAAAGTGGAGTGAAAGTGTTCATCAATCAATATCTTACTTCGACTTTAAGAGAGTCGGAGTTTGGACTTCGACTTTTCAGAAGTGGGGAGTGCTAATGGATTTCGACTTTCGAAGAGTCGGAGTATAGTAAACTGATGGTTCAACGCTTCGACTTTTCTGGAGTCGGAGTCCAAAGTCAGAGTTAGTATGGTACATAGTATACGTTGTGGACTTAGAGGATTCATGACAGTGGTGATATACAGTATTATACAAGTCATGTTTCTTGTGGTATATTTCAATAAATTTATTTGTAGAGATAGTCTTAAAAGATTTGTCATAGCAAAAAAACAATACTTTAAAGAAATAGTTGCTCAAACAATCTTCTAAAGGAAAGTTACTCAACAATGTCCTTCCAGGTGCTCCTCCCGTCCCCCTCCTAGTCCCCATCCCTTGCCTCCTCCTATGTCCTGCTAGAGACGAGACAGTGGGTGGAGAGAGGGAGATGTCGTGTCCACGGAGGCAGAGGTGTGTCAACAGCTGGGTGAAGTACGTGAGGATGAGTTGATGGGAGGTTGGAGAAGGGCAGGCGGACGCGAACCTCCGATTGTAATGGTTGCTTACGGTGGTGGTGGTGGATTGGCCCGGAGGTAGGAGTTGGTTGGGGAGGGTAGCGTCCATGGTTTGGTTTGGGTGTGTGTGGGGTTGGGGGGGGGGGGAGGAGATGAGGCCTGGTGATGTACTGCTAGGTTAGGAATCCAAGTATTTGGTGGTGGCGAGTGTGGGGAGGGACCTGCTGTATGGGTATTTCAACAGATGAGAGAGTGGGTTGGTGACTTGATACGTGTTGCGTGTGGAAATGGCGGAGAGTTAAAAGCTTGGGCTCGCCGGCTCGGCGATCACATGGCGGCATGGAATGAAGACTGGAGGAGAGTTCCTCTTTAGAAGTTTGGGCAAGCTTCTTACATGGAGGAAAATCCCGTGTCTGCATGTGGCTCACAAGGTGGAGGGGGGCCATCTGTCGGTATGCTGTCCACTTCAATGTCTGTGATATAAAGAAGCTGTGAGTTTTAGTCCAGGTGATAGTGATGAGATGACATCTACATCTCTGTTCTTTGTTGGTAAATTATAGGTTCAAATTTTGGGGGCTTCTCTGTTCAGGCTATGGTAGTGTCCATGGCTTTGGGGGTTTGGGTGGGGATGAGATCTAATGGTGTGTTGGTGTGTTCTGCTTGGTTAGAAATCCAAGCACTTGGTGGTGACAGTGTTGTATTTGAAGTTTTGTGCTGCAAAGATTGTTACAATTGAAGAGTTGTTCAAATCCAACTATGAATTTTTTGAAAAACAAACGTTACAAAAAAAAAATTTAAGTAAAACATTTACGGGGAAATCAAACGGATATTATATTTTAATTTTTCTGTAAAAATATTCTTTGAAAATATTTTCTTTAAGAAAAATATTTACATGTAATAAATAGATCCTTAGTCAAAAGATGTTAGATCGGAGATTATAAATTATAATATTTTAATTGGGTGAATTTTTCCACAATCTCCTTGGCTTTCTAGTTTTGGCTATTGCGGAAGCGTATGTAGATCCGGGAGATGAGGCTATTATATGGGATCCTCCGTGATGTTTCGGATTTTAGTAGCTAAGTAGTGTTTTTTATTTCTTTTGTTTTCTGTTGCTCCCCGCTAGCTCTTTCTTGTGTCCTTATGTTGTGTTTTTTCTGTCTTTAATTGTTTTTCTTTAATAGTCATGGCAGGATCCTCCCATTTACCATATATATATATTCTGGATCCAAAATGATTAAGTGAATAAGTTCTTATGCACTCCATATGTGAGAGTGTAATAAGTACATCTAAAGACAAAAGATCCTATGTTATTAGTCCACAGGGGTGAAAAAAAGATATTAGAAACGAACTTAAGTTGCACATTAAAAAATAAATGAGTCTCGCACATTGATGTGAGCTCTTTTATGTTTTATTAGTATCTTGTAATCTCTCCATACAAACTAATTATACAAGTGTATATATAACATCTTATACTATGTCAACATTCGTTTATATATCAGGTTGACTGGTTTGGTACGACTGTTTCGCACCACTGCCTGGAGCTTTGCACACCAAGCGCACACCAGAAAAACATGAAAATCATATACAGAGATGGACGCGTTTCAAATCCTCCATGAAGGGGTAAAAAAAAATCGTATGAATGAAAAATAAACCTATTGAAAAAATAAGTGCACGAATGCAAATTTTACATATTCCTTTTGGAGTGGTTAAAATTGGAATGGTGAGGATACAAACTTGAATTGCCTCATTATTGTTTGAAATAATTGCAATATTAATGGGTCGGTTTCACATGCTGAGCGTTTACAAGGTTTCACAATATTAAATCTGTCAGGGTAGCTATTCCTCCCCATCCAAGTAGGCATCCTCTTGGTCTAAACGTCGAAACAAGCTTGAAGCCGTGGACCAAAAGCCCACATGCTGGTCCATTAATCATTACACTTGCTTTCAGCAGTCAAAGTAATATCTTTTTGGTCATCATATCCTCCATAAATTCAGCACTAGTTTAATATAGTACATGTGAGATTGTTTAATATCAGTAATTTAAGAATAGATCTGCCGTCTTTGTCCTCTCAATGTCCAAGTTTTGAAGATGACTTTATTATACCATATGATATATAAGTAGATTTTTATTCTTCAAACTGTAGATTCCACATCATCTCATTAAGATTCATGTGTTTTACCTTATATGAGATCAGCACATATAGGGGCATGTAAGATGTCCCATATTGCTAATTTGATAATGAATTAGTCTTTACATAGTGTTGCTATTTCCACTCAATATCTAAAATTGAAGGTGACTTTATATTACCAACAATTCATGTCTTTTCAAAGCTCGTAAGCTACTTTATTAATACTAGGGCTGCCAACAGGTCGGAGTTAGAATCGTAAATGGGTGTTTTCACTTCTGCTTCCTATAAGAAATTTTGGAGTCGAAAACGAAAACAAAAAAAAATGTTGTTTCACTTCCGCATCCATTTCCGCCTTGAGTAGGAAAAAACGGAAACGGGAACGGAAGCAAAAATGGAAACTTCGGATTGCAATGACATATATATAATTAGAATAAATTTACAAGGCATTGATTATTAAATTTATGAATAATTTTAAATATAAATTTAATAATCTCTTCTATCATATCTAGAGGTGTTCATGATTTGGTTGGTTTAGAGAAAATTTTAAGAAACCAAACCAAACCAAATCTAGAGCCAACCCAAACCAAACCAAACCAAAGTCCACTAATTTGGTTGTTTGATTTAACCTGAGAATAAATGGGCTTTTAGGTCCATTATTCTTAAATAAGATTTTAACCACATATTTCTCTAATAAATGACTATCAAATCAAATTTGAAATAAAATATTAAATACTAATGAGTATATTACCTTCCATAAGACATAATTTTCACGTATATATATTCAACAAACTTGATATATATACATAAATTAAAGGCCTATTATTGTATTTGGTTTGGTTAAAAAAACTGGAAATCAAACTAAATTGTTTTTCTTTTTTGGTGGGTTGGAACCCAAATTGATTTTTTTTTTTTAAATTTTGGAACCGAACCGAACTGATTGATTAGATTTAGTTTTTCAGTTTGAAATAAATAGTGAAAACACCTAACCATATCTTCTCCATCACGTACATTATAATGAACTTACTAAATGAAGTATGATAAGATCAAATTAGTATAGTAAAATTATGTAGTTATATATAATGGGTTGAGTAATAGATAATCAACATATGTAGGTATGAAGATTGTCATAAAAAAATTACAAAAATATATATGATGGAATGTGAGAATGACCATTAGCTAATAATGGGGTCAAAGATGGATGACATTTACATATAAATTAGAGATGAGAGACAGTGAGTAAAAAATTAAGAGCTAAAGTTTTGAGATTGAATTTTTTTTTATAAAAAATTATATAATATATATTAAAAAAAATTATCAAGATAAAAAATAAAAAATAGATGCAGAATTAGGTGTTTTGTTCTGCATCTTATAAAAATTTGGATATTTATTTTCACTTCTATTAATTACCGAAAAATTCTTTTCAAAATTTGCATCCTATAAAAAATATGAAAGAAAATGGGAGATCAGTTGGCAAGTGGCACCCTAATTGATGCCAATCTGTTTGCGCAGGGGAGTGTGTGTTTCTACGGATGGAGCAGAGGGGGGTTTCACCCCGAGTGTTTCCATATTTTACGGAGAAATAAAGGAGATGGGCGTGCCCAGCCTTTCTCCTGTGCAAAGTGGGCCCACTGGGCGGGCCAAGATTATACGATAGATAGTCCGTGATGAGTGCTAGAATCGGGACTGAACGGGGCCACAGTTGGACTGGTCCCAGCCTGACATATTGATAAGGAGCAGCAGTCCACACACACACTATCGGTTCTAATCTAATATTGTTGTTATAGTCTTGGATTGTTCTATTAAATCTGTGTACCACCATTTCATAGTTCATTATGGTTCTGCATATATATGTTCAGATGTTCAAGTGTAATTCACAAACATCACGAAAGTGGATTCCTCGTTATCCAAAGAACTCAACTTATCTGATGTTCAAATGGCTTTCTATTCTGTCCCATCCTCACCACGTTATTCTTAACCTCTCCTTAATTCGTCTTTGATATAGGGGATTACTTGCTATTGTGGTCCTCTAAAACTAAATCTAATCTATTGGTATAGATGTCGACCAGAAAGTGCTTCGTTGGTCCACAAAAGGCATTGTTTCCTTTTTTTATACATCCCATGGAAACCGCCGGCTTCACCATGAAACTTCCTCGCTAACTGAGGAGAGGCTGACTTATCAGGTCGACCGTCCATTAGACACGATCCAACTCAAGATCTCCAATTCTCTAACAGGAGTCGTCTTGAGATTTTGGTCTTATTTCTAGTGCGAAAGAAAGCACAAGGACCATGGCCATAATAACTTCGCATTATGACCTGCTGCAGTTCGGATTAAGTAGCATCCGAAAGTCTGGTTTGAGGCTTAAGACCCATTTTGCTAGGCTAGTATTTGAGAGTACTCTTCCAGCGTTCTAGCTTTGTAGCTTCCTGTAGGTGAGTACTGTACAGAAAACATGGGTCTGTTCATGTGCTTGCTGCATCTTTTCTCAAGAGATAACTGGTCTGTAGCTGAACTCGGCTTCAGTTTATGCTGGCACCCCGAAAGTGGATGGATATTTTGGAACATTCCAGCAAAGAAACAACAATTTTTTCACTGGAATAAAAGTCAAATCGGATATGTCCGATGTTTGTGGTTAAAGCTTTTTAAGAGATCCAACATAATAAGAAAAAATCATGTTCTGATCGAGTATTTACAAAAATCAGGAGCGTTATCATTTAAATCGAGCTAGCTACAATTGTGAACAGTACTGTTACGTATGAATACTAGAGGAACCCATTTAAAGGTGTTTAAAACAAGAAAAATTATGATTATCCTTTTCTTCGCCCTGTGATCATCCTTCTTTGGCTGGTCATAACTGATTCAATGCAGCAACGTGAATCTTTCGAGAGCTGGATTTATGAGAAAAATGAGAGTGCATCTCTACCTCTACACCCACCAATAGGGCTATATATTCAAATTTTAGTCCAATTCAAAAAATTAAACCGAACTGAACCGGCTGACTTGATTTCAAGACATCCACTATCTGTTCAGTTCCGAAACGAATTGAATGTATATAATAATAATAATATTATTATTTATTTCATAAGGGCATTGTAACTCGATCGGTTGGTTTGGGCACGTTTGCTGCGGGGAAGTCGCAAGTTCGAACCTGGTGACCGCCCTTAAAATGAATTTTTGTTCTGTTCGATTGAATTGAATCGATCGCGTGAACAGTCTTACCCCCGAATGGTACTAGCTCCAAATAACAGTTTCACCAGCTTGAGAAGAACACCTGTAGTAAAATTAAACTTCATTCTCTCCTCGGAAGGAATTAGTGGTTCAAGTCAAACTGTCTAGATTGTTTCCAGATCCACTTAGAGTAATTATAAATGCATTGGAAGTGTAACTGGGTGACCGTTTCTGCTTCTTCTTCGCAGGAGCATACACCTTCCTGCAAGTTGACATCCTTTTCTTTGCAAGTTATCACATGTACGTAGGCGAGAAATAAGAAAGGCCTAGCCATGAGCATAAGGAAAATTTCTGGACTGTTGGTGTGCTCCAGATCCAGGAGCGAAAGCCAATTAGTGATTCTATTTCTAATCGCCTCCCTGCGATCGAGTGGTAAAAATGCCCGAATCTTGCTACATACCATTTCACTCTCTGGTAGGGACGTTATTCTACATGGGACAAGGACATAATCCTAAAAAGAGCGTAATGAAGTCTTGCCTTCATGCAATTCCTGATGGCTCAGTCCAGTAGCCTGCATGCCAAGCCTTGGCCTAGTGTATAAGAACAATTTTCTAGACTCTCTCCTTTAAGTAACCTATACAAAAAAGTTTCCAGTCAAACTTGGAAGAAGCTTTAAATGCTAGAAACTTTGCCTAGCTCATGAGGAACGTTAAGCCATGAGAAAAATTTAAAGAGCTCCACATCCAAAATGGACCACCAATATATAGATTCCATGAAGAAGACTCCGTATCTTTGCAGTGCGCAGAAAAGTTGATTGAAAAGTGAACCTCTCTCAATTCACAGTTTAAACTATCATTAGAGAAAGACTTAATACACTTTCATATTGTACTTTAAGTATGTATGATTAGATAATAATCTAGGTACTTTCATATGGAGAGTGATAAAGTGACAACTCAATTATTAGATGTCACATAAATTTGTTATATGGTCAGTGCAATATGAAAAATACACTAAATCTTTGTCCTACCATTATCATCACCTCCTGCCAACCTGTTTATTAACTTCTTGTGTAGAAGACGAACTAGATCAATCAAGAAAATATACATTTTGTAGGGTAGAAAAAGGCTGAGATATACAAATTGTTGGGCTTTTGCTTGAATACCTCTATCTTAGATTTCTACTTACATGTATCCTCCTTAATTGAATTAACGTCAAGATTATATAGACTTGTCTGTTTTCTCTAACATCCTACTTAAGAGACTTTCGACAGTAATACCGAAAGTAACAAATAAGTTTATGCGACAAGGAAAAGATCCATACAAATATGAATTAGAATAAATTTCATATAATTTTGCTTAAGAGAGGTATATGTAAATTACTCAATTTTGAGCTGAGAATAGGCTTTGTAGGTTGCTGGCATGGGATCCCATGTCCCTCTCTCCCCTCTTTTGTTTTTTCCTTTTTCTAAGGATGCATACTTCCAGTATGTATGATCCGAAGGCAACACACTTAAGTCCCAGTTGGCCGGGGACTAAATGGCTCTCTAATCTGAATCACTGCATTCCTCTCTCTCTCTCTCTGGGATGTGTCATCTGTCGGGATGCCCACATGGGCAACCCACACCCGAGCGACGCCTCCCTTGGAGAGTTGTTGCGCATTGAGATCCCACCAACTAGCTAGCTCCCCAACGAAGAGGGCGCAACAGGAAGTCCCAAAAAGAGTGCAACACAATTGGGGGTTGTTTCTATAGATACACTCAGGGTTTTCTTTTAAAAATAACAGATTTTCAAAAATTTTATTAAGAGGATAGCATCCTTAAAAATTGTAATTCACAGCAATAACACGGTTTTGACTCGTCAGAGTCGCGTCTACACATGAGCAGGCGTGGCTGGTAAAAAAAAAACTAAAAAAGTGAAATCGGGCTAGAATGGCCGACTTCCTTGCTTCCTTCATGGGAAGCAAGGAAGTCGGCCACTCCATGGCCGATTTCCTCTGTAGCCAACATTTTTTATTTTAAAATATTAATTTTTATATCTAAATAATGTTCAATTAAGATAAATTTTAAACATAAAATTAATTAGAAGGTGACCATTTTATGATGATTTAGTTTACTTTTTTAAAATAAAATTTTATCAAGTGAAAATACTTTAAAAATTAATAAATCGAATAATCTCGACATCCGTACTTTGGTAATTCTCGATATTCATAGTTTAGAATCAACATATTTTTCTGATAATTATGGTGGTTTCAATTTAATTTTGTTATCGAAATCCGTTGACGCTCTGTCAGGAGTACGCACGTTTGAAGACAATACTGAAGTTATGTTAATGATGTAAGAGTATCTCTAAATAAAAAATAAATATTATCAACATAATTTTGGTACTATAAAAATTTGATTTTTACAAATAAGAGTTAATTTAATAGATAGGTTAAATTAAAAAGTCTAACGGTATGATGAATGCGCGATGGTATAATTACCCGACACCTTAACGTGGTCATTCGATAGCCCCTTCAAAATGTGTCATAAAGGAAGCAAGGAAGTCGGCCATTCCAGGTCCGACTTCACTTTTTTAGCTTTTTTTTTTAACACCGCACCTGCCATGTGCAGACGCGACTCTGACGGGTTAAAAACCGTGCTATCTGCGATTAAAATTTTAAAGATGCTATTCTCCTAATAAAATTTTAAAATCTGTTAGTTTTAAAGAAAGCCATACACCCATGCATCCCTCCCTTGTTCAACTTTTGCCAATACACCAAAACAAGTGCAGTGTGCAAAAGGGTCTTCTTTTTTACTTTTCGGAAGAGCCCATCACCAACGAGGAACGGACTTAAAGCGTGAGATTTTTGAGCAACTCTTATAGCTAGCCGACTCAATAACCTCCACATATGGCAGCGTTCTTTCATTTACAGATATGCTTCGAGGGTACCCACTAGGTTTTTGATAGAATGTCTAGCTACATTGGTATCAAAAAACCATGTCTTCGAAGATCTTCATGCACTGGTTGCTGCAGTGGAAATCATGATGGAAATCATGATGACTTTTCGCTGGTGGAGATCTCTTCAGATGGATAATTGAGACAGCGTGTTGCCGCAACCTGACAACCACTCCAAGTCCATGACATCGATAAGGTTCAGAAACTCATAACTGCGAGAGAATATATAGCATAGTTCAAAGATCACCTTGATGCACCGAAATGAGTCTGATAATGACTATCATGCTCAACTCGCGAGAGGAGAGTCGATCAATTGAGTGAAGACCACCTCTCCCCATGGAACACAAGATCGAGATGCCTGCACAACCCCAAGAAGTTGCGCCAATCTAGGCTAAAGCTGTTACGAAATAAGATGATCCGAGAGCGGCAAAAACACATAACACAGACAACGTGTATAACCTGCCCGACAGAATGTCAGAGAAAAACTAATCACTTTATTCAGAATTTTGTTCTCTCCAATTCAGTGGCCCTTGTACACTTGACGCCATAACCTCACATAGCCACCACCTTAGGGTTTTTAAGGGAGAAATCCCGAGAAAACTCTACCCCCATTAGAACTCTATCTAATAATCTCCTTGAGTCCAACCAAACCAAGAAGAACTATCCGATGCACACCTAGAGTCTCAATCGGACTCCACCTTTGCGGGTAAGTCATGCACAGCATAAAGCATCGTGCACGAATAGACATGCGCAACATGTACGCTCATGCACGCACAACCTGCAATAGGTCCACATAAGCGTGCATAGGCATAGCCTGCTGTGGTGGTGTTTTCTTGCTCGGTGACGGGCCGAGTAGGTCTCCACTGGAAGAGAGGGAAGCAACGGTCTCCGGTGCGGACGATGACCTGCAAGATCAGAACACGCGTCAGGAGGACCCGGTTGAAGAACCGAAGGAACCTTTCGATGCCTAAGTCAGATGTAACTGTCACAAGAGGCTAGAAGGGAAGGTTCTTTTGGGTGTGCAAGTGTCGCGAATGGACGAGGTGTGCGTGGGGATGATTGTCCGTACCTCTCTGTGGGAGGCTACCTACCCTTTATATAGGCGACAGGATCTGGCGAACCCTGGCGCGCCCTCTCCAATGGCAAGAGGCGAGATGTGACGTTAGGAGTTCGAGGCAAAGGGACGTCCACTCAGGCAACCCTTGGGGATCCCGTGCCAGGGCCTGGGGACTCCGCGCCAAAACTGTTGCGTCGATGGGGAAGCGTGGCGCACCGTACCATTAAATGCGCTGCGGGGCCCGAGGATGGCTACTCATCATTGCCCTTTATGGGGCCCGAGCAGAAGACTGCGAGTCTGTCCGATGTTCGGTGCCTTCCTACGCGCAGCGGGCGCCCGATAATATGCCTGCTCGGTGTATTCGGGGGTGCTCATAGACCAGACGTCTGTAAACCTTAGGCTCGAAGTGGTGAGGCATATTCGGGAGCGTGGAGCTGTTTCCGAGGCACGTGGGTGAACAGCCATCGCCTTGCTACTTGACTGGCCGTGACGGGCCTAGGGCCTAGCAGGCTAGAAACAGCCTCCACACCTGCCAAGTGGCGGCACCATTTAGGCATCCATTGACCCCACCTGTGGCACACCACACGTGCATGGCACGCTCTAGTTAGCCTAGTTGTCATCAACTGGGATTGCCAAAGGATTTCTGATTTTCGTTTAGTCGACTCGTTTTCGTAGTTTTTATAAGATGCAACCTTTGAAAAGAACTTTCTAATAATTTTGCGTAATTTTGCGGAAGAAGAAATAGATAGAAACAGATGTAAGACTAATTAAAGGGAAGCCGAAGTAAGAAAATATAAAATAAAATATCTTAAAATAGAGGGAGCTAGAATATAAATTATTAAAATTATTAATTATTATCTTATTAAATATAAAAGAGGTAAAAAATTAGGGAGCCCCCCCCCCCCCCCCCCCCCCCCCCCCCCCCGCCGCAACGTGAGACACCCCTGCTAATTATCCCGGCCCTCTCAGAATATTAATTTCGAGTACGTATAAATAAGTTAATTTGATCCCCTTTTGACAATCCAAGTTGCCGTGAATCGTGATGGTGCCGTCCATCTCTCTTGTAAGAGCATGAGGAACAGTGGAAGAAAACAAGTCTCGAATGATCATGCATAGAGACGTCTGAACTTTAAACCGCATGATCTTTAATGTTGGCTATATAATACCAGTGTGATGCAACAGAAGAAACGCTACGATTGAAAGGTGGTCAGGTAAGTACACCATCAGTAATTGATGAAACTCCTTTAATTAGACATGCATCATCTGAAGGATAGTCAGATATTCCAAGGATTATGTTATTTACACTCTCTCAGATCCACTGTTGACATGCGAGCTCCTCATCCTCTAATGGCCTATCTGCATGGATCGATCGATGTATGAATTATCTTAATAAGAGAAAAGTTTAGTGAATTGTACTTTTTTATGTATTTCTTTTATGAAGGTACAATAAATCTTTAGTATATGGTGGCCAATAGAAAGATGAGAAACTGCAATTCATACTGATGAACACCCCTACATATGGTGGAAGATCAGATTATTAAATTTATATTTAAATTATTTATAAATTAATAATTAATATATTTGTAAAATTATTAAAGTTTTTGTTTGTTGTCATTTCATTTTCCAATTTAAAATGAAAATGGATGCAAAAATAGAAACACTCTTTTCTGTTTCCGTTTCCGACTTCAAAATTTCTCATAAGAACGGAAGCAAAAATATCATTTCGATTCTGACTCCAATCCGTTGGCAGCCGTACCGTCAACCCTAACCATGTTGCTCCATGTGGTTTTGAGGTCATTTTGCAGAGAGGCCAAAATTATGTTAGGAATTGTGCTTATCTCTATTTGGAATAAATAAAGTCAGAATTTATTTTCTTTGATCCCTGTTAGGTTAGATAATGCAACTTGCAGCCCAGTAGACCTTATGTTACTTCCATGTCCCCGTGATTTTGCAAACATGTCTCTATGATTAATGACGTACTTTGTTTATGATTGTGCATATGCCCTTGTTATTTTTGTCCAATAAATTGTGCATGTTTACAGCCATACCAGGGAGTGCAATAACTCCATATATGGATACATGAAGCATGAGAACCATATTATCTGATATGATTAAAATTATTCCATGAATGAAATTATCACATGAATATTTAAAAAAAAGTATTTTGGATTATTGGTGTCTATTAAGCACAAGAAATTAAAAATTACTTTTCCTAATGAGATCTGTAGAGGCTATTTTCAGCTCCTAGGCCTACAGGCCCATCAGACCCATCATGCCCCATCGAGGTGGCGGGCTCTGGTTGTTGAGCCACGTGTCCTCGGGTTCAACACAGGCTTCCGAAAACTCTGGCCCCCAGACTTAAGGGCCCAAGGGTAGTCTCCGGCCACCTCATGCCCACCGAGCAACCCACGTGCCCTCTGTTCGAACCTTCTGCGGCTTATCACCGAGTAAACGGTTTGAGCACGGGCACCATGGAGCCTGGCCTATGACCGAGCAGGCCTAGCGCAAAAAACTCTTGGCTTACGGTCCTGAGCGGCCTTCGCCTACCAACAGCAGTTAATATAACGGCGCGACACGCGTCTCGTGGTTAAAAGATATAACCCTGAAGGATCCAACAGACGACTCACCGCCTAGGGACTCCAATCGACGCGTCCCTTCGATCATTATTAAAAGAGATTGTGTCCGGACCCTTATCTCCCTTGCCTATAAAAGGCGCAGGTAATCCTCAGAAAAGGTACACAACCTTCCCCACTCATTACTCACCCGCGCGAACACACACCAGAGAACCTTCTGTTTCTGCCACCTTTACAGTCTAACTGACTTTGCATCGGAGGGTTTTCCCGGTTCTTCAACCGCCCCCCGCCCCCCCCCCCGATCCTTCTGGGTTTTGCAGGTCATCGTCTGCACCGGCGAGAGTCCATTCCCTCTTCTCTTAAGTGGAGGCCCGCCAGGCCCACTTCCGAACAGGAAAACGCCTCCACAAGATCTATGTATAAAAAAGAATATTCATATTTTAAGAAATTCCCAATTTATTGAGACATGAAGTTTTCCCTAAGATGTACATGTAAATATATGCATGCTCAATAAAGCATGATTGACTTACTAATGAGAGATGTACGAATTGATTGAAATCATCATAGAGTGATTAATATAAATGAGTGATGAAGCTAGTGCCCCAGGATTAATTTCGATCTCATTACATAAGAGAATTTTATATTTTTAGTTTGTATTTCTAAATCAAATATAGTGATGTGTAAAATATGTCAAGTATTGCGTTTTAATCATGATCATCATCAGAGCCTTATCCCATTTTGGGGGTGGCTACATAAATTCTTTTCCGTCAAAAATTTCTATCAAGTGCTATAGTCGTGTTTAAACTCAAGAAGTCTAAGTCTTTCCTAATAACATCACACCATCTCATTTTAGGCCTTCCCCTAGCTCTTGTACTGGTATCTACTAAGATTTTGTCACATCTTTTAATCGGCACCGAGTTAGGGCGACGATGCACGTATGCAAACCACCTAATATATTTTCTCTCATTTTTCTATCAATTGGAGCTATCCTCAAATCCTCACGGAAGTACTTATTCCTAATCTTATCTTTCTTAGTCTGACCACACATCTATCTTAGCATATTCATCTCTCCGCCATACATATTTGTTAATATATTTCTTTTGCATGCCCAACACTCGGTACCATATAATAAAGCAGGTCTCACTGCGTTCTATAAAACTTTCCTTTAAGTTTCACTGTATTATACAACGATCGCAGAAGACTCTGATGCATTTTCCATTTGGCCAATCTGCCTTAATCTTGTGTGCCACATCGTCATAAATCTCCAATTCTCTTAGATGATAGACCCTAAGTATTGAAAGCTACTACTCTTAGGAATGTTTGTCCATCAATTTGAATTATATCTTCCTGCAACACCCTCTTATATTATAATTACAATGCATAAACTCTGACTTATCCTATGATTTTAAAATCATTAGATTCCTAGACATGCCTCTAACTTTCTAGCTTAACATTTAACCGTCAAATCTCTCATCAATTAAGACAATATCATCCGCAAACAATATACACCAAGGGATATCATCATGCATTGCTTAGTTACTCATCTATAACAGAGAAAAGAGATACGAGCTTAGAGTAGAACCTTGATGCAAATTACTATGGCTGAAAATTTATAAGTCTCTCCAACAATAGTTTTCACACTAGTAGTGGCACCCTCGTACATCTCATTGCGTTTTAATGTAGAGACTAAATAATGGCCACAAAGAATGTCATTAGGATTGCAATTTTAGTTTTCTATTTCTTGTCAACATTTCTTGTTGAAGATTGTGTGGGCAAGGTGAGTTTCTCTAAACTTCCAAAAGCACATGTTCATACATTCTATTTTGTGCTTGCATGAAACCCACCTTATTTGAATAAATTGGTCGTTGTATTTTATCTCAGAATACTCTAAGAGCAATACGCCCTAAGCAAAATAAGGGATGGATTTTATCACCCTTCCTTGGCCCAAAAAACAATCTTTCATATTTGCATTGCCCTATCTTAATAAAGGCAAGTAGACTTGGCCTTAGGATCACACTGGGAATTTGGTTACAACGTGAATTTGTCCTCATTTTTGGAAACCGATGTCTAGGATAGAGGCAAAAAGGCAATATTTAAGTAGGAAGTGTAAGTGGTTAGTTAATTAGGTCCTTGTAAAAGTAAGAGGAGTCTCTCACTTTTTCACCTCTTACCTAGCTAGAGACAAATTGATGGTGGGTTTAAGTGTGTCTCAGTTACTTTGTAAAACCCAACTTGTAGACTAGGTTACTACTAGATGTCATAGGCTAATTTGTTGATAATTTTGTTTTGTTAAGAAAAATTAAAAAATAGAAGAAATAAGAATCTAGGCTGAATTTAAGTTTAGGGCCTTGGTGCATACAAGGGAGGAGGTTGCTTTGCCCCAACCAAGTCAGGCCCAATCCCAAATTGAAAGAATTATCCACAACCGGGGCCAAAATCAATTTTTACTTGTTGCTGCTGGAGCAAGTGAGATCGGCTCAGGCCGAGCTGAGGACCCAAGGGATGATGGCGAGGCGACAAAGAGAGTGTGACCGAACCTCGACCTACAAAATCCACCGAGCCTCCTCGGTGGGTAGAGATCCGATATCAAGTCAGTTCAGGTGGTCGAGTAAAAGAGTTTGGTGCTTAGAATCGCATACCTTTTTCATGAGGGATGTCTCTCCCTTATAGGGGTTCTGAGGGCTAGTTTTCGGAAGTGACTCAAGGACGTGCCTACGAACTCGCCCTTGATTCCCGCAGGCCGGGGTAATGGGAAGAAGGTGCAACTAGATAGGTCTCGGATGCTTCGAGCTAGGATAGTGGCTGCGGCCCATAGTCGCGATCCTCGGACCTTGCCGAACCTTCCCATCATGGTCGACCAGGTGAGAGATGCCGAGGGGTACGTAAAGAGAGTTGTCGCCATTGTCAGCTCTTCAGCAAAATTGACCGACAGCCACCATCGGAGCTTACACTAATAACGGCCCCATGGCCATTCGCCCAGTGGGGAATGGACATTCTCGGCCGTTCTCCAGCATCGGGATAGTGGAAATTCATCATCGTCGGAGTTGACTACTTCACGAAGTGGGTTGAGGCCGAGCCGTTAGCGAAAACACAGATGCTAACGCCTGGGATTTCGTTTGGAAAATGTTGTATGCAGGTTCGGCCTACCCCGAGCAATCATCACCGACAACGGCAAGCAATTTGACAACGCCAGGTTCCACCGCAATTACAAATGCTCGAAGTGGATCACCGGTTCTCCTCGGTCTCTCATCCTCAATCGAATGGGCAAGCAGAGGTGACTAATCGGACCATCTTAGATGGATAGAAGAAAAGGCTGCACGATCACAAGGGCCGATGGGCGACGAGCCCCCCCATGTATGTGGGCCTATCAGACGATGCCCTGAGAGGCCACCGAGAGTCTCCATTCGCACTCGCCTTTGGGGTAGAGGCCGTGACCCCTGTGGAGAGCTCGTGCCATCCGGAAGAGTCCTCGTTTCGAGCGCGAGAATAATGATCGTTCGCTGCTCGTCGAGCTGGACCTAATTGAGGAGTGACGAAGCAATGCGATGGCGAGGATGGAAAAGTACTAGCGCATGGTGAAAAGGAGTTTCGACGAGAACAATAGGCCTCGGCGTTTGGAACACGGGAAGCCTTGTCTTGCAAAAACTCGCTGTGTCCGATGCAAGTCAGCAGGTGGAAACTCTGGCCAATTGGGAAGGACCTTATCGTGTCATCGAGGACTCGGCATGGAGCTTATCAGCTTGCTGACCTAAACGGGTCGGCCCTACCAAGAACCTGGAATGCCGAGCATCTTCGAGGTTATTATCCTTGAAAACGAGGTTGCTTCGGCATTCTATTTGGAGGTCACTTCGGAACTCTACTTGTAAACGAGGTCGCTTCGGAACTCTACTTGTAAACAAGTCGCTTCGGCACTCTACTTGCATTATGTTATAAACGAGGTCGCTTCGGCACTCTTGTAAACGAGGTCTCTTCGGCACTCTACTCGCTATCGATACGAGGTCCTTCCGACGTGTCACTCGCGAGGTCGCTCGGCACTCTATTCGCTATCGATTACGAGGTTGTTCCGACACGTCACTCGCGAGGTCGCTTCGGCGCTCTATTCACTCTCGGAGGTACGAGGTCAGTCAATTCGACGTGTCACCGCGAGGTCGCTTCACCACTCCCAAGATAAATTCGATCCGAGTGTGAGCAACAAACCAAAGTTACGAGCTAGGAAATGCATGAAGCATTGATAAGAGAGGACAGGTCCGAGAAGTAAAAAAAGGCGATAGGCCCGAAAAGTACAAAAAAGGTACGTGGTCCTTGACTGCACCAAACCTACTCAATTTGAGGGGGAACCGACGGAGTCTCAGCCACAAGAGTGTCGGTAGCCTCTGCGATGGTCTTGTCAGCAGCAATAAAGAGCACCTCATCCACAACGTGGCACTTCTCCGTCATCAGCTCCGCCGCTTCCATCCCCTTGGGCTGAAAGAGCGGCCTCAGACAGATCGAGATCGGGGCGCAACTCCCTTACGCGATCAATGCAGGAATTGTACCTCTCCCCAAACAGGCCGGCGATTCATCCTGAAGCTCGTCGGACACGCGATACTCTACTATTGCTTCTCGCACTCGTCGGTGACGAGCTGCACGGTCTGCTCCTTGGTCTTTTTATGGGCCCGGATTTCTTCGATGAGCGCTTCCTTCTCTGTCTGGAGCGCATCCTTCTTGGCTCGAAGGGCGGCACGAAGTTCGTCCTCGGTTTTCTTCGCTAGCTCCGCCTTTCGCTCGGAGAGCTTTCTCGGCCGCCAGTGCTTGTCGGCCTCGGTCAGTTGCTTCTCATTCATCGCCTCTTTGCCTCTGCCCGATGAAGAAGAACCTGAACGAGGAATTTGGCATAGCACCGACGAATAGAAATCATCGATCAGTGGGCGCGACTTCTTGCTCAGCGTGTTATCCTTACCTCGGACGGAAGTGATCGGTTGGGCCCCAATCGGTTGGTCTCAAGACCAGCGTCGGGGCTGGGTAGGACCGAGGGAGTGGACGGTCGGAAGCCTCAGTTGGTGTCGAGGGCACTTGGTGGGCCTTTCTTCCGCTGATCGGCAGTTGCTGGGGGAAGTCTCGTGCTCGGGGACTTCTCTTGGGACGACGACGCGCTGATCCTCCCTCTGTTGGTCGCGAACTCACTTCTCAGGACAAGAAGCGACCTTCTTACTCCTCAGTAGCACTTTCCCACGAGCCAGCTCGCTAAGAGAAGGCCCTTCCGCGCCTTCGGGGCCGACGAGGTGGTCCTTGTCGGCCATTACTGTCAAAGAAAAGGGTGATGTAGGACCACTAGATTTGTAAAGAAGCCAAGAAATCTGTCGAGGGGGCAATGACTGAGTGCCCTCGGCATCAGCTTGAAAAACTTCTCGGATGGTTCGAACAGGTCGGGCGGCTCCACCACTTGTAGAAACGCAAAATCTGAGAGCTCGGATGCACTAAGCTCCGGCTATCCAAACGCCTTGTCCCGAATGTTAATTGCCGACCATGTGGTCGGGAAAGGCCATCCCGAAGCACAATGAATGAAAACAAAGTTCCTTCCAAGGGTGGACAGAGGATGGCAGTCGCCAAGAATTTACCGACCAGATTCTGGCCGAAAAAAGTATAGCCAGTCCCCGAATGCCTGACAGAAAAACAATAGAAGAAGAGGCGCAAGTGTGGAGGGACCCCGGGTGACACACACAGCTAAGAAGCCAACAATGGACCTCTAGGAGTTGGGGGTCAACTGCGAAGGAGCGATTCCTAACTCTAGAAGCAAGAAGGCAGTGAAAGGGTGAAAAGGGAATCGCAAGACAGCTCGACTACCTCAGAATAGATGTAGACACCCCCCTCCATGATATAATGAGCTCGAGTTGTCGGTGGAATAGATGTGGCATCAAAGGGGGGGAGAACTAGTCCTGGGTGGGTCTCTAGTCAGCGAAAGGTGTCAGGAGTGGTCTCACACCTGGCCTCAGCCATGCTGTCGGCCTGACGACGCGAATCAGAGGTGTGAGCCGAAGGCATCTGAGGAACATATCTGCCTAGACCGACCTCCAAAACAAAGGATTCCTCGGGTGGGGCGCGGCACTAGGGAATCAGGGTTGATTTTCTTGCTGGTGGTCCATTCACTATCGGCAGACGAGGTAGAGGACGAAGAGGAGCCTTGGAAGAAGAACGAGAAGGTGAGTGACTCATTGCTTACCTCAGAAGGAAGCAAGAAGAAGAAGCAGGCGAGCTGACGAGGTTCTCGGATCGACGAATCGAAGGACGTAGTATCGTCGGAAAATCGTCAGATAGTCACTTGGAGTCACTCGCGCAAGTAGGGTAGGCTGCCTTTTGAGCAGCATCCCCGCTATTTATAGGCTAAGGGAGGCCAGTTTGATCGGACGATCGAAAGGGTGTCGAGCTCGCCAGCGATCAAGATCTCGCCATGTGTCAGAAGATGACCAGTCAGGAGGAGGATCGCCTGGATCCATAAACGTCTGCGGCCGGTCGGCGTGACATCATTAGGAGGGAATCGAGGCGGCGACGCGACATTTGATGTCACCGCACAACAGTTATGGCAGGCAGGTACGGCACGCGATGAGGCGGCGTTGGCGCCATAAACCGCACCGTCAGGGCGGCGCTGCCATCATGGAGATACAGTCAGATTCGACAGGCGCCATTAAAAGCAGTGCCAAGTCACCTAGGCTACTTGTGTAACCGTAGGCAACCAATTGACAAAGCGACGATGTATCAGTAGAACAGCTTCACCTAGGTCAAGCATTCGGACCGAGGGAGAAACCGGGGGGCCAGTGATACGGGTGTCTCGGCCGACCTTCGTTTGAACGACCTGATGCTGGGTCGACCTAGGGAGGTCGGCCGGTCCCCGAAACATATGCTCGGTCAATCCAAACATGTGGCCGTCGGAAATCGTCATCTGAGCATTCGGCCTAGGAGTGGTCCTTCGTTGCCCTCGGTGGGGGCACGACAGCTTGGACTTTCCTCTATGTGGATCCGCACGATCGTGAGGGAAGGTCTAGTAGTGAAATGGTCCGAAGATCGAGCCACACAGGTTAACTGTTCACGCATGACCATGATGGGAAGGTCCAATACCGGCAGGGTCCGAGGATCGCGACTACGGGCCGCGCCATGATCCTTAGCCTGGAGCATCCGGGACCTATCCAGCTGCACCTGCCGCCCATTACCCGGCCTGTGGGAACAAGGGCGAGTTTGTTGGCACGTCCTTGAGTCAATTCCAGAAAACATAGCCCTCGAAACCCCTATAAAAGGGAGAGACATCCCTCACGAAAAAGGTATGCGATTCTGAGCACCAGAACTCTTTACTACTGACCACCCGAACTGACTTGATCGTCAGAGTCTTACCCACGAGGAGGTTGGTGGATTTTGCAGGTCGGAGTTTGATCGCTCTCTTCGTTGCCTTGCCATCATCCCTTGGGTCCTCGGCTCGGCCTGAGCCGATCTCACTTGCTCCAGCAGCACACTACCCATGACTGAGCTGCTCCATAATAAGGCACCCAAAACGATAAAGAAATATTTTATTTCTTTTAAATATCAACTATTTGCTTGTATCAATTACCTAATATATATGCTTGCCCTCTAGTATGAAATTAAATCTAGCATCATCTAGATGCTTCCAGTTTTATGGAAATTCCATAGAATACTCGTACAAGCTTCTAGATGAATTTCTTGAAATCTACTCCACAGCAAAAATCAAAATTTCACCGATGATGCCCTCTGTCTCACCTTATTTCTCTTCTCACTTAGGAAAAGACCAAATACTGGCTAGAAAACTATAGGGAAATCTATTAGGAAATGGGAAGAGATGCAAAATTAATTATTAAGGAAGTTTACCCATAGGTATAAGTAACACCAAGCGGCGTGCAATTATTGGATTTGTACAACTATCTGGAGAGCAAATACATGAATCATGGAGGGGCTAAAGAATTACTTAGAAAATGTCCGCATCATGGCCTCTCCAAGTGGCAAATAGTGTAGGCCTTCTATGAAGGTCTTGATGGGTGATATAGACAAATGGCTGATGCATCTTGCAAGGGCATTTTTATGAGTAAGAGTGAGGACAAAACATATGCTTTGTTGAAACCTTGAGTGAGAATTCCATTCCCATGTTTCGTTATCCGCATATGAGAGGTCTGTGACCCAACCCAAAAAGGGAGGGTTTTATGAAGTCCAGCATTCTAGGGACCAGGTCTATTTGGGCCTAGTTGCCAAAGTTGATACTAGCCCAAAAATTGGATTAGTTTTTAGCCATGGGCCAAAGACCCTCCTCACCTTCACCTTCTAAAAGAGCACTCCATGTGTGCAAGTCCAACACATGATGTGAGTGAGTGCCCTACAGCTGTGCAACTCTCTTGAAGAAAATTCAAAATTTTTCTAGAAATCTCAACAGCCCAAAAAAAAAATCCCTCAGCCAACACTTCCAAAATAGGGCACAACATCAAACCAACTCCCAAACCTGGCCTTAAATAGGGGTCAACATGCATACCCTAGTTCCAACTCTACTACCCTATACATTGCCTACCCAATGGCAGTCCCATTATGGCAATCATCCTACTCTTAGCCAACCTACCCAATCTCCTTTACTGCATCAACAATCTTCCAAATGATGACAAATTCAATCAGTTACAACAACTTGTCTTGGCCGAAAATCAGTCCATCCAAGCCCAACAACAATACCTCCAATCTAGAAGCAATCCATTTCTAAGATAGAGGCCCAATTGGCCACTTGTAGAGGCTAATATGAGAAGGAGATTGGCCAATTACTTAGTCAACCGTGGTAAAGTGAGAAATAACCCTCCAAGCTTCAATCAACCAACGTACCATCCTCCAACACCGACTAGGCCTAATGCCACAAAATGGCCCACAAAGAGAATGCCAAGGCTATTCAGCCTTAAGAGTGAAAAGGGTCTAAAAAGACCATCCAAGGATATAGAGGGAGGGGAGAGATCCATGCAAAATAACCAGGATGAGGAAAGTGAGAGTCAGGAGGGCCCACTCATGACAAGTTGTAGGGAGATTACAAAGGAAAGGGAAAGCCCATGAAGATCCAAGCTCTTATCATCCAAAGCACCCTTCCCTTGGGCCTGGAATCCAAGCCCACTGGAAGAAGCTGGCCAAAAATAGGAGTATTTGAACTATTCAAGCAATCCCACATCAACATTCCACTCCTTGATGACATAAAGCATGTCACAACTTATCCCAAATTTCTTAAAGAGTTGTGCACTCCAAGAGGGGATCTAAGATGGCCCCTAAGAAATCTAGCACTTTGAAGTGTAGTGTGGTCTTGATGAACAATCTCTTAAGGAAGCTACAAGACCCCGATGCACCACTCATCTCATGAATAAAGGCATTATAACCGTTGATCGTTCCTCCTTGACTTAGGAGAAGTGTAACCTTTACCCACCTTGCTTATGAGCAATTTGGCATAAGGGAACTCAAGCCTATCTCCATCATCCTTTAGTTAGCCGATTGCTCATTTAAGGTCCACGAGGACTAATAGAAGAGATGTGATTGTCAAAGTCAATAATTGCTTCTTCCCCGTTGACTTTTGCATTTTGACATGCTCAACCCTCAAGAGCTAATTCACACTCTGATCATTTTAGGCCTCAATTCCTCACCACCTCTAATGCTAACATCAATTGTGCTATAGAGATGATGGAAATCTCATTAGAGGTAAAAAACATCTCTCTTAAAGTATTCAAAGCTTACTAATATCCAGACCAAGATGAAGAGTGTCACTCCATAGACATCTTATATGAACTCCTTGATAATGGCCCAGATATTGACCAATTGGAGAAGGGTAATGCACTACAAGATTTACCTCATCATTGACCTCATAGCCTAAGATTGAACCTCTTCCGGCCTTACAATTTGAATTGGCTCTACCACCACTTGAAAGTCCTTTAAAACTTGGGCTTAAACCTCTTCCAAACTCCCTTAAATATGCACTCCTAGGCCCTCATCAAACCTTCTTGTTATCATGCTTCCAACCTAACCCCTGTCCAAGAAAACAAATACTGGAAGTCTATAGGACTCATAAGGGTTCCAAAGGTTGGACGGTGGCCGATCTTTAAGGAATAAGTCTATCCATTTGCATGCACCACATCTACATGGAGAATAATACCAAATTATGTCGAGAGATGTAAAGGAGTTGAATCCAAATATGAATGAGATGGTGAATAAGGAGGTGGTCAAGTGGCTTGATGCGGGTGTCGTCTACCCATCTCGGATAGCAAATGGGTGATCCCCACTCAAGTGGTCCTAAGAAATTGGGGCTCATGGGTTAGGAATGAGCATGGAGAGGAGGTACCCACAAGGCTTACTATATGGTAGAGAGTGTGCATAGATTATAGGAAGCTCAATGCCCATGACTAAGAAGGATCACTTCCCACTGCCCTTAACGACCAAATTCTAGAAAAGTTGATAGGGAAAGAGTACTTTGTTTCCTAGATGGATATTCTGTATAATCAAGTGGCCAGTTATCCAGAGGATCAAGAGAAAACCACTTCACATCCCTATGACACATTTGCCTTTTGGAGAATGCCATTTGGTCTTGTAATGCATCGACCACTTTTCAATGGTGCATGATGGTCTATCTTTTCTGATATGGCAGGAGACTTCCTAGAAGTCTTCATGGATGATTTTATTATTTTACTCCTTCAAAAATTATTGAAAATCTAAAAAAAGTGCTTCTAGGTGCATTGAAACAACCTTGTTCTTAGTTGGGATAAAAGTCATTTCATGGTTCAAGAGGGCAAAGTCTTACGCCACATTGTGTTCAAGTGGGTACAGAGTTAAACAAGGACATATTGACCTTATTTCTAATCTACTCCTCCTCCCTGTTAGACAAATCCGCTCATTCCTTGACCATGTCAAACTCTATAGCTGGTTCATAGAGATTTTTTTCCAAGATTGCATGTCCTTTAACTCTTCTCTTAGCAAAAGATGTCCCATTCCACCTAGATGCTTTAGGCTTGGAGGCCTTTACTACCTTAAAGAAGCTTGACTAAAGCACCCATTCCCCAATTGCCTAATCTTCATTCCTACTACCTCCTTCAATGAGTTGGCACATGATGATCTACAGGCAATCTGCTATTGCCTACCCACTTTGAAATCATGTGTGATGCTCCCGACTAAGCTTTAGGGGTAGCTTTGGGACAAAGGGTTGACAAACATCCTATGGTGACTTACTATGCGAGCCGCACCCTCGCTGATGCTCAATTCAATTACACCACCATGAAGAAAGAAAATGCTAGTTATTATATTTGCCCTTGAGAATTTGAACGTACCTTTTAGGGGCAAAAGTCATCATCTATTCTGATCACTTCGCACTTACGTACTTGCTATCCAAAAGGATGCCAAACCATGACTCATTAGGTGGATCCTTCTACTCTAAGAAATTGACCATGACTCATTAGGTGGATCCTTCTACTCTAAGAAATTGATCTTGAATTTGAGATAATAAGGGTTTGAAAATGTTGTTTTCCAATCATCTCTCTTGCATTTTCATCCCAAAATGCTTGCTCCTATGCAGATTCTTTTCCTAGCAAGCACCTCTCGGCTACACTCACATTAACCCCCGTGGTGTGTATACATTGCCAATTATCTAGTAGTGGGTAAGTTCCTGAGTGATCAAAACATGAAGGGGGCACTTCTATGCTAAGGTCAAACACCTTTTTTGGAGGCCCTTGAGTTGTTTCACATGGGTCCTGATCAAATAATCAGGTGATGCATCCCCGAGGAAGAAAACTAGAGCACATTTAACTTCTGTCGCACTCTAGCTTGTTGGGGATATTTCTCGAGAAAGAAAGTTGCTACCAAGGTCTTGCAAAGTGGGTTTTATTGGCCCACTCATTTCATGGATGCCTATGAATTTAGCAAAACTTATCTTTGTTGGCCTAGATGGCAAACCCAAAAGGGGGGGTGAATGGGTTGTTTTCAACTTTTCTAAAATCTATAAACAAAAAATGCACTACGCGAGACTGTTAGTATTGTAGTTAGTGTTACAGTAGAAATAATAGAAATATCTCACACATGACACAAGGAAATTTATCTTGGGTCGGACCTTCTAAAAAGAAGCCTACGTCCAGTCCCCAAGCCAACTTCTTGGGATTTCACTAAACCACCAAGAAAACCTTAGTCCTGTCCCTTACAGAGGGGGCATACAACACCTAGCACTACCGCTGGTCTTCCCTTTTCACAAGGGCAATACAGCTAGCTCCCCACTGGTTTCCCTTCTACAAAGGGAAATGCATGTTCAACAGTTTTCTCTTCAAATGAAGAGGCACAACATATATCTCAAGGAGATGCTAAGGTTCCTAGACCAATCTTACAACGATAAGGATTGATCTGAGACAGAGCCCAAGAGAATAGAAGATAAACAAAGAACTTTTCTCTCAGATGCAAGCACCTCACTATCTCTTTCAGACAAATGATAGAAAAGCAACTAGAGAGAGAGAGAGAGAGAGGAGAGAGAGAGAGAGAGAGGAAGAGAAAGCTAAAAATATATGGTTCAATAACTCTACTTTATCTTTAGGTTCAAGAAGAATGTAGGCGTTGGTGTGCTCTGAACTTTTGGATGTTTTTTTCTTTTTGATGGAGAGTGATATCTATATCTGTACAGTTTGTGACTATATCCTTCTCTCTTTTATAGACTCTTGGCAGAAGATAGCCATTGAGTCTTTTTGCTCTAGCTTCTTCTTCTTCTTCTGTTCTGCTCTTCTTTATCCGTTAGACTATAGACTTCTGTTACCTCTGTGTAATCCAGCTGTTAGACTCATCTTTAATAGCCATAGATTTTTAAAGAGGATCTTGTAGGCTTTCTATTCTTTGGCTATCTTTGAGTCCTATAGCTTGCATGTTTCCAACGTTGTGGGTTTGCATCAATATTGAACACCTGCAAGCATTTAATGCACATAGAGGAAGATTTAGGTGAGATTTCATCTATCAGTTAGGACATCCATACCTCTGTTGCAGAAGTCCTCAAATTCTACTAACAAATTTCTATACCAAGTGTCTTCTTTTTGTCTGATAAGAAAGAAAGGTCATCAGTAACATGTTCAAGATGCAAACATATAGCTTGGGTCTGAAAAAGGGTGAATAAGCATTTAATGTAGAGATATGCGTAAGATCTTATGAAAGAACTTGAGAGCCAAATTTAAAACAGAGCAAATTTGGGCGCCAAAAGAATTTGTTTATCAATCGATGTGAAAGAGAACTTAAGTGAACATCAATCGGTATAAGAATAGCACCAATCAGAGCAGAATAAATATTTGTTCGCCAATCGGAAGGAAAATAACATCAATCGTTATTTTGGTCACCAATCGGAATGAAGGTGATAGCAGAGGGGGAAGGGTGAGGTCCTTTAGGTCTATAGACAATGATCACCTTGCAACACTAACCCTGGGGAGGGCGTGTATCATACTGATCTAGAGCGGAAGGAGAGCATACTGAAGATTCGAACTTGACTTGTGCCAGACAGAGCACTAGCCCTTTGACTTCAACGATTCCGGAAGAAGCCCCCCGCAGAGCAGTATTATGAGTCAATCTTTCCTCAATCCACTGAGGCTTCGCATTCTCTCTTAGAGACTCTATCTTGAAAGAAAGGGAATCCAACTAACTCATAGCCACCCACTCGCTCTATATGACCGGCAGCGGGTTACCAGAGAGGAGGGGACAACGTCAAAAGCTTCTCAATCGGTAGAAGCATGTGAAATAACATCAATCGTTATGAGTTAAAGCTATTTGGTCACCAATAGATAGAATATAGTAAGTAGTCGCCAATTGGAACAACTCATAGCACCAATTGATAGAATGTAGGTTTATTTATTCATTGATTGATAGGATAAAACATATATAACATCAATCGAAAGATTTTACTAACATTCGAAAGGAAAATGACATCATCGATATGAAACTTTGACTGATCATGATATGAATTTTGACTACTAAGAATATCAAGTAGTCAGTCGAAGTGGACTTCAACTAGAACTGAAAAAATAATATTGTCAGTCGAAGTGGAACTTCGGCTGGTCTAGAAAATAATGTTGTCAGTCGAAGTGGTACTTCGTATATGACGAAGTGAAACTTCGGATATGACGAAGGGGATAAAGTGAAACTTCATATGACGAAGTGGAACTTTAACTAGTCAGAAGAAAAATCGTGCATGATGAAGTGACCCTTCAGATATGACGAAGTGAAACTTTAACTGATTAGAAGAAAAATCGTGCATGATGAAGTGAAACTTCTGCTGCTAGCTTCAACTGATCAGGAATTTCTACTTCAATCGAAGTGGACTTAAATTTGAAGTAAATAATTGGAATTAACTTGAGTCTTTAAATACTTGCAGTGATGATCCTTGGAGTTTTTTATTTTGTTGACATACTTAAAACAAAATGACGTCAAGATCATTAAGAATAAGAAAACATGAAACAACAAGAATGAAAGGACAAGTATGCATCAACACATGATGTTCCCAGGTCAACATATGTGCTTCACAAGATAACATAAGGTTATCGTGTGTCGACACCTATGCATCATCTGTCAACACTTGTGCTACACAGGTCGACACCATAGATATCATGTGTACATACATACCACTAGAGAGAATGAAGATGCGATTGAATAAAATAAGTACATTAGATATGAGGATATGTATATAAGATACAGTCATGATTAAAGTCATGTAATTTTGAGATTTTTGTTATCACCAAAATACATAGTCATGGAGATAAAAGAGTCAACAATCTTAGGTGTCAAGCTATAAGGAACATGGCTAGAAGAGATATGATGCCACTCAACCTCATTCTAGTGGCCAAACTTTTTGATGTATGGGAATGGACTTCATGGGCCCCTTCATGATATCATTAGGACATGAATACACTCTAGTGGTGGTTGACTATATGTCTAAGTGGATAGAAGCCATGTCACCATACCAATGACCACAAACTTGTCATTAAGTATGTTTGCGAGATTATCTTTTCAAGTTTGTGTGTCCTAGGGCATCATCAGTGGCAGGGTTCCCACTTCACTCATTCTCAACTCCAAACTTTGCTTGGAAATATGGGATTACTCACAAGATTGCTACCCCCTACCATCCACAAACAAGTGGTCAAGTAGAAACATTCAATAGGGAGATCAAGAACATCTTGCAAAATTCTGTTAGGCTTGATATAGGAAAGATTGATATGAGAGAATGGTTGATGCTCCATGGGCCTATCGGACTGCATAAGAGACTCCCATTGGCATGTCCCCCTATAGGCTGATTTATGACAACTTGCCATCTACCTGTTGAGTTGGAGTATAGGGCTTATTGGGCCATTAAGCAATTCAACTTTGACTTAGCCCAATTTGGATCACAAGAACTCTACAATTAAATGAGTTGGAAGAGCTACATAATGAAGCTTATGAAAATTCAAAGATCTAAAAAGCTAGGACTAAAGCATTCCATGACAACACATTGTGAGAAAATCCTTTCAATCTTAACAAAAGATCTGGCTTCCTAATTCAAGGCTGCATTTATTTCTTAGGAAATGGAAGTCTAGGTGGGATGGGCCATTCATTGTTCTTAAAGCCTTTGATCATGGTGCTGTGAAATCTTGGATCCTAAAAGTGGTCAAACTTTATTTTTAATGGTCAATGTCTCAACATTACTTGGAAAACATAGAACTTATACCAAAAGAATTCGTTGCATTGATCAGTGACCCAGCATAGATGCATGAGCGGTACATCTGTTTAGGGACATTAAACTTAGCACTTATTGGGAGGCAACCCAATGTTTTAGTTTCTTTTATTGAGTTTTTTTAATGTCCTTTTACATGTTATTTTTTCTTCCTTGACTTCTTTAATTTGTTATTCCATATCTTTCATGCCATTAAAAACTACGTCAATCAAGTTGGGGGGGGGGGGGGGGGGGGGGGGAATTTCAATTGTTAAAAAACTTTCAAATTAGGTAATTGTTCAGAGCTTCTTTCATGACTAACACCCTTAACAAAATGTTTCATGCTTCATATTTCATGAAAAGAAAAGTTTAAGAATGACCAACCTTAAAGTATATGCTTGTGATAGTAGTAAGTTAAGATGTGAATTAATAAGTTATATCTTTAGCATTTTTCTTGTAATACACCTTAAACTTTCATGGAACTTTCACACATTTTGCACACTGAGATTAGTGGATGTCAATCTTCATGATGATGAGAATTTTATTTAACATTTAGTTTGATGTTTGATATTCTACACTCTCATTGAATAATAATTGAGGAAAAAGCTATCTACTTATAAAATAAGCTCTGAAAAGAAAAGAAAAGATGGATTGCCTTCAACTTAATTAGGAAACGGTCCTTCACACCTAAGGAAAGTGTGGAGGTTTGCATCAAATAGGAATGGGAATGCCCAAAATTTTTGAAATAAAAGAAATATTATATATATGTAGGCAGAGTGAAGCTACCAAAGTCAAAGATTGGATTGAGGAGTGTAGAATTGATATCGTCTCCAAATAATAAGTAGAGAACGCATGTATCTTTATATTGATGCCTATTGATTAAAGTCTTGCACATAACTACACAAAGGACTTTGAAATTTGAGTGTATCATGAGGAATTAACTATTTAAAACATGAATTGATGTATTTACCCCTGACCCTTACCACTTGAATTTTAGATTCTTAGAGTTTCAATCATTCTCATGCTTACATGCAATTTCTTTGTTTGAAGCATGATGCTTTTGACTCTTGTTAGTTTCAACTATTTAATTATTTGCATTGCTCAGGGACTAGCAATGAGTAAGTTGGGGTGTGTGATAATTATACATTCTTGTATCATAAGAATATCATTTTTATGAGCAATTATCTATAAACAAAAAACAATTGAGCCATTCTACACATATATTCATTACATAGAATGTCTAGAGCTATTTCATATTTTTAAACTTTCTTTGATTTTTTGAGATTTTGTGCTTCATCTGCAGAAATTCAAAAGACGATGATTTGTTAGGAAGGACAAAGGGCCATATGCATGAAATGGATCTAGTCACCCTCCATGCAAATCTAACTACCACCCCCTATGTTGGTCCGAATCAGCTACTATTAACCTAAGAGGGTGAGGGGGGATTGGGTTTACAAAATTTAAATGTGTGTGAAATCAAATGTGTGTAAATGATTTAATCCAAATGAGATGCTTGCGATGATGCTAGTAATGATGCAATTTAAAGAATGGAGGTTCAAAAAATGGAGCAATCTTATGCAATTTAAAGAATGTAGGTAGAGAAGATGGATCAATCTCATTGCAATTTAAAGAATGGAGGTACAGAAGATGGAGCAATCTTAGCAAGGGCACAATGATTTTTAAGTGTTCGGTACATGCTACACACTTGACCAACGTACACTTTCAACTTAATTAGTTGGCTATCCTACACTCTAAAAACCCTTACATATGCTAGTTTAGGGGTGAACTCACATACACACGATGTTACAAACACTTGAGGTCATAGACCTCTTACTGGTTATGAGTGCCCTGCAAGCCAAATCATCTTTGTGATGGTACTTGTAATCATGTACAAATCTCTTTTGGTAATATCATAATGGAATTTTATCACTGTATATTAATTACTTGGTGATGTGACACACATACACACGCACAGAGTTGACTAAATGATCCGCTCTCGGAATACTGTATGTTAATGATACTTAATTGTCAGACAATGATATGTGGTCTTACTCAGGTAAATCCTTAGGGAGGGTCAATCAAATTGATAGAGGAGTTCTTCGAGAAAATCCGATAATGGCAAGACTTGGACATATTCTATATAGGTCTGACTGTGCTATGTCTTATATACGGTCTCTGGAATATTAGTTGGATGAGGGTCTGTAGCTACATGGTAAATGAGGGCCTAGTATGTCCATAGTTGATGAGTTGAGTGAATTATTATGGAAATAATAATTCACTGAGTCAAAGAAAATTTGGTATTGGGCCTATAGGGCCACACACAATTGGTGGATGAGGTAATGACTAAAGGATTAGATGAGGGTCATCCAATAAGCCTCCCTTAATCCATTGGATTGTACGCACTGTCGAGTCCTGATGACATGCATTCTTGTCGCCAGGAAGGAAGCTATTCAAGAACAGATCGAATTGTTTCTACTTCAAAAGAAAACCTAAAATACAATTATGACTCTTATTTATGGCTCTTATTCTTAGTACAAGAGTAATCATTGAGAAATGTCTTTGATTCCATTTTTATTCAAACAAATAAGTTTTTGGCATAAGAATCTAAAAAAAAAAATAGATGGAAATAAATTGCGTCCAATAGGACTTGAACTTATACCGAAGGTTTAGAAGACCTCTATCCTATCCATTAGCCCTGTCAATCCCAAACTAGGATTCGGCGATCTGATATCGATTCATAAAAAAAACTTAGCTTAGAGTTTAAAGTGTCATTTTTTCTATTGCAATTCTACTACTTGGGTCTATAGCGTATATAATATCGGTCATATCAATGTAATTTCATAGAGTCATTCAATCTAAATGTTACATGAAGAACATAAGCCAGATGACGGAATAGGGAAGATCTACTTTTGTCAATCCTTTGATTCTTGCTCGAGCTAGATGATGAAAATTCTCATGTTCGGTTCCTTTGTGGGGTGGAAACGTAAGAATTCACCTATCCCAACAACAAAGAAACCTGACTTGAATGATCCTATATTAAGAGGTAAATTGGCTAAGGGGATGGGGCAAAATATTCCAAAGAACCTACATGGCCCAATGATCTTTTTATATTTTTCCAGTAGTTATTTTGGTACTATAGCATGTAACATAGGCTTAGTGGTCCTAGAACCCTCAATGAATGGAAGAACTAGAGATCCTTTTGAAGAACCCTCAATGAATTTCATATTTTCGGATGTGAAAAGAATGTATAAATCTCACTATATACCAAACACTCACTAATGAATACAACATCTTCAAAATTGTAGCCTTCTATTAGAGATGCAAGAAGGAATGCAAAAGAGTAGATTGTTATTGATGACATGAGATTGAAGACTCCCCTTAAAGGTAGTAGATCCCTCAAGCACCTCTTCTCCAGACTAAAGTTCTCTTTGTTCCTTTGGTGTACCTATTTTGTGCTCCTTTCTCCACATGAACTATCTCTATTACATACAAATACAATCTTCAAATAAAAAAAAACTAGTGTTGATTGTTTATTTATTTTATAACCCATCCGAATTTGCGTTTACGATATCTATTATCACCAAAAATAAGTTGATTGCTACTAAAAAAGAATAAAAAGTTTCCAATTCATATTTGATTCTGGTCTTCTATTTTCATAACACATTTAATAAACAAAAATCTTTTGCATTAATTTCATTACAAGTATAAGAAAAGTTTGTTTTGAAGCAACCTACATATGAAGTATAGTATAGTAGTATAATAAGGAATCTACTTTTTCCTACACACTTAGGTGGAAGGCGAAGAAGCCTCCTTCCGAGGGGCCCGAGCCATCAGTGAGATACCACTTTGGAAGAGCTAGAATTCTAACCTTGTGTTCTCTACTTTGCGGGAATGGAGTGACAGAAGTACTGTTGAGAATCATAGATAAGGTCACGGCGAGACGAGATGTTTATCATTACGATAGGTGTCAAGTGGAAGACAACGTAAGTGCATATCACTGGCATGATGTTAGCGACATAGGATCTTGTCGCTAGGATGGTCCTAACGACATAGTATCGTGTCGCCTAGTTGGCTCAGGCACCTCTCAACCCAGTTAGATAGACCCATTGGATGGAGATCCAAGTGTTGTTGGGTCTTGGGTTAGGTGATCCAATATGGCTTGTGGGTCTCTATAAATGGGAGGGGTTCTCCAAACACTCATGGGCTAGAGTCTTTGGAGAGAGCCACTCCTCTCTCCCATCTCTCTCTCCCGCAACCCTCTCTTGTGTGAGAGGAGATGGGAGCAAGAGGGTTACCCTCTCCTTTCTCCTATTACTATTGCTCCCCATGTTGTGCTTCCTGCTACTACTGCATCTTGGAGGTGTGTGAGGAAGAGCACATCGACATGGAGGAGTGTCGTCGACGTGATAAGAAGTTGTCGCTAAAGTCCATCATGTGGATACTTCTAGAAAGGAGTTTGGAGCTCCTTCGACTTTAGTGGGCCAGTTCTGCACGTCAGGGGATATTCGAGCTTCCCTAGGTGAGAGAGTCTCACTTCCTTGATTGCAAGATGCTTTACTGCTCCTAGACATCATCTCAATTCAATATCTTGATCTATGGGAATCATTTTCGTTTTAAACTTTCTTCTGTTGTGCATTTGATGCTCCATGGTGATTCCTAACACCTCTTACACATACAATATACACTGCCACACACAACCTGCAAGAACATAAGTGTCAACATAGAAATAGATGTTAGCATAAAAGTGTTGACACTTTTACAAAGTGTCGATACCCTTCAAAGTGTTGACACACCACAGAGTCGGTACTTTGTTGATCTTCTTGCAATGATGATTTTTCCAGAGAATTTCGAAGAGAGGGATGATCATTTGAACGACAAAAAAAGATTTTCTCTCTTCTAGAAGCTGAGAGATTTGGCAAACTCACAACTCTCTTGATTTTTGGAAGTGCCACACTTCACATTGGAATAGCTTAGGTTGCTTTTCTCTGCTCTGATGAACGGAGTACCCTTTCTATTTATAAGCATTTTGAAGCTCGGAGGCCAAACAAAACGTCTAGGTGAGGCTTCAGCTATCCCTGCATGAAGTCCAAGAGAAATCCAGCAAATTTTGTTAATATCTCAATAATATATTCTATCAATCAGAAAGTGTCGACATTTAGCAAAAGTGGTTGACACTTTGATCCGTCCTTAATGATTGGTGAATAAAATAATAGATACAACTGTATATTTTTTCTTTAACTAAGATTCTTAAGATCTATCTCGTGTAAAGTTGTTCTTAACATGTTTCACTTAAGGAGAGAATTCAAATTTGAATTTGAGAGCCTGTGTCTACATTTATGTAAAGTGTTGACATTTAAATGGACATGACTCGATCTACGTAAGTTTGAGTGAAATGAATTTGAGCATAGAACTTCTAAAATTTATGGATATAGACTTTCTAAATTTGATGTATACTTTGTCTATATTTTAAAGCATATACATATAACAAAGGGATTTATAAATATGATTTTTGTTATCTTTTTGCAATCATCAAAACATAGTTAGTCATAGGTGATTAATGGGTTTAATTATCCACATCAAAACTAGGGAGTTAATTGTCACCACCCATGAAGCTCCTCCCTAAAAGCCTTCAGCCTACGAAGGATCGAAAGGGGCAAGCACAGAGGGATAGGTTTGAATTTTTTGAAGATCTTTGCCCATCTCCTTAGACTTTCTAGACAATCTTTCTACGGAGGTTTCCTACAAATTAATATAGATGGGGGGTGGTGCGAGAGAGAGAATCTCTCATTTTTTTACTTTCTGCAGCCTCCCTTCTGCCTTACCTGTGTGCTTTCTCCCTCTGTTGCCCGCCATTGCACCACATTCGCCATCACTGCAACGCTGCCCAGGAGCAGAAGGATTTGCTTCTTTCGATACATTTACTTTATATTCCGTTTTTTCTAGATTCTAGAATTTCTTTATTATTTTATTTGTGGTTTTGGTATTTTTGTTAAAATGGTTCATGCAAGACTTCAGTTCGGATTCAATGTTGATGTTTTCATGCACTTTATTTAAATATTAGTTGTACCTAGTGGTGCAATTCCCTCTCTCTCTAACTTAATCTCTTCAAAGGTTTGAAAGTTTACTCGTTTGTCACGGAGAACACTATTTATTCAAACTTTTTTAAAATTTTCCCTAGTTTAAATTTTTTTTGTCAAAATCTTTGACCCCCATTATTGTTTTGATTTCTACTACTTTTATAAAAAATTATATTAATATAATAAAATAAAAGTTTTGAAGAATACTGCATGACGGAGATGCCGCAAGGTCATGTAGAACAAAGATCATGCGCCCATGATTTTGCATTAAATGATCTTGCCTCTTCACCCTTTTATTCCTTCCATTTGCACATATAGATATCTTCATTTCACTACAAGAATACTCTGGCAGCTAATCCGTAGTTAAATAATTAGCTACCGATTAGCTACGGCATTAATAGCTACGGATTGTGTATGTAGCTGAATTCTGGCCCCTAATCCGACAACTAAATCGCTAGCCAATCTGTAGCTACAAATTAGCTGTGGATATTTATGTAGCTATCTTTCATTTAATTAGCTACAGATTAGCTATAGATAATTTCATAGTTAATTCGTAATTAATTTAGCGACAGATTAACTGTGGAATTATCACAACTAACTAGTTATGGATTAGCTACAGATGTCACATTAATCCGTAGCTAAGTAGCTACGAATGTTCTGTAGAATCTCTTAGCTAATTCTGGATTTCTACAGAACATCCGTAGCTAAACCCAGAAGCATATAAATAAAATTAAATTTAAAAATAGTTTTCTCTCAAATTTTGTACATGTACCTGTGAACCTGCTCATTCATTCAATGGAAATATAAAACCACACACATAGACACATCACACAAATAAAAACATAAATCCACAATTACATTTAATCATAATAAGATGAAGAAAAATTAAATATATACATACATGATTAGCAACAGAAGAAGCCATATGGCAGACGATCTAAGACCAAACACCATATAGTTGTAAAGTAGGGACCAGGGATCTATGTTAACTAATTATTTAATGCAGCAAAAATGACCTCACGAACTTAGTCGCTGGGGTAGGGTGCTGCTCTGAGGTGGAGTCGCCGTGATGGTGGAGCTATGTGAGTCTTGGAGGAGCTGATGACTCCACTAGCATCTAAACCGCTCCCAAATCCGAATACTCGACCTTTCTGGGCTGATCGGTTGCGGCAACCAAACCGTGGCATCAAACTCAGGATGTTGGGTGGAGTCACTTCATGTCTGTCTACCATCTATTCTACGTACGTCTCCTATAAAATATTAGAATTTAATTAATAATAATCTAAAATATACGTGGACATTGAAGAATGTTCCATATATAAGTTGTAGAAAAAAATGCATATCATCACCTCTTTCACCTTTTGTGAAACGAAATCACTTGTATTTTTTCTTTGATGTGTATGCTCAAATAACTCCTTATAAGACACAAGGCCGCTTTTTCTTTCTCCTACAAGTTTAAATACAACAAGAATATTAGTTTAAATAGTATGAATATAATAAAGATTAAACATATGAGGTTTTACCATATTTCTCTTTTGTCTCCCAAAACTTATGGAGCCACTGGTATGCAAAGTAGCTTCAGAAATGTTAGTCTATTTTCTACAGCAATACTGGAGCGATGTCAAAGTGCTCCTTGCCCACTTGTCACACATGGTGTCCCAGTAATCTCTCCTGATAGTGGGTGGGCTGTGGTCATCCACATCAGGGGATCATCAAAGTTTCCATATGCTTTCTTTGTCGCTGCTTATGCTTATTAAGATAATCGGGGAATCGATTGGCAACAATCTTGTCTCATGTAGTTCTTGCATCTGCACCTTCCCTCAGTCGCAAAATGGTGAGAGTCTGGATACAATTAACAAAATTTGGTACAAAAGATCATGTGATTCAAAATAAGTAGTAAAGTACATGATAATAACTTCACAGAATAGACTCTACCAAAAATGTCGAATAAGTGTCAACACCTACTTGGGTATCCTTCCATTATGCAATTGGCTAGGGAGATACTAAGTAGCACCTTTGTAATGCTTCGAGTCACATCTGTGGCTCGAAATTCATCCTGCATAATAGAATTTTTTCATTTTGAACAACAAAATAGCAAATACATATATGAAATGGAAATGAATAAACTAAAATAATACTTACGGTCTACCAGCGTTGTAGATAAGTGCAATCAATGTCTACCTTAGTGTCTAAGGGACCACAGTCAGGATGGTCGACTACGAGGGGATGGGATCTTTCAAGTGATATGATAGGATATGTAGATATACAATGAATATAGTAATTAATATACTTGAAGGCACAACTGAAGGAGGAGACAAAGGCTATGCTGGAGGCGAGGCAAAGGCTGGGCACCTGCAAGTGATTTGATTATAAATCTATAATTGCAATGATTAAAATTAAAATGCATACCTGAAGGCACAATGGAGGCGAGGCGAAGGCAAAGACTCTGATTGGGATGGTGCATGTGATTTGATTACACATCAATAATTACAATAAATAAAATTAAAAATGTCTACCTAAAGGCACAACTATAACCAGAGACATAGGTGAAGGCGGAGTTGTGCTGAAGGCAGAAGCAGTGGTGGAGGTTGATTATGGACTGAGATCCTATAATGTTGATAAATAAAAATTACAAGTTTATTAACATTACATTAATGAAGAAGTATACAACATATATTCTACCTTGTCCCTCGACAACACTGCACCGAACAAAAGTCTGAGACCCTATAAAAAAATGATTAAATCACTCGTTACATTAAATTAACTAAGAAGTTAATGGATGTATACAACATATACATGTACCTGTCTTGCTACCTAATGCCTCGACTACCTCGACGTCTACAAACATATTTGTTGAATAATTCAATAATTGATTTAGGACAAGTAAAGTGCTAAAAGAAGTTGATTACACAAAAAAGAAACTGATGCATAAAAAAAGTTGATTGTATAAAAAGAAGTAACGTACAAGAAGGCAACTACTCAGAACTGGCCATATCATCCTCATTTTCAGATGTACAAAAATCCAATTCATTTACATCATCATCCTCGTCAACTGTACTTTCGCTTGAAATTCTTCTTTCTCTTCCTCCTCATCTTGTTGATAAACTTGTCGTCCAATTATTATGTCATTTACCTCAACTTCTTCTATTTCCGTGTCATGCATAGTAGTGAATGTCTCTTGCAGTTCAAGCTACCCCCATGACCATGGCTGAAGTCATCTATACCATCTAATTGGAAGAATTCATCATTGCAATGTCCATGATCCTCTTCTACCTCATAATCAAGATACAACCTAGGTTTAAGATTGTAAACTGCCCATAATTTAGACTTGTTTGTTGTTCTTGTATTGGGATATGCTATAAAATATACTTGTTGGGCTTGTGTTGCCAGTATAAACGGCTCATATGTTCCCAACTTTGACCTATGCTTATATCTACGATGCTAGACATCTTATCTATATTGTGGTTGTGGGATCAAACTAATGGCACTAAATAAGTGACTATGTTATCTATGCCCAGATAGGTTACCTCTAATACCTCCTCAAGGATTCCATAATAGTCAAGTTCACTCTCAGCATAGGTACTACCTTTCACACCACCCCCACTGTTCATGGTTGACTTATGTAGTCCATAATCTTTTGTGTGAAATCGACACCCATTGACCATATAACCATCATAACATTGTACAACCTTTGTTCGGACCATAGCTTAATTCACGTACTCATGTGTTAGACACACCACCTTCTCAAACCTATAACAAAGGAGTCAGTAATTTAGATAATATTATAGAAGGTGTACAATATACAAATCACCACCATGCTTACTAATGTCTTCAACCAAGTAGAAAAATTCTTTCACGTTCATATCATATTGCGCATCATTGAGGCTGGGAAAATTGTCGTTCTCATCTCTATATCAAATTGTCTACAAATGATTGAAATTAATATTCACAATCAAAATTGAGCTATATATAGACAACTAGTTGCACTTACTCAATATATGGTGTAGATGCGGTTATTTTACCGTCCCGAGGAGGACGGAAAAACGATCGTCCACACGGATAATAAAATGGACGGAAAGGTGAAGGAAAGCCGCGATCGCCAGACACTTTTACTAAAAAGTACCAAAAGTAGGCACGGGTTAAAAGGGGATGGTACCTTCTTGGACCGTGAAAAGTAGCGGGATGTGTGTGCGGTGGGTCCTTCCTCCTCCTTCCACCGGCCGGCCGGCGAAGGAGATTTAGCCCGAGGTACCTGAAGAGGACAGAAGTGGAAACGGATTAGACGGACGTGTAGTAAATAAAAAGGAGAACGGAAGACAGCAGATAGGACATGAAACGGTGCGGACGCACCTTCCAGCTACAGAAATAAAAACCCCTAACTAGACAGGGAGGGAAACATGCACGTGTGTGCGTGTGTGTTGTCTGGTGACCCGGACAGGGGGAGAGGGGGCCGCGCGGGCCCGGAAACAGCGTGGGGGATGGCGACGCCTCGTCGCGTAGCGGATGGCGTGGATCGTCCTCCGGTTTCGGAACGGTAGCTTCTGGACGGCAGGATCGCCCACTGGAACCTCCGGTGGACGTGGAACGGACGGCAGGTGGGCGACGCGTTGGACGGCAGGGCTTCGCCGCTCTGGGGGTGTAGTCTCTCTCTCCCTCACTGCTGCGCAGGGGGCTTGTATATATAGACTCACTGTTTTAAATCGCGTCCAATACAGCTGACGTTTTTCAAGTAAAATTGCGGCCAAAGGAAGCGCCGCGATTAATAGGTCGGCCAGATGTCCCATCAACTTGCCAAAACATGATGATTACGGCGCGCAGCGATCTTAATAATCACGTCGACCATAGTCGTCGCATTTCGGAAGGTCAAATGATTTGACAACCATGACCTCATTTGTGTCCATAAAACGCGTCCATCATACTGGTCGTAATTAACAACCGCCTGAACATTTGTGACGCTGTAACTGGCGGTTCTTAATTGCGGCGTACTGTCTGGGCGCGTTCAGAGTCTGACACCGTACTGACAGCGTTCTGACGCCTGGCAGGGCATGGTGCGCGCAGGCGGCTAAGAATCGCGTCGTACAACCACGCGCTTCAGAGCCTGCCACAGGTGTCAGAACGTGCACGCTCTGACACAGCCTGAAATTGTTGACTTTTTAATCGCGGCGGCCGTCATGGACGCCCTTTAACGTCGGTTAAGTGTTGCGTCCTGTAAGGCGGTAGTTGAATTGCGTCGCCTCAAGGCGTCGCGCTTATGGCATTTAATATGCGTCTGCCGGTCTGGTCGCGATTTCAAACAGTGCTGATTCTTTTTGGGTTTTTCTAGACTCTTTTGTAGACTTATCTAAAAGGTCCTAAAAAGCTTTAAAAGATAGAAAATTCTGAAAAGTCTCAAAGTAAAACAGGAAATTCGGGGAAATCACTTAAAAAGGTAATTAAAGATAATCACTTGAGGCGTTACATGCAACTCGAGATTTTGTCCAATTTGGGTAAAATTGGCGTGTCTACAGATGCCTCGCCTTGGCGTTTGCTTTGTAAGGAGTAAAGCTAAAGCAAAACAACTGAAAAGTAAGCGCCAAGGTGTAATGAGACACGCCCTTTTAAGGCACAGACTGGAGCTGTTCGTCAATTTAAAATAACGCTGTTCTTCGGAAACTCTTCTGGAGAGGAAACTGTACCATCGTAGATAACTAAACTACAAAGTAAAGACAAATGCGAGATCAACTTCCGTCGTCGGGAAGTACCTAAGGACGTAATCCATTAGGTTTCACCTGCGTATGGGGCTGCCATGGCCGTAGGTGGATCGAAAGTAAAGTAAAGGAAAAGATCCAGGATGGATGAGTTTCTCTCCGAAAAGAACATCTTCAAACAACTTTATAATAAACTGAGTACTGGACTCAGAGTGGAATTATCGGGTTGCTTTGGCATTGACGGACCAAGTGATTATCTTTAATTAAGCTTTTCAAATGATTTTCTCTGAAATTCCTATTTGCATCTAAGGCTTTCCAACAATCTTTCTGTTAACCTACGTGAATGCATGCTGGGCTAAAAGAAAAGACTCATAAAACAAAACAAAATATAAGATAATCAAGGATAATATTGTTGTGCCAGAAAGGGGTCAGGATACCCATGGGAACTGTCGCCCCTCCTTGCAGGAACTGTCGTTCATCCTTTTATCCAAATTGGGAACTATCGTCCCCAGGTACCATGGGAACCGTCATCCCCCACTTTCGGCCAACGGCCTATCCTTAGAAGCAAGAATCCTCTGGAATTATCCTCATTTTTCGGCAGTGAAGGGGAACTCAAACTCCAGATTCATTAAAGCCTCAAGGTCCTTGACAGACTCTAATAAGTATACCGTATAGTAAATGCAATATACGTTACTAATGGGAGGCTGTCGAGGATGTTCGTGTGTCCTGCAATATAGTAAACATCATGAACCTGCACAAAAAGACAGCTCAAAACACATTAGCAACAAAGGGGTACTGATCAAAATCGCGTCCATTTTTAGGACGCCTTTCATCAAATCGCGATGCCTCTGTCGACGCGATTTAAGATGCAAGCCAGAATTTAAAAATTCTGCTTTTACTCAGTTATTGGGTGGCAATGGGAGGATGGTTCTGGGTGTGGGGTGAGTCACCCTCGGGTTGAGGTCCCAAAATCCTCATCCACTTGTTACAATACCCATCATTTACTCATTCCCACTTTTACCTTCTCACTCCAACCTTATCTTACTCTCATTTCTTCCCACGCTTGCAAAGAGTGTTCTAAGAGAAAGCTTGAAGGAAGAAGGCTTATGATGGAGCAAGGTTCACCTCAAGGGGAGCAAGGAGAGAGGTTTTCAATAAGTTGAGCCAAGTTAGTGGTCATGTTAGCAAGCTCGTCCAAGCTGGAATGGTAGGTTGATTATGCATTAAGATGTTTCAAAATGAGGTTTTAAAGCTTGGTTAACATGTTTTTGGCATTTTTATCAACTCAATTTCATAAACTTGCAGGATTACCCACTCTTCCCGGGGAGCCGAAGGTTCGTGCGTTTGCCATGGCTGCAACAACTTACGTCGAATATTTCTTTGGACATGACCATTATTTTGAAAAGATGGGGCATTAACAATCTGGTGGTACATGCAAAGAGGTATCACGAAGTCCATTTGGATTGGGCAGCCATGGGTGCACTGGTCGAGGTATGGCATCCCCAAACTCACACCTTCCTTTTCAAGGATTTTGAAGCGACAATCCTTCTGGAAGAGGTGGAGGTACTCTTAGGCCTCCGCCGCATGAAGCAAGGTGATGAAGATAACATGATGGTGTGGCGAGAAGCTACACCAGCAAAGCGGTTCTTGAAAGCTTCATAGATGCCCGGGAAGCGTATGAAGTGCGAACGGACAAAGGCATCCATCTACAAAAGCTGGCTCTTTGGACGATGAGGGAGGTTGGCGAAGCTGGAAACGCCGAGGAGTTGGAGAGAGCGATGAAAGGCTTTGCCATCTGCGTGGCTGGAGCGCTGCTTTTCCCTTCAATCGACTCCGTTCTGGAGTCTGATCAGCTAAGCGCGGTCTGCGCGATCTGGGAAGGCGAGCGGTTGGGACCGGCAGTCTTGGCCTTCCTCTATAGCGGGCTGACGGCAGCAAGCCTAGGTAGGCCCTTATATGGATCCATGCTTTTACTTACTTGCTGGACTGATTTGCACTTGAAGTCTTGCTTGAGCAACGAGGTGCCAACCTCGTCCCGCCTCTTTGCAAAGAGTCCACTTAGGCACCTGGATACCATCATCGGGCTGGATGGAAGAGTTGCAAATCGGGCGCCGCAACTGAAGACTCGGGCAGATTGGCGCGAATACCTGCGCGACATGCCCGAAGACACGTTTAACTTCATCCCGGCTCCGTTCCCAAATCGTGACTTGAGGGGCAGGCTAGCACCCGGTGTGGATCTTCGCCTGATTGGCGCGTCAGAATTCGTGCTTTATAATGCACACCGATGTCTACCTCAAATCGGGCTTGCAAGGCGCGTGTTTGAGGGGCCGTCTCACATTGTACCCATCAAACACCGGGAACTCGGCACCAATAATGACGGAGAGGAAGCCAACACGATTAAGGCCATATGGAAAGTTTGCAATTTTCGAAGGCCGATTCCAAGTGAGAGGGAGGTTGTTGGTGAGAAAGCCAACTATGTAAGGGGATTGAAGAGGGTCCAATCTTGAGATGACTCCAATCTCAAGGGTCGTTTGTAAATATTGGAAGATCATTGTGAATAAATAAAATCAAGCCTAGTTTTGTGTGCCAAAGATGATCGCTTAAAGTGGTTTGATTTGGAATGAACAACTTCCAATTAGCATGAAATGGGTGTATACCCCTTACAAGGTTGCCTGGAAAGTGGGCTGGGAGGGATTCTGGCATAAGAGGCGTCCAACCCAGTCGTCGCGGATTAATTGACAGAAACGCGTCTATGACGCGCGCCGCGGATAGGAATTAAAGGGCGACGGCCGAAGACGCCGCGGATTTTTGAATCGTTGAATTCCAAGCACGCGAAACCCGTACAATTGTCATGATTGCCTTTGAATTGCGGCGAGACGAGCGGTCGCGGATATGGTTTTGAATTTTCACGCCCCTGACAGATCTGTCAGGGGTCACTATGACCTCTGAAGCGCGGCGAATGGACTCGACGCTTATTCAAATGACGGTTTATTATCCGCGTCGACCAGACTGGGCGCGTTTCAGACATTTCAAATAATGCTCGCCTCGGAGCCAGGAATTGCAATTAATGGGCCTGAATTGCGTCGAGGGCGCGGGGCGCGATTTGGAGTGACGGTACGTAATTCGCGGCGGCTGGTTTGGACGCGGATTTATGAAATGTCGCCGATGGTTACAAACCCTTCCGGGGCGATCCCTCCCATTCCGCTTCTCTCTTCCACTCTCTCATCTCTCTCATTTCTTTCTCTCTCAACTCTCTCTTTCGGCCTCTCATTTCCTCTCACGATGGCGGGTGGGGGTAAACGGAAGGCCAAACGGCCAAGAGCGAAGGAGAGGATGGCGGCGGCTTCTTCGGCGGACTCGGCGGAGGGGAGCGGCGAGGGGTCGACTAGCGTCGCCGGCGACGAGCTTGCGCTCGCGCTGGCGATGACGGCCACGGGAAGGGGTGGAGGCGCGGCGGCGATGGAGGATGGTGGTGCCGCGGCGAGGGAAGAGGAGGCGCCGGCGAGGGAAGCGGAGGCGCCGGCGAGGGAAGAGGAGGCGCCGGCGGCGGCTTGGGCAGCGCGGCGGCGAGGGCGGCAAGGGAGAGATCTCCCCGCCCGCACGGAGACGGTAGGTCCCTCTCGACCCCTCTCTCTTCTATTCGGGGTATGGGGGGCGAGCTTTGAGCTCGGGGAAGGAGGTGAGAAACGCGCCCAAACCAGACGGCGCGTTTCTTGCCTCCGAATTGCGTCGGCATAGGCCGTCGCGATTAAAAATGAAAACGCGCCCACATAAGTGAACGCCTTACAGGGTTTAGAAATGCGACCTCTGCACTGGTCGCATTTCAAACCAGAACCAACATCTTCAAAATTTTAAGCATGCTTTGTTTAGTTTAACCATGTATTATACCATGCTTAGTTTAAATGTGTGTTTCATGAATTTTTTTTGACATGATATTGCATGTGACCTTAGTGTACATACACCACTCGTTTTATATGTTTATTAAAACTACTTAAGATACAAACAAGTCTAGGGTTAATACATTAACAACAAAACTTAAAATGCTAACATGGTTTTAAATATTAACGTACTGTAATAAACTGTAATTCAACATAATTCATGATGTGAACAAGCCTAGGTTTTTACACATTAACAACAATAACAACAACAACAATAAACTTAACACACTGTGATAAACTTACATAAATAACATGACTTATGACTTTTAAAAACAACTTTACAAACACAAGATTAACATAATTCACAATTATGTGCAGGGTGTGATGAGGCCGCGCACCATGTGGCCACTAGTTGTAGCGGCTTACCGGGGTCTTCCGGCCTTCCAGAGAGAGAGGGTTCGGGAGATGGGTTTTGGCTCGATCTTGGAGATCGAGCCATTCTTTGTTGATCCCCCACTTATCCAGGTTATCCGGGATAGGTGGGACCGAGTGAGCCGCACCTTTCTCTTTCCTTGGGGCCACATGGTGCCTAGCCTGGAGGATGTAGCCCGTATCACGGGGCTACGGGTCGACGGTGAGGCGGTGACTGGCGTCACATATGCAGACTACACCGACCTGACGCAGCAGCTGCTGGGACTGGAGCCGTTTGGGCAGGACGACCACGAGCGGAGGATGGTCGGACGAGTTGCATTGCTGCAATCGCTGGGGCTGGAAGGCGTGCGGCAGAAGGCAGATGAGCTTCTTCCTGCCTTTGTGGAGCGGGCCGCGGGTTTAGCACGGGCGACATATGGTCCGGACGCCGAGGACACTGTGCGGGCAGACCGGGACTTGCGCCGGTTTCTAGTATTTTTCTTCGGCAAGTTGCTGTTCACCACTAAGGGTGACGGCATCCACTGCCGTTTCTTGGAGTTACTAGATGACCTGACGCGAGTCGGAAGGTACGCTTGGGGTGCTGCCCTCCTGGCGCACACCTTCGCAGACCTGTCTACCGGTACGGGCCGGGAGACCACAGTGGGCGGATTCGCGCCCTTCCTTCAGGTACAGATCTAACCCCAAATTTGATTTGACTTTGACTTTTCCTGCAAATTTAAGTTAACGTGATTGATTGTTTTACAGGTTTGGAGCTATTATTATCTCCCACTGGGCAGGGCCACAGAGGTGGACTCTACAGCGGTGCCGCTGGCCAGGAGGTGGCTACCCCTGGTTAGCACGACGACTTACGCATTCCAGTTGGACGTGCTTCGTTGGCACGTCCGCGACTTCCCAGCGCTCCTGGTGCGCTTCTCTTCCTTCTCATTTTCCCTTGTATTTTAGCATTTTTACAAAGTTTAGGAAGTGATTTAACAAATGCCCTTTTTTGCACAGGTTGTTTGGGAGCCGTATGCAGACTACGGTGATGCCGATCAGCCGTGGATAGTGAGTGGCCGGGGCTTGTTTAGGCGGGACATCTGGGTCCATTGCCTGAACGAGATCGAGCCACTCCGCCTGAGGCTGGCGGCACGCACTTTAGGGGTGCATCAGCGGTGGATAGGTGAGGCGGAGCCGAGGGGGATCGGCAGCAAGACTCGCGGGAAGGCCAAGATGGTGGATTGGCGGACCCGCTTTCCAGAGCAATTTTCAGACTGGCACCGTGGGGGCCAGGTGGTGACCAGCGACGCCACGGACAGCACCGCCTACCTCCAGCGGTACCAGGAGGAGTATGGCCTCCGCGACTTCATGAGGCCCGAGAGGGTAAGCATTTAAATTTATTTGATTTGTTTACACGGTTAATAAGTACAAACTTACAAATATACATGTATGTGCAGGATGGGCGTGACACGCTCATAGGCCAGCTGGAGGGATAGTTGGCGGCTACGACGGTGCAGCTGGCCGAGGCACGGACGGCCCTGGAGATACTGGTAAGTGTTGAATTTAAATGCATACCTGTGCTTCTTTACTTACGATTGTACTGACACAGTTTTTCTCCTTGTTGGCTTGCAGCGCACAGCTCAGGGCGCGGCCGTCCAGGCCGAGGCGGGAGGTGCCTCTTCGAGCAGGGGCCCGGCAGTGGCGGCGGAGGTGAGCTCCCTCCAGGAGCAGCTGGCTGCGGCAGTGGCGCGTGCCGAGCGGGTAGAGCGCGACCTCGCTATACGGGTAAGTATTTAAATCTTAGTGAATTCAGTTAAATCGCTTCTTGGCGTACTTACCTGTTCTTTGTTTCTTGTTGTGCAGTCTGAGGAGCTAGAGAGTGCCCTGGCCTGCGAGACCCTGACCGTCGCGGAGCTGACTGGGCGGGGGTCTCAGCCGACGCCGACGGAGCTTCCCCGTGACGTGGCCGAGTTACGAGCGTTACTGGCGCTGGAGCAGCGTGACCTCGAGCGTCAGCAGAGCCAGTGGGAGCGTGAGCGAGAGCGGCTTACTCAGCAGGCCGTGGAGGCGAGGGCTGGGCAGCTAGCAGCGGAACGCCTGTTGAAGGCGTCCGAGGAGCGCTATCGCCGTGGGAGGGAGCGAGCCAGGGAGCAGGGACGTGCCAGTGCTTACTCTGAGAGCGTCCTGGCGTCTTCCTCTCAGTACGAGAGGAACGTTCAGGACGCAGCAGGCGCACAGAGGTCGACAAGGTCCCGAGCACCGATGGGGCCACCTCCTCTGCCTACCACGTTGCTGACTTGGGCGAGGCTGAGAGCAGCCAGCGGGAGCCAGCTACACCTTCAGAGGGGGGTGACGAGAGCCAGATCACCCCGCCTTGATACTTGTATTTTCTTCTTCTTTTACCTGTACCGTGCCTAGTGTGGCACCATTTATGATACTGTACACGGGCCCGGCTCCCTGTTAGCCGGATATATATATATATATATACATACAGTTGTTCCTTTTCAGCTTTCTTCACCTGTACACCTGTGGTAGATAGGAACAAACAAGTTAAATGTCCGTTCCGGCTCAGCCCCTTGCTTGTGGGTACTTACTTGACTTCGTGGCTTGTCAAGGGGCTGAGCCCTAATCAAAAGGCGATAAAACAGTAAACAAATTTAAGGACATGTGCATAAAGTAAAGATAAAGACGAAGATGCGTGAATGTGTACAAAATGTGCAATTTTGAGGATATACAATAATTAAAAAACTTATTTTTGGATTTTGAAAAGGATATCTGATTCGTTTGGGTTTTGGAAATATTTGATTTTTTTGTTATTTTGGAAATATTTGATTTTTTTTTGTTGGTTTTGGAATTTTTGATTTTTTGTGATTTTTGGAAATATTTGAATTTTTTGTGGTTTTTAGAAATATTTGATTTTTTTTGTTATTTTTGGAAATATTTGATTTTTTTGTTATTTTTGGAAATATTTGATTTTGTTGTGGTTTTTTGGGAAATATTTGATTTTTTTTTGTGGTTTTGGATGAGATGTACAATTTTTTTGGCAAACATGGCATTTGAACTTTTTAATTGTTTGGATGTCATTCTTAAAATGTATTGACTATTCTTAGATGTGTTAAGGCATGGATTGGATGTGCGTAATGGGTGCCTTGACCTGAGGCGACCTTTGGCAACATCCTCCTTAGTTGGTCGCTGCCTTGCATAGGTGCCAAGGTAATGTCCCGAGGAGGAAGGAAGATTCATTAGGAAGTCTGCCAGTAGTCTGGGCAACCGGGGAGACACTCAATTGATTGTTTTTATACTCAGAGAAAGGTTCGAGTTTTACTTGGCAATTTTGGGGTTTGAGCATGCATACGACCGGGTCCTTTTGGATCTCCGCAGGGACTTTGCCGCTCTTGACATACTTTCAATCGGATTTGGCCTTTTGGATTTTTTGTGAGGATTTGGATTTTTTCATTGATCCTCTTTCTTCCCCTTTGCCTTGATTTGATTACCTTCTCGAGTTTTGAAACAGACTTCAAGAGGTCGATCCCACTGGTCTTCTTTCCTACCGGCAGACCGAATAGAAGAGAAAGACGGATACTGCCTTGGGTTATAGGCTCGACATTGACCTTCTTTGGATTCTGCGCCTCTGGTTTTTCTCAGGAAGGCGTGTCAGTGTGTGCGAGTCGTCTTCCTTGGCTTAACACATCTTAAAGAAATCAGTAAATAGAGTTTTAAAAAAGACCCTTTGCAAGCTTAAGGGTTCAAAATACCATGCCAAATTTTCCTTTTTCAGGTAGTGAATTAAGGGTAGTATTTTTTTAGATGTAAGTCATTCCAAGAGTGGGAGAGTTCCTCCCCCTCTGCATTAATTAGCTTATAGTCATTGCCTGAATAAGCTCGGCTTATAATAAAGGGTCCTTCCCAGTTTGGTTGGAGCTTGGATCTGGGACCACCAGGTTTTACAAAGATTTTTCTAACGACCATGTCACCGACTTTGAATTTTCTCTCAATAACTCTCTTCTGGTAAAAACGTGTGAGTTTGTTTTGGTATGCTCTCGTGTGCTCGGCGGCCACTAAACGCTTTTCATCTAAGAGTTCCAATTGTTCAAGGAGCGACTCACGTCGTTGATCAATTGGTAAATCCTTGTCAAGTTGAACTCTTAGCGAAAGAATTAGAATCTCTTATGGTACTACTGCCTCCATTCCGTAAGTAAGAGCAAACGGTGTCTGCCCTATAGGAGTACAGATTGAAGTGCGGTAAGCCCATAAAGCTTCTACGAGTTTCTCTGCCAATCCGAGAATTTATTAACCTCACATGTCTTCTTGATAATTTTGATGAGAGTTTTATTTGTGGCCTCTGCCTGGCCATTGCCTTGCGGATAATAAGGTGAAGAATGATGCAATGCAATTTTGTACCTGTTGCAGAGGTCACAGAGTTCTTGAGAGATGAACTGTGGACCATTGTCAGTGATCATCGCCTCTGGTATACCAAACCTGGTGATGATGTTCCTCATGATGAAGCGGCAGACGGTTGTTGCCTTGATTTCCGCGTATGCTTCGGCTTCCGCCCACTTGGTGAAGTATTCCGTCGCTGTAAGAATAAAAGATTTTGTTTTGTTCTGGGAATTAGGATCACCAAGGGGTCCGATGATATCGAAAGCCCACATAGCGAAAGGCCAGGGTGAAGATACAGGGTGGAGTGAAGAGGATGGAGCATGAATTTTGTCGGCGTGCAATTGGCATTTGACACACCGGCGGACAAAGAAAGAACAATCCTCCTCTAGAGTAGGCCAGTAAAAGCCTTGCCTAAGGATCTTCTTGGCAAGCATTTGGCTACTTACATGACTTCCACAAACACCCGAATGGGCCTCCTTAACAACCTTCGGAGCCTCAACTTCATCTAAACAGCGGAGCAAAATGCCGGAGAAGCTTCTTCGGAAGAGCGCATTACCAATCACCGTGTACTTCTGAGATATCCTCCTGATGGCTTTCCTCTCTTCAGGGGTGGCTTCCACAGGGTAGGATTGGTCCTTGCAATATTCAGATATCTCAAAATACCATGGTTTTTCTTCATCTTCCAATTCCTCTTCCAGCTCTACTAACATTATTTCTTCTTTGCTTCTCCTCTCGGCATCTACCAGCTCCTTATCCTTAACCCAGAGGAACTTCGGATCCAAGTAGAAGGGAATTTGCCGGCGTTCGATTTGAATGCCGGAAAAATCGCCGGGATAGACCATGTGCATGGTTGCACCCACGGTGGCAAGGGCGTCAGCCAGGAGGTTCTGGTGACGAGGAACATGGACAAAGACAAGCCTGGTGAACAGCTTGGAGTAGGCCGAAGCGTGTTCTTGGTATGGCTTGAGCTTGTGATCAGTAGTGCGGTATTTGGTGAGCATTTGGCGGAGGACCAATTGGCTATCACCTACAATCCGGAGGTGTGTCACATCATAATAGCGCGCGAGTTCCAGACCAGCTAATAAAGCCTCATATTCGGCGATATTGTTGGTAGCAGGGAAGTTTAGCTTATGAACTTGCGATATGGTGACACCCTCTGGAGACAACAGGGCCACCCCGATACCTGTTCCACAAGAATTCAGGGCCCCGTCGAAATACAGTGTGTACATACGATCGTCGTGATCGATGGACATTAATTCTTTATCCGAGAAGTCTGAACAGACTGGATCAGTTCGAGGCAATGGGTGATGAGCGAGATGCTCGGCTATGGCATAGCCTTTGATTGCCTTCTGTTGGATGTAGGTGATCTCGAATTGGGAAAGGAAACTTTGCCAACGTGCTAATCTGTCAGTTAGGACAGGTTTTTGGAGCAAGAATTTGATGGGGTTTATGCGAGCAATAAGGTGCACTGTGTGGGCGAGGAAATAGTGCTTTAATTTCTGCACTACCCACACGAGTGCGGCACAGGTTTTCTCCATGGAATTATACCTCTGCTCACAAGGATTAAGAAGCTTGGACAGGTAGTAGGCCGCCCTTTCTTTGCCTTCGTCGTCGACTTGGGCAAGAACAGCTCCTACGGAGTCTTCTAAAACAGAGATATAGAGGATGAGAGGCTTGCCTGGCGTAGGCGGCCTCAGGACAGGCGGATTGGAAAGATAGTCCTTAAGCTCATTGAACGCTACCTGACACTTCTTATCCCAGCAAAATTCAACTCCCGGCTTGGTGAGGTTATAGAAGGGCCTACATCGTTGAGAATGCTGAGAGATAAATCGGCGAATGTACTGCAACCTCCCAATCAGTCCTCGAACTTCTTTCAAATTCTTGGGAGGGAGCAATTCCTTTATCGCCTTCGCCTTATCTGGATCAATCTCTATGCCTCTTTTGCTCACAATAAACTCTAGCAACCTTCCAGCTGACACACCAAACACGCATTTCTTGGGGTTCATCCTTAAATGATATTCTCGAGTCCTTTGCAGAACCTTAGTGAGAACCCCAGCATGCTCAATTGCCGATCTTGACTTAACTACCAAGTCGTCTACATACACCTCAATAAGAATGTGGATCATATCATGAAAGATGGCCATCATGGCCCTCTGGTAGGTGGCTCCGGCGTTTTTAAGCCCAAATGGCATGACCACAAAGCAGTAAGTACCCCAGGGTGTAGTAAACGAAGTTTTATCTTGGTCTTCTTCTGCCAGCTTGATCTGATTATACCGAGAAAAACCATCCATAAATGATAGAATTTCATACCCAGCTGTGTTATCTACCAGTACATCCAAGTGAGGTAGAGGGAAATCATCTTTAGGACAAGCGCGATTAAGGTCCTGGAAGTCAATGCAAATCCTGACCTTCCCGTCCTTTTTGATAACCGGGACGATGTTTGCCACCCAATTAGGATAAAGTATGACCTTGATGAACTTGGCTTTGTGGAGCCTGTCAACTTCACCCTTCATTTTCAGAGCGATCTGGGGGTGGAAACGCCTTAAACGCTGCTTAATTGCAACGGAGCCTGGCTTGAGGGTGAGATAATGCTCGACTAAGGAAGAGTCTAAGCCGGGCATATCTTCGTAGCTCCATGCGAAGATGTCCTTATATTGCCTAAGAACCTCCACAATTGCCTCCTCTTCATCCGGTGACAAGTTAGTGCTTACGAGGACAATCTTGGGATCTTCTTCGATTCCCAGGTTGATTTCTTTGGTGATTTCCTGCACAGCTGGTGATGGTTCATCAAATCTCTTAAGCCCACTGGCAAAAGCGTCAGCCTCGCCCTCAAACTCCTCATCGCCATCATTTACCGGGTCATCGTCATCCATTATCTCATAGACGCCAAACCCATCATCAACAAAGGGGGCTGACTGCTCATATTCTATTTCTGGCAATTGCAAAGGGTACTTAATGAACTCGGGAATTGCCAGGCACGCCTTGCATTTATGGGCAAGGCTAGACAGATAACGATGAGGGATCCTCCTACCCTTGGATTTCCTTCCTGGATCTACCCTTAGTCTACTACCCTTGTCTAAGCTACTGGAAGGAAGAGACGAAGCAGGAGGAAGATTATTGAAAGCAAGGTCCCGCCCATGGGTATTCGGGAAAGCAGTAAAGAAAAGATCCCCGGAGGGAGCAGACAAAGCGGTATTTACAGCAACATCCCCTTGCGGGGTGGATAGATTAGGGAAAGCAGTAAAGGCCCCTTTCGTGGGAGGGAGCACTGCAAACCTGGCTTGAAGGTCCGGGTATGACGAACCACCGACTGGAACGCAGTCGGAGGCGAGGAAAGAAGTTTCCTCAACAAAGATGGCGGGGTCTTCCATCACAAGCCAACCCCAAGACCCCCTTTTTCTCACGTGGTGGAGAAGGAAAGGGAAGCAACCAGCGAGTACTTAAACGGGAAGCGGGAAGTGGAAGCAGCAGCGAGGGCAATTCGAGGATGGTGGAAGGAGGGACACAATTCAAATTCAGGGTGGGCGGAAGGCCCATGAGGCTAGAGGGGGGCGCATGTTTGGTGGAAAAGGAACGTCGCTAGACAATCAGACCCTTCAAGGTGGCTCGAAGGCAATCGTCAGGCGTGAGACCTGATCCAGAAGAGCGGTTTCTAAGGATTCTGACGGATCAGGTGGTTTTGTTGGAGGGAGGAATGAGGTGGGATGCACATGCATTGCATGGGCTCCACACCCCCAAGACCTCATTTATTGAGGTATGGAGGGGATTAGAGACCCCATATATGGCCTATTGGGATGAGGAGGTACACCATATAATAAGTGGCCTCTTCCATCTCGGTGCCCCTTGCCCATGCAAAAGAGAAGAATCCTGAAGAAACTTGGATGCAAAAGGGGATGTAACATGCATTAAATGAAAGGAGAATGACACATCACATCAAGGGGGATGAGAAGAAACATATAAAAAAAAGGGTTCTCTTGTTGGAGAAAGGGGCAAAGTACAAAGCTTCAAAGGAAGCAAAGGAGGGAGGAGAAGCCCAACGTGACACCTCTTCCCTTACCTCTCCCTTTGATGGGACAAGACAAAGGTAAAAAAAAAAAGAAACAATGGAGCAGAAGAATGGCTCTCTCTCCCCCTCTTTCTTCTCTTCCTCTTCTCACCTTTTCCCTTCTATTTTGCTTCTTTTTTCTCTTGCAGGCTTCTCACGGGTGGACTCCTCCTTGCTGCCTTGGAAGAGAAGAACGCAGGAGCTCCCTCTCTTGGCCCTCTTTTCTGCTGGTTTCTTGGTGGAGAAGATAACCCCTCCTCTCTCCTTTGATCTGGTCACGCAGGCCACCTTTTGCCCCCTTCCAAAACCTTCTAGAAAAAGCTGCTCACAAATGCCCCCAACCAGCCCCTTTATCTCTTCTGCCGCATCCCTGCTCTTTGTCATTTTGGGATGTCCTTTTGGGTTGTAGTGGGAAGGGTAGAGGTAGCTTAGGCTTACCTCCCAGCATGGGGGTGGTATGGGCCTTGGTTGGTGGGCCATTTCCTTCCCTCTTGGAGCCTTGTATGCGGGTCTTTTTGGGTGCATTTCTGTCCATTTAAAAGGGTTATATGGAGGTTGGGCCGGTCATGGGAGTGGCCCATTAACACAAATTTGGGGTGCCCACAGCATTTTATATTTTTCCTTGTATTATTATCATCATCCCAGTCGACTGTGTTATCAAAACAGAACATGTATGACCTGGTGGTCATTGCAACCACCAATTCGTGAATATATGTAATTGGGGAAAAGTAAATACCATTCTAATAAATAGAGAAAACACATGTTTTCAAGCTCCGATTTATGGTCTCGGCGTATACCGTCTCCCTCGTAGGTGTGCCTCGGGAGTTGGTGCCATGTGCCATGGTGTTGTCGCCTACGGCATCAACACCGTTGTTGGCACCGTCTCCATCGTGGTGGACGGGTGTCATATAAACCCCCCCAATATGCAATAATAAGGGGAGGTGTTGCCGAATTTTTATCTCGAGTCTGGTGTTCATCCGTTTCTACCGATGATTTCCGAATATATTTGTGCCGACATGGCCGTTGGGCAACTTGTGTTGTCATCCTACGAAAATATCTACAGAGGATGGACGGACGGGCATGCGGTCCCCTGGAGAAGTAAAAAACGATCCTGCCATGGTCTGTACAAAGGACGGGACCATAGTGGATGGAACTGAAAAGGTATGTATAGTGGACAGGAAAGGAGGAGGGTTGCCCCTAGGAATTCCCGGAACTGAGGGTAAGATACGTGTAACAGTATGAGAATAAAAAGCAGGGCGAATAAAAGTGGGTGTAGAATCCAATGCGGAATTAAAAGAGGGCAAAATGCCTGGTACAAACTGAAAGATAGGCGCGGGGCCTAATGAAAAAGCTGGAACGGGCGTAACGCCCGGAATAAAAGTAGTAATGGGCGTGATGCCCGGTGCGAAAGAAACAGGCACGATGCCTGGTGCTGAAGGGAAAGCGGGCGCGATGCCCGAAGCCGAAGAAAGGAAAGCGGGCGCGATGCCCGAAGCCGAAGAAACAGGCGCGATGCCTGGTACGAAAAAGGGATTGGGCATGATGCCCGAAGCAAAAGAAACGGGTTCAGTGCCCGGAGTAACCGAAGCGAGCACAGGGCTCGAGATAACAACTGGGGCGGGCTCAGGGCCCGAAACTGGAGCCGGTGTAGGGTCGGTGCCCAAGAGTTCTGACAGGAAAGGGTCAGTGCCCAAGAGTTCTGACAGGAAGGGGTCAGTGCCCTGAACTTCTGCCGGTATGGGGTCGGTGCCCTGAACTTCTGTCGGTATGGGGTCGGTGCCCTTGATCTCTTGCACTATAGCCCGCAGTTCAGAAAACCAATGTGCCTCCAGCGACCCAAACATGTGGTTTAAACAGGCGGTAAGACTGCCCACGTCAAACCACTTGTTCCATTCAGTCTCATAATCATCGATCTTGGGTCGCTTGGCTGGTGCGGAGTTATTTGGTGCCCAAAAGGTATCCCGAGTCAGGGAGTAGATTGGTTGTGTTTCAATGGGCAATGGCTGGGGATCCCCAGGCTGTAGTGCCCCTTGGTAAAAATGATCGTGCAAAGTCCATGCGAGGAGTTGATTTGGCCGCAACTGGGTCTTGATAGGCTGATATCCTAAGCCGACTTTGACCTTTCTCTTGCATGCTTTAACGACAGTTGTCCTGCCCTGTAGTTGTGCACCGAGGCCTTTGCCGGGCCGATAACCCATTAGTTTCATGATATGCAACCCTTTCTTGGTGATTATTCTGCTTGAATCGGAAGGGCCGACCGCTGAAGGACCCGGCCCGCGATATGTGCCGGACGTGCTTGGTCGGTACTGTATCGTTGTGAGGGGCCGATTAGCAGGCCGAACGGCTGGAACTGAGTTACTTGTCATAATAGCCTCAACTTCTGCAAGACTAGGCTTGTTGGCGACCTTAATTACGCGTCCCTTATATGGAAATTTCAAACATTGGTGGACTGTTGATATAACAGCACCAAGGGACTGCACATAAGGTCGGCCAAGGATAATACGGTAGCATGGATCCATGTCAAGGATGTGGAAATCCATCTCCGTAGAAGTTGGGCCCAGCCCGATTGTCAAAGTAACAACCCCCCTTGGCGACCTAGTAGAATTATTGTAGGCTGTGACAGTGATAATAGGAGGGCGAATTGATTGGACCGGCACTCCACATAGAGTTAGCGTGTCAGGGACACGACATTGACGGAGGCCCCAGAATCCACCAAACATCGATCCACAAGAATGTCGTTGATGTTTACTGTAAGACATAGGGCGTGTCGCTGTGAATCAACTGGCGCGAGCTCACTCTCACGGAACACGATAGCTGGATGTGGGCCTGTCGGTGTCAAGACTGCACTAATCTAGTTAACCGGCAGATCCTCGTTAACCATCACCTTCTGCAGATATTGCATGAGTGCTTCCTGGTGAGTGGGCGACCTCTTAATCAATTCCAGGATGGTGATCCTGGCTGGAGTCCGGTCTAGGTGCTTCAACAAATCATACTGGGTGCTTGGCACTGAACCGTCTTGTACCTCTTCCTCTTCCTGGGTTGGCAGTACTTGATCTTGCTGGGGGAAAACCCGATTAAACATACGCCTGCTGCGGAGCACCATGGCGGGTTCAGGGGAACTGCCCGAAGTAGACGCAACAGCCTCATATGTGGAAGTGGATGGCTGTGGGGTAGAGGGTGGATTGGTGAAAATTTGGTGCGGCAGTCGGGTGCCTACCGTAATCCGACGTGTAGTGGTGGCAGTGATATGCGCAGTGGAGGTGGTGGGAATGCGTAGGAAGGGGGCCCTGTGGTTAGGGTTTATAAAGGGGAAAGCGGTGGGTGCTTGTACAGGTGGTGAGTCAGGTGGTGGTGGTGTAGGGGTATGCGAAAACGGGGTAGGTGTATCTACAGAGGGTGAATGTACAGGTGCAGGAGTTTGGTAGGCGGATGGACGGGTGTAGTTGGTGGGAATGCGTAAAAAGGAGGGTAACGGGTTGTCTGCGGTGGGTGCACGGATGAAGGGTGGTAAAATAAAGGGTGCCTGGGTGGCGGGGGTGTTTGTGGATGTGGCGGGTGCTTCCACAGACGGCGGCTGGTTCGTGAAGGCATTCACCTGACCATTTGGTGCCGGGTGCTCTGGCAACGAATTCTGTACGATACCCAAGTCAGGCTGCTGTTGTTGCTGCTGCTGCAGTGATTGCTGCGACTGCTGTGGAAGCTGAAGCTGCTGCTGCTGTTGCTGCTGCTGAGGAGGCCTTCTCGCCTTCATCTCAGTGACAAACTTCCTCATCTCAACCCAGTCAATGCCTCCACCTTCGTTTAGATTATGAATATAATCTTTGAAGTGGAAGCATCGGTCCAACGTATGGCCCGGGCCCCGGTGGAATTCACAGTACCGGGAGGTATCGAGGTGAGGAGGCCATTGGAGTTTCTCCTTCGGCAATGTCAGTGCTCCGGCTGCCATGAGGGCATTAAAAATGTCGGGTAGAGTTTCTGGCAGCGGAGGGTAGGGGGTTGTTCTAGGGCCGGTTGGGAATCTGGGTGGAGGTGGCCCATAATTGCCTGGAGGAGGAACCTGGTTAAGTTGCTGGTGTGGATGAGGGAGTTGTTGTTGTTGGGGTTGGGGTGCAGGCCGGTATTGTGGCTGCTGAGGTGGCTGTTGGAACTGGGGCTGCTGGAATTGTGGCCGCTGGGGTTGCTGGTCATAGTAGGGCTGTTGAGGGGGTGGCTGCTGGGCCCTGAAAGTAGACTGGTTGTTTGGCCTAAAGGCCGGGAATTGGGGTTGTTGAGCCCTGGGGTTATTGGATGTACGGTAAGTGGGAGGGGCTGGATTGCCCATGGCACTCACTTGCTCATTGTGGATAACCCCCTCGGTGGTGGGACCACTAGCAGAGGTACTCACTGGCTTCTTACCACCCCGGGCCCTGGGTTCAAATAGAGACACTATGGGAGAGTCTTTCAGTTGTGTTTGAATGTATCTGGCTCTCTCATATAGCTCCTCCATTGTTGTCAGCTTATTCATAGCCAAGATATGCCTGAACTGGGGGGTAGCGTTGGTGGTGATCATCTTCACCTGCTCAGATTCAGACAACGGATCTCTCAGTTTCTCGGCCATGAGCCTCCACCTATCAGCAAAGGAGACGAACTCTTCATCAGCCTTCATCTTTTCGGCCACCAGATCAGTAATAGATAGCACAGGGCCCACTCGGTCTCTGTACCTTCTCAGAAACTTCCTCTGGACTGCCTCAAAGTTCTCTGCATCCGCTGGGTCCAAGGAATAGAACCAATCGAGGGCAGGCCCGTCCAGGGACCGACGAAACAGGAAGGCCAGGGCACGATTGTCATCCTGCCAGAAAGAAGATTCGTACATGAATTCCTTGATGTGTACGAAAGGGCTGCCGGTGCCATTGTAGCGGCGATAGACCGGCATTTCTGACGGAGGTAGATGAAAGACTGGCATGGAAGGTAATGCCAGTTCAAAGGGATCTTTAGGGGCAGAGGCCCTCTTCAAATCGCGCTCCAACTTGTTTACCTTAGCCAGAAGGGCCTGGGTAAGCTGATTTGCAGATTGTTGGGGAGCAGCGGAAGGGACAGCACAACGGGCGTCTGCCCGGGAAGGGTATTGGTGAGGAATGCTGGCATATGCGGGACCCTGGGTCGGAACCCTTGGTGGATAAGCAGGGTGTGCCATGTCAGCAGGTGCCCGGTATCTGTCTTCCGGACTATGATACCGGGAATGGGTAACAGAATGGGCCCGTGAAGGGGCTGGCGAAATTTGCCCACCCGAATTGCGGACGGACTCAATCCGGGGTCCCTAGTTCAGGTAACCGGAGGGATCGGGGTTGACAACATATTTCCCCTTTAGGGCAGCCTGGGCATCTGGTACCTGAGAAGCTTGAAGGTTCTGGAGGATGCCCATAAGCTGAGAAAGATTAACAGAGGCAGAGGGATTGTCTTGCCTCTGGGGAATCTGGTTGATCTGGGGCTGCGCGTCCACCACGTTCTCATGTGGATTGGACGGATTGGCAGGGAGATAAGAGATAGACCCATAGATTTCCTCATACAACTCGTCCTGGCCTGCGTTCTCGTAATCAGCCATGGAAAGAGAACGGCCAGATCGGAGTTGCATGCAGGACGGCTCGGAAAGCAGTACCGGGCAAATACTAAACCAATGAGGGAGAAGATTACTTGATTTTAAGCACACAGTTAGCACTGATTATGTCCACTTAATTATGTTTGAAATGATTAACGTGGATTTTAGCTTAACAGTGTGTCACTCAAGAGAAGAAGTGAACTCGACAAGTGGGTATAATGATAACTTCGGGGTTCACTTTTAAAGCAATCTCTCCACAATAGGTACTCTATCCAGGTCGCCGGTATTTGGTACAACCAACTCGGTCCGCCGTGAGAAAATCCACGGGGTACGGAGATTTACGGAGGTCCCGGCAGGAATTTTCTAGTCCAAAGGGACGGAATGCCCAATGGAGAGATGGTTCCCACCGAGAGGTGTGTTCGGATCCTAGGAAATGAGGGAAGGAAGTCCCCCGGCTAAAAAGGCGAAAACAACACAAGGCAAGCAGCTGGAGGTTCTGGAAAGGATTTAAATCGCGTCCACCGCAGAGGGCGCTAATTTAAATAGCGTCCTTTCAGTCGGCCGCGGATCTGACAGCTTATGACAGCTGTAAGAGCCGAGGCGACTCCCTGAGGACTCTGTTCAGAAACGTGTCCAGACAGGCCTCCGTACAACAAAGATTCATAAAATGCGTCGTCGGGATTTGACGCGCAAAAGCACAGAAAAAATATATTTCTAAAAAGCTGCGAAAAATAACTAAACAGACAGAAACGCGTCGTTTGTTCCCGACGCGTATCAACACAGAAAACCCTCCCCACGAAATTTTTCTAAGTATGAACAACTGGGCTGAATCGCGGCGTCTGGGGTTGGCGCGATTCAACTCAGAAACCCTCCCAACGAAATCTCACCCCAAGGGGGTGGATTAGCATGCAATTAGGGTTTAGATTGAGGGGGATGGGGGTTCCAAACACCAAAACTTTCAAATAGCAAAAGATGGTAAGGTGGCAAGGACTATAGAAATATTTTTTTTTATTTTTATTTAAACCCTATTAAACTATTTTTAGCATGCTGATGGAAAGGACTAAAAGAAGCTTAAACAAACAAGTAGGAAACGACTAAACTAACTAAAAACAGTGCCACACGAGGCTAAACAAAGCGGTACCGGGCTAAAAGAAGAGACGTCCCACCGTGATTGCCAAGTTGTAGATGCAGTTACTTTCCCGTCCCGAGGAGGACGGAAAAACGATCGGCTCCACACGGATAATAAAATGGACGGAAAGGTGAAGGAAAGCCGCGATCGCCAGGCACTTTTACTAAAAAGTACCAAAAGTAGGCACAGGTTTAAAAGGGGATGTGTACGTTCTTGGACCCGTGAAAAGTAGCGGGATGTGTGTGCGGTGGGTCCTTCCTCCTCCTTCCACCGGCCGGCCGGCGAAGGAGATTTAGCCCGAGGTACCTGAAGAGGACAGAAGTGGAAACAGATTAGACGGACGTGTAGTAAATGAAAAGGAGAACGGAAGACAGCGGACAGGACATGAAACGGTGCGGACGCACCTTCCAACTACGGAAATAAAAACCCCTAACTAGACAGGGAGGGAAACATGCACGTGTGTGCATGTGTGTTGTCTGGTGACCCGGACAGAGGGAGAGAGGGGGCCGCGCGGGCCCGAAAAAAGCGTGGGGGATGGCGACGCCTCGTCGCGTAGCGGATGGCGTGGATCGTCCTCCGGTTTCGGAACGGCAGCTTCTGGACGGCAGGATCGCCCCACTGGAACCTCCGGTGGACGTGGAATGGTACGACAGGTGGGCGACGCGTTGGACGGGCAGGGCTTCGCCGCTCTGGGGGGTGTAGTCTCTCTCTCCTCACTGCTATGCAGGGGGCTTGTATATATAGACTCAATGTTTTAAATCGCGTCCAATACAGCTGACGATTTTCAAGTAAAATTGCGGCCAAAGGAAGCGCCGCGATTAATAAGGTCGGCCAGATGTCCCATCAACTTGCCAAAACATGATGATTACGGCGCGCAGCGATCTTAATAATCACGTCGACCATAGTCGTCGCATTTTCGGAAGGTCAAATTGATTTGACAACCATGACCTCATTTGTGTCCGTAAAACGCGTCCATCTTACTGGTCGTAATTAACAACCGCCTGAACATTTGTGACGCTGTAACTGGCGGTTCTTAATTGCGGCGTACGGTCTGGGCGCGGTTCAGAGTCTGACACCGTACTGACAGCGTTCTGACGCCTGGCAGGGCATGGTGCGCGCAGGTCGGCTAAGAATCGCGTCGTACAACCATGGCGCGCTTCAGAGCCTGCCACAGGTGTCAGAACGTGCGCGCTCTGACACAGCCTGAAATTGTTGACTTTTTAATCGCGGCGGCCGTCATGGACGCCCTTTAACGTCGGTTAAGTGTTGTGTCCTGTAAGGCGGTAGTTGAATTGCGTCGCCTCAAGGCGTCGCGCTTATGGCAATTAATATGCGTCCGCCGGTCTGGTCGCGATTTCAAACAGTGCTGATTCTTTTTTGGGTTTTTCTAGACTCTTTTGTAGACTTATCTAAAAGGTCCTAAAAAGCTTTAAAATATAGGAAAATTCTAAAAAGTCTCAAAGTAAAACAGGAAATTCGGGGAAATCACTTAAAAAGGTAATTAAAGATAATCACTTCGAGGCGTTACACTGCAACCCGAGATTTTGTCCAATTTGGGTAAAATTGGCGTGTCTACATATGGTTCTATCTCGGAAAATTTAGAAGGACATATATCTCTATGGCATCTTGCTTCCGATCATCCAAAAAATGTGATGTATGACTACAAATGCACGACTAGGATGTCAAAATTGGACAGTTGATATGCTGCACCAACTTGTCCCCCATCATCATTACGAGGTGGTCGAGTATGTCGAGTTTGAATATGAGGCTCAAAATACATGGAAGAAAATTTTGAGATCTCTTCTAAGATGTACGCCTTGCAAATTGAACCCTCCACACTCACTTTATTTCTCATCATCACGAGGTGGTCGAGTATGTCGAGTTTGAACATGAGGCTCAAAATACATGGAAGAAAAATTTGAGATCTCTTCTAAAATGTACGCCTCACAAATTGAACCCTCCACCATCGCTTTATTTTGACGAACCTTCCTCTTAAGATCAAACATACATCTGTTAAAGTAGATTACATTAATTACTCTGAAAGAGACTCCGCAACTAATGAGTGGTTCCTGCTACCACCACTATGATTTGCTGCTCTCCCAGTGGATCCCTCAGCACAAAAAAGAGAAGAGGTCCAGCAGAAGGTAGACGAAGCAAGAAGACTCATTTCAGTACTCGAAGGTCTTGTCAAGGTAGCTTCTGAAATAGATTGTGAAACCGTGGTAGCATTAAAGACCATGGTGATCTCTCATTCATGGGGTCGCTTCACAGTCTTTTGTGCAGTTGAGGAGCAGCCATTAAGAGGGGATGATGATTGTAGAATCCTCGAAGAAATTGAGGACCCCTTGGTGCCAATCATGGGGCTACAAGATGTGTCCAGTACAATTTCCAAGCTAGCTAAGGGACAACAAATTCCCTTTTATCAGCCTCACAGTCAGAGGGAGGTGTTCGAGAAGCTATGGTATCCTCCAGATATGAAAAAGAGCTATTGAAGATCACACCGTATCTAGGATTGGGCCTATCATTGGAAGACATATGTGGGGTCAACATGATCAACATAGCCAACCATATGGGAAAGAGCCCATCAGGGGTGGTTTATGTTGAATACCGGCTCAGAAGAGGGAAGCACTGTCAAAACAATCTTGAATGCAAATGAGGATCCCACATCTGGGGGCAATAAAGATGATGAGACTACTACGACAGTCCCCGAAAATCCAAGAGAGCCACAAATCCAGGGGGCATTAACAGATTGGCATCAAAGTCAAAGCCAAGATACCAAACAGATAAAGAAGCCTGAGCAAATCATGACAGTTGAAGACTCTCAAGGGGAATATGCACAAGTGCTAGAGGGTGAAACTGATGATGAGGACTTTGTATACCTCTAGCCCGCCCCTGAAGAGCTAGAAGATGGTGGCCAGGCTACAATTGATGAGCTGATAGAGGTGAACCTCAGCGCAAAAGTTGACTACATGCCAACCTTCCTCAGTGCTCTTATCCCAGAAGAAGAGGAACAACAATACATCCGATATTGCAAGAATGTCAAGATTGCTTTGCCTAAAATTACAAAGAGATGTTGGGCCTCAACCCTCAGGTGGCGCAACATAATTTAGTAATCGACCAAAGTGTCGAACCAGTCAAACAACCCCCTCGAAGAATGAGGTCGGAACTGATAAGCAAAATCTGCACATAGGTTGATAAATTGATTGTTGTCAAATTTGTAGAAGAGAACCAGTACACCACTTGGTTGGAGAACATCGTCCTCATGAAGAAGAAAGATGAACATATCAGAATTTGTGTAGACTTCAGAGATCTGAACAAGGCCTATCCAAAGGATGACTTCCCTATGCCCATAACTAAAGTGATGATTGATGCAACCACTAGACATGAAGCATTGTCATTCATGGACAGGTCATCTAGACACAATAAAATCTGGATGGTTGAGCATGATAGAGTACATACAACATTCAGATCACCTAAGGGGATCCTCCATTACTAAAGGATGCTCTTCGGCTCAAAAATGCGGGGGCTGCTTATCAGCAGGCAATGACAAAGATCTTTGATGAGTTGGTCTATAAAAAGGTAGAATGCTACATCAATGATTTGGTGGTCAAGACTAGAAGAAGAGAAGACCATCTGGCTAATCTTAGAATGATATTTGAAAGGCTAAGACAATATGAGCTGAAAATGAATCCGATGAAATGTGCCTACGGAGTATCCAGTGGAAAATTTATGGGCTTCATTGTTCAATATAGGGGGATAGAAATTGACCCCATCAAGATCAAAGCTATTCAGAAGATGCCACCTCCGAAGAACTTGATAGAGCTTAGATCTTTACATGGTTGGTTGGCCTATATTCGCAGATTCATCTCCAATCTATCTGGATGGTGCTAACCCTTTCACAAGCTTATGAGGAAAGGTGTCCCTTTCCAATGGGACCAAGAGTGCCAGAATGCCCTAGACCAGCTGAAGAGTTATCTGAACACTCTGCCGGTGTTAGGAGATCCAATGAAGGGCCGTTCTCTAATCCTATACATAGCAACCATAGAACACCCCTTGGGTGCCATGTTGGCACAATAAAATGATGAAGGGAAAGAACATGCCCTCTATTACCTTAGCTAGAGGTTGGTCGGTGCTGAGGCAAAATATTCTCCAATTGAAAAGGTTTGCTTAGCCTTAGTGTTTGCAACCAAAAACATGAAACACTATATGCTATCACATGAAATCAAACTGATATCCAGAGCTGACCCTATCAAGTATATACTATCCCAGCCAGCACTTAAGGGATGGGTTGGCAAATGGGCAGTGATACTAATGGAGTTCGACATCAGATATGTGCCTCAAAAGGCCATCAAGGGTTAAGCAGTGGAAGACTTCTTTGAAGCCTACTCTGTACTCGAGGATTGTCCACTCATTACAGAGTTGCCTGAAGATGAAACCCTAGAGGTTGATCAGCTGCAAATAGTCGTATGGCAGTTATATTTTGATGGGGTTTCAAGAATAGAACCAACCAGATCTAATAATGCAAGAGTCCGAGTAGGGGCATGCATTGTCTTGAAGTCACCGGAAGGAGAAATCACACATACCTCATGTTCCATCAACAAGTCATGCAAAAACAATGAAGCAGAATATGAAGCTTTGATCATCGACTTACAGGTGGCCCTCCACATGGACATTAAGGTCCTGCAGGCGTGTAGGGATTCAATGTTGATTGTTAAACAAGTTCAAGGGGAGTTTGACGTCAAGAAGCCCGAGTTGCTGCCCTAGAAAATCTAGAAAGCTCCATAATGCACAAGAAGATGCCCTAGCAAAGCTAGAAAGCTCCCTAGCAGTGCCCCCGAACAAGAGGCTAGAGATCATCATCATAAATCGACGCTAAGTTCCCAGCATGATAAAAGATAAGAACGAAGAAAAGGAAGGACAAGAAAAAGTCTTCGTGGTTGAAGAGATCATGTAAGAAGACTGGAGAGAGCCCCTATTACAGTGGTTTGAGCATCAGCAGCTACTGAAGCAACGAGAAGAGAGAATCAAGCTAATCAGGACAAAGGATTTATATGAACTTAGAGGAAAGGTTGTGATCAGAGTTATGGCAGATGCCAAAAAGAATGTCCTACTAAGATGCCTATTGCCCAAAGAAGCTTGGAAGGTGTTGAAAGAGGTACATACCGGGTCAGCTGGCACCCACCAAGTGGGGCCAAAAATGAAAATAGAAATCAAGAAACTTGGTTATTATTGGCCGACCATGTTTGAAGACTATTGCAAGTTTTCCAAAGCATGTCAAAAATGCCAAGAGCACGCAGTTTTACCAAGAAAACCCCCTATACATTTGCATCCAACTATCCCTAGTTGGCCATTTGCACAATGGAGCAAATATGTTGTGTGTTCTTTGCCAGCTTCCTTGTCATGATGCAAGTACATGTTGGCGGCCATAAATTACTTCTCCAGATGGGCTGAGGCTATGGCATTAAGAAAAGTGACCAGGGAACTGATAGCCCATTTCATCCGACAAAATATCATTTTTTCAGTTTAGGAGCCCTGACCGAATCTTATCAGACAATGAGACACAATTCAAGAATCAAAAGTTCTTCAAAGTGACTGTTAAATACAAAAATAGATTGGAGAATTTCCACTCCTAACAATCCACAAGCAAAGGCCTAGCAGAGGCATTCAACAAAATGTTATGCACCTTGCTGGCACAGTTAGTGCTAACAAAAGAGACTGGGAGAAAAGATGTATGAGGCTTTATGGGCCTACCGAACTATCTTCAAAACACCAACAGGCTGCTCACCTTTTTCTCTAGTGTACAGTTCAAAAGCAGTGGTCCAATGGAGTTCGAAGAGTCATCTCTGAGAGTGGCCTTCCAGCACGAGTTAGCTCCGAAAAATCAGACCAGTATTGAAAGAAGACTTGAAGAGCTCTCCGATTTAGAAGGAAAGCAATTGCAAGCTCAGCAGAATATCCAAGTCAAACTGGTCAAGGGACGCGAGTTCAAGAAAGGGGACCTCGTTATGGTCAAGAGAAAAGAAGTTATGGCTGGCAATCCAAAAGGCAAGCTAAATGAGAATTGGGCAGAGCCGTATGTGATACATAAAGTCTATGAGGGTGACACTTACATCGTCGTCAACAATCGAGGTGAGGTCCAATTTTCACCCCTCATTGGTAAACATTTGAAGTTGTACTATGCACCTCAACTAGATTTCGGCGGCCAGCACCATGAGCAAAGAGGAGTTGAACAAGTGGACCTAGGCAATCTATTCAATGAATGAAGCACCCAGCTACCAAGATACTCTACAATCACCATCACAAGGAGTGGCTACTCTCCAAACCCTTCATCATTGAACTTCCATCTCATCAAGGCTTTTAAAGCCACCCGGGGTGTGGGCCACTAATGATGAAGAGCCAAAAAAAAAAGAAGCATGCAAAAGCATGGCAAAAAGAGAAATGGGGGCAACCATACTGCTAGCCGGACCATGGCTCTAAGGTTGCCAACACCCCAACAAAATTCGCAAGGAATCCATAAGATTGATGTCTACAAGTGCAGGTGACCAACATCATAACCAATGCCAATGCATCCCTGTGACCGACATCAACACTTTACAAGCCCTAGGACATCAACAAGTCCCTAGCGATCAACATCAATTATGGTGTCAACACGTCCAAGAGATCAATGCCAAACAACTAATAGTCCCACAGACGCCAACAAGTCCAAGCGACTAGCGTCAACAGATTATGAGGCCAAGCTGGCGGCATAGTCTCCTGTGCCCGTAGACCATGAAGCCATCGACGTAGTGAAGTCCAAGTGACTGGCGTCAATGGGTTATGAGACCAGATCAACAATGTAGCCTGTTACATCCACAGGCCATGAGGTAGGTGGCATAGTCCTCTGCGTCAATAGATTACGTGTCTTTGTGTTGAATCCAACAAATCTTGGAATTTAGTGTCAATATTCCCATGATCAAAAAAAAAAAAGAAAGAAAGAAAAAAAGAGAGAGAAATAAAATGGCATAAAATAGAGGTGCATGTCAGACCTACTGGGGTCTTATCATCAAGTGGGGGCAAAAAGGACGAGAAACTCGACTGCGATAAAAACCCGAAAGAGCATCGTGAGCAAAATTGGGAACCCTTTCACATGAAAACTCGAAAGGGCAGGTGAACAAAATAAGAAGGGGCTCACTTTAGCAAAAACCCGAAAGGGCTCTTGAGTCAGTGATAAAAAAAGAAGGGAAAAAATGAAAAAGAGAGAACATTAGAGTATCTCAGGATCAACATCAACAAGTCCAAGTGACAGATGTCAACAAGTCCACTCTGACATCGGCAAGTCCAAGTGACAGATGTCGCCAAGTCCAACACCGACGCTATCACGCCTCGATGCGGAATATCGGAACGCGAGGCAGTTGCAAGTAAACGGGTACAGAGCTAGTGCTAGACATGAAACCACTGAACAAGAATAAATACTAAAGGAAATTCATCTCTTTAATAATTTCCAATGTCTAGTTACAACCACTAATATCAGAGACATTCTATAGGGCCCAATTACATTGAATAAAAGCAAAAGACTGAGCTACGACTCTAACATAATACTAAGACGCTAGGGTACTCTTGACTTCACTCTTGGTCGTTCCCATCCTCTTGAGTGTAAGCCTTTCCTCGGTCTCACCTAAGAACACATAACCAAAAATGTAGGGTGAGCGATAACGCCTAGTAGGACTTAAATCTCAGGATCAAGCAGGCTTTAAATGATTAATGTATAAAGGCAGAGTAACTAATAATAGAGCATGAGAGTCAAGTAACGTAAGAGATAGCACGATAGCATGTGGTTGAAATAGCACAAGTTTCCAATATAGCATGAGCAGCGAGTATAGCACAAATAGTAAGATGGTGTAAGGCCCTTGATTTTCACCTTGCTTGCTTAAGTATATATATACATATAAGTGTATACTATTGATGTATAGATTATTGTGCATAGTATTTATTTATACGAATTATATGAATTAGTATTATTGTAATGTACATATTGTATATATATATATATATATATATATATATATATATATTTGTGTGTGGTATTTATAGATTCTGCATATTTTAAGTGTGTTTTGTCGACCAGTCGGCGTCAACATCAGCTGACGTTGACTAGTAATAGGCGGCAATATCGATGGACGCCCACTCTGATTAGGCGACCAGAGATGTGGACGTCAATATCCCAGACCAGTTACGCTTCCAGATCCGGAAACGCCTCCGGAAACTTCGCCATCTGTTTTAGAAACCGTCCCCAACGGCTCTATGACTTACCCCTTACGCATGTCTGGCCCTCAACCCTTTATATTGTCCAGTTTCCGGCCAGATCTATCCTTTTGACTCTTGGGTCAAAAACCTAGCTTTTCTGTGCGAAACTCCAACTTGAACCTGGGAGATCCGACTTCGGGAGGCTTCACCCGGTGATCTGCATCGACTGGTGACAACTCTGATCATCTGGGAACGACTTCCCCACGCTGGTGTGCAGTGAAGATCAACAGAGAACCCGGATAAAGAGAGATTTGAAGACTCTTTGGCACAGGCCGAGGAGGGCTTCTCCGGCTTAAATCGTTGCTTGTGGATTTTACAAGAGGCAAGTACCCCACCCACATCAACCCTACATGTGTCTAGTATGTCCCAGGAATTTTACGGATTTTTCTCGTGTCTTGGAACCCCCCATTCAAGTGATCTGTTAGCGTTCAGTCTGTGTTTATGCAGACATGATATTAACGGCAGGATCCCTTGCCGCTAATATCATATGTTGGCGGCATCATATATTGTCGTTAACCTTATAGATGGCTACCCCCATGCCGTCAAGTTCATCAGACTGCAACAGTGTGCATGTCTGCCCTTCTATAAGCTAATTTTCGAGATTCTCCGCATGAGGATATACGGTAAATTTTATATGATATGTAAATATACATGTTGGAGTGTACTGTGAGTTATTGTGAAATTTCGTAATCTGCCCTAATTATTAGAATTCTTTGAATGTTCGATCGACAGAGTTTTAATCTTGTAAAATCTCGTTTGTGAAATCTGTATAGAATTTAACTGTCATAAAATTTTTGTACACTGTTTATGAGGTCTAATGCATGATATTAAAATTTGGGAAATTTATAATATCTGTACAGTTTATTAAATTTTCTGAACCGAAAAATAGTGAATATATCTACTCAGTGTAGAAATGTTAATAATTCGTGCGAAATTAGTTAAAATCCTATAAATTGACATATAATTAGAACTGTCAGTATTCATGTATATAATAAGTTGTGGGTCCGAACAATGAAAATTTATATCAGTTTGACTATTTTTACATTGATAACATGACTGTTAGAATTTTCAGAAATTATGCGTGATTCAGAAAAATGTGGATCTTGGTATGCATGATGGTTAGACTGTGATAGATTTCTGATTAAATTTCTATACTGAATTGATAACAGTAGCGATATATGTTGGTTTTATGTTCGATATTGACAAATAATACATGAGTACATGGTTAGTATTTAATTCTGTAAATTTCAGCATGATTAGACTTGTTTTAAAACTTGTTTAATACTGAAGACAGTAGTACCATGCTAGGTAATACTGAAGAATGTAAATGTGCGAGCATGAGATGAATGTGTAAAAATTGTGCATTTAGAAGTGCGTTGAAACTTGGTAAAATGTATAAATGTGCCAATGGGTGACACTGCTACCTTAGAGGACTGTGGAACTGTACTGTGGTGAAGTCCCCACGGGAAAGTTCAAATTGTGTGATGTCCCATGGGCATTGGGATTAAATCCTGGAGACGAACAAGTATCGCTGGTTAGGGTGGAGAGTGCTTCTCCCGGTTCTGCGCAGTAACTAAGATTTATTACTGGAATGCCTAGGTGATAGATATGTGATGTGATTAGTGTGTGTCCTTCTAAAGTGGTTTGGGCTATGTGTCACGGCATTAAGAAATTGTGAAATTATGTTTAAGTGAAAGGAAATGTGTAAATTGTGAGACTGTGTAAACGAATATGTGAATATTATTTAGAATTCATGCTAGAATAGTCTTTTATGAAATATGCAAGTCCATGTTTAAAATGATCAATAATTAGTATATGAATGGTTGAATGAAATTTAGTTTAACATATTGAGAGTATGTAGAAAGCATGTGATAGGCTTAAGCTATGTTGTATAAAAGTAATTCTATGAGTAATATGTGTAGAAATCATGCATAGGTTTCTATTTGAATTGATTGTCAAATCTACGCATTATGTATTAGTTGTGTAGCATGAGAATATGGATGTTATATGATGCATGTATGTTTAGTGTGTTTGGTGTTACTTGTTGAGTTCTTTTGAACTCATTCTTGCTTCGGCGTACAGGTGCAGACGTTTCTACTTCTTCCGAGGAGATCGTTAGGAGCGACTCGGAGCGGGAGTAGGAGATCTTGTTGTGGATTTAGCATTGTACTTTTCCTTACTTCATAGAATGTATTGAAGACTCTGCGTAGTCTCATGTGGACAATGTATTTATTTTATTTTCAGTTATGAAAAGTTAGTTCTCTTTTCTTCTATACGAACTGTGAATAGAATGTGGATGATGGAATAAGAATTTCTTTTCAGTTCTTTCAATTTCGCTGTCATGTGTTATATATTTGTGTATGTTTCAGCCTATTGTACTAGTGTTGGGTAAATGTCCCACTGTGGCGACGCTTTCTATATCGACGTGGGTTGGTAGAACCGTACCGATATAAAGAGGGTCGTTACAGATGGCCATAGCACAAATAGCACAAATGATAGCAATAGCACAACGAATTATAGTATAGCACTTTGTTGTCAATAGACAATGAGAGAACATAGCACTTTTGATTGTCATTTAGATAGTCGAGATAGATAGCACTCGAGTGTAATGCCAAACACTCTAGTCATTTAACTCCCATGGACAAATAGCACTTTCGGGCGCACTTCCCAGGACCAGATCGGGCCCTTTATATATTGCCAGGCATTGGTTATATTATTTATCTTTAGGCAATCAGTCAATGGCCAATAGAGAGAACCAAGAAATAGACGAGAGTACGAGATGAATAGACGAGATAGTAGAGAGAGTGTGAATAGACGAGCGAGTCGAGTATAAATGAGAACTACAGGACAATGCGCATAAACGTCAAGTAAACGAGTGATAGTAACAGTTGCACAACACGCACACTTGGTGTTAGTAGTCAGGTGGAATTCACTACCCTCCACTAGCCATGTTACTCACAGGTCCAGAGGTCCGGCGTGATTCAAGATAAGAGCGAACTTCTAATAGCCGTTTGGATCATATTGATCGCTAAAGGGTTTCATAGGTGTTAAGGTACAACCAGCTCGTCGACCATGTGGGAACCCATGGACAGAGGAGACTTACGGAGGCCTTGAACAAGGATTCACTAGTTCGACAGAAAGAGTATCCGACGGAGAGTTCGTCCAAGTCAAGAGAAAAGTGTATATATAGAAACAAGTGCCCAACGTTCTAGAGGAATTCTAGAATAATGGAGCGTCGGTATCGATATTCCCAAACATCGCAAGAAAAATGACGACACGTTCATTTAAAAATATGGCAATTTAAATATATGGCTGAATTAAATTACCAGATGTACTATGAGATATTTTCATACCAAGTTAAGCCATATTGGATGGTTCAAAGTGTGTGCATGTGTCATGTAAAATCATGGACATGAAAGGTCATGTGAATGACTTTTAATTAATTAAAAGATACCCAAGTTATCCACTTCGTTTACTATGTTTAAGAGAGTTAACAGGCATGATTGTTACTGTAGAAACTCAAGATGAGCAAAAGTATGGGTTTTCATGAAAAAGTGCAGAACGCGACAGACCCTTGTAAGGGTTACGACAAGGTCTGATGAGAACGCGACAGGGTCTTGCACAGGTCGCGACAGGTCGGTCAGGGTAGGCGGCCAGAACGTGACAGGGTGGCCTGTCGTGTTCAGAACACGACAGGTACTGTGTCGCGATGGCCTTGAGAACGTGGCCTATCGGGCCGTCGCATTCTCAGGTCCTGCGCTTGAGTCCGAGTGGGAAAAGGGCAGCACCTGGATTGCGGTCCAGGTTGCCCTATTTTGACACAGGTTTGTTCAGAAATTCATAACTAATTGCACAGTGGATGGAAAATCACAAAATTGCTTGCAAACTGATCTAGACATGCGAGGGTACTTACAGTAAAAAGGAATTTGAAAATAGACATGGTTTCGATAGGTTTAAGACAAGAACAAACCAGAAGAACTCAGGGCATGGTACAGTGATGATAAATGATTTAATTCGTGCAGTATGATGGATAGGAATTAGGGCTTTTGGGGGCAAAAGATTGCTAACAATCATCAGTATCTCCACTAAAAATCTCATGGCATGGAAACGAGTATACATGGAGATATAAATTTAACAAGAGGGTTCGGGGTCATGGAGATGGTAGAAGTTCAAAATTCAAGATCAAAAGATTGGGTGAACGAAAAATTATGAAACGAAAGGGGTTTTGTTCCTGATGCATAAATCAATCTACAGATGAATTTAATTAGATTTTGCTCGTGAGAATACCTACCTTTGGATCGTTTTCCTCTTCTAGGGCTAGAACTTGAAGAACGGGGGTGAGGGTTTGAGAGATCCTTCTCCCCACGAGATCACCCCTTCCTTGGCCTCCTCTCCTCGACCAGCAACCCTTGGCAACGAGCTAGGGCGGCCATGGAGGATGTAAGAGAGTATTAAGCTCCCTAGATTTCTAATTCCTAATAGGACTCTAACTCCTATTAAATTTCGGGATTTCCTATTTCTCTCACCCTTTCCAAGCTTGTTACCCACTATTTGGGTTAGGCTGAGATGCAATTTGTGGCCAACCTATTGGGGTAAGGTTAGGAATCGAATTCCAATCTAAACTAGCTATTTTTACTTATTTATAACCCTTTTCTATTTAGGTAATAATTAAATTGCGAATTTAGAGTATTTTCTTATTATTCTTCTTTTAAAAATCCCTATTTTGTCCCAATAAATTTTAAAGGGTCCATTTAATAAAGCTCATTACTTCTTTTCATTTAATGGGTTTTAATTAATTCTTTTATTTAATTTTCCAATTGATTAATTTTTAATATTATTAGATTTTTTATTTTCAAAAAATTCAAGTTGCTACATCCTCCCCCTCTTAAAAGAATTTGGTCCCCAAATTCCTATGATCATAAGGGAGGGAATGTCTTACCAAAAAGATCGGGGTAGTTCCGTCTGATGATTCATTCAGGTTCCTATGTGGCTTCTTCCACTCCACGATTGTTCCATAGGACTTTACCCACATGGATGGGACGGTTCCTGAGTTGTTGCACCTTCCGTTCCAATATCTTGACTGGCTTCTCTTTATATGTCATGTCCTTGTTTAGCACCAGCTTCTCATGGCGAATGATATGCGTAGGTTCATATACATATTTCCTAAGCATAGAAATATGGAACACATTGTGTACGCATGCCAAGTTTGGCGGCAACGCCAGTCGATATGCAACCTCACCGACCCTTTCGAGTATTTCAAAAGGATCGATGAATCTAGGACTGAGCTTCCCTTTACACCAAATCTTTGGATGCCACGAGTAGGTGACACCTTTAAGAGTACATGATCACCGACTTGAAATTCAAATCTTGCCTTTTCCTGTTAGCATAGCTCTTCTGTCTAGACTGAGCAATCTTGAGTCGATCTCTAATCACTGAATGTCCCTTGTTGTATTTTGCACCATGTCTGGGCCTAGCCATTGTTGTTCTCCAACCTCATTCCAGCATGCAGGAGATCTACAGTTTCTGCCATATAGTGCTTCGAACAGTGCCATTTTAATGCTCGCCTGGTAATTGTTGTATAGGCGAACTCTATTAGAGATAAGTGCTCATTCCAATAACCTTGGAAGTATATAGTTGTAACGTTCTGAACGTTCGGATCGCTCCGGATTGTTTCGGATCGTCCTAGTGTGGTTGTGGAGGCCAGTGTGTGGCCGATGATGGTGTGTGTGTTGTGGCAGGTGAATTCCGCAGGTTGTGAGATTTTTCCCAAATAGCTCACTGTTTCTCGGTTTCTAACGCGACAGTTGGGGGTGTCGCGTTGTAATCGCGACAGTGAGGGGTGTTGCGTTCATGATCGCGACAGCCCATGGCGCCGCGTTCATGACACCACCGGTTTAAGTGAGCGTGTGCATGTTTGTCGCGTGTCGCGTGCTGGGTGCTGGGTTGACGTCAGCAGGCTTAACGCGACAGTTGAAAGTGTCGCGTTCAGGTCGCGGTTGTGAATGGCGTCGCGTTCTTACCTGCATTTGTTTTTAAAAACCCTAGCAGAACAGAGCTGGTGAAAGCTCTGCTCGGCCAGGGGGATTTGCTGTGGGAATTTCTTGGTGATTTCGTTTGTTAGAGCTCGGTTTGACGAGTTCCTACCGCGAGGACGTTACGTGGAGTGGAGGGAACCTCGTACAGGCTTCGTTCTTCGCGTTCTTCACGAAGGTAGGGAGATTTCCTATTGTTTGATCTGTGGATTGTTCGTATGTTGTGGATAATGCGTTTAATGCTTTCTAAACAATAGATGGCATGTGTAGGAACACATTAAAGCATGAAAATGGACTAAAATTACAGGTTTTAATGAGTTTGGGGTGATCCGGTTGAGGGACTCCGGAACAGGGTTCGCACCTGCTATCGCTGTTGTTTGAGAGTCGCGACCAGGTCGCGACACTTCGAGTGGTCGCGTTCTGAAGGCGGTCTATCGTGCCGCCGCGACAACAGCCGAATGATGTCATTCGAGCATAAATATGTGTGTGATTATCTGTTCAGCGTGGTTTATGTTATGTGGATAGTAGGAGGTGCATTGGCACTCTCTCTACACTCGGGGAGCATGTGTTGTGTGGTTTACCTGGTGTTAATATGGTTTATGTGGAGGTTTCACGAGGTTTGTGCGTTGTGCACGTGGGTTTTGTGTACGTAGTGTGTAGTTTGACGCCTTCCGTGGATACCTCTTCAGTTGGGAGCCCCAGGTTTTGTGTGAGCCAGGAACGTGAGTGCTAGGGGCTTGTCCCGGTACTGGGTACCGATGAGGTCTTGTCGTCTTCCTGGACACCCTCACTCTTGTGTTGAGTAGTACGTCCGGCTGAGGGAAAGACGGCAGTGGGACAGCGACTAGAGAGAGTTTGTTGTGTTGTTGCTTGTAGCGCGCTCGTAGTTGGGAGAAACGGACACCAGTAGACGTACTGGACCCCAGCTAGTCCTGTTTTTCCAGTGCCTCACTTTAGGGAGCTCTGGCCAGAGTCCCTAAAGGTGTTAGGCATGGGCCTGCGTGGTGTGCGGTCTGCAGGTTGTGGTGGTTTAGTTGGACTCCACAGTTTCTTGTACTGTTTAGTGGAGCGGTAGCTGGACCTTTCGTCTGTGGCTGCGAGACTGAGAGGTGTTCCTATGTTGTTTGTCCGGGTCAGTAACTGGTGTCGCGAACCAGTTGACGTGCCTCGAGTGTGGCGTTTCTCTACAGTAGCTTGTACACCTGTTTGGTGTTGCCATTTATTTAATTACGTTGATTCCTGTTAAGCGGCAAATGGTAAGTGGTACTTATAGTTTTTATAACTGTTGATAATATTATAAATAGTTAGCGTAGCATTTCCTGCTTTGCTACCTGTGTTGGTTTGCTCAGTTTCTAGGGAGTTTCCCTACTGAGCCAGTGACACGTGAGGCTCACCCTACCTCCTACCAGGTGAGGGAGATCCGGAGATTTTGCACCTGTCGTCCAGTGGAGGGTCCGCACCACCAGCAGTGTAATTTACTTTTTGTTGTAGTTTGGCTACAGTTGTGCTATGGCTATGTATATTTCATGTAAATATTTGTGAGATTGACAAATCTTATGAATGTTTGAATTGTTCCTTTATATTCTACGGATTCGTGGTTTGATATCCTTGCGAGGCTTCGGCCCGTTCGCGGAAGGCGGACTCGAATCAGGCTTGCTTTTGGGTTAGCGGGCCTGATTGACGAGAACGTCACAGTTGGTATCAGAGCAAGTTCCGTAAGAATATAAAAAATGGAAATTGCATAGCCATGTCTTTACTGTAATCCACTGCTGGTAGTGACCCTGATTTTGAATTGATTTCTTGTGTATGGTATTGTTGGAATGATGTTTGTGCAGGAATAGTAATGGCTGAAAGGAAAGATGTAGGAGGTGGTGGAGAAGGGTCAGGAGAGGATCCTACGCAGAGGATGATAGAAAGAATTTGGGAGAGTTTGACAGAAATTCGGGTAAGACTGGACCAGCAACCACCGGTACAGCCAGCGTAGCAGTACCACCATTTCCAGAGGAGGCAGTACCAGTAGTTCCAGTTCCACCCCCACCCAGAGTAGAGGTACCACCTGTAGTACCTGTACAACCGGCAGTTCCAGTGAGACCAGTTATAGAGAGGAGACTACGGTGCTTGTGAACAATTTTTGAGATTGCAACCCCTACATACTCAGGAGGTCCCAACCCAGATACGGCGGAACACTGGATACATGAGATTGAGAGGGTATTTGCAATAATGAGGTGTCCCAGGAAGATAGAGTGCTTCTTGCAGCGTACCAGTTACGAGGGTTTGCACAAGAATGGTGGCGATTGAAGATGCAGACATTTTTACAGGCAGGACGGAGGACACTATTCCATGGTCGGAATTTTTGTCAGTCTTTAATGATTCCTTCTTTCCAATACAGATTCAGCAGATGAAGAGAGAACAGTTTAGGACACTTCAGCAAGGGAACCTCTCAGTGCTTGAATATCAGATGAGATTTATAGCCTTGAGTAGGTATGCCCCATATGTAGTGACAGATAACATTATGATGGTGGAATACTTTATTCAAGGTCTGCGACCAAAATTGCAAGATGCAGTGATCCCATTGATGTGTAGAACAGTGGAAGAGGTAGCTCAGCGAGCAGCAATACTTGAGAGGACTGTTCGGGCCAGGCAAGGGCAGTCTCAGATAGGTGGATTAGGCTCAGGTAGTTTTCGGCATCCGCAATCGACAGGAGGAATCGGTAAGGGGAAAGCACCTTCCGGAGTTTCATCATCTGGAATAGGAAAATGGGGCAAGCAGATCAAGAAATTCTTTCAAGGAGGCCATGGTAGAGGCAGGCAGCAGGTTTTTCAGCATGGAGGTGTTCAGTAGGGCCGTGGTTACAGGCCACCAGTTCCAGAAGAATCACAGCAGAGTACGGTAGGACAGCCGATGGTACCTCCAGCTTTTAGATGTTATTTGTGGGCAGCCAGGACATTTAGCAAGGAATTGTCCATATCCTCGAGAGCAGACTTATGGAAGAGGGACCCAACCGCAGCAGCAGCAGCCCTTCCAGCGGTCAGCAGAGCAGGGCAGAGTACACCCTACCAGAGAGGAGGACGAGGTCGAGTGATGGCTGTTACCAGAGCTCAAGCGGAGCATCCAATCTCATTGAAGGTATACTACCTTTCTTTGATTTTACTGCTAGAGTATTAGTTGATCCGGGTGCTTCCCATTCATTTATTTTCGAAGATTTTCTGGATAGCATGGTACATCCTTTAGAAGAGAAATCTTGTGAGTTGGTAGTGGAAATTCCCTCAGGAGGATATTGTTGACTACTTGCTTTTTAGAAGATGTTCCGATAGTGATTCATGGGAATCAGATGCCTGTAAGATTGTATGCTTTAAATTGAAAGAATATGATGTGATTTGGGGATGGATTGGTTAGAGGCCTACGGGGCATTGGTTGATTGTAGAAAGAAGAGAGTCAGATTTTGCAGACCTGGGGGTGAGGTGTTTGAATTTCAAGGTATGCCTTTTTACACTCCCAAGTTTATTATTTCTGCACTTAGAGCTAGAAAGTTAATTAATGTGGGATGTGTAGCGTACCTTGCCTCTGTTAGTCTAGTTGAATCTAGTAAATTTGTAGATTCAGTACATGTGTTAGAGAATTTGAAGATGTATTCTCAGATGAGTTGCCAGGGCTAGCTCCGCGCAGAGAGGTAGACTTCACAATTGAATGCAACCAGGCAATTTTCCGATTTTCAAAGCACCATATAGAATGGCCCAGCAGAATTGAAAGAGTTGAAAAAGCAATTGCAAGAATTATTGGAAAAAGGTTTTATTAGGCCTAGTCAATCACCTTGGGGAGCGCCAGTGTTATTTGTTAGAAAGAAAGATGGTAGTCTATGAATGTGCATAGATTACAGGCAGCTGAATAAAGTTACAATTAAGAATAAGTATCACTTCCTAGAATTGATGATTTATTTGATCAACTGCAGTCAGCTAAAGTATTTCCAAGATAGATTTGAGATCAGGATATCATCAGTTGCGGATTAGAGAAGAGGATATTGAGAAATCAACTTTTCGGACTAGGTATGGGCATTATGATTTGTTGTGATGCCTTTCGGATTGACAAATGCACCTGCACATTATGAATTTGATGAACAGAATATTTCATCAGTATTTGGATCAGTTTATAGTGGTCTTTATTGATGATATATTGGTTTATTCAGCATCAGAAGAAGAGCATGCAGATCATTTGCGGATTACTTTGCAGATATTGAGGGATCATCAGCTTTTTGCTAAATTTAATAAATGTGAATTTGGTTGAAAGAAATTCAATTTCTAGGTCATGTGATATCAGGTGAAGGTATTGCAGTGGATCCAGCCAAAGTTGAGGCAGTAATGAAGTGGAAAGAACCGAGGACTGTGTTTGAGATTAGGAGTTTTCTGGGTTTAGGGTTATTACAGAAGATTTATCCAAGATTTCTCTAAGATAGCAGCACCAATGACAAGGTTGACAAGAAAGGGTGTTCCTTTTGTGTGGTCTTCGGAGTGCAGGCGCAGTTTTGCAGAATTGAAAAAGAGGTTGACTTCAGCACCAGTTTTAGAAATTCCATCGGGCAACGGCGGATTTGTTTTTTACAGATGCATCCAAGAGAGGTTTGGTGCAGTTTTGATGCAGCATAGTAAGGTGGTAGCCTATGCCTCCAGGCAATTAAAGAAGCATGAGGAGAACTACCCTACTCATGATTTAGAGTTGGCAGCGGTTGTTTTGCATTGAAAATCTGGCGGCACTATTTGTATGGTGAAAGATTTGAGATTTTTACTGATCATAAAAGCTTAAAATATATTTCTCTCAGAAAGATTTGAATCTAAGGCAGCGCCGATGGATGGAATATTTAAAGATTATGACTTTAATTTGGCATATCATCCAGGCAGAGCAAATGTGGTAGCGGATGCACTGAGCAGAAAAGCGGTTATGAATCAACTTATGATCAGAGAATGGAAACTTTATGAGGATGTGGCGGAAAATTCCTTATATGTGCCAAGCAGTCAGCGTAGAGCAATTTTAGCAACTAGTGCAGTGGAACCTTCTCTTTATTGGCAGATAGTAGAGGCACAGAAAGCAGATACCAACTTAGCTGATATTCTTAGAATGGATGAAGTAAATTTGGGGCATGACAATGTGGTTAGACTAAAAAGACGATTGTATGTTCCAGAAGATAGAGAAATTAGACAGAAGGTTTTAGAAGAAGCTCACCGATCAAGATACACCATCCACCCAGGCAGCACTAAAATGTATCAAGATATGAAGAAGCATTTTGGTGGCCGAATATGAAGAGAGAAATTACAGAGTTTATAACCAGATGTGCAGTATGTCAGCAGATAAAAGCAGAGCATCAGAAGCCAGAGAATTGTTGCAGCCATTACCCATTCCGCAGTGGAAGTGGGATGATATAGCAATGGATTTATAGTTGGTTTGCCCAGTTCATCAGGTCATAATGCAATATGGGTTTTTGTGGATAGATTGACCAAGGTTTGCAGATTATTACCGGTTAGCATGACATGGTCAGTTGATAGATTAGCTAAACTGTATTTAGAAAGGATTATACCTTTACATGGAATACCAGTCACTATAGTTTCAGATCGAGATCCTCGATTTACCTCAGGCTTTTGGAGAAGTTTGCAAAGAGTCGTCGGTACAGAGCTAAGGTACAGTTCAGCATATCATCCACAAACAGATGGGCAGACGGAAAGAACAATTCAGACTATTGAAGATATGTTGAGAGCTTGCTGTCTTGTATGGGGAGGCATTTGGGAGCGTCATTTGGGTCTGGTTGAGTTTGCATATAACAACAGTTACCATTCAAGTATTGAAATGGCACCTTATGAAGCATTGTATGGCAGACCGTGCAGATCACCATTAAATTGGCATGAAGTAGGAGAGAGGCAGGTTTTGGGCCCAGAATTAGTTCACCAGTGTGCAGAAACAGTAAAATTCATCCAAGAAAAGTTGAAAACAGCCCAAGTCGCCAGAAAAGTTATGCAGATGTTAGACGCAGACCATTACAATTTGAAGTTGGTGACTTTGTATTTTTAAAGGTATCTCCTACTAAAGGTGTATTAAGGTTCAGTAAGAAAGGCAAGTTGAGCCGAGATATGTTGGACCATTCAAATAAAAGAAAGGATGGTGAAGCAGCTTATAAATTGGATTGCCAGCAGATTTCACTGATGCTCATGATGTGTTTCATGTTTCAATGTTAAGAAAATATATTAAAGATCCAACCCAAGTTGTCAGCTATCAAAGAGATGATTTGAAGCCAGACATGTCAATGTCAGAGTATCCAGTGCAAATTCAGGCTATAGAACTCAAAAGCTCAGAAACAAGGAAATTGAATGGTAAAGGTTAGATGGGAGAACAGACAAGGTGGTGAAGATACTGGGAATTAGCGGAAGAAATGAAGAAAATGTATCCATACTTGTTTGAGTAAGTTTTATTCTTTTAGGTGATAGTACCAATGAATTGAATTGAAATGTTGATAATTGAATTCTATTTTAAATTTCGAGGACGAAATTTCTTTTTAGGTGATAGTAATGTAACGTTCTGAACGTTCGGATCGCTCAGGATTGTTTCGGATCGTCCTAGTGTGGTTGTGGAGGCCAGTGTGTGGCCGATGATGTGTGTGTGTGTGGCAGGTCAATTCCGCAGGTTGTGAGATTTTGCCCAAATAGTCACTGTTTCTCGGTTTCTAAGCGACAGTAGTTGGGGTGTCGCGTTTGGATCGCGACAGTGAGGAGTGTCGCGTTCATGATCGCGACAGCCCATGGCGCCGCGTTCATGACACACGTTTAAGTGAGCATGTGCATGTTTGTCGCGTGCGCGTGTCGCGTGCTGGGTGCTTGGGTGACGTCAGCAGGCTTAACGCGACAGTTGAAAGTGTCGCGTTCAGGTCGCGCTTGTGAATGGCGTCGCGTTCTTACCTGCATTTCGTTTTTAAATAACCCTAGCAGAACAGAGTTGTTGAAGCTCTGCTCGGCCAGGGGATTTGCTGTGGGAATTTCTTGGTGATTTCGTTTGTTAGAGCTCGGTTTGACGAGTTCCTACCGCGGGACGTTACGTGGAGCGGAGGGAAACTCGTACAGGCTTCGTTCTTCGCGTTCTCACGAAGGTAGGGAGATTTCCTATGTTTGAGTGTGATTGTTCGTATACTGTGGATAATGCGTTTATGCTTTCTAAACAATAGATGGCATGTGTAGGAACACATTAAAGCATGAAAATGGACTGAAATTACAGGTTTTAATGAGTTTGGGGTGATCTGTGAGGGATTCCAGAACAGGGTTCGCACCTGCTATCGCGGTTGTTTGAGAGCCGCGACCAGGTCGCGACACTTCGAGTGGTCGCATTCTGAAGGCGGTCTATCGTGCCGCCGCGACAACAGACGAATGATGTCATTCGAGCATAAATATAAGTGTGTGATTATCTGTTCAGCATGGTTTATGTTATGTGATGATAGTAGGAGGTGCATTGGCACTCTCTCTACGCTCGGGGAGCGTGGTGTGTGGTTTACCTGGTGTTTAAATGGTTTATGTGGAGGTTTCACGAGGCTTGGCGTTGTGCACGTGGGTTTGTGTACGTGAGTGTGTAGTTTGACGCCTTCCGTGGATACCTCTTCAGTTGGGAGCCCCAGGTTTGTGTGAGCCAGGCACGTGAGTGCTTGGGGCTTGTCCCGGTACTGGGTACCGATGAGGTCTTGTCGTCTTCCTGGACACCCTCACTCTTGTGTTGAGTAGTACGTCCGGCTGAGGGAAAGACGGCAGTGGGACAGCGACTAGAGAGAGGTTGTTGTGTTGTAGCTTGTAGCGCGCTCGTAGTTGGGGGAGACGGACACCAGTAGACGTACTGGACCCCAGCTAGTCCTGTTTTTCCAGTGCCTCACTTTAGGGAGCTCGGGCCAGAGTCCCTAAAGGTGTTAGGCATGGGCCTGTGTGGTGTGCGGTCTGCAGGTTGTGGTGGTTTAGTTGGACTCCACAGTTCTTGTACTTGTTTAGTGGAGCGGCAGCTGGACCTTTCGTCTGTGCTGCGAGACTGAGAGGTGGTCCTGTGTTGTTGTCTGGGTCAGTAACTGGTGTCGCGAACCAGTTGACGTTCCTCGAGTGTGGCGTTTCTCTACAGTAGCTCGTACACCTGTTTGGTGTTTCTGTTTATTTATTACGTTGATTCCTGTTAAGCGGCAAATGGTAAGTGGTACTTACAGTTTTTATAACCTGTTGATATTATAAATAGTTAGCGTAGCATTTCTTGCTTTTCTACTGTGTTGGTTGCTCGGTTTCTAGGGAGTTTCCCTACTGAGCCAGTGACACGTGAGGCTCACCTTACCTCCTACCAGGTGAGGGAGATCCGGAGATTTCGCACCAGGTGAGGGAGATCCGGAGATTTCGCACCCGTCGTCCAGTGGAGGGTCCGCACCACTAGCAGTGTAATTTTACTTTTCTGTTGTAGTTTGTCTACAGTTGTGCTATGGCTATGTATATTTCATGTAAATATTTGTGAGATTGACAAATTTATGAATGTTTGAATTGGTTCCTTTATATTTCTACGGATTCGTGTTTGATATCCCTTGCGAGCTTCGGCCCATTCGCGGGAGGCGGACTCGAATCAGGCTTGCTTTTGGGTTAGCGGACCTGATTGACGAGAACCATCACAATAGTGCAGGCTCTCAACATGTCTTCAGCAATTTGGTTGGTTCTTTCAGTCTGCCCACCAGTTTGTGGGGGAACGCGGTACTAAGGTTGAGTTTAGTACCAAGTGCACTTTGCAGCCCTTTCCAGAAGTGGGATGTAAATCTCAGATCTCGATCCGAGACAATAGAGGATGGAACTCCGTGTAGTCTCACTATCTCCTTGACATATAAGGCAGCTAGTACCTCTACCGACCACTTACTCGTTATAGGGCACACTTGGTTAGACGATCGACAATGACCCATATGGCGTCGAGTCCACCACGAGTCTTGGGTAAACCCATGATGAAGTCCATGTCAATGCTTTCCCATTTCCACTCCGGGATATCTAGTGGTCTAAGCACGCCAGCAGGGCGCATGTGTTCCTCCTTTTATGTTGACAAGTAAGGCAATGAGCGGCATGTTCGGCTACCTCTCTCTTCATGTTCGGCCACCAAAACGTTCGTTTCATGTCTTGATACATTTGGTACCTCCAGGATGAATAGTATACCTCGTATTGTGAGCTTCATCCATTAACCTTCTCTTCAATTCTTCGTTGTCGGGGACGCATGTCCTTCCTTGGAATATTAGCCTTCCCATCTCGGTCATAGCAAAGTCAGGTCTTTCAGCTAGGGTTTCCTTGATGTGAACCAAGAATGGATCGCTATCTCGTTGGGCTTTATTCTCTTCCAGCATGTCGGATTGAATCCTGATATTGGCAATCAAGACTCGATCATCCCTATGTTCATATTCAAGTCTAACCTTGCGAATTGTTCTAGTAGTTGCATCTCGCCAAGAACTAGACTCGATACAGATGCCATTGGCTTCCTACTAAGAGCATCCGCCACGGTGTTCCCCTTGCCTGGATGGTATTGGATGTTGAAGCTGAAATCCTTTAGGTATTCTAGCCATCTTCTCTGTCTCATGTTGAGTTCCTTCTGGAGAATAAATACTTCAAGCTCTTGTGATCTGAGTAGACAGTGAATTGCTCTCTATACAATAATGTCTCCAGATCTTTAAGGTGAAGACCACGGCACCAACTCTAGATCATGCACAGGGTAGTTGACTTCATGCGTCTTCAGTTGTCTTGAAGAATAGGCAATGACCTTATCTTTTTGCATCAATACACACCCTAGTCCTATTCCTGAGGCATCGATTTAGATAGAGAAACCTTCTCCCTCAATTGGAAGAGCGAGAATAGGCGCTGAGGTAAGACAATCTTTTAGAGTCTGAAAACTACTCTCACACTCTTTACTCCAGGAGTAGGGATTCTCCTTTCGTGTCAGACGCATGAGAGGAACGGTGATCTTTGAGAAGTCCTTTATGACCGCCTGTAGTAGCCAGCCAGTCCTAAGAAGCTTCTGATTTCTGTGACGTTGGTTGGTCTCTCCATTGAGTACAGCTTCGACTTTGGAGGGATCAACGGAGATGCCGTCCTTTGAGATGACATGGCCCAGGAAGGACACTTCTTCGAGCCAGAATTCACACTTGCTCAGCTGTGCGTACAGTTTATTGTCTTGCAAGACTTGTAGTGCTATCTTCAGATGTTCTTCATGTTCTTCTTTGTTCTTTGATATATAAGGATATCGTCGATGAAGACGACCACGAACTTGTCAAGGTATGGCCGATATATGCTGTTCATGAGTTGCATAAAGGCTGCAGGAGCATTGGTTAGACCAAAAGGCATACGACGAATTCATAGTGTCCATACCTGCTCCTGAAAGCCGTTTTGAAGATATCGTCATCCTTGATCCTCATTTTGTGATAACCAGATCGAATAATATTTTTCTTTTCTCCTAGAGGTGTTGTGACAGAGAACTCACATCCCATTGAGATAGGTTTAGCATTCAGAGTATCAACAAAGTTTTGAGATATGAATGAATGAGTTGCTCCAGTATTAAATAAAACAAATGACGATAAGAGAAGAAAACTTGTAGGGTACCTTCTACCATGCCACCTTCCTCAGTGGGGCTCTTCATCATGCAGGGCTTACAGTCTACCCTGTTTCTTAGGCACATTAGGCGCCTTTCATTTTCCTTTAGTAGCGGGCACTCGAGAATGCGGTGCTCACGGCTTCCATAGCGTAGACATGCACCGACTTTCCTCTAGCATTCATCTGCTGTGTGACCTAGCTTGTCACAGTGCTTGCAGTTACTTTTCACTGGAGTGTTGGGAACAATAGCTTTGAGTTTACTTTCTTGGCTGGGTCCCTCCGTGATGTTGAGGGACGCTTCTTGCCGTTGGTCGGCTTAGCGAATGATGGACCAGACGTCATTTCCTTCTTCACGAACTTCCCTTTGATACGGTCAGTGAGTCCGTAGCATCCTCTAGCAATTGAGCTTTCTTTACCATCTCGGCATAGGTCTAGATGTCGAAAGGGGCCAGTTCAGTAATGTATTGTGGCTTAAGGCCATTGAGAAAGCGCTTAGCCTTCATTCTTTCAGTGTTCACCAAGTGTTCTACATAACGTGCCAGTCTTGAAATTGGGCTTCATACTCGGCCACAATTAAGCTTCTCTGTTTAAGAGCAGCAAACTCCGCAGCCTTCTTCTCTGGACATGCTCCGAGAAATACTTGGAGTTAAAGGCTTCCTTGAATTCGGCCCAAGTGAATTGACTATTAGCTCTGGTCGCTTCTACCGACTCCCACCAAGCGCGGGCGTCCTTCTCTAATTGGAACGTAGCCAATAGTAGTTTATCTCCTGCTGCACATTGCATGACACGAAAAATTCTTTCTGTCTCCTTCAGCCAGTGCTCGGCCTCGTCCGGATCCGTGGATCCACTGAACCTAGGTGGGTTTAGACTCCTGAAGTAACGATGCAGCTCGCCTGCACCGCCACGATTTTCCACCGCCTTGGGTAGCTTGCATAATTGCTCGAGTAAGTTCTTGGATGGTTTGTTGCATGCCCCTCATTTGAGCACGTTCAGCAGTCATCTTGGTTGCTTAAGTTCTCTACAAATAATTTGTTTTTAGGATATTGATGTGGAGTTTAATTGGTGCATGTGTGTGTTTATTTTAGCTAGTTATCCATGGCTCTAACCACATCTCCCATAGGTGGGATAACTGACTCTAGTCGAGGCTGGTCAACCTAGATCATCATATACTTAAGAACAACCTAGGCTCTGATACCACAAAACTGTCACGCTCCGATGCGAAATATCGGAACGCGAGGCAGTTGCAAGTAAACAGGTACAGAGCGAGTGCTAGACATCAAACCACTGAACAAAAATAAATACTAAAGCAAATTCTCTCATTATAATTCCAATGTCTAGTTACAACCACTAATATCAGAGCCATTTTATAGGGCCCAATTACATTGAATAAAAGCAAAAGACTGAGCTACGACTCTAACATAATACTAAGACGCTAGGGTACTCTTGACTTCACTCTTGTCGTTCCCATCCTCTTGAGTGTAAGCCTCTTCCTCGGTCTCACCTGAGAACACATAACCAAAAACGCAGGTGAGCGATAACGCCCAGTAGGACTTAAATCTCAGGATCAAGCAGGCTTTAATGATTAATGTATTAAAAAGGCAGAGTAAAGTGCTATGATAGAGCATGAGAGTCAAGAACGTAAGAGATAGCCGATAACATGTGGTTGAAATAGGACATTTTAAAATATAGCACGGCAGCGAGTATAGAACAAATAGCAAGATGGCCATAGCACAAATAGCACAAAGTATAGCAATAGAACAACGAATATAGTATAGCACTTTGTTGTCAATAGACAATGAGAGAACATAGCACTTTGATTGTCATTTAGATAGTCGAGATAGATAGCACTCGAGTGTAATGCCAAACACTCTAGTCATTTAACTCCCATGGGCAAATAGCACTTCCGGCGCACTTCCCAGGACCGACCGGGCCCTTTATATTGCCAGACATTGGTTATATTGTTTACCTTTAGACAATCAGCCAATGGCCAATAGAGAGTACCAAGAAATAGATGAGAGAATGAGATGAATATACAAGATAGTAGAGAGAGTGTGAATACGAGGGAGTCGAGTATAGATGAGAACTACAGGACAATGCACATAATGACAAGTAAATGGGCGATAGTACAGTTGCACAACACGCGCACTTGGTGTTGGCAGTCAGGTGGAATTCACTATCCTTCCACTGGCCATGTTACTCATAGGTCCAGAGGTCCGACGTGATTCAAGATAAGAGCGAACTTTTAATAGCCGTTTTGATCATATTGTTCCCTAAAGGGTTTCATAGGTGTTAGGGTACAACCAGCTCATCGACCATGTGGGAACCCATGGATAGAGGAGACTTACGGAGGCCTTGAACAGGATTCACTAGTTCGGCAGAAAGAGTATCCGACGGAGAGTTCGTCCAAGTCAAGAGAAAAGTGTATATATAGAAATAAGTGCTCGACGTTCTAGAGGAATTCTAGAATAGTGAAGCGTCGGTATCGGTATTCCCAAACATCGCAAGAAAATTGACGACAAGTTCATTTAAAAATATGGCAATTTAATATATGACTGAATTAAATTACTAGATGTACTATGAGATATTTTCATACAAGTTAAGCCATATTGGATGGTTCAAAGTGTGTGCATGTGTCATGTAAAATCATGGACATGAAAGGTCATGTGAATGACTTTTATTAATTAAATATACCCAAGTTTATCCACTTCGTTTACTGTGTTTAAGAAGAGTTAACAGCATGATTGTTACTGTAGAACTCAGATGAGCAAAAGTATGGTTTTCATGAAAAATGCAGAACGCGATAGACCCCTGTAAGGGTCGCGACAGGGTCTGATGAGAACGCGACAGGGTCTTGCGCAATTCGCGATAGGTCGGTCAGGGCAGGCGGCCAGAACGCGACAGGGTGGCCTGTCGCGTTCAGAACACGACAGGTACTGTGTCACGATGGCCCTGAGAATGCGGCCTATCGGGCCGTCGCATTCTCAAGTCCTGCACCTGAGTCCGAGTGGGAAAAGAGCAGCACCTTCGATTGCGCTGCGGGTTGCCCTATTTTGACATAGGTTGTCAGAAATTCATAGCTAATTGCACAGTGGATGGAAAATCATGAAATTGCTTGCAACTAATCTAGAATGCGAGAGTACTTACAGTAAAAGAAATTTGAAAACAGACATGGTTTCGACAGGTTAAACATAGAACAAACCAGAAGAACTCAGGGCATGGTACAGTGATGGTAAATGAGTTAATTCGTGCAGTATGATGGATAAGAATTAGGGCTTTCGGGGGCAAAAGATTGCTAACAATCATCTGTATCTCCACTAAAAATCTCATGGCATGGACCGAGTATACATGGAGATATAAATTTAACAGAGGGTTCAGGGTCATGGAGATGGCAGAACTTCAAAATTCAAAATCAAAAGATTGGGTGAACGAAAAATTATGAACGAAAGGGGTTTTGTTCCTGATGCATAAATCATCTACATACAATTTAATTAGATTTTGCTCATGAGAATACCTACCTTTGGCTCGTTTTCCTCTTCTAGGGCTAGAACTTGAAGAACGGGGGTGAGGGTTTGAGAGATCCTTCTCCCCATAAGATCACCCCTTCCTTGGCCTCCTCTCCTCGACCAGCAACCTTGGCAACGAGCTAGGGCTGGCCATGGAGGATTTAAGAGAGTATTTAGCTCCATAGATTTCTAATTCATAATAGGACTCTAACTCCTATTAAAATTTGAGATTCATATTTCTCTCACCCTTTCCAAGCTTGCTATCCCCTATTTGGGTTAGGTTGGGATGCAATTTCGTGGCCAACCTATTGGGGTAAGGTTAGGAATCCAATTCCAACTCAACTAGCTATTTTTACTTATTTAATAACCCTTTTCTATTTAGGTAATAATTAAATTACGAATTTAGAGTATTTTCTTATTATTCTTCTTTTAAAATCCTTATTTTGGCCCAATAAATTTTAAGGGTCCATTTAATAAAGCCCATTACTTCTTTTCATTTAACGGGTTTTATTAATTCTCTTTATTTAATTTTCCAATTGATTAAAATTTTAATATATTAGATTTTTATGTTTTGAAAATTTCAGGTTGCTACAGGCGCCAACAAGTCCAAGTGACCGACATCAACCGAATATGGGACCAGGCAAGCGACGTAGTCCTCTGCGTTTGCGGTCATGAAGCCAATGGCACCAACAGTCAAAGTGACCGATGTCAACCAAATATGAGACCAGGCTGGTGATGTAGTATTCTGCATTTGCGGGTATGAAGCAATGGAGCCAACAAGTCCGAGTGACTGGCGTCAACAAATATAAGACCAGTCAGGACATAGTCCTCCGCGTTTACGGGTCATGAGGTCAAGCCAACAAGTTCAAGTGACTGACGTCAACCAAATATAAGACAAGGTCGGTGACGTAGTCCTCTACATTTGAGGGTCATGAAGCCAGTGGCGCCAGAAAGTCCATGTGATCGGTGTCAACCAAATATAGACCAGGCCGGCATCGTAGTCCTCTGTGTGTGTAGGTCATGAACCAATGGCTCTAACAAGTCCAAGTGACCGGCGTCAACCAAATCTGAAAACTAGGTCAGTGGTGTAGTCCACTGCGTCCGTGGGTTGTAAGACAAAGATCTGGTGCTAACAAGCTACATCAGCCAGCATCAACCTTTTGATTGCTACATCGATGTTGACAAGCCTTTTCGGCATGCATCGACAAATCACACTCCTAAGTGCCGACACTAACAAACCCAGTGTCCAGTGTCCCACCTTAATGTTCATAAAAAAGAAAAGAAAAGAAAAAGAGGGGCTTAAAAAAAATCAAGGTGGCCCGTTAGACTTGTTCGGATCACTTCGTCAAATAAGGGTAAAAAGGACAAAGGAACCACCATGGTAAAAACCCTCAAGGGCACTATGGGCTAAATCGGGTACACTGCTACATGAAAACTTGAGAGGACATGTAGGCAAAGTAAGAGGGGTCGGATCTAGTGAAACTCGAAGGGCGCCTGGTCTAATAAAGTGATCCCCCCCCCCCCCCCCCCACCCAAATGAGAAGAGAGAGAAGAGGCTTAAAATAGGAGTGCCTCACTAGACTTGTCAAGGTTTTCCCTAGGCAAGGGTAAAAAAGCTAAAACCCAGTCACGATGAAAACCCACGAGGCACCGTGGGCAAAATAGGGGACCCCGCTGTATGAAAATTTGAAAGGGCATGCAGATAAAATCAAGAGGGGGTTAGATCCGGTGAAAACCCGAAAGGACTCCTGGTCCGATAAAGTGATAAAAAAATATTGTCCTTTCTCCCAATTTTTACCAGCATATCACAAGGATCTCAATTTGCACAAGAAGTTACATCCGCAAGCACCACTGTGTTCATCCCTCGCTCATGTCACTCGTGGATGGGGGCATTTATGGACGTCAAAAATGATGAAGGAAAGAGTCCCACTCAAATATGGAAACTGCGTCGATGGAAGCGATCTACTGTTTTATCCAAATCGGTCGATCGTTCTCTAGCTTGAACACAAAATGCCAATCAGAAGCTTTCATCACCAATCTATTGTTTCAATCGACCGTTTCCTCCAGATCAGTAGAAAAGTTTTCAGGTCGAACATAGAACGCCAATCAGAAGCTTTCTTCACCATCGATTGGTTTGGTCGACCCGTTTTCTCTAGATCAGCCGACTGTTTCTTAGGTCAAGCATAGAACACCAATTGGAAGCTTCTTCACCAATCGAAAGCTTTGTTCACAATCGATTAGTTCTTCTGTTCGGTTGATCGTTCTTCAAAATTCTATCGACTGCTTTCACGATTATTCTGGACCCGTTTCACTGAAGGATATGTCAATCGATAATCAAAGTTGGTAAACCGGCCGAGATGTGGATCACAAAAAAATAGAATCGAGCACCAGATCACCTCCAGCCAGTCTATGCCGCCATGTCCCCACTCCGTATGAGCTCCAAAAGAAGACAAAAATGAGACAAAACAATGGGTGGGGACACAAGTCAAAAGTGGGCATGGGGAGGCTGGGACGACATGGGAGTTGTTGAAAGGCAAAATGGTCAAATGTAATTAAAAATGGGAAAATACTCTTTTGAACCTTTGGAAGGGAGAGCCGAAGCTCTCATCCTGGTGGAGGTCTTTAAATAGACTTGGGTTGCCAAGTCTCACGCTCTTCGGTTGGGGCTTCCCTCTCTTTCGGAAGGAGGGATTTTGTTGGCAAAGGATCCTTCGACTGCTGCTCCTTCAACTGTTTGCTTCTTCCTCTCTTCTTCAGCTTCTTCTTCTTGTGTTTCCAACAGAAAGAGAGAAGAGAAAGAGAGTTGAGTGGTGAGGGTACTTAGATGTAGGAGTCTCTTCTTCTTCCCTTTTCTTTTATGTTTGAATACTATGTACATATTTATTCTATCATGACACCCCCCTCCCCAACCCCACAATCATAAATAAGAGGAGATGTTGCCAAAATTTGTCAAATTTTTTTTCTTTCAAACTTTGCAAATGCATATTATCAGTGTCTATATTATTTTTGAGATAAATAAAAAAAAAGAGGAAGGAAAACATGTATGATCTTATGATGCAAGTATGGCCTCCTCAAGTGAGTTGAAAGCTTGGATGTGTTGATGCCCAATGGGCAAACCATGACTCTTAACGGACATAGAAAATAAATGATGATATGATAAACACAAGATAAAACAAAAACAAACATGTCTACACCAATTGGAAGCTTTGTTCTCCAATTGGAATGCCTAATTAAAAACATATAATAATATAAAACATATAATAATAAAAGAATTCAAGAAAAATACATGATGATAATATAAATACATATCTAATGGCTTTGTGTCAAATAACCTAAAATAATGAAACAAATCATAATTAAATAAATTTCATGATAAATCATAATTTAAATAAGACAAATCTAAAACCAACCAAAACCCATTCAAATCAATAAAACCAACTAAAATAATAATAATAATGAACAAACAACTCAAATCATCTTAATAACCTCAAATCATCTTCAAATCAAATCCAAAATAATCATAATAGACAAAGAAATTCAACCAAATAAAGGAACTTTAAAATCAGATCCAGTAATCTTAAAATCAATCCAGAACTCCAAAACCAAATAATGATGCCTCCAAGTAATGTAATCCATATATATCTCATGTAGGCATGTCTATTGCATATTTGTTTTGCATATCTTTTATCGGAGTCTCCTATTCGGTCATAAAGCCATTTTCCTGGCAGTTAATCAAGGATTTTCTCCCCCAAAAGGGAGATGTAATTAATATCATTGCGTTTGGGCAATGGCGGGTCTTTGGTCCTGACCCAATACCCATTCATCCAACCCTCAGAGGCAAAATATTATCACTTGTGTGACTGACACACCTGCACTTACGATGTAGATTCATCTTCCATTGGCAACTTGTGATCAACTGCCCAATGAGACTTGGATTGACAATATGCATATGAGCACACATAAAATACAGAGATATATATTCATATTTTAAATAGGCAAAAATTCACATCACACACTTCCTTGTCTCCTTTCCATAAGTTTAGTGATAACAAAACTTTGTGTAATGCTTATATTTTTTTCTAAATAACTACATTTCAATAAGTCTATCACCAACGGTGAAAAGGTCTTTTTATCGCTTCAAGGATCATCACAATAAGTATTCTAAAAAGACTCAAGTTCATTCTATATTATTCACTTCAAGAAATTTTTTTTAAGTCCAATCGATTACTGACCAAGCATTCTGATTGGTGACTAAGCTTCCTACCGATTAGTGAACAAGATTCATACCGATGGATGTTAAATGCTCTATCGTTGCAGAACAAAAGTCTCTACGATTGGAGAGCAAAGCTTCTTACCGATTACTATGTTTTTACCCAATTGGTGAACAATAGCCTGATTCACACCAATTAATGTTATTTTGTTCTGATTGGTGAACAAGTGCTTGACTTATTTCGATTGATGTTACACATCGATTAGCATTACATTGCTGACTTCAACTGCTGAGCAACTTCAATTTGAACTTCGATTGCTAAGTTGACTTTGACTTCCCTATGGGAGTCAATCTTATACTTGCCCATTTAATAGATTAGTGCTATTATTGATTCGATTGGTGAATAATATTGCATATTCTTTTGACTTATGCACAGTTAACTTACAATTTGTGACCAATTGCTTCGTAAATAGAATATTTGTCAAACTAGTCATTATTTCTCTTTTAATTTAATCCATGGTGACAAATATAGCTTTATCTATTGATTAAGTTTCACTGATTGACTAAAGATTTGCAAACATAAATGTGTTTTTCAAATCTTTGTTTTGGCGCACTTTGAAAAATTCAAATAGAAATCTTCATGTATTGAGCGCCTCAAATTTAAATGCAATAGCCCTGCTTTTTGAATATAGGTTATATTTTATAAGATATATTCTTACCTTGTGCACGTGCAGAAAGACATTTCCTTCCTCAGATATAATGACAACTACCCAAAGTAGGATTGTCATTCGGAAATACATTTTCGATACAGAAGAGGTATGGGTGTGACTGATGTATGATGTCTCTTACCTAACACCTCTCTCATGAATTAACTGATAGCAGGTGTCTGGTACACCCATGAAGCAAGCGTAGACACATTCAACTTTCTTGGAAACCTACATGAAGCCGAAGCTCAAGACTCAATGAACTATCAACGGATACATCCTCTAAGAGTCTATAAAAGGAAGGAGTTGATGCAATCACAACATAAAAAAAAAATGGTTTTTTCTCTAAGGGCACACCAATGCAAAGTATCCCCTCGTCAACAAATAGAGAAAGCTGAGCGTCAAAGCCATCATCTTCAAACTCCCTCTCTCTTTCTCTCTCTTTATGTTCGTATTGCAAACTTCTTCTCGAGAGAGTGTTGTTTCTCAGATCAAGTCTCTCCTTGTGTTTATCTTAAGCTTAGTCTAGGGACCATTGTATCTCATTGAGATTTAGATTTTTCCTCTTCACTGAAGAGAGGGGTTCTTGTACAAGCCTTGCTACCCCTTGTAGAAGGGAAGACCTGAAGTGTTTCGGGGTGTTGTGTTCCCCTCGGTAAAAGGGAGGACCCAAGGTGTTTGGGGAGTTGTTCCTCTTGCGAGTGTGAAGAGAAGACCAGCCAAGTTTGTGTGTAAGTATCCTTAAGGGGGACTGTACCCTTACTTAGTGAAATCTCAAGGGTTCTTGGAGACTGGACGTAGGACCTAAGGTGCATCTCAGAGCGAACTAGGATAAATCTGTGTCTCTTTGGCTTGCTTGATGTGTGGATTATCTTCATTTATCTAACTATAACAATTAGTTTTAAGTTTAAGTTTTGAGCTGCAAAAAATTATCAAAGCAACCCATTCACCCCCTTTGGACTTGCTAACCGGGCCAACATTAGTTTCTTCCAACCATTATGAGTTGTGGCATGGTGAAAAACCAAATTTAGTTAATCTACGCCTTGGCTTGGATTTGGTAGTTTGTCCATGACACCTCAGTGATTTGGGAAACTACTAGCCCCTAAAGAAGAAAGTTTATTTTTATAAGGTATCCTGAAAGTTCTATGGGTTATGTGATTATGGACAACACCTTGATGGAGGAATGACGGAAAAAAGAAGTTCGAGATGTCATTTTGTTAGAAAAGAAATTTCTTAGTGTTAGTGAACTTGGGAAGAGTCTTGATCTCCATGAGTTGGATGGACTTAGTGATATCTTACCATCTTCTAACAAAGGGAGAGAATTAGTTCCTAACCACAAGATCTTCAGAGATAGTATAGATATCATAGAGGTAGTGGGAGCTGTGTGCATAGTGGGAGCACACACCAGATGTACAAGACACCTAGATGCGTCACAGTAAGCGTGGACACATTCCTCATTATCTCTTTGAGATTAAAAAGAGACTCTTCTATGTTAGGTTGATGAGGATGATGAGTCTAATTCTGTTAGGAGGCTGCCATGCAAGATAAAATGTACTCTATAGCAAAGAACGAGGTTTTGGAGTTAGTTGATCTCCCTCCAAGAATAAAGCTATTGAAAAAAATAGATTTTCAAAATTAAACATCAATTAGATGGATCAATCGACAATAGAAAACAAAACGTGTGGCAAAAGGTTAAACTCAAAAGAGGGTATAGATTTTGATGAGGCATTCTCCTTATGGTGAGATTCACATCTACTTGCCTTATCCTAGCCATATTTGAACATTAGATTTGAAATTTTCCATATGGACATAAAGCTGCATTTTTCAATGGAAAACTAGGTGAGAAAATCTACATGATCCAACTTATAGGGTTTAAGGTAGTAGGACAGAGTGCAAATTTTCTTGTCTCAAACATTCCATTTATGGCCTCAACCAATCATCTAGATGGTGATCTTTCAGATTCATAGAGAATCATCTCATTTGGATTGGAGATATAAAAAAGATCACTATGTGTTGTTAAATATATGACAATAGTTCCTTGTACAACAACATGGTAGAAATGACATGGAGTTTATTGAAGCCACTCGACAGTGGTTGTCTTCTATCTTTAAGGTAAAAGACATGGGTTGAGGAAATTACATGCTAAAGTATAAGCATAAGATATCCTCAAAAAGACTTCTGTGTTTGTCACTTGAACTTACATAAATAAGATTCTTGAGTGATTCTAGATGGATTACTCCAAACCCATTGATACTCCAATCAATAAGAGTTGTGTTCTAAGTGCAAGTCAGTGCCCACAAACTGATAAGGAAAAGAATGAGATGTCTAGAGTTTTGTATGTTGTTGCAGTAGGGAGTTTTGATGTATGCTATATGTGTGTACATGACCCGACATTGATTATACTGGTCTAGTTAGTTGCTATCAAAGAACCCCAGTCTTGCTCACTAGAAGGCCATGAAGAGGAATTTTTCATATCTATGATGAATGTCAGACTTATCTTATGTTACAATGGAGGTGAGTTAAGGTTAAAAGTTATAGTGATGCAAATTAGTCCAATGACAAAGATGAGAAAAATCCACCTCAGCCTATATGTTCATGTTGGGAGGTGGTTCATTTCTTGATGTGGCAAGAAACAAACTTGCATCACTATATATATTCAAAATGGAATTAAAATACGTGGTTTGTTCAATAGCATGTCAAGAGGTTGTTTGGTTGTTAAAGTTTCCTATAGCGATTGGCCATGACAGACCAACTAGAGGAGACAATGTTGCTATATGTTGATAGCACATCTGTCTTGGTCTATGCTAAGACCCAAGTACCATGGGAAAGCCAAGCATATTGACGTCTATATATCATCACTACATTCAGAATCTTCTTTGACATTATTGCAAGTAGTTTGGTAGCAGATCTATTAACTAAATAGATCCTTAGGGAGGCCTTCTCAACCCAATTAGCACTATGGGATTATGTAAGTTGTAATGAGAACATGTTAATCACTACAAGAAAAAGTAGGTTTAGTGATGGATTTTTTGATGGAATATTGTCATCACTACAAGAAAAAGAAAACTAATATGTACAAATATAAATTTATAAATTACATTTTTAGTTTAGTGAATATATACATTTGTTATATGTATACACATTATATTTGTGGTGTTGTGAAGGTTATATTGGTTTAGCGAATATTAATTTAATAAGTTATATTTTCATAAATATTTTATAGTTTAATATTAAATATTAAATATAATATTTGAATTTATTAATGTTTAATTTATATTTTTAAATGTTTAAATTATTAATGTTTAGTGAATTACATGTAATTGATCATTGTGTTTTAGATCGAGAGTGATCCAATCGTTCGAATTTTAGATTATGATGAAATCTAACGGTCAGATTTTCATCAGATATAGATTGAGAGCAATCCAACTGTCAAATGTTTATAAACTTAAATCCAACATTTAGGATTTAGATTTGAAGCAAATCCAACACACTGATCTTAGTCAAATTGTTTTACATTGGGAACAAACCCCACTGATCATAGATTAGAACAAATCCAACGGTTTGAATTTTAGATCTAAATAAAATCTAATGGTGAGATTTTGATTGATAGTAATTTCAACAGTCAGATCTTCATTAGAGTAGATCGAGATCGAATCCAAATAAGATTGTCATCAAACTTACAATCAAACGGTTAGATTTCGATCTAAGTAAATCCAATGGAGGATCTCGACCAAATTATTTTAGATTGACAGCAAACCCAAATGATCAAATATCCATACACTACAGGAGACAGACATTTGTCAGTGGTTGGAAGCCGCTGACAAACCTTGAAAGATCATTGACATAATATTATGTCAGCGGTTAAGAAAGCGTTGCCACAACTGTTGCCAAAAAGTCTGTAGACAGATCTTATGTCAGCGGTTCATTAAGCCGCCGATATATATCGGATTTGTCCACGGCTTTTATAGCCGCTAACATAAAGTATTGCCAGCAGTCACAAGAGCCAAAGCCATATCCATTTTTGTCTGTGGATAAAGCCGTGACCATATATTGTATAGCAACGGCTATGAGCGCGGCCATTAGGATCTTATGGCCGCAGGTGTTAGCCGCGGACATATGGTCCTTTTATCAGCGCTGAAACCATTGCCTTAAACCTTTTTTGTCAGCAGACCTAAGCGCCGCAACCATATATTTTATTTTTGTCAGCTTCTGGTAGCTGCTGACATATGTTCTTTTGGAAATAGCTGGCCAGCCGCTAACATGTTTCAGAAAAAATTTTTTTATTTATTATCACACTCTATTCGTACATGAGCCACTTGGATAATTCAATCACCATATTATTGAGCCACCACCCAGGCTCGCTGGATCATTCAATCACACACATTATTGAGCCACCACCCAGGCTCGCTGGATCATTCAATCACACACATATGAGCCACCACCCAGGCTCGTTGGATCATTCAATCACGCACATAGAAGGTAATGCATAAATATTGTTTATACAAATATCCAAAAAAGCAGAAAAGTCAAAGTGTAATAGAATAAAATAAAAATCAGGAGACATTATCATCACGTCAGAATAATCATTCGCCTTCTCATCTGTCTCGCTCTCGCTCAGAACTGAACTGCAGAGGTACATGCGGGTACGTGTCCGTGACACCTGTATCTAGGAGAGGAGTGCTCATCTCGTCCACCTTCGTAGCTATATCTCCCATCGAGTAATCTTTTCTCGCATTTGAGTCATCTCCTCTGCCTATGCTTTCAACTTTTCTTGCTGTACTTTTAACTGTTCTTGCATTATCGTTTCTCGCTCTGAACTGCCAGATGTTCCTGTAGATTATACCATCTGCTCAGCGTCTCTCCACTACCCGTACAGCGAACAGGCCAGGTCGATCTTTTTCCATGACCGAAATGAAGGTCTCCTCGGGAGTCGCTGGGGTGTGGCTCTCGGCATCGACGTCTAAGGAAGGAGCCATCAACTGAGTCATAGTCTCCTGCAGCAAAAGGTAGAGAAAAAAATATTAATGATACAACTATTGTAATGAAAGATAGTCACATAAAAGAAGGAAATAAAGTTAGTTACATATCGTCCCTGCTCTCCTCATCTACCCAGCTCTCACTGCCATATGCTAAGTCTTTACGTCGACCCATCTTGAAAAGCTCAAGTCGATGCGGATTACGTCCATGCATATTAAACTGTTTAAATTGAGACAAATAAGAAAGACAGTAAGTAACTAAATGAAGAGGGATAATATTATATAGAACATAACTCACAAATCATTCATTAATTGATAATGACTAGTCATGCCCCGTCTAATGTCATAGATTGAGCAGAACGTTTCTGCTTATTTCGCTCAGCAACCCTCTAAAAAGGCAAGAATAGACAGTTATTGTTTCATTATATAAACAAAATAATCATAAACAATTATATTCTAACAATTTAAATATTACCCGCTCGTCCCCATTAGTCACATCTCGCACATTGTTTGTCAATCAGAGAGTCAACACCTGTAAGACGGACACAATCGCATCATCTAAAGACTCCTATTAAATGCGACATGAAATACGAAATTTTTGTCAATATATAAGCAAGATAAAAATAAAGTACATATGAAAATGAAATAGTATATAACTTACTCTTTTTGTTTGCTTGCTACGCCAACTGCGATGCAGGCGCTCATGTGAGCAAGCATCTCCCTATCTGTTTTTTCTGTTCGCTCCCACTGGTACATCACTGCACAACATAGTCACTTAATTATAAGAAATCTACACATATATACTATTCAATTTAAACAATAATTACCTGAAGATCTCTGAATCAACTCCTTGGTCGCAACAGGAAGTTGGCAAATCTTTTGCCAAATCTTACAATACAATTTTGAACACGCCCTGCGCTCGTAAAAATATCTGTAGTAGGCCCACGCCATATCCTCGACGAGAGAGACATTCCATTGTTGTCCATCAGGCAGCCTCCTCTCTGTAATTCCCCTAGTCGGCCCTCGACGACCGACAGTGCCCCTCCCCAAGATGTGGCAGACGGTGCAGATGGACTGTTGAAATATAAACATTAAACATCATTAGAGAATATCTATTAAACTATTATATAAAAATACTCAAATTAAAATATGAACCTGCTACAGAAGATGCAGAGGCCATCGATGAGCCCTGAGGCTGGAAGTGGAAGCTATCTACTGAAAAGTGAAGGGAGAGGAAGCTCCTGAGGGTAGGGGAGGAAGCCCCTGAGATGTTGAAGGGGGAGGGATCGAATGAGAGGTGGAGGGAGAGGGATCGACTGAGAGGTGGGAGGGAGAGGGGACCGACAGAGTCCGTGCCTCGTAGGCATGAGCCATCACGAGAAGACGCTCACTACCAGAACCATCTGTTAAAAAAAATTGTTAGTAAATATGTAAACATAACAAGTAAAAATTTCAATCTTGAACATCTATGTAAATTTGTGTTAAAATGAAATATAAATATTAACATAAATAAATCACCTAAATATCAATATAATCGTCCACTCTTACGCTACTTTTTTGACATAGAGCCACATCTTGAATTTCTCCTCTAATCGGAACATCAATCAGGTTGTCCTGAAATGCTTCGTCACTTGGTTCTATATCATTCTCAGGAGACTTATCTTGCAAGTCATAGTAATCACGCGGACGTGCTTTGACAGGAATGATCCATCCTTGTGTCGTGTTATCATTTACATAGAACACCTGTTCCACTTGACTTGCTAGGGCAAATGGTTCATCTGTGTTGAGCCTTTGGCGAGTGTTCAGATTGGTAGTTCCATATTTATCTATTTTGAATCCTCTATATTTTCTATAAACATCCCACCACTCACACTCAAATAAAACACCACGTCTTTGATTATCGAAACATATTTCCAATACATCATTTAGACGTCCATAATATCCATCACATCCGGATTCCAGTTATGCATTGACAATAACTCCAGACAACTAAGTGACCTTTGTTGCATCAATAGATGATGTGCGAAACCTGAATCCATTGACAATATAGCCCGAATGTGAGCGTGCAAACCTTGAAGGTGTTCGTGCCAGACAGTGTATATCAGGAGTACACCGAGGATCATTTGCAACGTTTAAATCTTTAACATAAATTGGAACCACTTCAAGAAATTCATTTCTATATGGCTTGAACTCTTAACACATCTCCTGTGCTCAAAAAAATATTCATGATTTCTTCAATCTGTTTAAGAATGTACATATGTGCCTTCTCAACTTCTTCTTCAGACAATATACGACTATTACCATTTCCTACTAAGAAACGTCCTGAAGATTTGAATATCGAACATTCTCCTTCTTTATTGTCTTCAGAGGGCCGTCATAGTTCCTTTCCCTTCGGTTAAAGCGAGTGTCAATACCATCCATATACATTGAACAAAATGATATTTTTCCTCCATAAGATAGCCTTCAACAATTGAACCTTTTGGATGTGCCCTATTTAAAACATAGTCTTTCAATTTCTTCAAAATCTCTCTATAGGATACATCCATCAGTATTGAACTGGTTCGACAATTCTCGCTTCATATGCAAGATGTACAATCAAATGAACCATGACATCAAAAAAGACGATGGAAAATTGTGTTCCAACTTACATAATGTTACTGTAATATCACCTTCCAATGTAAGCAAATATCGATCAAATGAAGAACTTTGGAACATACATCTCTAAAATATATACTTAACTCTGTAATCGGGTCTGTCACATCTTGATTGACAATACCATGAATTGCCAAGGAAATAATACTTGCATGTATATATGGAAATCATGACTCTTCAGCCCTACCAATTTTCGACTTGCAATATCTACACATTTCATCAAATTGGAGGGATATCCATCTGGAACTTTTATATTACGCAGAAAGTTGCACATAGTCGTTGTCTGCAATTTGTTCAATATATATTCTGCCACTGGTAACCTAGTCTTATTATGACTATCTGTTTGTGGATGGAATTCTGGTCTTATTCCCCACTATTCCATATGTAACCGTGCATTCAGACTGTCTTTGCTCTTTTCCCCATCAAGAATATTCAAAGTTCCCAACAAATTGTCACATACAATCTTCTCAATGTGCATTACATCTAGGTTATGCCGAATGAGTAGATTTGAACAATACGGCAGCTCTCTAAAAAAAATACTTTGTTTCTTCCATCCTTCTAAATTCTTGATATCCTTCTTAAAGTTCTTTCTAAATCTGATATGAGGAAGTTGAAGTTGTTGATTCCACACTGCAGCACCCGTTAACACTTCTGGATGCTTATGACGTTCAGCCACGCCATCAAATTTGTGTTGATACTCACGCCTTCTCCATCTATGACTGATTGGCAAAATCGTTGGTGCCCTAGATAATATAATTTTTGACAATTGTGTAGCCATTTTGAATTTGTATTATAATGACAGGATGGACATGCATGTTTTCCTTTGTACTCCATCCTGATAAATTGACATATGCAAGAAAATCATTGATCGTTCACAGAAGGGCAGCTCTAATTTGAAAATTCTATTTCTTTGAAGCATCATATGCTTCAACACCGTTGTCCCACAAATCTTTCAATTCTTCTATCAACGGTTGTAAATAGACAACGATATCATTTCCACGACTTTTAAGACCTGGAATAAGTAATGACATCATCATAAATGTCTGCTTCATGCACACCCATGGCGGCAAATTATAAACTACTATCATCACAGGCCATACATTGTATCTGCTACTCATCATCCCAAATGGATTGAACCCATCAGTCGCTAAGACGAGTCTCACGTCACGTACCTTTGCAGCAAAATCTGGATATTGATCATCAAAATGTCTCCATGCTTCAGAGTCAGCAAGATGTCGCATAGTTCCATTTTTCGAGAGACTTCGGCCATCTTTGTGCCATCTCATCCACTTGGCTATCTTAGAAGACATGAACATTCTTTGCAATCTATCTTTCACCGAAAAATAATGCAATATTTTGTATGGCACCTGTTTGTGACGTCCCTTCTTCAGGCTACCGTGTTGCGTATTTTCTTTGTACCTGGGTGCATTACATGTTGGACATCGATGTCTATGTTCATGTTTATTTCGAAAGAAGACAGTCATTCTGACAAATATCTATCTTCTCATGACTAACCCCAAATCATTCATAGTCTTCTTCACTTCATACCATGTTCGAGGTAAATTAGCTCCTTCTGGTAATACTTCTCTAAGCAACTCAAGAACATTCCCATACAAGAAGCTGTCACTTTGTTCATGGTCTTAATATGCAATAGTTTCAACAGAAATGTCAATTTTGAAAATTTGACACAACCAGGATATAATGGTGTTTTAGTATCTTCTAATAATTGATAAAAATCTCTTGCTTTCTCATTTGGTTCATGTTTCTCTTCTATCCTCTCTTTTTCAGCCTCTTGTAACTCATACAACATTTCAATTGTCGTATCAATATGATCTTCTATTTGTGCTTCATTAGCAGATGGGCTAACTTGCTGAACATCAACTAATGATGCCTCTCCATGACATACCCAATTGGTATACCATGTCTAAAATCCATCTACTTTAAGATGAATTTCAACATCCATCTGGGACAACTTCAATCCGTTAACACAGTTATGACACGACATTGTATGAACTCATGATTTCGTTCATGCCTAAAAGATTGTCTTTGCTCATCAAAGCAAAATCCAAATAACTCATCTACTCATTTCTCATGTCTAGGATCCAAACGATCTCTAAGTTGTATCCAACTCTTATCAAGTCTCATCATTTTAGGATAATCTAAAATTTACGAAATAAAATAAAATATCATCAGACAATTCATATATTCTAATAAATATGAATTAATCAAAAATTCAAATAAAATTTCGACAGCACCTCCCCTATACCGGGAGCATTTTCACATATACAATCCACACACATACATGTCTGCATAGATTCCTACAAAAAAGGGGGTGCCTACAAAAATTCGTGCCCATCTATGGATATTTGATTCATATGTTCTTCTTAATTTATTATATGTGTTTTGGGATTGTCTTAAAATTTCGGCAGCATCTCTCCACACTTCTCCAATATACCCCAAATATATATTTACTAATTTTAACTATGCTCAGAAAGTCACTTGTATAAAATACAAGTGACAAAAAGAGCAATTAAAATTAGTTGGTATATCAGAGAAGAGCGAAGAGACGCTACCAAAATTCTAAGAAAATCTCAATACACATATAATAAATTAAGAACGACAAATAAATCAAATATTTATAGACTGTCCAACTTGGACAATTCAAGACTTTATGATCGACATATGACTTTAGTATCAAAAGATAGTAAAACATATCCTAACACAAGTCTTGAACGGACAAAAATTAAAAGAAGGTCCACTCATCTCACTTATTGACATTCATGCTTTCTCTCCGTCTTCTCATTCATACATCCTGTGAAGCAGTTAGTGTACATTCACATTCACACATACAATCACATCCTACAAAAAATATGAGCCACCACTCAGGTTCGCTGGATTAAATAAACATGAGCCACCACCCAGGCTCGCTGGTTCAACAAATATATGTAGAGGGAATGGAAGGATTACCTGAGCAAAAACGAACACCAAAACCTGAACAATTTGTACAAATGAATACCTGCATTAAACAAGAAAAGTAATATGAGTGTTTGTGTAACTTTCTCAAAAGTAATATGAGTGCCTGTGCAATTAAAAAAAAAGTCATGGTCTAGTAGGCTAGGAGAAAAAAGTGCAAAGAACATGTTAAATTTTTTTGGCGGGCTAGTTCTTAATTTTCTGGGATGTTTCAATAAATAATTCAAAATTGTGGGATGTACATAAAGAAAACATGCAACCCACACCCCCTCCCACCACCGCCCAGACTATGCAGATGATTATATGGAAGTTTCAGAAGATGCCTATTACCTTTTTGGCATGTCTGGAGATTAACATGGATGGATCACTTATTGTTTATAATGTGTGCTCTAAAATGGGAATGCGGTAACCAATGTGATTTCGGTCATGAGTCAAACAGTTGAGTAAAAGATAGATAATACGGATTGGAGTGAGGAAACTAATATTTGTCCAACGGTTTGGAGTAGAAACTTGTGTTTTGATCAGTAGTCATGTGAGTTTTTTCTTTTTCTGAAACCAATATAAATGGTTCAAAATTTCTGCCGCAGGGGGGAAACATTTTCTCTTGTTAGCAGAGGGGTGCTTCAACAATAGGAGACTTTCCGACAGTGCTATTATCTTCCCATTAGAACTTTGCAACGCCTAGTTCTCTTGTTAGAAATTCCTCGAATTTATAGGGACTACATCCAAAAGTAGATGCTTGTTGGGCCTTATTCTCTTTATTTTTTGACACAATTACAAATAGTATTATTCTGCCTTTTTGTAGTATTAATCTCAGCATCTTTAAATCGATGTCAACTAGAGTTTGGATAGTAACTGGGCAATGGTCACCATTTGAGCTTATTACCATGTTTGGAGGTGTACTCACTAGCTAGCTTCCAATTATTTGAAGAATTGCCCATCTCACACGAATCAATTAATCTCATCTATCAACGTTTTCCTTTATTATTGTTTTTAAATCACAGGTGTTACGTGGTATTTGGAAACATTTGAGGGTAGGCCAAATCTTTGAGAACCCTTTTTTTTTTTGACCGGTTCTTAGACAGTGCATAGAGGTGCAATGGAACGATTCTGAAATCACTTGTTTCAGACTGGACTATTTTGGACTTGGGACAAAAGATTTTTTTTTAAACCGTTTTATGTTACTTCTCTTCCAAAAACAGAAATCTGGAAAGTCACTTCTTTCTCCTCAGTTTTACATAGATCTAGATGTTGAATGGAAGAAGAACGATGGGGTTGTGACTTCCTGAAAACTATCCAAATTAAAGGTTGCTTAAATTAACCATTAACCCATTGATTGAAAACTTTTATAAAGCTTATGATTTGCTGTGAGCATATTTTAATCTCATGTATGTAATTTCCTTAAAACGAAGTCTCTTTCACCGGACGGGCACTTGTTTTTGTGGTTCAGTGGGAGGACAAAAATGCCTACAGGGAAACTCTACTGAAGCTCGCTAGTCTCTTCAAGAAGAACTTTGAGGTGTTCACCAACCACAAGACCGGCAAAGGCAATAAGCTGACCGAGGAGATATCTCTGTGTGTGTGTGCGTGTGTGGGAGGGAGGGGATGGGGGGTGTGGGTTGCCGCCGGAGGGGAGGGAGGGGATGGGGGGTGGAGGCCACCAGAAGGGAGGGGGTCGGCCCCCTCCCTCTCAACCTCTATGTGTGTGTGCGTGTGTGGGAGAAGGGATGGGGGTGTGGGTTGCCGCCAAAGGGGAGGGAGGGGATGGGGGGTGGGGGCTGCCGGAGGGGGGGGGGGTTGGCCCCCTCCCTCTCAACCTTACAATCTACTAAATAATAAAAGGGATTAACAACAAAATGTTTTAAACTATGAATAAATCACAAATTACAGCATGGAAATATGAGAAATTGAGAGAGAAATGAGAGAGAAGAGGATGAGAAGAGAGAGAGAGAGAGAGAGAGAGAGAGAGAGAGAGAAAGAAAAGAGAGACGAGAGAAGAGAGAGAAGCAAGTGGAGAGAGAGAAGTGAGAGAGAGAGAGCGAGAGAGAACAAGAGAGACGAGAGGAGAGAGAGAGGATACGAGATAGGAGAGAGAGATGGTTGCTTCCTCTACGTGCATGCAAAAGCATGCACGTGGAGAGGGGGGGTGGAGTGCACGGGTGGCTAGCGGGGGCCGCTGCAGGGGGGGCGCGCGGGAGGCTGGCGGGGGCGCAGCAGGGCGCCTGCGCGTGCATGCGCGGGTGCACGCGGGCGGCTGCGCAAGCGGGTGCGAGGGCGCTGCGGGGTCACGCGGGTGGGTGGCCGCGAACGTTGGCGGGTGCAGGCACAGGCGCAGTAGGCGGGGAGCGGGCGAGGTCACGCGTGTAGGCACGCGCGCGACGGATTGGCGGTGCCCTGCTGCTGCTGCTTCTGTCTACTAAGGAGAGTGACCAAGCCAGAGAGATAGGGAGAGAGGAAGAAGAGAAGAGAAGGGGAAAGAAAGATCCGAAGAGAGGGAGGGAGAGAGAAGGTAGCCGAGAAAGGAGGGGAGCGGTTTCGAGAGGAAGAAGAGAGAGGGGAAGCCAAAAAGATGGGAATGAGAGGAAAGCGTGTTTTTTTTTTTAAATAGATAGAGAGAAGAGAGGAAAGAGCCGAGATTAAAGGAGAGAGATTTTTTGAAAAATAGAGGAGGAGTTTAAAAATGAGAGGGAGCTTTGAAAATTGAAAGATAGAGAGGGAAACGAAAAATATATTTTAAAAAAATTAAAATCTCTCCTTATTATCTCTTGATCCAATTAGATTCATTGGCCCATTTAAAACCTCATTTCTTGGCCCATTAGTCCTGCAAACACAACACAAAAGAGATTTAATCAATTATCGCACTTGTAATCAAATGATAATAGAAACTTATGAAACTATCAATTTTTGTCAATAAAATTACACAATTATTTATAACAATTACGTAATTATCAATCAATCCTTTCAGTTTGACCACCTGTTTGGGGATGGAATGCCGTAGTGAATAATAGTTTGGTTCCCAATGCTACTTGTAATCCTTTCCAAAAATGAGAAGTAAATCTTGCATCTCGATCTAATACTATAGTTGCTAGTATTCCATGTAGTTTGACAATTTCTTTAACAAATAATGCAACCAACATATCGATTGACCATTTATTTTTGATGGGTAGAAAGTGTGCAGACTTGGTCAATCGATCCACATTACCCAGATGGCATCATATCCACTTCTGGTCCTTGGTAAACCCATAATAAAATCCATTCCTATACTCTCCCATTTCCATTCTGGAAGTTCTAGTGACTTCAATTTTCCAACAGGTTTTTGATGTTCAACTTTAACTTGTTGACAAGTAAGACATCGAGATACATAACTAGCTATTTCTCGTTTCATGTTAGACCACCAAAAGTTCTTCTTCAAATTTTGATACATCTTTGTTTCTCCAGGATGTATAGTATAATGTGACTTGTGAGCTTCTTTTATGATTTTCTGCTTAATATGTGCATAATCAAGAACACAATTCTTTCATGAAATAACAATCTTCCATCTTCTGCAAGCTTAAAATCAGGCCTTTGTTCCAAGTGTTCTTTAATATCAACTAACATTGGATCCTTTTCTTGATATTCTTTAATTTCTTCCGGTAGAACTGATTGAACTTTCATATTAACTAGTAAGGTATGTTTTGCCTGGTGATCCAAGTCCAAATTCAACTGAGAAAGTTCTTCCAATAACTCCCATTCCTTGATCATCATGGTAGACATCATTGTTATTGATTTTCCGCTTAAGGTATTCGCCACAACATTACCTTTGCCTGGATGATATTGAATAGAAAAATCGAAATCCTTCAATATTCCAACCACCTCATTTGTCTCATATTTAATTCTTTCTAAAAAAATAAATATTTCAAACTCTTATGATCATAATAAACTGTAAACTGTTCACCATACAAGTATTATTTCCAAATGTTTACAGCAAACACAACATCAGCTAACTCCAAGTCATGTATCGGATAATTCTCTTCATGTTTCTTTAATTGTGTTGAGGCATAAGCAATTACCTTCTTTTGTTGCATTAACACAGCACCTAGTCCTATACTGGAAGCATCAGTATAGACTTCATATCCTCCTCCCGTAGAAGGCAAAGCTAATACTGATGTTAATATCAAACAATCCTTCAAGATTTGGAAACTTTGCTCACACTCCTCTGTCCATTTAAAAGTATTTTCTTTCCTTGTCAACCTACTTAAAGGAATAGTCTTCTTTGAAAAATCTTTCACAAATTTCTTGTAATAACCAGCTAATTCTAGAAAACCACAGATTTCTATTACATTAGTTGGTCTCGGCCAATTCTTTACTGCTTCAAATTTTGACTGATCCACAAAAATTCCCTTTTTAGAAATTACATGTCCCAAAAATGACACTTCTTCTACCCAGAATTCACATTTACTCAATTTCACATATAATTGGTGGTCCTTCAATAACTATAAAGAGACTCTTAAATGTTCCTCATGTTCCTGTCGAGTCCTTGAATAAATCAAGATATCATCTATGAATACTACAACAAACTGATCAAGATATGGTCTGAACACTGTGTTCATTAATTGCATAAAGACAACTAGTGCATTAGTTAATCCAAACAGCATTACTATAAATTCATATGTCCATATCTGCTACGGAAAGTTGTCTTATAAATATCCTATTCTCTGATTCTCAGCTGATGATACCTAGATCTAAGGTCAATTTTAGACAAATATTGAGCTTCTGCTAGCTAATCAAATAGTTCATCGATTCTAGATAGTGGATATTTATTCTTAATTGTTAACTAATTCAATTGTTGATAATCAACACACAATCTTAAGGATCCATCTTCTTCTTAACAAACAGAACAGCGCTCCCCAGGGGGATGTGCTAGGTCGAATAAATCCCTTCTTTAAAATTCCAGTAATTGTTCTTTTAACTCTTTCAGTTCAGTTGGTGCCATTCTATATGGTGCTTTAGACACTAGGGTAGCTCCTAGAAAAAGTTCAATTGTAAAATTGATTTCCCTTTCTGGAGGTAGCCCTAGCAAATCATTCAAAAATACCTCTGAAAATTCCCTGACCACTGGTATGTCCTCCAATTTGGGTATTTTTTCTTTTCTTATCAACACACAAGCTAGATAAGTATTACACCATTGACTAATTAATTTACAAGCCTGAAGAGCAGATAAGAGGTAGTGATTGTTTTCTCTGAGTACCCGAAAAATAGAATTTTGGTTGATTGGAAATATCAAACACCACCTTATTTTGTCTACAATCCACACTTGCAAAATACTTAGCTAACTATTCAGCTCCTAAAATCACATCATATTCTTCCATATCCAAATAGATCAGGTCTACATGTAACTTGTAATTAGAGACCATCACTTCGATAGAAGGATAAAAGTGAGCTAATTTAACTCCCATGCCTAGTGGGGTTGATATCACAAGTTCCTCCTTTAAAAGTTCAGGTTCTATAGATAAAGTAGAAGCAAATCTAGAAGATATAAATGAATGAGTTGCTCTAGTATCAAAAGAACATGTGCAGATTTGGAGTGGACTAGAATAATACCTTCAACAACACCACCTTCCTCAGATTCCTTATGGAGTAAAGTCTGCAATTTACCTTGCTTGCGCTGACATTCACAAGACCCAGTTCCCTTTTCAAGTTCCTTTAACATAGGACATTCTGAAATCTGGTGGTTTTTATTACCACATCGCAGACAAGCATCTAGCTTCCCTCAACACTCCTCGGATCTATGGCCCATTTTGCCACATACTTACAAGGTTCATTTTTTTCGCCTTTGTACACAACTCCTTTCAACTTTTTGTTACCTTGCTATTCCATCTTGCCTTCAGATTTCCTTTTTCCAACATCTGATTTCTGGTTTCCAGACCCGAGTACAGGTTCCTTCTTGTTAAACCTCTGCCTTGTCATCCTGATATTATTGGTTATTTCAGCTGCATCCTCTCATAGCTGAGCTTTTTTAATTATTTTAGAGTAATTCTCAATATCCAAATGCATCATTTGAGTGATATATTGAGGTCGTAACCCATAGAGAAATTTCTTAGCTTTTATTTTTTTGGTACTGACAAGATGAGGTGCATAATTAGATAGTCAAGCAAATCGAGCTTCATACTCTGCCACCAACAAAGCTCTTTGTTTCAACATTGAAAACACTATAGCCTTCTTCTCCTTAACTCTCTCCGAAAAGAACTTGTTATTGAAATGTTGTAAGAAGTCAGCCCAAGTCAAGGGCTGGGTTGGTAACATAGCTTCCATAGATTCCCACCATGCTCTCGCATCCTTTTCCAGCTGGAAAGTAGCTAATAATACTTTCTGTTTGTCGAAGCATTGCATCACTCTAAAAATTCTTTCCATTTCCTTTACCTAATGCTCTGCTTCATCTGGATCTGAAGATCCTACAAAACGAGGAGGATTCATACCTTTAAAGTTTTGATGTAACTCTCCTGTCCCTCGATTTCCACCACCATGGGCCAATCGTTGCAGGCTTGAGTCAACACTTGTATAGTCCTTTGCATTTCTATCCATTGTGTGTTTTCAGCTTCCACAATAAAATCTTTCCCTACACAATCCAAGAATTTGACATTGATATCACAGTCATTTAAATCAAAATTTCAAGTAGGCACACATACACAATTAATAAAGTCATCCTTATTGTAGACACTCGTTTTTGGCCTATAAGTTGGGCATATTTCTTGTTCATATCATTGATGTCCCAAATTGGTCATCACTTTGGAGTCCTTCTTTGGTCCATCATGAGCCCATTGACCCTTAATTTCAAGCCCATTCTCAAGCCCATGGCCAAGATCTACTTGAAACATCAAAACTGTGCAATCTGCCCAATCCTGTGAACATGCCTTCACTTTGAGAGCTCATAACTTACTCATTTCTAATCCAAATTGGCATATCATACTATCAATTTTTAGCCATCTGAGTCTAGAATCCAACGCAACAAACAGCTCATCAATCTGATGTCTGTGGAGAGAGTTATGGCCCATTTTGTGGGACCTACGCGGACTGTCTTATAGTCGCAAGTTTTCGGCTTATCCTTTCTTCCTAGAGCCTATCTAAAGTCCCTTTGAGTTGTATTACGACCCAAACCTCCTATCCTCATCCCTAGGGAGCCCCCAAGCCCATCCAAACTCTAGATAGACTCTCAAACTCTCCCACAACTTGGACTCTCTCTCTAACTCGGGATTGGACTCTATCTCTATCTAAAATACATCCTAGGACTCTCTAGGGGATAGAGGAAGGCTACCACTACGAGGAGAGATCCCTGGAGGCTCTGCTCACGAGGTCCCATCGTCCCCAACGCAGAGAGGAAGTTGTTCTTCACGTTTTCCTCCTCTCTCTCTCTCCTCTTTCTCTCTCATATCGCCTCCAGGACCAGCAGTGCTTGCATGGCTTGTGGAGATCGAACCAGGCCAGATCTCTTCGAGGTTTCTTCATCAAAGTTTCTCCCCACAGAGCCCTATTCAACCTCGAAGTGGAATCACGTCGATTGGTGGCTTGTGCGAAAAGTTACAGCAGATTGATCTTCACTTTCTCTCTCATATCGAGATCTGCACATGCGGGATTATCGTCTCTTCCACAGCCCAAACCAGGCCAGATCTCTTCAAGATGTCTTCATGTAAGTTGTTCATGACATCCTCCTCTCCGACCTCCAACTAGAATCACATCAAACAGGGGCAGTATCTGTTTAGTTTTGATTTTTAATTTCTTTTCCATGTTTTACACATGTATACATGAGTTAGGATTCCTCCTTCTCCTCTTCCATGATTTCTCCCCATGCATATTCCTCCCCACGTTTTCCTACTACCCAAGGGGTTTAAAAACCACCCCCCAGGTCCGTTCCCTCCATGCTCCACATCTTTCTTTCATTTAAGAATAGCTACTACACTTAACATAGTCTAACAGGGTTTTATTTCTTGTTTTCGTTGTTTTGGCAGGCACCCAAGCGAAGATCCACGAGCGGCTCTTGTCCTCTAGCCGGCCGAAGGGAAGGAAGAAGGTCCCGACCATCATTCTCCCGCACTGCAGAGGACGCGGCAGAGGAGGGCGACGTGACAGCATAGACGCGCCCTGTACGAGCGTCGCGATAACAGCCCATCGTGACGGGGTCACCCGTCGTGATCTTAGTCAGTCCACTGTCCTCTTTCCTGTTCCTAGCATAGTTAGCTTACTTAATTCTTATTTATGGCAACTATCTAGGTGGCGATCACATTCCTTATTTCCATATTATTAGATTTAATATCCTGTTGCGTGTCTTTGGGGTGCACATTCCCCGTGATTACACCTTTTGGCGATCACGGTGGGACCTTCAGTGCTAGCTTCGCCGATTTTGCTTGTGTGCTTGCCATGATGATCTGTTTATGTGCTTATTAGATACCCTGTTAGGTTTGTCCTGTGTCTTTCTTGTCCTTTTATTCTCGGTTGTTAACGCGGCGCATCGCGCCACCGCGATAGCATCGGGCCGCCCTGATAGCATCGCGTCCATAAGGGCGGACGCTACTACAGGTACGTGTTCTCCCTCTTCCTCATGTGTTGTTCCTTCACTGAAGGTGTATCCATGTCTTCCCCATGTTGTTCTGCTATGTATATTCGCGCTTCTGTCTGTTAGAATCCTGCTAGGGCTCGACTTTTCCTTTTATTTCCACTATACGTTCTCGGTTCTTGTCGCGGCGTATCGGGTGACCGCGACCTGGACGCGCCGGTGGTCGGGGACGTGACTATAGGTATGCAGTGTATGTTACTGTTTTCCCTCCATGCATCAGTTTCTGTCTATCTAGATAGCTACACTGTGTTGTTTACTTCCTTCCGTGATTCTATTGTGCTTTAGGTTAGTCTGTTTGTTGCTGTTTGCGTGTGACTGTGGGTTTCTGTGCCCTGTTGCTGTCGCGGCCGAATCTTTGGTCACGATAAGGTCGCGGCGGATTTGGTCGTCGCGACGTCAGCAGAGACCTGCCAGTCACTATTTGTTAGTTTAGGTTAGACTTGCATGCACTTTGGTGCACCTAGGCTCATGCATACACTTCTGATCCGTGCTGATTAGGTTTTCCTCCTTGGTAGAGCAGACCCTCTCACCTGCGAGTACTCATGGGCTGACCAGGGCCGCCTACCGAGGGCCTCTGTAAGTCCCCGTGGTCGTACGCACGTTGCGGTTCGCCGGGCTGGTTGTACCCGTTGTACCCATAGATCAGGCTGTATCACGCGTGAGTTGTGTGTTCCCCCTTAGTCATCCCGGAGTACTTGAGTACACACCCATTAGGGTTCCTCTTTATCCGAGTGCAATTCAATTAAATCAATCCATTAAAAGGCTAAGTGATAACCCTAAAATCATAACGCATATCATGTTAACTTGGGTGTTTGCTTGAGAACTCTCTTTCTCATCCCCTTCTTGTGTGATCTTGATTGTTGTTGTACCCCTTATTTGTATTTTAGTGTATCCTTTTAATTCCCCCATTTCTCATCCTCTCATGGCTCCTTTCCACTTCACATATCCTCCAACCTCTCCTCCTCATGCAGACCCCTTGTCTCATGAGTCTATTCCAAATTCGGCCCAGTCTAGGGCCCATCGGGCCGACGAGAGTGTCGTTTCCCACTTTGTCCCGTCACCATCCTCCTCTAATGAGACCGCCGAATTGGAGCGCCTCCTACTTGAAATGGGCTCTGACCAGGCCCATGAATTGTTATCCACCTTTGCTCTGCGGTCTTCTTCCAGGATGGGCCCAACAAGTCCACATTATCCTGCTCATTCAAGATCCACCCACCTTGTCATTCCCGGATCGGGCCATTCTTCTGTTCAGCCCACATCATTACAACCGGCCCATTATGCTAAATCTGACCCGGACCTTGACTCTCGACTCCGCTCTCATTCCCAAGCTGGCCCTCACTATCCACAATCCACTTCGGCTCAGGACTTCCAATCCGAGTTCGAGTCCATGAAGCGAGAGCTCAGTGACTTGCGGAGGTAGTTAAAGCCAAAACCTTCCTTCTATGATACTCTCCCTAATTTCCGTGGTCTCTGAATCCCTCCACCTTCTCACCTCCCTGTTTATCGCAAATACAATGGGGCTGGAGACCCTTACATCCATCTGAAGGATTTTCTCTATGAGTCGGTGTCCTATCAACATGATCGCCGCTTATAGGCTTATCTTTTTAGGCGGTCATTGGATGGGCCTGCTCTGGAGTGGTTCTATTCCCTGCCTCTCAATGAAGTCGAGGATTTTGAAATTGTCAAGGCCAGATTCGTACAGCAATATCAAGACCGGGCCGGGCACGAGTATTCAATGGCCGATCTGGTGGCTGAGCAGATGAAACCCGATGAAGATTTTGCAATCTATGTCGACCGGTGGCGTCAGATGTCCGCGCATGTCCAGATGCACATCCCAGAAGAGGAGAAATCAAGCTTATCATTGCTAATGCAACGCCCATGTACCGCCACATCCTGGCTATGAACGACATCACATCCATGCAACAATTATACAGCTATGCTCGCTTTGTTAAAACCCAACTCCTTGACTCCCCATGCCATCCATGTTTGAGGCCCAACAACCAAATTCTTCATTTCAAGGGGCCACTTATGAGGGAGTCCAAACCCAGGCCCAAGTTGATACCATCCACCACCCCACGCCTTCCCACTCCACTAACCACCATGCACCTCCACCTGCATATAGCCAACTCGCCCTGCTTCCACAAGAACAACCACCTCGTCCATGCCGCAGCACCCTGCCGTCCACTACCCAGCCATCACGACATTCACTTGGCCCAAAGCGAACCCATTATCATCTGTTGCCTGAGTCCCTCTCTGATGTTTTCACATCCCTGATGTCCATTAATGCATTGCAACTCCCTCCAGAAAAGCCAAGCTGGGACATGACAGTGGACCGATCAAAATTTTGCCCATACCATCGCCATCCGGGGCATACAGTCGCAAACTGCTGCGAATTCTGGGATGTAATATGTAATTTGGATCTAGAGCAGAAGATAAATTGGTCTGAAATGCACAGGCTCATCTTGCATTGTCAAGAGAAGAGAAAAGCACAAGACCAGGGGCAACAGTCCTCCCCATCGCAGGCAGCGGAACAGCCGCCCGAGTAGCCAGCAGCGCAACCAAGACAGCCAGCACAAGTATCAAGGCAGTCGTCATCTCCACCATTTCAAGGCCAAGGCACTTCTTTACTTATCCTCCAAGTGCACCATCCTCTCCGTCACAACCTCAACAACCCCCTTCACCAACCTTTACTCAGGCTAGCACCACCACACCTCCCCCCGACACCGCGTCACGACACGACGACAAGCTATCAGCTCGACGTATTGTGTCGGTACACCGTCGGTCATCTCCACCAACGCCGCAACCCACTAATCCCTCATCTACTCTAAACCCTACATCCTTACCCATTTCCATTCTCTCTATGCCACCACCACCTATGCCTGAGCATACCACCATCACAACACCAAGGCTCGAGCAAGCTCCACTCACCTCTGAGCCCGAGCAAGAGTTTCCTACTCCCAAGAGTAAGGCTGCTTCAGCCTCTGAGTTGGAGGAAGAGCTCTCTCCGCACTATCCTATCCTTGCCATCATCCGATCACCTTACATCAAGCCCTCCGCATCTGACGAACCCACCATAGCCACCATACATCCCATCACCATAATCAACCAATGGAGCGGATGTGCACTACCAGCAGCATGCCTTGAAACTACTTCCCCTATGCAAGATGGACCGAGTAAAGGTAGCCCAGTTCCGATCATGTGTTTTGACCCTTACAACTACATCAGTCGCATGTCGGTCTACGTCCTTATCTCGGGCACATTCGGGAAGGATGAGCCTTCATATCCTCAGAAGATGACTATCAAAAGAGTTTCCAGGCACTAGTGCCAGCCAGATCCAAAGCGGGGACGGTAGCCATTACATTGCTTATCGGAAATGCTACCATCAATGCCATCATCACTCCTCGCTCAGTTATATTGCATATGGCTGGTCAAGAGAAGGGGTTCTCAACAAATGTCGTGCTATCTCATGCATCTGCTAAGGCTATCATGAACCAATTGTCGCTTAAGGGGCAAGAAGTCGTGCTGCCCAAAGCCTCCAAAGCCCTCCTTGCCAGGGTTCAACCCGACCAGGGGCTCATTGCTATGTCACCAAAAACACTCAAGGTTTTGCCAAGAGTCCTTTGCAATTTGCCTCAGCCTGTCAGTCAGTTGGTCATGCTAGTGCCATCCATCACACTCCCAGAAGCCTCCCCTCTTCAACTGTCAAGGGAGTTGGTCTTCATGCCAGATTGTCAGGCCAAGATGCCAAGTCTCAAGCTTATGGTGCCGCGCATCAAGTTCCCATGGGTCTGCACTATCTACCTATCAAAGGAATCCTTCTTAATGAAGATGCCTACTTTTGGCATTCCCCCATGGGTGTCTATAAAGGTTGGATATGCAAATGATAGCCAAGGGGCAAGTGCGCACACGACAGTCATGACGACTATAATTGATGAGAGAGTCGTGTGGCTGCAGAGAAGAGCGAGGCCATCTGCTGCCTGGTCCCGCTATTTAAGAAGACATGTCAAGAAGAAACCGTCGTATCTGTCTGTGAGAGCAAAGAAGTTGTGGCGTCACAAGAAGAAATCTGCCAAGAAGCAAAGGAGGCTGAGATCAAGATTGAAATTCTTCAAGAAAAATATCGATCTCCTTATCTTGTCATCTCCTGACCTTGATCTTTCAATACTACTCATTTTGGTCAATCTGGTTCCCAGAGGAGGTGCCCGATCTCCCAATTCTGGACTGGTGCCGCATTATTCCCCTCCTACTCCTTTAGGGTCTTTGGACCCTCACTTATCTCTTCCTCCTGAGCCACCCGATCACCCTCGAGGTTCCCAGGTTTTCTCTCCATATCCATCTGGGTCACCTGACTTTCTTCCTAGTGCTCAGGATTCCCCTTTTCCTCTTTCACCCAAGCCTCCTGATTGTAGGCCGGGCCTACATCCTTCAGGGACATCCAATCTTGGTCCTGATTCCCTTCCTTCCACTTAACCTTCTGATCCACTAGATCCTCCACCCTCCATTCTACAGTTCCTTCCTCCAACCCCTCCTGCTCACGGGCCTGACCCGATTCCTCCCTCACTCCCTATTCGGGGTCCTAACCTTTTTTCTCATTGTTTCCGAGGCTTTAGCCCTCACTAGCATTTTTTTTACTTCTTTGTAAATCCTTTTTGTTGGAGAGTTTTTATCCCTCATATTCATGTAGAGTCTTGTCTCCCTCTTATTTGTGTTGAGCTGACTCCAATTCTTGCCACCCCTATTTTTTACCTTTTCCTGCAAATGAGCTAATTCAAATCAACCAAAATCAAAGTTCAAAGACTAATGCAGGTCGTTCTTTCAATAAAGGGGTCGCATTGTGCACCAAATAACCATGTAAATATTTGTTTGAACACAAAGAACATCAAAGAGAGTCATCTCAGTTCACAACAAGAGTGGTTGAGTCAGTCTTAGGTTTATTTTGCTTTTGCAGCACTCAAGCTAGAGATTACTCCGCGCTAGGAGTCTGACATCTCTTCCCCTGTCATTAAAAGTCACTTTAAGCAAGGATCACCACACACTCACATGGCAACCTTAGTCGGCTCCTCTAGCAAACATCGCTTCTATTTAAGCCATACCTAGGTGGTGCAAAAGTTGTTCTCTTCTTTACTCGGTCGAAGTGTAAAGGCAAAAAGACTATTTAGGCGAGGCGACCGACCGAAGCACACCTTGCTGAGAGGACATCTCAAATATGGATGGTCAATCAGGCCTGCAAAAGAAAAGCCAAATAAAAGTGAGAAGAAGAACAAATGAAAGAAAATCAAGGAATAGGGGCATGGCAAAGAGTGGCAGTATAGTTCCCCGCGGGACACCCTTGAGCCCGGTCGTACGCATGCCCCAAACGAGAAACAGGCACAATAAAGTGACCAAAAGTCCCTCCTCAACAGATTGAACCTCTAAGAGGTATGCCGTGGAAGGAAGCTAAGCCTAATTTGTCCTTTAAATCCTACACTAGACTTATCCCCAAACTTTCTTCTCTTTCTCTCTATAAGGCTGGGTCGTCTCCCGGGTATGGCCTTTGTAGTGGCACCGCAAGCTAGGGACAACCATCTACAGGACGCCACCATCTTAATGCACATCCGACCTTTTGGTGGTCTTTAATGAAAGGGGAATGAATGAGGACCCCTTGCCAGTAGTTTGATCTTGCTTTAGTGCTGTAGTAGCAAGAGTGAGTACATTCCGTCTCACGTGTCTTTTTAGCAAGGGCTAACGTCGGCTTTAGGCGTTATTCAAAATCTAAAAAAAAAAATCAAATATTGCCAAAAATCTCAAACAATCAAATATTTTCAAAAATCCAAAAAAAAAAAAATATTGCAAATATTTTCAAAAATACAAAAAAATTTAGATATTGCCAAAAATCTAAAAAATTCAAATAATTTCAAAATTAAAAAAAATCAAATGTTTCAAACTAAAAATAAAAAAAGTGAGCAGATCTAATCATACATGCTAAGTGTGCAGGTACATTGGCTCCCAAGTATTGATCGCTCAAATCTCCACATTTCTTCAATACTTTTGTCTGAGTCTTGCTCACATCATCTTTACGATCTGTCTCTCCTCCTCAGTTCCATCCATGATTTGAATTTCAAACTCGTTATCCCACCAAGTCCTTCCCAAGTCCCATACATATTCTCCCTCAATGGCTCCATGAGAGGACTCTCTATGTGTGAACCTGGTTGTTCTTCAGTGCTTTGTTTCAATCATGTGGATGACTGAGTTGTTTATGCGTGTTGTTGTTAGCTTGTTTAGTGCTTTGTTTATTGCTTCATTTACACAAAAACCAAAAACAAAAAAATCAGAAAAAGCAAAACCCAAAAAAATGGCGAGTTCTGCGCTCCACAGGTAAGTTTAGGTAAGTATCCCTAACCTTTCTCCCTTGCATTACTATATGGTACTTATGCTACTATATTATCTCAAGGACCGGCTGGTTTTCAATGTGTTTTGGGATCTGAGTTCCCCTTCAACAAAAACAGTGATGATCTAGGTGCACATTGTTAATCGCTGGATAGGCCGTTGAGTTAAATAAGTTTGGGGACGATAGATTCAGGCCTACACTGCGGTTGCAGGTAGTTTCTTGACCATTCTTATTCGGCTTAGCAATATTATCCTTGAGTATTTTCTATTTCTCTTTCTTTCTTTGCATATTGATTTGATGATTTCTTTTATTTTAGCCCAGCATGCATCATGTAGGACTTTGAGCTTCATGCCTCATGATTTGTCAAAGGTTGCTTCCCTGGTGATGGTCAATCAAGCTTAAGTTTCTTGAACAAGAAATCCTATTCCACTCGTAATTTGAAGGTCTTCTTTGAGCTAGCTAGTCACTTGGTTGAGTTGGCCAGTACGACTCCTGTCTGGAATTTACTCCCTCATTTCATCCAAACCAGCTTAAATATTCCCCCCTGATCCGTCTTGGTTGCGAACCGCTCTCAGGCCTGGAGTCATCGTGACCCGCCTGGCACGCACATGTCCTCCCAAGATGAAACCTGCAGGCCAATCGGCTAGGGTACCTCTTAATCAAGAGGTTGATCATCCTTCTTTTGCTTTCCTTTTTTGTCGTTCCAGACAAAAGCCGTCCGTGCTCGCCCTTCCTTGTGGTTTGTTCGGAGTCTTCCTGAGAATTTCTATCACTTATTCGTTGTGACGGGTGTCTCTTTTACCTTGATGCCCACTTTTCAGTCCACTCTTCTTCATCCTCGCTCCATTCCATTTCATTACACTTCACTCTCTTTCCGCTTCGCTCCCTTGCAAAGTGGGCATCAAGGAGGGGCAATCTGTAGACACCTGTTTTTGGCCTATAAGTTGGGCATATTTATTGTTCATATCATTGATGTCCCAAATTGGTCATCACTTTGGAGTCCTTATTTGGCCCATCATGATCCCATTGACCCTTAATTTCAAGCCCATTCTCAAGCCCATGGCCAAGATCTACTTGAAACATCAAACTGTGCAATCTGCCCAATCCTATGAACATGCCTTCACTTTGAGAGCTCATAACTTCCTCATGTCTAATCCAAATTTGGCATATCATACTATCATTTTGTAGCCCTCTGAGTCTAGAATTCAACTCAACAAACGGCTCATCAATCCGATGTCTGTGGAGAGCGTTATGGCCCATTTCGTAGGACCTACGCGGACTGTCTTATAGTCGCGACCTGGTGCATGGTCGCGACAAGAACGCGGCCCCACAATCCGACGCGACAGTGCCATGCACGTAAACACGTTTTTACGTGATTTTTGGCTTATCCTTCCATCCTAGAGCCTATCTAAAGTCTCTTTGAGTTGGATTACGACCCAAACCTCCTATCCTCATCCCTAGGGAGCCCCCAAGCCCATCCAAACTCTAGATAGACTCTCAAACTCTCCCACAACTTGGACTCTCTCTCTAACTCGGAATTAGACTCTATCTCTATCTAAAATACATCCTAGGACTCTCTAGGGGATAGAGGAAGGCTACCACTACGAGGAGAGATCCCTGGAGGCTCTGCTCATGAGGTCCCATCGTCCCAACGCAGAGAGGAAGTTGTTCTTCACGTTTTCCTCCTCTCTCTCTCTCCTCTTCTCTCTCATATCACCTCCAGGACCAGTAGTGCTTGCACGGCTTGTGGAGATCGAACCAGGCCAGATCTCTTCGAGGTTTCTTCATCAAAGTTTCTCCCCACAGAGCCCTCTTCAACCTCGAAGTGGAATCACATCGATTGGTGGCTTGTGCGAAAAGTTACAGCAGATTGATCTTCACTTTCTCTCTCATATCGAGATCTGCACATGCGGGATTATCATCTCTTCCACAGCCCAAACCAGGCTAGATCTCTTCAAGATGTCTTCATGAAAGTTGTGCACAACATCCTCCTCTCCGACCTCCAATTGGAATCACATCAAACGGGGCAGTATCTGTTTAGTTTTGATTTTTAATTTCTTTTCCATGTTTTACACATGTATACATGAGTTAGGATTCCTCCTTCTCCTCTTCCATGATTTCTCCCCATGCATATTCCTCCCACGTTTCCTACTACCCAAGGGGTTTAAAAACCACCCCCCAGGTCCGTTCCCTCCATGCTCCACATCTTTCTTTCATTTACGAATAGCTACTACACTTAACATAGTCTAACAGGGTTTTATTTCTTGTTTTCGTTGTTTTGGAAAGCACCCAAGCGAAGATCCACGAGCGGCTCTTGTCCTCTGGCCAGCCGGAGGGCAGGAAGAAGGTCCCGACCATCATTCTCCCGCACTGCAGAGGACGCGGCAGAGGAGGGCGACGCGATAGCATAGACGCGCCCTGTACGAGCGTCGCGATAACAGCCATCGTGATGGGGTCACCCGTCGTGATCTCAGTAAGTCCACTATCCTCTTTCCTGTTCCTAGCATAGTTAGCTTACTTAATTCTTATTTATGGCAACTATCTAGGTGGCGATCACATTCTTATTTCCATATTATTAGATTTAATATCCTGTTGTGTGTCTTTGGGGTGCACATTCCCCGTGATTACAATTATCTCATTAAAACACCTTATACATGATCATACAATGTTACAATATAGTTCAGCACTCTACCTGTGTCAGAAAAAAGGTAATGGACTACTTCCATCATTTTTTTTCTTACAACTGACACCCCATGACCACCCGTTTATCCACCACTATACATGTGTATTTACATATTATATACTTATTTACAATACTATAATCACTTCAGTTGTTCGGGTCTTTGGGATCGATTCCACTTCTGGGTCCATAACTGACCCTTCTGAGTCTTCACGTGGTGCATCTTGATCATGATATATTCGTGAGCTACTTCATGAACTGCATCCCATAGTTCTTCAACTTGATTCAGTAGCATTTCTTATGTTATTGTAAGCCAATCTAGTAATTCTTGAATTGCAGTGACACATTAAAGAACTTGGGCTACATCTTCTGCTCGTCCATAACCTACTAAAATTGGAACCCAATCTTTAATCAATGAATGAAGGGCTCCCTGATCTCGACTGTATTCTTCCCCATCCAGCCGCCATGCTTGCAGAATCTCAAGCAATCGGTCCCTAGCGTGTCCAGCCATTATGCTGAAATAAATGAACATGAGAATTTATATAAATCAAATCTATAAAATCCCCTAGTTTGTCACACAATCCCACTGGCTCAAATCCCACCTCACAGGTTATTTAGAAGACCTTAGGCGATAATCCTAGGATGGACTACTTGCAAACCGTTGCTCTGATACAACTCAATCTGTGACGCCCCGAGCGCATCAGAAAACCCAGGTGCACCAGAATGTCATTCGATTAAGTGAACAACATGCAGGTAGAAGGAAAACATGACATTATATCGACACATAACAGTCTTATATTACATAGTCATAGTTCTTTAATTGGTAGTAGGTACCAAGTAACTGCACATAAGAGACAAAAGAAAAGTATAAAAGTGATTCTTCTGGTCTACTCCTCAGTCCCTTGCTCGCCCTCATCCTTGTCGGTCTCACTAGAACCTAGAAAAGTGTTGTAATCACATTATGAGCTAATTGCCCAGTATGTAAATTCACACTGCCCGAGGTTTAAGTGATTAAGACATTAAAATAGTGGTACATAAACTGATGAATAAGTATACTGAAAATTGACATAGTAATGAGAGAGTATATCAAGCTTAAATAGAACACCTTGAATCATGTGTTGCAAGAATGTCACTGTAAGGATGTTAGGCATGTACTATCAAGTAAATGATAAAATTAGAAACAAGAAGACTCAAGTAAAGCAAGTTATAAGGGTAAGTTCTCAAGAAGTGAGAATTTTTCATGTATTCGAACAACTAGATATTGAGCATCAAGTATTCACATCTACACTATCTAAAACCAGATATCTAGTAAATTTAACATGTCCTTTAGGTGCAATGCCACACCAGACCATTCACACTCCCATGGGCACAAGTACTTTTGGGTGCTCTGCCCAGGACCAGGCCAGGGCCCTTTAATTGGCTCATTTTAGCATTGTAAATCTACGAGAGATCTAGAGATCTCAAGTTCTAGACATTGCAAGTGAATTTTCAAGAAATATGAGACAAGTTAACATGTAAGAGTTGATCCATGAATACTTTATAAATCACTTTTAGAAGAGTGAGTAACTTAATAATTATTTTAGGTAAATCTGAAATTTAATATACCATAATTCATGTAAAAGTTATTTCAAGAAAGAACTCTGATTAACAGGGTGTGTCGACCTGAAACACTGAGTGTGTCGACCTGAGTTACTAAGTGTGTCGACCTGAGTTACTAGAAACAAGGGTTAGGTTGACCTGAAAACAGGGTACGTGTCAACCTGATGAAAGAGTGTGTCAACCTGATGAAAGAGTGTGTCAACCTGATGAAAGGGTGTGTTGACACACTTAAGAATGTGTTGACACACTGAAGAGCATGTGTTGACTCTCTGAAGGGTGTGTGTCGACTCTCTGAAGGGTAAGTGTCGAGTCTCTGAAGGGTATGTGTCGACTCTCTGAAGGATAAGTGTCAACTCACTGAAGGGTAAGCGTTGACACTATTCTAGCTTTTCAAAACCTACTAATCAAAGAGATTGGTCTTAACAGAATTTAACCTTGTCTTCTATTAAAGAACATGCTACAGATATCAATATCAAGTTTTGAGAAAATAATAATCAGTTCTAATTTCATAAGAAAGTATAGAGGTTTGTGATGGTACCAAGATAAATTACATAAATATATAAATGATCCAGAAATCACATGATGGACTTTAAAGTGAAACTTCGGATGAAATATTTGTTTCTGATCTATATCAATTGAAATTCTTGATTATAAACTTGATTAAGGATCAAGGAAATATTACTATCTTATAGGTAATGTGAAGATACCTACCTTGTATTTTCTTCCTTCTTTTATTTCTTCCCAACAAAACCTAGCTGGCCTTTACTCCTCCTACGGAACTCTTCTTTCCTGGTGTTTCTTCTTCTTCCAATGCTTCCACCTCCAACCCCTTTCTATCTATACATATATATACTTGCACATGCATGCTAAACACTTCCACACTCTCACACGTAACTTTCTCATCATTGCATCCACTTTCTCTTAACACCTCACACACTCATGCATGTTACACTAACAAGCACACACCTACACGTATGTATGCACATGCAGAAATGCTTATCCCTTTCCTTGATATTATTTTATCATTTCTTTTGATACACACACATATGTTTACACTAATGCATATGTACACTCTTACACGTGCCCACCACTACCTACACATGTTCACACTTGGATGCAAGTTACTTCTAGGTGAAGAAACAATTAACTTACGTAAACAAGTTACGTAAATAAATTGTTATACATTTAGGTCTCTTTGAAACCTTAATTTAATATTTAAATAACATCCTATCAAAATGAAATTTCAACCGCAGTTTAATTACAATGTGGTAAGTTTTATAGTAATTTTTATTTGATTTTCTGAAATAAACATTTATTAGATACAAATTGTCCTAAAAATAGATAAATCAGATTTACCTCATTAACCATGCATTAGAAATTCTCATTATTCATACTTTTGGAATCAACATATTTTTATGGTAATTATGGTAATTTCAAACTTAAATTTTGTTACCAAAATCCAGTGACACCTTATCGGTGTACATATGTCTGGAGATGGTACCGACATGGAACAATGTAAATCTTTGAATGATTTTCTAGTGCAAACATGCTAGACTTATAGCTTCATACTGGTATTAATTTGAGGTGTCACAGATTCCCACTTTGAGCTCGATGCTTAAACTATCAATCTTCAAATAGACTTAATTTAAAGAAATCAAAATATCAAGTTAGGGGGTCCAAAATGTGAAATACTGGTCCGATCAATGACCTGATCAGTCTAACACGATAGGGGTGGTAAGAGTGATGTGAAAGAACTAATAGAATCCAAATCAGATTCTTGGTTTGAGCTTGACGCTAATACCAATCTTCAAATGGACTTAGTTTAAAGATACCAAAATATCAAGCGGGTGGTCCAAAATGTGAAATATCGATCTATCGATAAGTCGATCGGTCCAACATAACTGAGGTGGTGAGAGTGACATGGAAGAACTGACGGAATCTAAATTAAATTTCCTGTTTGAGCTCTGTAGCAACCTGAATTTTTGCAAAAAATAAATAAAATAAAATTTAAATAAAGAATTAAAACCTAGCTAAATGGATATTTAAACGAAAAGAGCATTAAATAAAACCCATTAAATGGAAAAGAGTAATGGGCTTTCTTAATGGATCCTCTAGAATTTATTGGGTCAAAAATATGAATTTGCAAGGGGAGAATAATAAGAAAATACCCTAAATTCGGAGTTTAATTAAATCATAATTGGAAAGGGGTTATTAAAGCAATAAAAGTGGCAATTAGAGTTGGAATTGGATTCCTAAACCTACCCCATATAGTCTAGCACGAATTTAGATACTATCCTAACCCAATAAGAGATTGGAAAGCAAGAGAAGAAAGGTGGAGTTAGGAAATCTCGGAATTAAGAGGAATTTGAGTAGTAGTAGGAATAGGAACTTGTGTTTACATAAATACACCTCTTAAACCCCCTTGGCCGACCCTATCTCGTTGCCAAAGGTGTTGGACGTGGAGAAGAGGCCAAGGAGGAGAGGATCTCATGGGGAGAAGGAGTTCTTGAAGCTTCTTCCTCGTTCTTGGAGTTCTAAGCCCTAGAAGATAAATCGAGTCAAAGGTAGGCATTCTCACAAGCATAAAATATGAAACTTTTCTGTAAGATGTCTCATCTATCAGGAACAAAACCCTCAAGTTTCATAATTTTCCATCGAGCATATCTTTAGTTCTTGATTTTCATGTTCTGCAACTTACATGACCCTGAACCCTCTTCTTAACTCTTGATCTCCTTGTATACCCAATCCCATGCTACGAAATTTTTATTGTAGGAACCGATGCATGTTAGGCATCTTTTGCCCCTGAAAGCCCTAATTTGTTGAGCATGTTGCTCGAATTAAATCAATCTTGCTCTCTGTGTCATGTTCTATATTACTCGTTATTGTTCATGCTCAAACCATGTTCAAACCCTGCTCTCTTTCTAATTCCTATTTACTGGAAGTACTCTCGTCTGTCTAGTTTCATTTGCCACTGGTTTCGTGATTTTTCATCATGTATATAATTAGTTATGATTTTCTAAACAATCCTGTATCAAAATTTGAATGTTCTGGTCCGCAATCTAATGTCTGGTCTGACTCCTGTCAGAGTCAGGCGCAGACCACTAGATCGCGATTGCCCGATATGTCGCCTTCTAGGGTCCGATTGCGACAGCCTACCCGTCGCGACCAAGAAGGCGACAAGTAAGCCGTCGCGTTTCCAGTACCTGATTCGCAAGTCCTGTCGCGACCCTTTCCCGCCTCTGTCGCGTTCACAAGGCCGTCGCGACAGTACCCATGTCGTGATCTGCCTATCCCTGTCGCAATCCTCATTGGCCCATGTCGCGATACGCCTTTTTACAGTTATACCCCCAGTAAAAACTTGTTTAAAAAAATGGAGCTACATTGAATGATTAAAAATACATATTCACGACTTATTTCTAGCTATGATTTCTCTTACACATGCACACACATGAACCATCCATATGTGGCTGAAATTTGACAGAAAATATCTCATAATGTATCTGGTAAATTATTACAATAAAAGTATGTTAATTGCCCTATTTTAAAGGACTTGTATTTGTTTCCTGCGTTGTTATATACCGTTATCGACGCTCCACTGTTCTAGAATTCCTCTAGAACGTCGAGCACCTGTTTTATATACACATTTTACTTGGCTTGTGGTGAACTCTCCGTCGGATATTCCTTTCGCCGGACTAGTGAACTCTTGCACAAGGCCTCCGTAAGTCTCCTCTGATCATGGATTCCCACATGGTCGACGAGCCGGTTGTACCCTAACACCCATTACACCTTTAGGGATCGATATGATCCAAACGGCTATTAGAAGTTCGCTCTTACCTTGAATCACGTCGAACCTCTGGACTTGTGCATAACATGGCCAGCGGAAAGATCGTGAATTCCACCTGACTGCCGATACGACGTGCGCGTGTTGTGCAACTGTTACTATCGCCTGTTTACTCGTCGCATTACGTGCAATGACCACTAGCTCTCATCTGTACTCTAGTCGCTCGTCTATTCACGATCACTTTACTTTCTCGTCTATTCATCTAGTGCTCTCATCTACTTCTTGGTACTCTATATTGGCCATTGACTGATTGTCTAAAGATAAACAATATAACCAATGCCTGGCAATATATAAAGGCCAGATCTGGTCCTGGGATGTGCGCCCGAAAGTGCTAGTGCCCATGGGAGTTAAATGATCAGAGTGTTTTGGCATTACACTCAAGTGCTATCTATCTCGACTATCTATATGACATTCAAAACACAAACGTGCTATACTCTCTCGATGTCTAGAATGACAAACAAGTGCTATACTCGTCGTGCTATTACCATACTTGTGCTAGTTGTGCTATGGCCATCTTGCTATTCGTGCTATATTCGATACTTGTGCTATTTTGGAAACTATACTCGATCTCATGCTATTGTGCTATCCTGTTACATGTGTGCTATCTCTTGCTATATTTTGACTCTCTTGTACCTGCTATCTTTAGATACTCTGCCATTAAATGCGTTAACTATTTAAAGCCTGCTTAAGCCTGAGATTTAAGTCCTACTGGGCGTTATCGCTCACCCTACGTTATTTGATGTTGTGTTCTCAGGTGAGACCGAAAATGACACATACACTCACGAGGAAGGGAATGACCAAGAGTGAAGCCAGGAGTACCCTCGAGTCATTATGTTATCTTAGAGTTGTAGTTAGTTATTTCCTTTAATTGCAATGTAATTGGGCCCTATAGAATGGCTCTGATATTAGTGGTTGTAACTAGACATTTGAAAAGTTATCAATGAGAAAGATTTGCTTTAGTATTATTCAATGTGCAATGGTTTGATGTCTAGTACTCGCTCTATACCCTTTTCTTGCAACTGCCTTCGCGCTCCGATATTTCGCGTCGGGGCGTGACAAGCTCAGTGTTCAAATAACCAATCTTCAAATAGACTTACTTTAAAGAAACCAAAATATCAAGTGGGGGTGGGGGGGGGGGGTTCTAAAATGTGAAATATCAATCCGATTGGTGAGCCGATCAGTCCAACATGACCGTGTTGGTGAGAATGACATGGAAGAACGAACATAATTGAGTTAAATAATTAATGTTCATATCTTCTTCTTTCAAATTTATAAAATCAAAATTGATATGAAATTTTCTTTTTAAATAATAATTTTTATTCATACATGTCTAATATTAATTTTTGTAATATAGGATCTTCCAACCCATATAGACGAGGATGTGAATATAGAGGAATGTAGAAGACCTCTCATGAGTTTTTTTATTGTATTTAAAAATTTCTATTGTGATGGTTATTTGTTGTAGTGAATATTTATTTGGATTGTTATTTCTTTGTTAAACATGTGTAAGTAGGTGTTTTAAATATTTGTTAAATATCAATTAAAAGTATAGAAATGTTCATCGGATTCTCTGATGGAATTGAGTTTATTAAAAAATGTTCATCCGCCAGCAAATTACTTTCACATTTTCCGTTAGTTTTTTGACGGCACAGAAATGTCGGAAGATTTACTAATGGATTTTTTGTCGGCAATCTGTTGGGGAATTTCGGATGGTAGTTTCTATCAGAAATTACCCACGAATTTGTCCACAGACTTTCCATGAAAAATTGTCGGCGGATTATCCTACTGTCAGCAATTGTTGACGAATTGTGTCCTTCGGTACATCAAATTTTGATAGATTTCTAAGGGATTTCCGTTGGGGTCCCGCCTTTTCCGGTGGTGAATTAACATTAATGAATTATGTGTTCCTTCTTTATATATATATTTTTTAGATACAATTATTTGTTCGCACATCACCTATAGAAAAGAGTGCTAGGCTCTGAATTGATCCTTTCATGTAACTTAGGCGCAAAGAAAGTAAGAAAGATAAGACAATTAGTATCTATGGCAATTTCGAAAGAGAGCAAGATATTTATTAGAAATTATCCCTTTTGTCATTGTAGGTTGAGCTAAGATGAGGTCACGTAGATCAATAAAAAGATATGAGAGTCTAATTCCGTGTAAGTCTAATCAAGCTATAGATGTGTGTTTGTGACAAGGCACTTGAGTGAGAGCAACTGTGTCATCAAGTTAACTACTAAGATTCATATGATGTTTTGTTATTCTATTATATGTGTATTATGATAGATAATTTAAATAAATAATTAAAGTCATTATTTTAAATTATTACATGTCAAATAAGATTTAAAATAATAATAATATGTTGTTTGTAATAAAGAAAATAAATCTTTTGTATTTAGAGTATTTAAATTTATGGGCACTATATAAATTATTGTGTTCTAAGATATCCCATTAGTATTTGGGCCCAAAACCTTGGTTGTATTTGGGAAGGAATTTTAAAGTCAAAGTTTAGCTTTGAGTGGGAATTTATCTATAACTATATATTAGAAGAGACACTTTTGATTTTTGTCCGGTCCAATTCTCTTCCAGATCAACGATGACCTTTAAGTTCCATGCCATTTAATTAGTATGAATGGACAGCGCCGAATCTAACGTATGCTCTTCCAATGCGTGTCCGTTTTCCATCTCGCGGGTATGCGTCAATGGCACCAAATCTGATGCATGCTCTTTCAATGCCTTTCCGTTTTCCATCCCGCGGGTATGTGTTAGTTACATGCGTGTCGTCTTCCTTGTCGTCAATTGGCGGTGAAGCCCTATCCTCTTCCTCTTCCTCTTCCATCTCACAACCCTATTTCTATCGATCACTAAGATGAAGGAGCAGCTTCCTCTTTGGGCATCTCATAGTTTCACGTCAACAAACCAGAAGAACAATACAAACAGCTCGTGTCTCAGCAACAGTACTATGTGCATCCATGAACTATCTATCGATCACTATGACGGAGGAGCAGCTTCCCCTTTGGGCATCTCAAATTTGTAGAGTGGGCACCTATGATTCCTCCACAGCCACTAGACGATGCACTCGCCGTGGAAGAGGTGCCCACACGGCATCTTTTTCACTTCTTGCGGCGGCACGAATTCTTCATAGCACACGATGCAGCGGTCCTCTCCCTTCAGCCTGGGGTACGCCGCCTCCGACGCCGGCAACCCCTCGAAGCCCCACTCCCTCTCGTGGGCCTCCCTCGACTCCAACAGCGCCTGGCCAAGCTCTCCGCAGTCGGAGGCCCCCGTTCCATGATTCACCGGGAGGCGAAAGATGTGCACCACCCCCGTGACGTTGCACGGCGGCACACTCATCGTCTTCGCGGTGCTGTAGTTGAAGTTGTCGGAGACCCGCTGGACCAAGATGGCGAAGGCGCCCTCGCCGACAGGCCAGACTGAGTGGGAGATGGGTTGACGCGACCGCCCTCCTTGCCTTCCCTGGGCGCAAGAACTCGTATAGATCCTTGAACATGAACTCCTTGTCGAGCCGGACCTCCAAGTCCTGAAAGGCCGCGTCGCCGGACGCCCCCGAGTTGAGGGGAGCGCGCGCCTCCGAGAGGCGAAGGTGGAGGAAGACCACTGGGGGCGCCCTGGCTGGTGGGTGTGGAGCAGCGACAGGGACGGCCAGGAGCGGACGTGGAGGTGGAGATCCATGGCGGGATGAGCAGCTGCTGTGAGGGGTCAGCGGGGTGGAAGTTGGGGCAGAGCAAGAAGAGGAAGAGTATGGCAACACCCATGAGCTCCTGCCCTCTGTTGGGCACCTTCTTCTTGGATAATAGAAGCAGTATAGACTGGGCAAGGAGACTGATCTTAACGAAGCACATGACCAGGTAGAACATCCAGTGTTGGTAGCTCACAAGGAACTTTGGAAACGACATGAAAATCCATCTTCATCTCGTAGAAGTAGGACCTCAAGGAGTGGAAAAACTTGGAGGACACCGCGAACAAGGGCATGTGCTAGAGGTCAGAGTCGATGTGCAGGCTATTGTAGGCAACGTGGTGGGCATTGTGGTTGTGCTTCCACTACGCGATGTTGATGCCGGTGAGGCAGTTCTTGGACACAACATGGATGAGCCGGTTCAACGGCGGTGTCCTCATCAAGGTGTAGTGCTTGGAGTCGTGGCCAATTCACCCTGACTATATCCAGAGGAACCACATGGGTCCCCCGGAGAGGAGGTGGACCCAGGCGCTTCGCGTGTAGAGTACCCGGTACACGGCGGTTGAGAATAACACGAACATGAGGCAAGAGCGTGGTGCAGGTGATGTGGCCCTTCCTCTCGAAGAGCCCCTGCCACAAGAACTCTGCCACCAGCCGGCGGTGGTCCTTGGATGCCTATGACACCCAGAAGTTGGTGAGGTGACAGACCAGGAACCGGTCGAGATGACGCTAGGTGGACCTGTGGTGATAGGCCAAGAATGTATCGGTCGTCCTGGCCAGCGACGTTGAGCAGAAGGAGAACCCACTTGGCTAGTCCTTGGTCCTCCCCATCACGTCGTACACCTTACGTTGGATCGAGGCCCACAGATCCGACGTCGTGTTGTCCCAGCACAGTTCCTCTGACGTAATGGGCCTCCTCCCTCCTCTGCCGCCGCCATGGCCACAATGTCAACTTCGCTTCCACAACGCGCAACTTGATGATCAGATCATCCCATATAATTTAGATAAATTACATATCTATTTTGGTGATTAACAAAACTAAAATAAAAGTTAATCTAATAAGGTTTCCATGAGATTTGAGCACAGGAAATGAATCTCAAAAGATCAAGAGAAACTGGTAAGTATCTTCATCCTGTAATATTTAAAGTTCAGTGCACATAAATTTCTCTAAGTACACATCAACTCGCTTTGAAGCATAACGATTTCATAAGTCATCGCAAAGAATAACTATTTCATAAGTATCATATCGTTTTTGGGTTTACATCGATTTCGATCTCAGAACGATTCGCTAAGTGATCGCATCGATTTCGATATCATAACGATTCGCTAAGTGATCGCATCGATTTCAATCTCATAACGATTCGATAAGTGAGTATAACGATTTCAATCTCACAACGACTTCATAAGTGAGCATAACGAATTGCTCTCACATCGATTTTGTTTCACATCGATTTTATTCACAATGATTTGATAAGTGAGAACAACGATTTGCTCTCACATCAATTTTGGTTCACATCGATTTGGTAAGTGAGAACAATGATTTGCTCTCACATCGATTTTGTTTCACATCGATTTGATAAGTGAGAACAACGACTTGGTCTCGTAACGATTTGTCTCTCTCAACGATTCGATAAGTTCCACATCGATTTGGTATTTACATCAACTCGGTAACGATTTGCTTGTTGTAACGATTCGATAAGTCACAACATCGACTTGGTCAATATATCGATTTGTTCACAACGACTTGCTCATAACGATTTGCTTACACTGTCATAACGATTTTATTATGAGTATATAATGATTTGTGTGTATATCGATTTGGTTATGAACGTGCAACGATTCACATGAACAATGACTGATTCACACAACGATTCTATAAGTCATGTTCATATCGATTTCATGAGCTATAACAACTTGATATTCAAATATCTTGACAAGTCAAAGTCATCCCGCGTATTTCTCTTTTATCCATGCATTAAATATAACCGTACATTTCTCTGCACGATGCATGTCTAGATATCTTCTATTCTTATGCTTCTGTATGTAATATCTTTTTGGAAAGACAGAATGGAATTTCTATTTTAATGTATTCTCACTCTAACGTTGACTGACAACAAGAGACAGCTTAGCTGTCTACGTTTTAGCATTTAATGTGTGCAGGTCTCTGACAGCACGACTCTATACAATGTTGGATAAAGTAGAAGCTGGAGGATAACAAGAAGGATTTTCTTCTTATGTGCATGGAATGCAAAGAACCATTGACTACAAAGGAAAGCCATGCAGTCTAACGTTCTCTGAACATAGAACAACAGATACTTCAACGACTACTTTTTAAAAGAAGATATAAATAGAAGACTGGTGCCTACGTGAAGAATAGCGAAAAACATCTTGAGAATTCAAAATCAGCAAGCACCACAGAAGAGCTCAAGTCTCACTCTATCGTTTTGTTGTAGCTTTTAGCTCTCTGTGTCTAGTGTAGAACCTTGAGAGAGCTTTTGTGAACTAAGAGTGTTCTTCTTTGAGATCTTTTCCTCTCAGTCTTCGCTTTGGATCAAGCACTGTGCTATTAGCTTGGTCCAGGGGCGTTCATCCCTTGAACACATCTTTGTGTTATTCCCTTCATGTTGAAGGAAGACCTGGGGGTTCCAGGGTGTTTTTCCCTTCGTGTTGAAGGAAGACCTGGGGGTTTTAGGGTGTTTTTCCCTTCATGTTGAAGGAAGACCTGGAGGGTTCCAGGGTGTTGTATTCCTCTTCGGGTTGTGAACAGAAGACCAGCTGCGGCTGGGTGTGTAAATGTCCTTGAGGGGGACTGTACCCTTGGGTAGTGAATCCTGAGTTGTTGCTTGGGGACTGGACGTAGGACTCCTGTGGAGAGGAGGTCCGAACCAGGATAAAATCTTGTGTAGTGTGATTGCCTGCTTTATGTTTGTTGTTTTCTTTTCACTAACACTAACAATCATCGAAGTGTCTGTTGTGTGAACGTTTTTTATTATAGGTTTTAAATAACCAATTTTAAAGAATCTCATTCACCCCCCTCTGGGCTTGCTAGCTGGGCAAAAAGTGGTATCAGAGCTAGTCTCTTCGACAAAGAAGAAGATCCAACGATCTGAAGAGAAAAGATCAAATGGCAGCCCAAGGTCACTTCGAAGGTCCGTCAGTAAACAGGCCACCGCTGTTCGATGGTAAGACTACACATATTGGAAAAAAAGGATGGAATTTTTTCTACAAGGTCTTGACTATCAAATCTGGTCGATAGTTGAAGAAGGAGATCTTCTGGTTATGAATGAAAAGGATAAATGGACGGAAGATGACAAGAAGAAGATTTCTCTGAACTGCAAGGCCAAGAGTATCATATGTTGTGCTCTTAGCAAGAAAGAGTTCAACCGCATATCAGCCTGCAAATCCGCTATGGAAATGTGGGAAAAGTTAAGGATCACCTATGAAGGTACTGAAAAGGTAAAATCTATTCTGGTAACTCAATATGAAAGATTTCAGATGCAACCCGGTGAAACAATTACACAGATGTACAGTAGATTCACCGACATCACTAATGGATTGGCTGGTCTTGGTAAGACCTATCAGATGGGAGACATGGTTAGGAAAATTCTCAGATCCTTACCTGCCTCGTGGACTCCAAAAGTAACAGCAATAGAAGAGGCTAACGACTTGAAGATAATGTCGTTAGAGAAACTCATTGGGTCCCTTATGGCCCATGAGATTAACATGGAAAGGTTGGGAGAATCATCTAGCAGAAAGAAGCATTCCAATGCACTCAAGGCAGAAGAAGACACATCAGAAGAAGGCTCATATAGCCAAGAAAGCATGAACAGCAGTGAAGATGAAGAAGCAATGCTATCCAGAAGGTTACAACGCATCTTGGCTAAGAAAAAGAAGTATCAGTCCGGAAGAAGATACTTCAAGAAGGGAAAAGACTTCAAAAGGTCAGAAGTCAAAGATGCAAAGAAGACTGAACCGATTTGCTATGAATGCAAGAAGCCCGGACATATCAAGGCAGAATGTCTGAAGCTCAAGAAAACTGAGTTCAGAAAGAAAGACAGCACCAGAAGACCCAGAAGATTTAAGAAGAAAGCCATGGCAGCAGCATGGGACAACAGTAGTGACTCGGACAGCGAGTCAAGCTCAAGCAATGAAGAAGAAGAAGAAGCCAACTGGCATTCATGGCCAACGTCGAAGACAAGGTAACATCAGACTCATCTTTCTCTTCGTGCAATGAATCTGATTCTGACAACTTAGAAGAAGCTTTTAATGAACTGTATTGTAAATATAAAGAAGTATGTAAATCACTAAAAGCCAATAAGAAAAATCTCGCATGCTTAGAAAATACTAATTCAGACTTAAATCTGAAAATGAGCAAATGGAAAAACAAATTACTGAACTAAAAAGGAGAAATAAACTGTTATGTGAAGACTTGAAAAATAAAAATGAACAATTAGCGAGTTTGGAAAACCAAGAAACTGTAAATAAATTAAAACAAGAAGTTAACACTTTAACAACAGAAAACGAAAAATTGTCAAGCACACTAGAAAAATTTACTAATGGCAAAACAACATTAATATTAAAAGGTGCTAGACGGTCAGGTAAAAAGAAACATGGATTAGGTTATACTCCCCCCGATAATGAGGAAACAGTAGTATATTCTAAAACATATCCAACTCCTAAATTTGTACCTGAACAAGACACAACATATAAATCAAATTTTAAATACATTCCAACTGAAAAGATAACTAAAATGTCTTGCTGTAGCCATTGCAATAAGTTAGGACACATTAAAATATCATGTCCAACTAAACATAAAATATAGATAATTAAAAGAAAAATTGATGATACTAACCAACCAGGACCCAAAAGAACTTGGGTACCTAAAGCTTAATGTTTTTAATGCAGGGAAACCTTCGAGCATCCAAATGGTACTTGGATAGCGGATGCTCAAGGCACATGTCAGGGAACAGAAATTTATTCTCACATCTTGAAGCTGAAGAAGGAACAGTCACGTATGGAGACAATGGAAAAGGGACTGTGATAGGCAGTGGATCAGTAGGTAGTAAAAACAAAACCGTTATCGAAGATGTGCTATGCGTAAAGGACTAAAGCACAACCTTATTAGTATCATCCAGCTGTGCGATAAAGGACATCAGATCAGATTTCAAGAGTCAAAGTGCAGTATTATAAAGGATGGTGCAGTCATTTTTGAAGCTAACAGAGAAAAGAACCTGTATGTACTTTATTTGGAAGAACTAAAGGATCAGGACATATGTCTGGCAGTAAATAAAGAGTAGTCAACAGATCTCTGGCACCGAAGACTGGGCCACTGCAGCTTGGATGGCATGAGAAAGTTGATCAAGAGAAGCTTGGTGGAAGGCCTACCCAAAGTAAGTACAAAAATGATTGGTGTCTGTGGACCGTGTGCAAAAGGTAAGCACACCAAGTCATCCTTCAAGTCAAAACTGTGGTAACAACCTCTAAACCCTTAGAACTTCTACATATGGATTTATTTGGGCCAATGAGGACCACAAGTCTCGGGGGAAAGAACTTTGGATTTGTTATAGTAGATGACTACTCCAGGTTTACATGGGTTTTTTTCCTAGAACACAAGGATGATACTTTTGAGAGTTTTGTTAGTTTCAGTAAGAAAGTTTAAAAATAAGAAGTATAGCATCATTAGTATCCGATCAGATCATGGAGGAGAATTTCAGAATGAGAGCTTTGCAAAGTTTGTGATGATCAAGGGATAGAACACAACTTCTCAGCACCAAGGACACCACAGCAAAATGGAGTTGTTGAAAGAAAGAATAGAACCCTATTGGATATGGCAAGACAATGCTATCAGAATATGATTTGCCAAGGTACTTTTGGGCCGAAGCCATCAACACAACTTGTTACATAATCAACAGGGTAATGATCAGGCCAATTCTAAAGAAGACTTCATATGAGCTATACAAGCAGAAGAAGCCAAAAATCAGCCATTTCAGGACATTTGGATGTCCATGCTTTATCCACAACAACGGTAAAAGAGATATTGGTAAGCTAGACTCCAAATCAGATGAAGGTATTTTCATGGGGTATGCTTCTAAACCCAAAGGGTATAGAGTATTCAATAAATGTAGTTTATTAATTGAACAGACGGTACATGTTATTTTTATGAGACTAACCCTTCCTTGAGAAAGGAAGTAGATAGTGATGTTGATGATACAGATGAACTGTCCAAGAAGCTAAAGAACACATCTATTGAGGATAAGGAAGATCCACCCTTGGAAGATCTACAACAAAAGGATACATCACATGACAATCTTCCAAAGGAATGGAGGTATAAGAAGGATCACCCACTGGACAACATAATTGGAGATCCATCTGTTGGGGTAAGAACAAGAGGTAATGTAATTCCATGTGATTATTTAGCTTTTGTATCACAAATAGAGCCTAAGAGGTCAATGAAGCACTGACTGAGGAATCTTGGATATTAGCCATGCAAGATGAACTAAATCAGTTCAGAGAAACCAAGTATGGTCCCTTGTTCCGAGACCATCAGATCATCTGTGATTGGCACCAAATGGGTGTTCAGAAACAAATTGGATGAAGCTGGTGTGATCATAAGAAACAAGGCCAGATTGGTAGCTCAAGGCTATTCCCAAGAGGAAGGCATAGATTTCGATGAAACCTATGCACCAGTGGCTAGACTTGAGGCAATTAGATTTTACTTGCATATGCTTCTGCATTAAATTTAAAACTCTTTCAAATGGATGTAAAATCTGCTTTTCTGAATGGTTTTATAAAGGAAGAGGTATATGTAGAACAACGCCTGGTTTTGATGACATGGATTTTCCAAATCATGTTTTTAAGTTGCATAAAGCCTTGTATGGATTAAAGCAAGCACCTAGAGCTTGGTATGAAAGGCTTAGTTCATTTTTGTTAAATCATGGTTTCATTAGAGGAAAAGTAGATAGCACATTTTCATTAAGTCTAAACTTAAAAATGTGTTACTTGTTCAAATATATGTTGATGATATAATATTTGGCTCTACTGATGAATCTCTTTGCAAGTATTTTGAAAAGCTTATGCAGGGAAATTTGAAATGAGCATGATGGGGGAGCTCAACTACTTCCTCGGATTGCAAATCAAACAAGGAAAGGAAGGATCTCACATCTGTCAAGCCAAGTACACCAAAGAATTACTAAAGAAGTTTGGATTTGAAAACGTCAAGCCACTGTCAACACCCATGAGCACATCAACAAGGCTAGACAGTGACAAAAATGGTAAGAAAGTAGATCAGAAACTTTACAGAGGTATGATAGGTTCATTACTCTATTTAACAGCAAGTAGACTTGATATATTATTTAGCGTATGTATGTGTGCTAGGTACCAGGCAGATCCTAAAGAGTCTCATTTAATTTGTGTTAAAAGGATCTTTAGATACTTAGCCAAAACTCATGATCTAGGATTATGGTACCCAAATTCATGTGAAATTAATTTAGTAGGATATTCTGATGCTGACTATGCTGGATGCAAGGTAGATAGGAAAAGCACCAGTGGATGTTGTCAATTTCTTGCAGGATGTCTGATTTTGTGGTCCTCAAAGAAGCAAAATTTAGTAGCACTGTCTACAGCTGAAGCTGAGTACGTGGCTGCTGGAAGCTGTTGTACACAACTATTGTGGATTAAACAACAACTTGAGGATTATGGACTTCAGATCAAGACAATTCCATTACTGTGCGACAACACAAGTGCAATAAATCTTACCAAGAATCCAGTCCAGCATTCAAGGACAAAGCACATTGAGGTTAGGCACCATTTTATTCGTGATCATGTAGCTAATGGTAATATAAACATTTCTTTTGTAGATACACAAAATCAGTTAGCAGATATCTTCACAAAGCCTTACTTGAAGAGAGATTTATTTCTCTTAGAAGGGAACTAGGCATGTGTAAATTGTGAAAGATTTATCTGTATAAAATTGAAATATAAATTATTTCAAATAACCAAATTTTCTCTCCCCTGTAGTTAAGCAAAATCTCATTAAAATATTACTTGTTTCTTACTTATCTGAGACGGTTCGATTAATTTTAAAGTATTTATTCCTCTCGAACTGGTCACTTTGTCGTTTTCTACCATTATGGCACCTCTTGTTTCGAAAATTCACTATTATTCTTTTTGATAAAAACCCGAAATCTGTGTTACAACGATTCACCCTTCGTCTTCATCTCCTTCAACTTGCCTGAGGCGATACCCTATCGACTCCAGCATCGACTCTCTGGGATTTCAAAGCTTCCACCTCCTTCCCGCAAGAAATTTCTTGAGGGCTTCTGCTCCTTTCCTCATTCCAATCATCTAGAAACTTTCCCCATTCAAATCCATGGCCGCGTCTGGTGTATCCGGCAGCGTCGGGGGCTATGGAACTGTGTTTCTTACCGCCAAGCAGAAAGAGAGGTATACCACTTTGAAGATCAAGGTCTGTGGCAACAAGGCAGTGGATGTTGCAGACTTGGAGAAGAATGGAATGGGCAGCATCATTGCAGAAATGGAGAGGATGAAATTGACGAAGATGGCAACTCTGTCAGAGGTGAGTTATCCAGACCTAGTGAAGGCATTTTACGTTTGTTTGAAGATTGAGGAGGACGGGTCCTTGACATCCACTGTCAAAGGAACCCAGATTAAGATTACTTATGATCTTTTGGAATCTTTATTTGGAGTTTGCACCACCGGTCATAGTGGGGTTCACACTGTGGATATCCAGGCAAAGGGATTAGGGATTGTTGGTCCTGAGTACAAACTAAAGGATGGGAAGATTGACATCAACCAGCTGAACGCATTCAACCATCTTCTGCATTTCATTGTTTGCCAAATATTGATCCCAAGGAGTTCCACCTTTTCGACTTGTACTAAGGCGGACTCCGATATGATGTTCTGGGCTATCCAGAACCAGAGCATAAATATGGCTGAGGTTATAATAGAAAGGATGGAATTTGCATCCGCTCAGGTTTAGGACAAGAAGAGCAAGCTAAATGTGTCCCTACCATATGCACAACTGCTCACCAAGGTATTTCAACATTTTGGCATTAATTTGTCTGGAGCAGTGTCAGAAAAGATGGGGCAGGCTATTCGCAGCAGAAACTTGAAGAAGAGTGGATTCTCATTGGTTAATGGTGTGTGGACCAAGACCTCAGTGGCTGAGGGTGAAGCCATTATTGGCGAAGCCCAAGAAGTCCAAGAAGAGGTAGGAGAAGCAGCAGTAGCAGCAGAAGTACCAGCAGGACCAGAAGTTCAAGAGCAACATCAAGAAGTTATTAGTTCAAAAATTGCAGTGGAACAAGTAGCAGCAGCAGAGGTCAGAGCAGAAGAATCAATGATCATTGGAAGCCAGATTGAGGATATTCCTCAAGAAAAATTTGAGCCAGTTGAGCGAGCTTCAGAGGCTATCAACCCCACCTTAATTGTGGCATCTATTCTTAGAAGTGTGCTGGAATCCATTCCCAGCCAGGGGGAGCAAGAAGAAAATGTTCCAGGGGTTGTGGCATCAGGCCACATTGCAGACGTTCCTATGGAGGATGCTCTTATTGAGGAGGAGCAGTCATTTGAGAAGGAAGCACAAATCCAGGGGGAGCACACTATCAATGCCCCTGTAGATGAATTTCAAGAAGGCATTGTGGAGAGTGCCTCAGATGATGACAATGATGATTTTGTGGAGCCCGTTGCAAGGGCAACCAAAAAAGGGAAACAAGTAGCCTCCAGAGATTCCCCTCCTCACCAGGAAGCCACATCGAAGGCTGAGGCAGAAGAAGTTGAAAATCAATTTGAAGCCTCTTATTGAAAGAATAGATGAACAAGGGAAGATTTTGTGCTCTATGCAATCTGACATTGCTTCTATCTTTATAAGCCAGAGCCAGTCAGCTAATTTAGTTGGAGCTTTGGGTGCTGAGCTCCACAGTGTAAAGGAAGAACTGAGAATTAACAAAGATGTTCTAAGATCGATGAGGGACGAATTTTGCAGTATGAAGTCATCCATTTCAGTGTTGACAAATCTTGTGCGAGCTCAGGTTCCTCTTGTTCCTTCTCCTGCAGAACCAGTCCGCAGTTCTGGGCCTTTAGAGGCCGGGCAGCAAGATGATGGGTCATCAGGGCCAATTTTAGAAGAACCAGCAGGGCCATCCGGGCCACAGGTTGTTGAAGAGGTAGCAACTGTGGTGTAGGATCATGTTGAAGCTGTAAAGACTAGGACACCAGGGCCAATAGAGGATGTTTCTGGGCCATCAGGGCCAGTGGTTTCCGAGGCTGAGACTTCAAGAGCAGAAGAACAGGCTGTAGCTCCAGTAGCCCCTGCTCCTTCTCCTCTTCAAACACCAGCCCCTCCTTCACCACCATCTTCCTCCACAGCTCCTCCAGCACCTACCACCTTCAAACAACCCATGCCTCGCACCATTTCATCTCCAACACCATTTCCTTTGCAATCCTCCTCATCTCCTGTCACCTCCACATCTTCTCCTCCTCTTCCTCCTCCTTCTGTTGAAGTTCATCAAGCATCCTCATCCGCAGGAGCCTCTTCTTCTGGTCCCTCCTCTTCTGGACCATCCATTCCACCACTAGTCACCTCTCATTCCCTCCTTCACCCTCCTACTCCTCCTTCATGTATAACCATCATTCTAGAAGGTGCTCAACTTGAACACCCTGAGATCCAGGGCATCAAGGATGAATTCGAAGAAGCCATTCTTCGATCTGTTCTGAAGGTTAGCACCGATATTCATAGGAATGGCTCTTCCAGCCATGCTCCTAAGAAGAGGAAACTTTCTTCCAATCCTCCTGTTTCCTCTGAACCTCACTATCCACCTCTTTGGTTCTCCCTTACAGTTGTCACTAAAAATAAACCTCTGTATAGAGAATTTCTTGTAAAAACCACCTTTGCCACCATTCTGGATCTTCCCACTCTCCATCTCACTGATCACTTGAATACCATTCTTCCTTATACCTCTCTATATAAATCTGAACAAACCAAAATCTTTTCCAAGGCTGAAGCCAAGACTGAAGAGCAATGGGCTCGGGGACAGAAATCTCTTTACAGCCAGTTCCTTCGAGCTCAATCAGCCAGGTTTCCACCCAGGGATCATCCGTTGTCTCTCTCTGAGTGGTTCCAAATCCTTCACAAGGATACTTGGGGGCCTTTTATTCAAAAAGAAATCAAACTTATCAGGCAGTATCAGATGTACAGTAACTACTGCTACCTGAATAATCTTCCTGAAGTCCAGCTTGGCCAATTCCAGCAAGCTATTGCTGCTCTTGGTTGCCATGATGCTCACACCGAATCCATTACGGTTGACATTGCAAAATTGGAGATTCCAGATGTTGTCTTCTTGCCGCCTCTCCATTCTCCTATCATGGAATCTACAGTAGGCTCCTTGATCTTTGAAAGGGCTACTCAGGTACTGGCCATAATTTTAGCTGAAAAGGGCCTCTCTCTTTCCTTTCATAGATTTGTTTTCCTACATCAAGTCAGATATTCTTGCCCCCATTTTGGTTGAATGTGAGCGCCTCTCTCCATCCGAATGGGAAACGGCTTATCCTCTTTCTGCTGAGCAGCTTAAGGCTCTAAATGCCTCTCAGGCCAAATCCAATAAGCATTTGCTGGCAGTTGGATAGTTCCTTGACTCCAATTCTCTTCACCTTATTCAAAATTCTTATGATTTATGGATTGAAAGATACATGGTCTTTGTGGCTATGAAGAAAGATCTCCTGCAGCATCAGATCCACTATCCTTTGAAGATTGATCATTTTCTTCGGCTTGCCAGCTTCGGTTCATTCAGTACCTACAAACTTTCATTTGGCAACGTTGAATCTGACACTTTTCTGGGTACTCAGCGGCGGCTTCATATTCAAAAGATGCTACCTGACATGGGACCCTCTTACTCCATATCTTTTGGGGCTTTTTAGGCTTATTTTGAGGAGCAGGAACGCCAGGCCTTGCCAATTATACAACGACCCGCCTCTCTCTTGTCTCCTGCTTTCTACATCTCTGTAACCCCTCAAGATAAATAAAACTGTTCTTTGACCCCACTCATCTTTTCTCTTCCAGTCTTTGTCTCCTTGCGTTATCCTTTTTCTTAATGACAAAAAGGGGGAGAAATATCACACTTCTGAAATACATATAAATAAAAATAAATTCCTTTTATTTTTACCAACAAAGTTACTTAGGTTTTCTTTCAGAAGCATCTATATTTTTGTTGTGTTTTGTCATCACCAAAAAGGGGGAGATTGATGATCAGATCATCCCCATATAATTTAGATAAATTACATATCTATTTTGGTGATTAATAAAACTAAAATAAAGGTTAATCTAACAAGGTTTCCATGAGATTTGAGCACGGTAAATGAATCTCAAAAGATCGAAAGAAACTAGTAAGTATCTTCATCCTGTAATACTTAAAGTTCAGTGCACATAAATTTCTCTAAGTACACATCAACTCGCTTTGAAGCATAAGGATTTCATAAGTCATCACAAAGAATAACTATTTCATAAGTATCATATCGTTTTTGGGTTTACATCGATTTCGATCTCAAAACGATTCGCTAAGTGATTGCTTCGATTTCCATCTCAGAACGATTCGCGAAGTGATCACATCGATTTCGATCTCAGAACGATTCGCTAAGTGATCGCATCGATTTCGATCTCAGAATGATTCGCTAAGTGATCGCATCGATTTCAATCTCATAACGATTCGATAAGTGAGTATAACGATTTCAATCTCACAACGACTTCGTAAGTGAGCATAACGATTTGCTCTCACATCGATTTTGTTTCACATCGATTTTGTTTCACATTGATTTGATAAGTAAGAACAACGATTTGCTCTCACATTGATTTTGGTTCACATCGATTTGGTAAGTGAGAACAACGATTTGCTCTCACATCGATTTTGTTTCACATCGATTTGATAAGTGAGAACAACGACTTGGTCTCGTAACGATTTGTCTCTCTCAACGATTCGATAAGTTCCACATCGATTTGGTATTTACATCGACTCGATAACTTCCACATCGATTTGCTTGCTGTAACGATTCGATAAGTCACAACATCGACTTGGTCAATATATCGATTTGTTCACAACGACTTGCTCATAACGATTTTATTATGAGTATATAACGATTTGTGTGTATATCGATTTGGTTATGAATGTGCAACGATTCACATGAACAATGACTCATTCACACAACGATTCTATAAGTCATGTTCATATCGATTTCATGAGCTATAACAACTTGATATTCAAATATCTTGACAAGTCAAAGTCATCCCGCATATTTCTCTTTTATCCATGCATTAAATATAACCGTACATTTCTCTGCACGATGCATGTCCAGATATCTTCTATTCTTATGCTTCTGCATGTAATATCTTTTTGGAAAGACAGAATGGAATTTCTATTTTGATGTATTCTCACTCTAACGTTGACTGACAACAAGAGACAGCTTAGCTGTCTATGTTTTAGCATTTAATGTGTGCAGGTCCCTGATAGCACGACTCTATACAACGTTGGATAAAGTAGAAGCTGGAGGATATCAAGAAGGATTTTCTTCTTACGTGCATGGAACGCAAAGAACCGTTGACTGCGAAGGAAATCCATGCAGTCTAATGTTCTCTGAACATAGAAACAACGGATACTTCAACGACTACTTTTTAAAAGAAGATATAAATAGAAGACAGGTGCCTACGTGAAGAATAGCGAAAAACATCTTGAGAATTCAAAATCAGCAAGCACCACAGAAGAGCTCAAGTCTCACTCCATCGTTTTGTTGTAGCTCTTAGCTCTCTGTGTCTAGTGTAGAACCTTGAGAGAGCTTTTGTGAACTGAGAGTGTTCTTCTTTGTAGATATTTTCCTCTCAGTCTTCACTTCGGATCAAGCACTGTGCTATTAGCTTGGTCCAAGGGCGTATCATCCCTTGAACACATCTTTGTGTTATTCCCTTCGTGTTGAAGGAAGACCTGGGGTTCCACGGTGTTTTTCCCTTCGTGTTGAAGGAAGACCTGGGGGTTCCAGGGTGTTTTTCCCTTCATGTTTAAGGAAGACCTTGAGGGTTCCAGGGTGTTGTATTCCTCTTCGGGTTGTGAAGAGAAGACCAGCTGCGGCTGGGTGTGTATGTGTCTTTGAGGGGGACTGTACCCTTGGGTAGTGAATCCTGAGTTGTTGCTCAGGGACTGGACGTAGGACTCCTGTGGAGAGGAAGTCCGAACCAGGATAAAATATTGTGTAGTGTGATTGCCTGCTTTGTGTTTGTTGTTTTCTTTTCACTAACACTAACAATCATCGAAGAATCCCATTCACCCCCCCTCTGGGCTTGCTAGCTGGGCAACACAACTTTTGTGGCCGCTTTGACAAGGGGTACCCCTGGTTAACCCCCGGTTAACCCCCTCCCCTAGCTTTGGGGAGGGGGAAAGGGTTACCCTCGGGTAACCTGGGCCAGGTTACCCCTGGCCCCTGGGTAAGTCTACCCCACCTCAAGAGGTAGGGTAGAGGGGGTTAGTTTTATTTTTTTTTTCTTTAAAAAAATTTAAAAACTTATGATAAAATTTTAAATCTTATTTATTATATATCTCATGTTTTTTATTTGTTTTATTTTTTTCACATGAAAATAAGTGGAGTCAAAGATGTTAATTGACCAAAAAAAATAAGTTTCCCCATCTCCATCTCAAGGGTAGCAACCAAAGTGAAATATGTACTTTTGGGGGTTAAAATGTCCTGGGTTAAGCTACCATGGGGTAATCTAATCTTCAACCAAAGTAGGCTAGGGCACCCTCAGCCCCCTCTCCTCCGTTCCTCTTTGCGCAAGGGAGATGAGGAGAGAGAGAGAGAGAGAGAGAGAGAAAAGATGGAAGGGAGGGGGGTGGCAGACAGAGATAGGTTGAGTTGACGATTGAGCAACTCCACCGCCATAAGCCGGTGCCGCACTGCACCCCACTCCGCCCTCCCGTAGTCTTGTTCGCCAGTAGGTATATTTTGAAATAATATATCTATTTTTTGAAATATTTTTATTTTTGTCAGTAGTTCAACCGCAGATAGCTATCCATAAATTTGCTTAATAGACATTAAATTTTGTTTCATTTTTTTCTTCTTATCCTTTCTCTAAAATATATTATTTTGAGTGTATTTATGATGCACTTAAAATTTAATTTTGATCCATGCTAATTTAAAGTAGTCACTTTCAATAATTCTATGTTATTGCTGAATTAGATGACAATCCAATTCAACCCCATAATAGGAGAGCCCAATCAATCTTTGATTCATTCGAGCAAAAGGTATTCATAATATTTTATACAAGTTAATTTTCAAGACAACAATTTAGTGACTATATATAGAGATAGCGAAAAGTCAAGTAATTTTGATTCTTCGTCAAAGCCATGCATCCATCCATCTTTGATCAATATCTATCATCTAACAATTATTCTATGAAAGTTTGAGAGAAACAAATCTCAATAGATTTAACTGTGTCATTCTTAATCTCTAATATTATAGTTAATGACTTAAATTTTAATCATTAATATGTAATCAATTACTTCTTACTCAAAGCCAATATACAATTTTTTTAATCTTTTTACATGTGTACGTGATATGTATATTTGTCAAAAAAATACATTATATATGTATATATATAGACATTTGATTGTTATAAAATATTGGAGTGTCTTATGAAAACTGTTGAGAATGATTAAATTCAAAGATTTCTAGGTGACAGAGGAATCTCCATTCTATGAAAATTTTACATTTCAAATGTTACATTTATAAGTATATTATATTTTTCTAGGTTTATCAAAATAACCATAACAAGCACAAATAATCATGTGTAATACATAGATATCTTGTTATCAAGAAAGTTATTGGCAACTTAAAAGATAAACATCTGTTGTTCGATCAAAAGATTTGTATCATATAGGTAACATGTGTCAAAATAAATATTTTACTTTGGTGATCATAATCTTATTCTAATAAACTAAAATGAAAAGAAGAAATTAGATAAAACAGTTGACAATATTAAAAAGAGTTTAAATAACATAAAATAAATTACTCTGAGTAGAATAATTAGCTTTTAAATTTTCTTTCAAACTAGATATTTTTTTTATTTGAACACATATTCTTGACCATATGTCTTATCCTAATAAACCATAGCAAGTTTATTTTATTTACTCTTAGAAAAATTACCTTCATGGAATCTAACTATGATAGCTTTTAATTTTAAGATTTACATCCATACATCGGATAGATCTTATCAAAGTTGCCCTATGAAGTTGAAGTCTTTCTTAGTGGGGCAATAATTGTGATTGGTGCGAGACAAGGTGTTATAAATTTGGCTAATTTAATCTTTATATATATATAGATATATTGTAAAGAAAATATATTACTTAACTATAAATTCGGACTCATCCATACCTACTCTTGTATTTGACTATCTCACTTCCCACTAAATGTTAGACTCATCTTCCTAGCTCTCTAATATTTAGTATAATTGTTAAATTTTTCAATGTAAAAAAATAATTTAGAAAATTATTCAAATGAAAAGTTACCTTTCCTTATTATTTATTTTTTAATATATGAAAAATATTTTTTTTCTTATTTATTTTTAAAATTATTTTAATATTTTATTACACTCATGGATTTACTACACGCGTAGCGTGTTTTTTTTGACTAGTTCTATATGGACAGGAGCTGTGTTTGGATAGAGAACCGAATTTCTATAACAGTAGTAATTAATCATTGCGTGTTGTCTTTATCCTCCTCTAGACAATTGAATCCCATAGAATTCCTTAGATGTAGCGATCAACAATTTAAATAATTAAATTAAGTTATTAGCTTAGTTTATACTAGCCGAATAGGATTTTTAATAATGATGTCTACTGTAATTAATTATATCTCTGTATTTAGAACAGTTAAATTCTGAGTAAAACATTGTTTCATATTAGGTAGAAGGAATCTCAATATAAGCGTAGGATGGGAGTTGAAAATTTAAGAGTCGGAAAGCAATATTTGGCAATAGATGGCCTCTCTCATATGGGTAGGAGACATGTTTTCTAATCTAAGTTGTCATTAGTGAGTGGGGTTCATGATTGCTGTTTGTCTTCCCTCAGCAACTTGAATATCATTAAAAATCCATTTGGAAGAACTCGGCGGTGACGGTTTGAGAATATCTTTGTAAATAGATTGGGAATAGAGTGAAGTTATCTTCATAATCTTCAAATTTGGAAGATACTTCACTCTATTCCCAGTCTCCATAAATTTTGAAGATAATCTCATTCTATTCCTAATCTATCCAATATCAAACGTAGTTTTAATGTTTGGCCGTTGAGTTGGAGGTTTGAGCTTTTTGAGTGAAATCCCAAGGCAGATATCTACTGCCTCTTGTATTGGGGAGAAGGTGTGCTGCATCAAGAGGCTCGAGGGATTAGGTCTTCCCAGAGAGTTCGGGGTTTGGTGTCAAATAGAGTGGCTAAATCTCTAGGGATTCTATTAGGAATCATTCGTCTTTTCCTAATATCTTGGTATTGAGGTAGGAGATTTTTTTTCTTTAAACTGGTCTAATTTTGTGTGTGAAATCTAATGTAAGATTAAAACCACTATCCACTTTAGCTGAGTTTAAGGGGTGAAATTCAATGTAGGATTAAAATCACTATCAATTTTAGCCGAGTTTAAAAACCTCACACTCTCTCTTAGATGCTCACACTATCGGCCCCGTAACAAATTTGCTGAATCTAAAATAAGATTGTTAACCGAGATTGCCCACGTGGCACCAAAGGTCAACCTTTGGGAAGGAGACAAATCGCCAGTGCGGTTGTCTCCCAAAAAAAGGGACTCTTCCTCCTTGGGCATGCGCATGAGAGAAGTATGATTCTCTCTCTGGAATAGAAACCAGCCCAAGTCTCCTTCTCTCTCCCCTCTCTCTCTCTCTCACACACAACAGTATAAGTCTTCTCTCACGGGACATCACCCTCGGATCCCGAGTACGTTTGGAGCGAGGAACTACGAAGAAGACTCTTGTAGACTTCTTCCCGATCCTACGAGATTCCGCAACGCACGAGGTACACACCTCGATCAACATCCAACATTGGTATCAGAGCTTTCATGTTCCTCTCTCCACGATGTTCCTTCGCCACGGGCATGGCGGAGGCGCTTCTCGCGAACGACCCGGAAACGCGGTTCGCGCGCCTACAGGCCACGTGGACGGTGGCCATGCAGGCCACGCTGACGCGTCTGCAAGTGACGCGGACGACCACTTTGTAGGCCACTGGCGTGCGCAGTGACGTTCGTGACGAGGACCGCGACCCAGGCGTCGGCGGCCTGGCGACAGGCTGTGGTCTGAGCGACCAGGCGGGCTGGTGAGTAGGCGCGCACTGCGACCATGCGGGAGGACGTGCGTCCCGCAACCCTGCACGACATGCTGCTGGGCACGGTGACATCAGCGGACACGCGGATCGCAGCCCTGGCGGGCGCGTCACGTAGGGCGGGGCGCAGCGACTGCGGCCCAGGCGTGCGCGTCGCGCAGGGCCACGCCGGCAGGCGCCGCGTCGCCCGCCACCACGCGGGCGCAGGCGGGCACTGCTTCGCCCGTGGCCATGCGGGAGAGCGCCGCAAACCGCTGCCCATGCGGGCACGTGGCGCAGGGCCTCGCAGGTGGGCTCGGCCACCGCGGCCTCGCAAGGGGGCGCCAAAACCGCGAGCCCGCGCGCGGGCGCATCGCCCGCGACCACGCGAGCTGGAGCCGGTGGCGCAGACGTGTGGCCCGCGGCCATGCAGGCTGGCGCAGACGCACGGTCAGCGGCCTTCGTGGCCATGCAGACGGCGATGACGCACCCGCAGGCGACGTGGATGGCTGCCATGTAGGCGGGCACAGTGACCGCGGCCCAGGTGCGCACGGAGCTGTTCACGGAGGTCTTCGTGGCCATGCAGGCCAGTTTGGAGTGCGCATGGGTGGTCCCATGCATGCAGGCATGACGGTTCGCGAGGGTGCAGGCGTGGTGCTGAGTGGACACGTTGGCTTGGCTAAGCACATGGGTACTGGTCCACCTATGCCCAGGCGCATTTTTCTGGTGGAACAGGCTCGTATGAGAGCGTCGGCTCGTCGGCAACGTGAACTCGATCAACTTGCAAGACGTCGTACTAATGTGATTTTGCCGAGCGGACCTTATGGTCGAGCTCGACTTAGCCGCATTATTGGACGTGGACCGGCAGGGATGCTGACCCGGTCTCTCGTTGCCACCATAATGAAAATTGGCGGTACGACGAGTCCGGCGTCACATACGACATGTTCCCCGGCGCCGTGCTATGACTCCAGCCCGCCTCCAGACGATTGCTTTAGCTATTATGATGTTATCACAATTTTAGACATGATTTTATTAGTACTTCAGATCATTATTAGCTTCATGATTATGAGATTGTCTTATTTAAGTCCATGCAATAAATTGTATTAGTTAGTTTGATCTTGATAATTGTATGATCCGATGCAATAAATTGTATTAATCCATGCAATAAATTATTCATGCACTTTATATCAAGCAATCTATGTATGATCCGATGATTTAAAATCATGTGTTGAGAGTTTGAACATGCATGATTAATTGTTATTTGAACATGCATGATTAATTGTTATTTGAACATGCATGATTAATTATTGTTCAAAATTATTAGATATGTTTTGAGCATGATTAGTTGTTGTTAATTCTTTTGACTATTCATGTTTAGTACATACATGCTTAAAATTGAGAGATGTTAGTTCCTCTCCCTTTACATTATTTGATCGAAATTATCCTAATAATATTGAATATTCTTATATAAATGGGAGATGATTGTAGTTCTCTAAGTCTACTTTCGATCTTATTATATGGAGAATATTTAATATTATAGTGTAGATTTTGGATCAAATAGACTGATGTGTAAAATTGTCAACTTAGCCTTCTCATTATTATCTTAATGTAGTGATTCATCGATGCCTCGAAGAATGTTATTGCTGACTTAACGAAAGGGGATAAATTAGATGGCACTAACTATGACATATGGCATTGAAAAATCCAATATCTTTGAACGAGCAAGAGTTGCTTGATCACATTACAACATCCATGACCCCGCCCGCAGAAGGCAACACTGCTCAACACCGAAGAGATCAAGAGGCTTACAAGTATGGTTCAACAAAGATCGTAGCACGCGCTTTACACTGTTAAGCAGCATGCAAGATGATTTGATTGGCGAGTTTGAAAAGTGTAAGACTGCCAAGGATATGTAGGATAACTTGAAAATTACTTTTGGAGGAACCTCTACCACGAGGTTAAGGGATCTTGTTTTGAAATTTGAGACCCTCCGAAAAGATCCCCGTCAGAACATGACTGAGCATCTAAGGATGATGTCAAGCATGATCCGCGACTTGAAGTCTGCAGGTCACGATCTCACTGATGAGCAGCAGGTGCAGGCTGTAATAAGATCTTTGCCAGACTCTTGGACTCACATGAAACAAATCCTCACTCACAATGAGAGCATTAAGAATTTTTCTGACATCTCTCGCAATGTGGAGTTAGAGGCTGAGCGCGAGGAAGCCATGCGCGCTACTGCCCTTGTCGCCCAGGGAGGCCGACAACAGGGCAAGAATGGTCCAAAGAAGAACTTCAACAGGAAGAGGTAAAATGTTGCATCCACTTCTAAGGCGGGGCAGACACCGAAGCGCCAAAGAGGCAAGCGCGGTGGAAAGAGAGACAAGTCGAAGGCCAAATGCTATAATTGTGGACAATTGGGACATTTCGCTCGTGAATGCACTGAGCCGAAAAAGGTATTCCAAATTCTTTGCTCTCCAACTGTGCATGTTTGTTCGCATATCCTAGTTGCTCGAACCAATCCTGAATGGATAGTGGATTCAGGAGCGACAAGCACATAACAAGGGATCGAGCAGGGTTCATGGATTATCGCCGAATCTCAGCGGGATCGCAAAGAGTATACATGGAAAGGGTTCCAGCGAGGAAGTCCTTGGAGTTGGTGTTTATCAACTCAAGTTAAAGACTGGACGAGTCTTAACTCTCCATGAAGTACTCTATGCACCTAGAGTTTAGCAGAATCTACTATCAGTCTCATCGTTATTAGCATTAGACTTCTCTTTTTCTTTTGCTAGCAACCAAGTTGACATTTGTTTGAACAATGTTATATATGGTCATGCTATATTCATGGATGGTTTGTTTAATTAGATTTGGATTATCATAATTTTTCTGTGTCTTATGTGGTGAATACTGATAATAACCTGATTCGAAAATTTGGCATGCCCGGCTTGGACACATAGGACAAGACAGAATGACAAGGTTAGCTCGAGAAGGCTTACTTGGCTCACTCGCTAAAGTCAATCTTCCTGTGTGTGAATCGTGTTTAGCCGGTAAGGCATGTCGCAAGCCTTTCGGAAAGGCTAAGAGAGCCACGAACTCTTACAATTGATCCACTCCGACATTTGCGGACCCATGAGTGTGAAGACCCGTCAAGGGGCTTCCTATTTCCTCACATTTATAGATGATTATTCACGATATGGATATGTCTATTTGATCACTCACCGCTATGAAGCACGACTTGTGGCGAAAGGATATACTCAAAAGGAGGGTATAGATTTCGATGAGACATTCTCCCCAGTGGTGAGATTCACATCAGTTCGCCTTATTCTAGCCATTGTTGCACATTTAGACTTAGAACTTTTTCAGATGGACGTTAAAACAGCATTTCTCAATGGAGAACTAGACGAAGAAATTTATATGGTGCAACCAGAAGGTTTTGAGGCAAAGGGACAAGAGCGCAAAGTTTGCCGTCTCAAACGTTCCATTTATGGCCTCAAACAATCGTCTAGACAGTGGTATTTTAGATTTCATAAATCTATTATCTCATTTGGTTTTGAGATGATTGAAGAAGACCACTGTGTAATGTTAAACATATGGCGGAAAAGATTCTTATTTTGTCATTATATGTTGATGGCATTTTATTGGCTGGAAATGACATGGAATCTATCGAAGCCACTCGAAAATGGTTGTCTTCTGTCTTTGAGATAAAAGACATGGGTGAAGCAAATTATGTGCTAGGAATAAAAATCACAAGAGATCGCTCGAATAAACTTCTGTGTTTGTCGCAGGAGACTTATATAAATAAGATTCTTGAGCTATTCCAGATGCATTATTCCAAACCCATCGATACTCCAATTGATAAGAGTTGTGTTATAAGTATCAGTCAATGTCCACAAACTGATAAGGAAAAGAATGAAATGTCTAAAGTGCCTTATGCTGCTGCAATTGGAAGCCTAATGTATGCCATGTTATGTACACGGCCAGACATTAGCTTTGTGGTGGGCCTTGTTAGTCGTTATCAAAGTAATCCCGGTCTCGTTCACTGGAAAGCAGTTAAGAGGATTTTTCGATATCTCCATGGTACTTCGAACCTTGTCTTATGTTACAAAGGAGGTGACTTAAGATTGAGAGGTTTTAGCGATGCTGATTGAGCCGGTGATAAAGATGAGCGCAATCCACCTCAGGCTATGTGTTTATGTTAGGTGGATGAGCCATTTCTTGGTGTAGCAAGAAACAACGTGCATCGCTTTATCCACCATGGAATCAGAATATGTGGCTTGTTCTGCTGCATGTCAAGAGGTTGTTTGGTTGCAGAGTTTCCTACAGCGATTGGCCATGACACATTTGTCAAAGGAGGCGGTGGTGCTGTATGTTGATAGAACATCGGCCTTGGCCTATGCTAAGGACCCTAAATATCATGGGCGAACCAAACACATTGATATTCGTTATCACTACATTCGGGATTTAGTTGCAAAGGAGTTGGTGGTTCTTCGACACATTTCGACATGTCATATGTTGGCCGATCCACTAACCAAACAAATCCCGAGGGAGGCATTTGTAACCCATATTAGAAATATGGGATTGTGTAAATTGTGATGTGCACATTATTATTGATTGAATTATTAGTTATTATTATGTTTTCCTTCCTTATGTGTGTCTATGGTTGGAATACTTTACACATCAAGAAAAGTGTCACTAGGCTCTGAATGGACCCCCTCACGGGTCATTCACCTTGGCGCTAAGAAAGCGAGCAAGATGAGACAATTTTTATCTATGGCGCTATGAGAGCGAGCAAGATAAATTTATATCTATGGCGCTATGAGAGCGAGCAAGATATTTTCTTTTTATTGTCGCCTTAAAATGAGTTAAGATGAGGTCCCTCTGGATCGATCACATGATATGAGAATCAAATCCGTGAAGCCTTCATTAAGCCGGTTGTGAGTTTTATGATAAGATGTCATGAGACTCGGGTTAGCCGCAGTGGGAGTGGCTAGACTAAGAACCGTATGGTGTTTTATTATGTTGTATGTGACACACCATAATGATGGGAGAACACCGTAGCATGTGAACATACCACATGTGCGTAAAACGACCGTTGAAGAGAATGATGAATGAGATCTCTATTTCATCATTGTGTGAGCTCTTGGATCATAAATGTTGGTTCATCTGTACCCTTAGGACTTGAGATCTATGTCATGAAAAGGAAGCTTGATGTCGCTACTTTAGCATGCTCCTTAGGGCTATGGTTGATACAGTCCAGCGGGACATGACTAGGAAAGCGGTCAAGACTAATTGAATTGACATGAGAACTCAAGAAAGACATCCAAATATTCACCATGTTTTGTGGTTCACACCTCGAGAGACTATGTCGACTTAGTGGCGATAAAGTCGTGAATACAAAACGTTCGAGTTTTGACGTCGCTAGTTTAAGAGATCCAGGATGTCAAAGCTGGTGAATATTGAAGATATCTAGGGTACTACGGGATTCCTTTGGAGTATTGTGATCTGTTAGTTTGGTGATAACTTAATAGATCACTACTCATTTGTTGTGCTGACTCTCGTAAGGTCGCTCACTCCATTCATCGTATGTAAGATTGAGAAGCAAGTGTCGAGAGATAAATTGCTCTTAGTGAGCAACTGACATTTTATTGTGCTCTCTGTGGGCAAGTGGGAGATGTTAACCGAGATTGCCCACGTGGGCACCAAAGGTTGCATTGGCAACCTTTGGGAAGGAGACAAACCGCCAGTGCGGTTGTCTCCCAAAAAAAGGGACTCTTCCTCCTTGGGCATGCGCATGAGAGAAGTATGATTCTCTCTCTGGAATAGAAACCAGCGCAAGTCTCCTTCTCTCTCTCTCTCTCTCTCTCTCTCTCTCACACACACAGTGTAAGTCTTCTCTCACGGGACATCACCGTCGGATCCCGAGTACGTTTGGAGCGAGGAACTACGAAGAAGACTCTTGTAGACTTCTTTCCGATCCTACGAGATTCCGCAACGCACGAGGTACACACCTCGATCAACATCCAACAATTCGTATGACCCTAAATATGTATCCGTAGTATTATTACATTTTTTTTCAAAGATTCTCACGATAATGTAGATATGTATGATCTTATAAAATAAGTATGAAAACTCGTAGGATAATCTTGCACGGCCGGAACACCATTCATGTTCGCTTTAGCTTTTTGTTTGCTTTCGTTTGATCCCGATAAATTTGATACATAAATCTTGAAACTTGATCGCCTGGTGTTTGCATGGTTTTGACTTTACCTCAGTTTATGATATGATCTTATTATCATCCTTAATTATATATAATAAGAATTTTGTTTGATTAACGAAGCATGTGAATTCATCTGTTCGATTACAATAAAATATGATATGATCCAGTTTAAGTTGTGCATCATAAAACTTTGATGCATTTGTGTGAAAAGATATGAACAACACCACCTTAGAAGAGATGTGTTTCTCTTATAAGCATTCATAGGAGAGTCAGATCATCTCTGAATATATATGTAGGAAAATTTTGAAGTTGAATGACTTAAGATCTTATGGAAGGTGGACAAAATATTATATAGATTGCCAAGGCCTGTGCACTACACACCAAGGTGTTAAGTGTTTATATATTCTATGACTCCTCATGATGTGGCTGCAAACATGTCTAATTAAGTTATACGCACTACTAGCAGGGAAGAGGATACGTAGAAGGCTTAAAGCCGTCTACAAAATGCAAGAAACCATCTACAAAAGTTTATATAGATATCTAAGGAGCCGTCTAAACCACCGTCAACGAAAATTTCGTCTACATACAAAACTTATGTAGACAGTTATGTAGAGCGTCTACGAAAGTAGTAATTATATAGACGGCTATTAGTCATCTATGTATATACGTAGATAGCTTCAATAAGCCGTTAACTAAACTTATGTAGACGACTTAATAGCCGTCTATCTATATTTATATAGACGGCTACATTATCCGTCTACAAAAACATAAGTAGACGGTGACATAGCCATCTAGATAAATTTATGTAGAGGCTTGTAAAGCGGTCTACATAAGTTTGTTGAACCACTTCTATATTTTATCCTTTTATTTTGGTGATAACAAAATCTTATGATTATCATAAATAATATAAATATATTTATTACCATTTTTCAAGATTATCTATGCATATAAAATAACATGTTTATTCAAAGCTTAACTTCGTCATGAATATTTTTATCATGTTCAGTCGAAGCTCTACTTCGTCATATACGAAGCTAGCTTCGTCATATCCGAAGTAGACTTCGTCATATCTGAAGTTGGCACTTCATCATGCATGTTTGGTCATGATCAGTCAAAGCTCAACTTTGTCATATCCAAAGTTTCACTTCGACTGACATCGTTATGAACTATTTTATACGAAGTTCCACTTCGTCATATACGAAGTTACACTTTGTCATATACGAAGTTACACTTTGTCATATACGAAGTTACACTTCGACCGAGAGCGTTATGAACTGTTTTATATGAAATTCCATTTCGTCATATATGAAGTTACACTTCGTCATATCCGAAGTTTCACTTCGACCGACAGCATTATGATTTGTCTTATACAAAGTTCACTTTCATATACGAAGTTCACTTTGTCATATCCGAAGTTAACTTCGCCATATCCGAAGTTACACTTCGTCATATTTGAAGCTTCACTTCGACCGATTGTGTTATATTTGGCCATCCGAAGCTTCACTTCGACCGTTTATGTTATATTCTTGACCAATTGATTGTTGCTCAATTTCATATCGATTGACATTTACTCCTTTCGATTGATGACCAAGTTGGTAACGATTGTAGTGCAATATTTTTACAGATGCTTGATTAATTAATGAGTACATAACCATCTGCATAAATAATCTTCAAATGTACTATAATAATATCATAGAAGAATATATTTTATAAACACTATGTTTTGATGGCGCATATATTCTTCTACTTGCTCAAAAATTTTCTAAGTACACAACATATACATATATATCATATTGACCCCGACTCCTAGACAGTCAAAGTTAGGTGTCGATTGATGAACAAAGGTCATCAGTCGAAGTCTCATTGTGACTTCTCTAAAGTCGAAGTCTTACATCGATTGCCGATAAGCTTTAACATCGATTACTCCTTGAACATCGACTTTGACTTAAACACCGATTAGCATGTATTTCCATTTCAGATAAATTATTGTCAATACCTTGATCATCTTTATCAAAACAAGTATATTTACAGCAATCATACTCATTATGATTGGAATTTAATTATATTTGTGTTATGATCAAATCTTGGTGCACAATATTTCTCAAATTATTTTTAAAAGATGCGCATTTCAAATTTCCCGCTATTTGTTACATATCCTTCTTACAATAAAACTTCTCAAGGTTAACTTCATATGTATGGTCTATCAACGGATACAGTTCCCGTGCACATCGTCGTCTAAAGTTTGCTATTTTCGTAATATATCCTCTATAGCTTTAAATGATGATAGCATGAGCATATCCTCTTTGGCATGTCTTCTTACAGTATGACTTTTTGACTAACTACTATCTTCATGATAAGTCTTCTAATACTTTACGTATGAACAGAAAATAACATATCCATCTGTGACTTACTTAGTCATGGGACACAGCTCCCTTGCATAAAGTACTTTACGATTTGCCATTCTTATAACGAGTCTTCTTATGATTTATATGGTGGCAAAATGGACATATCTATTTTGTATAACACCTCTTTTTCGTGATTGAAGATCTATCTCCTAACATTAAATGTCTGCAGGTTTCGGTAGTCACATGTCTCTACAACGTAAGACTTGTTGCGACTCCATAGAAACGAGCACCAAAGAATAAGAGACAACGGATGCTTCAATGGACACATCTGTAGATAGCTAAAGTGTTATAAAGAAGAAGGCAATGGCTGTGAAAGGTGCAACACATCGAAGCGAACCAAGAAAGAAAGCCTTTACAACCTCTAGAAGAGCAGTGTGTCCTCACTCCAAGTTCATTTGCTTTGAGCTCTCCCGAAGCATCCTTTCTTTTCATTTGAGAGCTTGTTATCTCTGAGAGAGTAGCATCATAGCCTATTCTTCTCTCTCTCAGATCGTGCCTCAGATCAAGCACTGCATTGTTGTATAAGCTTGGTCTAGGGGCCATCCTTTCAAGTCTTCTTTAAGAGTGCTCCTCTTCTTGTGAGAATAGAAGACCTGCTATAGGCAAGTGGTTCATTCCCCTTGTTGAAGGGAAGACCGGTTGCTACAGGTGGTTGTATTGCCTTTTCGTGGGTTGAAGAGAAGGCCAGCGGGTACTGAATGTGTAAGTGTCCTCGAGGGGGATTGTACCCTTGGTTAGTGGAATCTTAAGTAGTTTCTTGGGGACTGGACGTAGGACTCTTAGTGATAGGAGGTTCGAACCAGGATAAAAATCCTTGTGCATTTTGTGTGATTGCTTTTATCTTATTTCTGCTGCTCACTAACTCTAACGCATATGTTTAGTGTTTATGGTTGAAGTTATTTTTTAACAGGAAAATTTGTAGATATATTTTGAAGCAACCCATTCACCCCCCCCCCCCCTTTGGCTTGCAACCTGGTAAACAAAGTTTATGTAGACAGTTACATTAACCATTTACATAAACTTATGTAGACGTCTTTATTAGCCGTCTATAAAAGATATGTAGACGGTTTCTAAGCCGTCTACATAAACTTGTGTAGACAGCTACAACCATCTACATATGTTTTATATATATATATATATATATATATATATATATATTATATATATATATATATATATATATATATACTCCAAAGAGCTCAGTTACGCCGGGAGGTGACCAAACCTCCCCACCACCGGTTTGAGACCGGATGGTGCCTGATTAAAGGTAGAATTCCGCGGGGCTGCAGGCAAACCGATCAAATCTGTTAAAGGAAGCCTAATAAAAGCGGGCAAACAAGAAGATCTGACTGAGTTTATGATGGACCGGATCTCGAAAGGAACTTTCATAAATACGTATGAGAAAGGGAGGGTCGAGAGAGGCTTATTGCACGATCCACCCGCTAAGCTAATAAAAAAATGTTAAATTTTGTCATTTTCTTCTGTTATGCAGAAATCATCTTTTTAATGCTACCATGCACACACAAATTATCTAAAAATACATATCATAAACATCCAAAAGAAATACAAAGTATCTCACGAACTATAACAATCTAATCATCATCATCATAATTATCAACTGACTCATCACTCACTTCAGGCGAAAGAGGAGGCACATGTGATGATGGCTAACCAACCAATCGCTGCATGAGGTCTCGCATCTCTGACATCTGACTGCGCATATCCTCTAGCTCCTGGTGATCCGTGCTCCTCTCTGCACACAGCTTCTCCATCTTTTGTTTTGATCATGCAACTGCTGCAACTGAGTGTGGTAGCCGCCTGAGGAGCTTGATCCCTCTCCCCTCCCGTACCAAGTGTGGAGCGTCTCAGCCTTACCCGCGCAACGAACATGGCCAGACCTATCTCGTCCTATGATAGCTATGAAGCCATCCTCGGCAGAAATAGGTAGCGACATCATCACTCTAGAGGGAAGAAGTCGTCATCTGGGTCATCCTCTCCTACAACAAAAAAATTATTTCATTAACAAAAAAAATGTCCAATTATAAACTAATTAATAAAAATAATTATATAAGATAGATACACTTACAAAACAATCGTTGCTTTCGTCATCAACCCACCGCTAGGTACCGTCAGGGAGGTCTTTACATCTCCCCATCCTAAAAACCTCCATGAGATCGAACTCACACTGATGAGTCTTCACCTGTTAAAATTAATTGTATAATCATCAGGTAAGAAAAAATAATCAATAGAGATTATTAAAATACATTTAGTAAAATGAAAAACTTACAAAATCATCTTTTAATTGATATATGTTCGTATGCCCACGTTGACATGTCATACTTTGATGGATGTGATTCTGCTGTTACGCTCGACAATATCCTGTTAAGAAGAAGACAATACATATATTTTGATGAAATATCAAATAAAAATGATAAGTACTATATGTAATTAAATCATATTATTTTACTTGCTCCTCCCTTGTATTCCATTTTTCACACATTGTCCGCCAATCTGATGAATCAACACCAGCTGGAATAGATGTAACAACATCCTCAAAAGTCTTGCCCTTATAATGATACGAAATGACAATTACAAAGTTAACAAAATATTCATTATCAAGATAACAAAAATCAAATATTACTTTTAAAAACTTAATTACTTTCGACTTCAACATCCCACTTCAGCCTTTGTGCATGACTGTCATATGTTGTAACATCTCTTTATCCGTATGAGGAGTCTGGTCCCATCAGTAACATATCTACTCAATATTACCAATCCAATTTAAATATCTCACAAATACACAATATCTACTTTAAATATTAATCTATTTACCTCAAGATCTCGAAATATTCCATTCTTTGTCTCTTCAGGCAGTTTTGAAAAATTTTCTCCCATATTTTGCAATGCAGCCTGATGACAATGCCCATACGGCTTATAAAGTTGTCCCTTGCTCACCTACACGTATCCATCGATTACTCTCACATTCTACTTATGTCCAGGCTCTATCCTCCTCTTCGTGGCACCTCTAGAGGGACCCCGACGACCAGTACCCCGACCCTATGATGGTGTCTCTATGTAAAGATATATACATAAAGAAAATGATTAGATTTTATGAAACTAAAATAAATATAAATTGCAATGCTACTGAATGTAAAAATATACCTGCTACGGAAGAAGATACAGACGTAGCAGAAGACGCCCCTGAGTGGTAGGAACAAGGGCATGAGAATGATGACCTGCGCCAATAGAGTCTTCAAATGAATGACCTGGCATGCCATCCACAGTCCGTGATCTCTTAACCTGCGATCCACCATGCGAACTCATATATGAAAAGACTGATATTAATAAACAGTGTATACAATTTACAAAAAAAAAATGACAACATCTCCCCTATATCAGGAGCATATCCACATGTGTACACATCCTGTGAAAAAAAAAATTCATACATTCATATCTTGAAAAATATAGATATATCATGCAAAAAGGAGACACATTCACATCTTGTAAAAAAAAATTAAATGGACGAACACATTCACATTCTACAATATAACATATACATTAACATGACTAGAGTTACTATAAATATTAATTATTACAATAGAAAAACATAACATAATTACAACCCCACTTAAGTCTCCATATATTCGCCAACTCTCATATTAATTCCCTCAATTACATCAACATCAAATATTTCTCCATTGATAGGAACATCAATCAATTTTTTTTTATAAGCTTCAACAATTTCATCCTCAGGCACTTCATCCTGTTTTGGCATGTTATAATAGTCTCGAGGTTGTGCTCTGAAAGGAATGATCCATCCTGTTCTTCTATTATCGTCTGCATAAAACATCTGCTCTACTTGTTGGACAACTGCAAATGACTTATTTGTCCCTAATTTCTGATTGATGTTCAAATTGATGATCTCATATTTGTTAGCTCGGAATCCCCTTCCTTCACAATAAACATCCTATCAGTCACACTCAAACAACATAACACGTCTTTTATGGTCAAAACATATTTCCACAACATCCTTAAGATGTTCATAATAGTCATCACATTTATTATTAAGATCTGTAGTCACAAGAACACCACATAGTTGAGTCTGCTTTGCATAATCTGCAGTTCTTGTACGGAACCTAAATCCATTTGCAATATAGCCTGAATGTGAATAAGCAATTCTCGATGATGTTTGTGACAAAATTTGGATATCTTGAGTGCATCAAGGATCATTTGCATCTTTAATTCTTGGACATAACTTCGAAACCATTTTCTAAATTCTTTCTCAATTCCTCTACAAGCTTCTAGTCTTCATCTATGTTAACCAAAAAGGATCAATCTCCTCTATCTGTTTCAAAATATACATGTGTGCCAACTGCACTTCTTCCTCAAATAACACAAGATTCTCAACTTTACCTTTCAAAAAACATCCTGGGGGATTAAATATTAACAAGGAATCAACATCGTCACTGTGACTAGGAGCGCTAAAATAATTTCTTTCTGTACGATTAAATTGAGTGACTATATTGGGCAAGTACATGGAACAAAACGAAATAATTTCCTCTAGAAGATAGCCTGCTACAATTGAACCTTCTGGTTGTGCTTTATTGCGCACATAATTAGTGGTGTAAACGATCCTAGTCGAGTCGAATAACAGTTTGCTCGAACTCGACTTGGTTGTTTTTAACACGTTCGAGTCGAATAACAGTTCGCCGAGTATCTACTACCCAAGCTCAAACTCAGCTCGATAAATATTTTTCATTTTTGAACTCGACTCGTCGAACAACTTGCTTAGATAAACGAGTTCGAATTCGAACACGAGTTCTCAAATGCAAACTCGAGTTCTCAAACCCATACTCAAATAATTGAACATTCTTGAAATTACTCAAATTCGAGCTCGGCTCGTTTAACTCAAAACTAGGCCCAAACTCAGTTAGAAAAGATGAAAATCAGAGGGGGTTGGGGGCTTTCTTGTATAAAGACTAAGACCATCCACAAATTTAACACTTCCGATTTGGGATATTAGGATGAGATACAAAAGAGGATGAGCCAGGGGTTCGTAGGGGGTGGGCGATGGGGGTCGCCTGAGACGGCGAGTGGGTGACGACGGCATCAACGGGTGGGCAATGGGGTCGCAGCACACCGGCGACAAGGTCACCGGCGACGCGGATGGCCACCGGCACCGTCGGAAACGTCACGAGCGACCTTACTACGGGCAGTAGTTGCTACAATGTCATCGCTCCTCCACTGCCGTCGGGAGATCCGACAGGCACTGGCGAGAGCCCCGCCGTCATCATCGGAGTCTCCACTCATAGACAGCATCCCCCTCGGCCACGCCGGGCTGGGGGTGCCGCGCTGTGCACAGAGCTGTCGCGGGACGGTGGGAGGAAGAAGATGAACATATTTCCCAGGGACCTTGTCAAATAGAATTTTGTGTATATACCTTATTTGTATGATTTTATTAAATCAAAGTTTATATAAAGGCCCCTATTCACATGATTTGTGTACATACAGTTATACACTACCACTTAATATTTTCCATCTACATCCTAAAAAATGTTTTATACTTTATTTATATGATTTGTGTATGTACCTTCTAATATTTAATCATTTATATTTAAGTCTTCATAAATATTTCATACTTCAATAATAAATCTAAAAAAATAACAAGCTAACATTTATTTTAATAACAAACATTTAAACAAATTGTTAATGAGTATTTAAATAATTTTTTAATGTGTATTTAATTGAGCTCTTAACGAGTAATTAAACGAGTTGTTCACGAGCATAATCGAGTGGAGATTACATGTGTTTAGACTCGGCTCGTTTATGAACCGAGCTTTTTTTTTTTTTCAAACTCGACTTGTTTATTAAATAAACAAGTTGAACCGAGTTTTTATCAAGTCAAGTTCCGAGTTGTTCGTCAATGTATCGGCTCGTTTACACCCCTACATATAATCTTTCAACTTCTTCATGTATCATTCTATAAGATACATCCACCGGTATTGAATAGGACCAGCAATTTTGGCTTCATAAGCCAAATGTGATATCAAATGAATTATGATAGTGAAAAATGATGGTGGAAAAATTTGTTCCAACTTGCACACTATTACTGCTATATCAACTTTTAACTTAAGGAAATGCTTAGGCCACATAACTTTAAAACATACATATTTAAAATACATGATCAACTCGATAATTGGGTTAGTCACATCTGCATGAATAATGTTGCGAAGTGCCAAAGGCAGCAACACTTGCATATAAACATGAGAGTCATGACTCTTCAACCTTGTGAGATTTCTATTTGTAAAGTCCACACACTTTGATAAATTAGTTGAATATCCATTGCGGACTTTAATGTTCCTTAGAAAGTCACAAATCTGTAACCTTTTAGTTCTGTTCAATGTAAAAATCGCTACAGGTGGTTTTCCTTCTTAATCTTTCGGTACATGAAGTTGCAGACGTATCTCCCAATCTTCTAAGTCCATCTGTGCCTTAATTGTGTCCAAAGTACCCAATAGATTGTCGCAAACATTTTTTTTCGTAATGCATCAAATCTAAATTATGACAAGGAAGTAGATTTTGCTAGTATGGTAACTCCCTGAAAAAAAATACTCTATTTTTTCCATCCTTTCAGTTTATCAATGTCTTTCTTAAAATTCTTCCCAAATCTTGTAATAGGCACCATTTGTTGTTGTTGCTCCCACACTTTACGACCATTCAAAATTTTTGGAGCTTTCCCAGCTTTGACTCTGCCATCAAATCTATCCTTTTATGTGTGTTTCCTCCATCTATGATGTACTGGAAAAACTGACGGTGCTCGAGATAACAAAATTTTTTACAATTTTTCAGTCTTCTAGAATGTGTACTGTAGTTACATGTCGGACACGCAAATGTTCCTTTAGTCCTCCACTCTGACAAATTAGCATATGCAGGGAAGTCATTGAGGGTCCAGAGGAAAGTAGCTCGTAGGGTGAAATTCTATTTTCTTGCCGCATCATATGTTTGCAGACCATTATACCATAAATCCTTCAACTCATCTATTAATGGTTGTAAGTATACATCAATGTCATTTCCGGGCTCTTTAGGACCAGGAATGAGTAAAGACATCATGGTATATGTTTGCTTTATACACATCCATGACGGTAAGTTGTAGACAACTATCACTAGGCCATGTATTGTACCTGCTACTCATGTTTGCAAATGGATTAAACACATCACTTGCCAAACCGAGTCTGACATTGTGGGCTTCAACAACAAAGTCTAAATAGACATTGTCAAAATGTGTCCATGCCTCAGAATCAGCAGGATGCTGCATCTCCCCATTTTCTTGCAACGTCCGACCATCCTTATGCCATGTCATCCACTTAGCTACCATAGAAGACATAAACATTCTTTGCAAGATGTCTTTCAGAGAAAAATAATGCAAGACTTTCTTAGGTACTCGCTTGCGTGTAGAGGAATCATTTGTATGATTAACTCTTTCTTCATACCTCGGTGTATGACATTGCAGACATACATCTTTATCTTCATTTTTCTTCCAAAACAATACACAATCATTCTCACATGCATCTATCTTTGCATGGCTTAACCCAAATTTCTAACTGCCTTCTTGGCTTCATACAATGATTTAGGGACATAGGCTCCTTCTGGTAATATTTCACGCAAAAGATCAATGAACATGCCCATACAATTGCCTGTCACCTATTTCATTGTCTTAATGTGTAGCCGTTTAAAAAAAATGTCAATCTACTCACTTTCTAGCAACCGGGATACAAAGGTGTTTCTACATCATATAATAGTTTATAAAATTTCTTCGCCTTTGCATTTGGTTCATCTTCATCACAATGAACAACCATCTTAGCATGCATCTTGCAGCTCATGTAACATCTGAACTGTATTATCAACAGTCGTCTGTTGTTCTTCCTCATTGATCTCCTTTGAGGATATGTGTCACGCCCCTCCAATTTAGCAGCGGAATAAATCGGAGGGAGACGCGAACAACGAGTATGGTAACGACAATTGCGCATACTTTCGCAAACATCAGAGCATCTAATGAATAATAATTGAAATAACTCTTGATTTCATTATAAAATCACTAAGACTATTACAACCACTAATTCGGAGCCAATACATAAGGCTCAATGACGTCATTACATTGAAAAGAAATCTAAAGCAATAACTACTAGACTCCAATTGTACTTGGGTAACTTCGTCATTTGACTCCAGGTCACTCATCACTCTGGTCTTGTCCCATTGGTACGTATAACGTCATTGTCCGACTTACCTGAGACACATTAACAAATAACGAAGGGTGAGCGATAACGCCCAGTAGGACTTAAATCTCAGGCTCAAGCAGGCTTTAAATAATTAATGCATTAAATGGCAGAGTAACTAATGATAGAGAGAGTCATGTAAAGTCGAGAAAGTAATAGCACAAGTGACATGGTTCAAATAGCAGATGAATCAAGTATAGCACGATGACTAAGGTCAAGTCACGATAGAAAACGATAACAACAATAGCAAGTAACGATATTGTCCAGAATAGCAAGAGACATGTATAGCAAGAAGAGTGGATAGTAGATGGTCATGTAACGAGTAAATTGCACTTTGATTGATTCTCATCAATCGAAATAGTATAGCATTGTTGATTAACTTTCGTCAATCGAAATAGTAATGGCACTTTGAATGTGATCAAGTCACGATAGAATGTAATAACTCAAGATAGCAAGTATCAAGTAGAGCGAGTAGAGCGTGTAACGAGATAGCGTGTAACGAGATAGCGTGTAACGAGATAGCGTGTATGGTTGCACAACGGTGCACTGGTAGAGTACGACAATAGTCACTTTGGGACAGTAGCCGTTTCACGATAGTACATTACGTCTGAACTCCTCAGACTAATGTATAACAGTTTGTGATAGCACAGTAATATCACAGCACGTCTGAACTCCTCAGACTAAAAGGATAGTAGTCAGATGTCTAGCCAAGATAGTATAGTCAGAACCGGTGCAATGCAGAACACCGTCAATAGCCCCTGCAGGTATTTTCGGGTGGCTCTCTGCCCCCAGGACTAGATTGGAGCCCCTCGGACACTCTCCGTGTCCTGCACAGTATGCATTAAAGCGCTAGACAGTCATGAAATAGTACAAACGATAGGAGCCAAAACAGCTCAACGAGTCTCAAGAGAGTACCAGATAAATAGACGAGAGAGACGAGATAGTAGAGTGAACGTGAATAGACGAGAGAGACGAGATAGTAGAGTGAATGTGAATAGACGAGAGAGTACAGTATAGATGAGATTCTATGGTCATTGCACATGAAACGTCGAGTAACGAGCGATAGTAACAGTTGCACAACACGCGCGTAAGGTATTGGCAGTCAGGTGGAACTCACGATCTTTCCGCTGGCCTCGTCATGCACAGGTCCAGAGGTCCGGCGTGATTCAAGATAAGAGCGAGAGAACAATCTAAGGCCGTTTGGATCTTGCTGATCCCTAGAGTGTATCATAGGTGTTAGGGTACAACCGGCTCGTCGACCATGTGGGAATCCATGATCAGAGGAGACTTATGGAGGCCTTGTGCAAGAGTTCACTAGTCCGGCGAAAGGAATATCCGACGGAGAGTTCACCACAAGCCAAGTAAAGTGTGTATATAAAACATGTGCTCGACGTTCTAGAGGAATTCTAGAACAGTGGAGCGTCGATATCGGTATATAAACAACGCAAGAAACGAATACAAGTCCTTTAAAATAGGGCAATAATATGCTTTATGCAATAAATTACCAGATACATTATGAGATATTTTCTGCAAGATTTCAGCCATAAAGGGATGGTTCAAGTGTGTGCAAGTGCAAGAGAAATCATAGATAGAAATAAGTCGTGAACATGTATTTTAAATCATTCGATATAGCTCCATTTTAAGTAGGGTTTTTACTGGGGGTATAACGGTAAGAAGGCGTACTGGTGGTCTGCGCCTGACTCTGACAGGGGTCAGACCAGACAAAAATATTTTTCATGGGTTTTTCTAAAAAAAAAAACTGAGAAGGCGACATAGGTCAATGAGCATTGCGACATGGGCCAGGCAGAACGCGACAGGGTCTTGCACAGGTCGCGACAGGGCATGCAAATCGGGTACTGAGAACGCGACGGCTCACCTGTCGCCTTCTTGGTCGCGACAGGGAGGCTGTCGCAATCAGGCCCCAGAAAGCGACATATCGGGCAGTCGCGATCTGGTGGTCTGCGCCTGACTCTGACAGGGGTCAGACCAGACATTGGATTGCGGACCAGGGATTTCAATTTTTGATATAGGGTTGTTCAGAAAATCATAACTAATTGTATACACGATGAAAAATCATGAAACTAGTTGCAAATTAAACTAGACATGTAAGGGTACTTCCAGTAAATCGAAATTAGTGAGAGAGCATGGTTCATACAGGGTTTGAACATGAGCAAGAACAAGTTATTCAGAACATGACACAGAGAGAAAGATCGATTTAATTCGAGCAACATGCTCGATGAAATTTAGGGATTTTTGGGGAAAATATGCCTAACATACATCAGTCCCTACAGTAAAAATCTCGTGGCATGGGTTGAGTATACCAGGAGATCAAGAATTAAGAAGAGGGTTCGGGGTCAAGAGAGTTGCAGAAATTCGAAATTCAAGAAGAAAATATTGGCTCGATGGAAAATTATGAAATTTGAGGGTTTTGTTCCTGATGCATGGAACAATCTACAGACGAAAATATTAGGATTTTAGCTTGTGAGAATACCTACTTTGACTCGATTTCCTCTTCTAGGGCTAGAACTTGAAGAACGGGGTTGAGAGCTTGAAAGGTTCTTCTCCCCACGAAATCTCCTCCTCCTTGGCCTTCCTCCTGGTCCAAGAATCCTTTGGCACGAGCTTGGGTCGGCAAGAGGGTTTAAGAGGTGTATTTATGCTAGTTATGTTTCTAATTCCTAATAGTACTCTAACTCCTATTTAATTCCGAATTTCCTCCTTTCCCAACCTCCTTCCAAGCTTTCCACCTCCTATTTGGGTTAGGATGGGAGCTAAATTCGTGCTAGTCTATATGGAGTAGGTTTAGGAATCCAATTCCAACTCAACTTCCTATTTAATGCATTAAATACCCCTTTTCTATTTAGGTAATAATTTAGTTACGAATTTAGGGTATTTTCCCATATTCTTATTTTTAAAATCCTTATTTTGGCCCACTAATTTCTAATGGGTCTATTTAACCAAGCCCATTATTTATTGGAATTTATCTTATAGGTTTTCCCTTTTTAATTAGGGAATAATAGAGTTATGATTTTATTGTATTTTCTTATTTGAATTTATTCATGAGCTATGAGAGGTCCATTGGTCCAAACCCAATAATGGTTATTCATTTCATGATGTTGGAGGTCTCTCCGACATGTTCATTTAATTTATGGGCGCGTTATCTTTCCGTGTTAACGGTTTCCGACTTAGTTTCCTAATTTGGATAATTGGTCATGTTGTGACATACGCTTGGCCAATCGGATTTTTCGTTGCACGAATTTCTACGTGAAACACTTAGGAATAATGTCTGGGATTGATTTATAATTTTTAAGGAATTTTCCGTTGGGTATTGTACATATGATATTGGTACGCATGTTTCTTTTATTTCGATTTAAAGAAATTATTATTTCGAACTTTTAAGTATTAAAATTTCCGGGTTGCTACATATGTCACCAATGGGTTCTTCTCCATGACACACCCAATTTGTATAATGAAGCCACATCCTGTCACATATCACATGAGTTTTCACTTCATACCGAGTGAACTTCAATCCATTACGACATTTTTTACATAGACACTATATCAACTGCCCATTATCTCCATGCTTAAAACTCCTCCTATCTTCATGAAAAGCAAAGTCCAATAGTTCTTCGACTCCTTTCTCATACCTAGGATCCAAACAATCCGTAACTTTCATCCAACTCATATCGACTCCAGTCATTTCAAAATAATCTAGAATTAATAAGTAAAAGAAAAAATATCAGATACGAATTAAGTCACATCATATGTGCAAACTTATTTATACAATGACATAAATATGCATGAACTTATAATTTAAAGAAAATTTTGGCAGCATCTACTCTATACTGGAAGAAAATTCACATTTTCACAACTGTCTATATTCACACATTCCTGCAAAAAAAAAAGGGGTACCTACATGCAATCTTGCCCTCATAGATATTTGATCATCTGATGTTCTTTATCATATGTGTTTTGATATTATCTTAAAATTTTGGCAGCATCTCCCTACACTTCTCCAATATACCACCATTATTTACTATTTTAATTATGCTCAGAAAATCACTTGCATAAAATATAAGCGACAAAAATTAGCAAGTATATTGGAGAAGAGCGAGGAGATGATGCTGAAATTTTAAGATAATCTCAAAACACATATAATAAGAACATCAGATGATCAAATATACATAGACTGTCCAACTAGGACAATTCAATACTATATGCTCGATATATGTCATTACTATCAAAAGACAGTAAAGACATATATCGTAACAGAAGTCTTGAACGAGTAAAAAAGAGGGAAAAATAAGGTACACTCATTCACACATCCATATGCTTTATACACATCTGACGCTTGCATCCTGTATTAAAACACATTCACACATCCTGCAAAAAATATATTCACATATCTACACATTCACACATCCTGCCAAAACTGCATTCACACATATATACAAGTGAGCCACCACCTAGGCTCGCTAGATTAACTAAAGATAAGCCATCACCCAGGCTCACTGGATCTTACCTAAAGAAAGAGACTCAGAAGATGAAAGTAATCAAATCAAAGACAGTCCAACCCCTCCAAACTCCTGTCAAACCCTGCCTAGCCCAAAGTTAAACATCAACATTAATTTGATCAATCAAAGGAGACACAAAAAAAGAAGTGTGTGAAATAGAGAGTACATGTACTCCATGATATATATTGGTAGGAAAATGCGGGGCAATAATGTCAGATTGAAATAATTTATGACAGTTTGGAGTAAAGAGTATACAGATAGAAATGAAGCCACCTTGCCTTTCTCTGCCCTATTTCTTAAGAGATAAGATTCCTTAGATGCAATGCCTAGCTTGATTGTATCAGCAGCACCTGCATTAGCAACCAGCAATCGCATTATTCTGGAAATTTACTTTGAAACTATTTATAAATGTCTTCGTTTGGTGGAGATTCCATGTTAATTGAATTCATTGATATCTTTGATGAATCCAAAGTCTCTAATTATGGTGAGACATGTCTGCTTGATATGCTGCTTTCTTTAGGTAGAAGGAACAGTTTTTAGTACAGATGTGAATGGAACTGTAGTACTTGAAGTTACTGCAAAGTCTTCAGCATTCTTGCCTCACTACAGAAGAACGAATATTTGTTAGCAGTTGGAAGTCGCTGACAAATCTTAGAGACCGCTGACATAATATTATGTCTGCGGCTATAGAAGCGCTGCCACAACCGTTGCTAAAAAGTCTGTGGACAGATCTTATGTCAACGGTTTACTGACGCCGCTGACATATATAGGATTCTTCGCGTCTTTTATAACCGTGGACATAAAGTATTATTGTCAGCGGTCTAAACAGCCACGACCATCGACTGTACAACAACGGCTATGCACCGCGGCCATATACTGTACAACAACGGTTATAAGCCGCGGGCATAGACTGTACAGCAATAGCTGTAAGCCACGGCCATTAGTATATTATGGCCGCGGGTGCTAGCCGCAGACATATGCCCCTTTTATCAGCGACTGAAATCGCTGCTTAAACCATTTTTGTCAGCAGACCTAAGCACCGCGGCCATATTTTTAATTTTGTTAGCTTCTGGTAGCCGCTGACATGTTGTCAGAAAGGAAAAAAAAAACTTTTTATTTATTACCGCACTCTATCGTACATGAGCCACCTGGATCATTCAATCACATATATTATTGAGCCACCACCCAGGCTCACTGGAGCATTCAATCACACACATTATTGAGCCACCACCCGGCTCGCTGGATCATTCAATCACACACATATGAGCCACCACCCAGGCTCACTGGATCATTCAATCACACACATATGAGCCACCATCCAGGCTCGCTGGATCATTCAATCACACACATAGAAAGTAATGCATAAATATTGTTATACAAATATCCATAAAAGTAGAAAATTTGAAAGTGTAATAGAATAAGAGGAAAATCAAGAGAGATGATCATCATGATCAGAATAATCATCCCCGCATCGTCTGTCTCGCTATCGCTCTCGCTCTGAACTGCAGGAGGTACATGCTGGGTACGTGTCTGTGACGCCTCTATCTGGGAGAGGAGTGTGCTCATCTCGTCCACCTTCGTAGCTATATTCTCCAATCGAGAAATCTTTTCTCGCATTTGAGCCATCTCCTCTGCCTGTGCTTTCAACTTTTCTTCTATGCTTTTAACTGTTCTTGCATTATCCTTTCTTGCTCTGAACTGGCAAATAAACGTTCCTGTAGATTTATACCATGTGCTCAACATCACTCCACTACCCGCACAGCGAACACGGCCAGGTCGATCTTTTCCCATGACCAAAATGAAGGCATCCTCGGGAGTCGTTGGGGTGTGGCTCTCGGCATCAACGTTTGAGGAAGGAGCAATCATCTGAGTCATAGTCTCCTACAGCAAAAGGTAGAGAAAAAAATATTAATGATACAACTATTGTAATGAAAACATATTCACATAAAAGAAAAGGAAATAAAGTTACTTACATATTGTCTCCTGCTCTCCTCATCTACCCAGCTCTCACTGCCGTCTGGTAAGTCTTTGCATCGACCCATCTTGAAAAGCTCAAGTCGATGCGGATTACGTCCATGCATATTAGACTAAATTGAGACAAAATAAGAAAGACATGTAAGTAACTAAATGAAAGGGAGAGAGATTATTCATAAAACATAACTCACAAAATCATTCATCAATTGATAATGACTAGTCCTGCCCCGTCTATATGTCATAGACTGAGTGGCACGGTTCTGCTTATTTCGCTCAGCAACCCTCCAAAAAGACAAGAATAGATTGCTATTGTTCCATTTATATAAACAAAATAATCATAAACAATTATATTCTAAGCATTTTTAAATATTACCCGCTCATCCCCAATAGTCCATATCTCGCACATTGTTTGCCAATCTGAGGAGTCAACACCTGCTGGGACGGAGGCAATCGCATAATCTAAAGACTTGCCATTAAATGCTGACATGAAATACAAAATTTTTGTCAATATATAAACAAGTTAAAAAAACAAAGTACATATGAAAATGAATAGTATATTAGCTTACTCTTTTCTTTTGCTTGCTACGCCAACTACGATGCATGGCGCTCATGTGAGCAAGTATCTCCCTATCTGTTTTGTCTGTTTGCTCCCACAGGTACGTCAATGCAAAACAAAGTCACTCAATTATAAGAAATATGCACATATATACTATTCAATTTAAACAATAATTACCTGAAGATTTCTGAATATCAACTCCTTAGTCGCAATAGGAAGCTTCGCAAAATCTTTTTGCCAAATCTTACAATACATTTTTTATACAGCGCCCATGCGACTTGTAAAAATATCTGCAGTAGGGCCCACGCCATATCCTCGGACGAGGGAGACATTCCATTGTTGTCCATCAGGCAGCCTCCTCTCTGTAACTCCCCTAGTCGACCCTCGACGGCCAGTGCCCCTCCTCCAAGATGGTGCATATGGACTTGTTGAAATATAAACATTAAACATCATCAGAGAATATCTATTAAACAATGAATATAAAAATTACATCAAATTAAAATATGAACCTGCTACAGAAGATGTAGATGCCATCGAAGAGCCCTGAGGGCTGGAAGAGGGAACTATTTGCTGAAGAGTGGGAGGGAGAGGAAGCTCTTGAGAGGTGGGAGCGGGAGGGAGCACCTGAGATGTGGGAGGGGGAGGGATCGCCTGAGAGGTGGGAGGGACAGGGATCGACTGAGAGGTGGGAGGGAGAGGGACCGATAGAGTCGATGCCTCTGTAAGCGTGAGCCAACGAGAAGAGCGCTCACTACAGAAACCATCTGTTAAAAAAAATTATTAGTAAATATGTAAACATAACAAGTTAAAAAATTTCAATCTTGAACATCTATGTAATTTATGTTAAAAATGAATATAAATACTAATGTAAATAAATCACCTAATATCAATAAATCGTCCACTCTTACGCTACTCTTGACATAGATCACATCTTGAATTTCTCCTCTAATCGGAACATCAATCAGATTGTTCTGAAACGCTTCGTCACTTGGTTCTATATCATTCTCAGGAGACTTATCTTGCAAGTTATAGTAATCACGCGGACGTGCTTTGACAGGAATGATCCATCCTGTGTTTGTGTTATCATTTACATAGAACACCTGTTCCACTTGACTTGCCAGGGCAAATGGTTCATCTGTATTGAACCTTTGACGAGTGTTCAGACTGATAGTTCCATATTTATCTATTTTAAATCCTCTATCTTTTCTATAAACATCCCACCAGTCACACTCAAATAAAACAACATGTCTTTGATTATCGAACATATTTCCAGTACATCATTTAGACATCCATAATATCCATCACATCCGGATTCAAATCTGCATTGACAATAACTCCAGAAACATAGGGACTTTTGTTGCATCAATAGATGATGTACGAAACCTGAAATCCATTGACAATATAGCCCGAGTGTGAACGTGCAAACCTTGAAGGTGTTCGTGCCAGACAATATATATCAGGAGTACACCGAGGATCATTTGCATCGTACAAATCTTTCACATAACTTTGAAACCACTTCAAGAAATTCATTCTGTATGGCTTGAACTCTCAACACATCTCCTGTGTCAAAAAAATATTCATCAATATCTTCAATCTGTTTAAGAATGTACAGATGTGCCTTCTCAACTTCTTCTTCAGACAAATACGACTATTACCATTTCTGCTAAAACGTCCTGAAGATTTGAATATCGAACAACCTACTTCATTATTGTCTTCAGAGGGGCCGTCATAGTTTCTTTCCCTTCAGTTAAAGTGAGTGTCAATACCACCCATATACATTGAACAAAATGAGATTGTTTCCTCCATAAGATAGCCTTCAACAATTGAACCTTCTGGATGTGCCCTATTTAAATATAGTCTTTTAATTTCTTCAAAAATCTCTCTATAGGATACATCAATCGGTATTGAACTGGTCCGGCAATTCTCGCTTCATATGCAAGATGTACAATCAAATGAACCATGACATCAAAAAAAGACGGTGGAAAAATTTGTTCCAACTTACATAATTTTACTACAATATCACCTTCCAATGTAAGCAAACGATCAGATTGAAAACTTTGGAACAGATATCTCTAAAATATATACTTAACTCTATAATTGGGTCTGTCACATCTTGATTGACAATACCACGAATTGCCAAAGGCAATAATACTTGCATGTATATATGGCAATCATGACTCTTCAGCCCTACCAATTATTGACTTGCAATATCTACACATTTCATCAAATTGGAGGAATATCCATCTGGAACTTTTATATTACACAGAAGTTGTACACAACCGTTGTCTGCAATCTGTTCAATGTATATTCTGCCGCTGGTAACCTGGTCTTAATATGGTTGTTTGTCTTTGGATGAATTCTGGTCTTATTCTCCACTGTTCCATATCTAATCGTGCATTCAGACTGTCTTTGCTCTTTTCCCACCAAGAAGATTCAAAGTTCCCAACAAATTGTCACATACATTTTCTCAATGTGCATACATCAGGTTGTGCCGAATGAGTAGATTTGACCAATATGGCAGCTCTCTAAAAAAAATATTTTGTTTCTTCCATCCGTCTAAATTCTTGATATCCTTCTTAAAGTTCTTTCCAAATCTGATATGAGGAAGTTGAAGTTGTTGATTCCACACTGCAGCACCCGTTAACACTTCTGGACGCTTACGACGTTCAGCCACGCCATCAAATTTGTGTTGATACTCACGCCTTCTCCATCTATGACTGATTGGAAAAAATCGTCGGTGCCCTAGATAACAGAATTTTGGACAATTGTGCAGCCATTTTGAATTTGTATCATAATGACAGGATGGACATGCATGTTTTCTATTGGTACTCCATCCTGATAAATTGGCATATGCAAGAGAACCATTGATCGTCCACAGAAGGGCAGCTCTCATTTGAAAATTCTATTTCTTTGAAGCATCATATGTTTCAACACTGTTGTCCCACAAATCTTTCAATTCTTCTATCAATAGTTGTAAATAGACATCGATATCATTTCCAGGACTTTTAGGACCTGGAATAGTAATGACATCATCATAAACGTCTACTTCATGCACACCCATGGCGGCAAATTATAAACTACTATCATCACAGGCCATACACTATATCTGCTACTCATCATCCCAAATGGATTGAACCCATCAGTCGCTAAGTTGAGTCTCACGTCGTGTACCTCTGCAGCAAAATCTGGATATTGATCATCGAAATGTCTCCATGCTTTAGAGTCAGTAGGATGTCGCATAGTTCCATTTCAGAGAGACTTCGACCATCTTTGTGCCATGTCATCCACTTTGCTATCTTAGAAGACATGAACATTCCTTGCAATCTATCTTTCACTGGAAAATAACGCAATATTTTGTATGGCACCTGTTTGCGACATCTCTTCTTCAGGCTACCTTGTTGCGTATTTTCTTTGTACCTAGGTGCATTACATGCTAGACATCGATCCCTATGTTCATGTTCATTTCGAAACAAGACACAGTCATTCTAACAAGCATCTATCTTCTCATGACCTAACCTCAAATCTTTCATAGTCTTCTTCACTTCATACCATGTTCGAGGTAAATTAGCTCCTTCTGGTAATACTTCTTTAAGCAACTCAAGAAACATTCCATACAAGAAGCTGTCACTTTGTTCATGGGCTTAATGTGCAATAGTTTCAACAGAAATGTCAATTTTGAAAATTTGACACAACCAGGATATAATGGTGTTTCAGCATCTTCTAATAATTGATAAAAATCTCTTGCTTTCTCATTTGGTTCATGCTCCTCTTCTGTCCTCGCTTTTTCAGCCTCTTGTAACTCATATAACATTTCAATTGTCGTATCATCTGATCTTCTATTTGTGCTTCATTAGCAGACGGGCTACTTGTTGAACATCAACTAATGGTGCCTCTCCATGACATACTCAATTGGTATATCGTGTCCAAAATCCATCTACTTTAAGATGAATTTCAACATCCATCCGGGACAACTTCAATCCGTTAATACAGTTACGACACGGACATTGTATGAACTCATGATTTCGTCCATGTCTAAAAGATTGTCTTTGTTCATCAAAAGTAAAATCCAAAAACTCATCTACTCCTTTCTCATATCTAGGATCCAAACGATCTCTAAGTTGTATCCAACTCTTATCGAGTCTCATCATTTTAGGATGCAATAGTTCTGCATTGACAATAACCCATCAGCCTAAGTTGTATCCAAACAATCTCTAAGTTATATCCAATAAATATGAATTAATTGACAATTCAAACAAAATTTCAACAGCACCTCCCCTATACCAGGAGCATTTTCACATATACATTCCACACACATACATATCTACATAGATTCCTGCAAAAAATAGGGTGCCTACAAAAACTCGTGCCATTTATAGATATTTGATTCATCTGTACATTCTTAATTTATTATATGTGTATTGAGATTGTCTTAAAATTTCGGCATCATCTCCCCACACTTCTCCAATATACCCCAAATATTTACTAATTTAACTATGCTCAGAAAGTCACTTGTATGAAATACAAGTGACAAGAAGAGTAGTTAAAATAGTTGGTATATCGGAGAAGAGCAAAGAGACGCTGCCAAAATTTTAAGATAATCCCAATACACATATAATAAATTAAGAATGTACAGATGAATCAAATATCTATAGACTGTCCAACTTGGACAATTCAAGACTTTATGCTCGATATATGACATTACTATCAAAAGACAGTAAAAACATATATCCTAACACAAGTCTTGAACGGGCAAAAATGAAAAGAATGTCCACTCATCTCACTCATTGATATTCATGCTTTCTTCGTCTTCTCATTCATACATCCTATAAAGCACTTAGTATACATTCACATTCACACATACAATCACATCCTGCAAAAAATATGTGCCACCACCCAGGCTCGCTGGATTAAATAAACATGAGCCACCACCCAGGCTCGCTAGATTAAATAAATATGAGCCACCACCTAGGCTCGGGTTCAACAAATATATATAGAGGGGATGGAAGGATTACCTGAGCAGAAAAGAACACCAAAACCTAAACAAGTTGTACAAATGAATACCTGCATTGAACAAAAAAAGTAATATGAGTGCTTGTGCAACTTTCTCAAAAGTAATATGAGTGCATGTGCAACTTAAAAAAAAAATAAACAGAAAAATCATGGTCTAGTAGGCTAGGAGAAAAAAGCGCAAAGAACATGTTATGATGAATGTACACTAAACTTTACGATATAAATGCTGAGCTAAACTTTACGATATAAATGTTGAGCAAAGAACATGTTCCTATCTTTTGTTGGTATCTGTTTCCATATGCATATGATGGCCCGGTGGGTTAACATGACTAATAGTGTATGGCATCATCTTGCAATATTAGAAGTCGAATAACGAGTTCTTTTTAACGAGCTAGTGTTAATACTTGTTAGCATACTTTCAAATATTATGGGCATGTTGGGTAACCCGCAGTTTACCTAACTCCTGATTAAATTAATTATTTGAGTTTGACAAGGGCTAATGAACACTAGCTTATTAGTAGACAGTTAACCGATAAGTGCTCTAATATTTTTGTTGGAGGGTGCACCTTCTAACACTATGTTTGGTATTTGGATAGATTGAGAATAGAGTGGAGTTATTTTCAAATTTTTGAAGTTATCTTCTTAAAAAATAACTCCACTCTATTCTCAATCTATCAAAATACCAAACATAGTCTAATAGACTTAATTATCATGGTTATCAGAGATAACCTGGATAAATCATCATGATCCGCTTAAACCCTCAGATAAACTATTCACTGACAGATGTTTCTAATTGTAAGGTTTTTGATTTGACAGATAGACCTTATAGGGTGAGATAGTTGATTAGGATTTATCAATATTTATTAAGTAAACCCTTTTAATAAATTATCTATCTTGTCAAATTACTTTTCAAGTATAATAGGTCTGATAACTAGGAGTTATCAAAAGGGTTCTTAATTAGTCTTCATAAATTTACTTTATGAGGATGGTGGGGCATCGTGGGTCATCATCAGATTCTTACCACTCCTCGTTTGGTTGGGATGCAGATCCCCAGTGGGCCCTTGTAAAGAGGTAAATTAATTTAAAAAAAGGTTGGAACTTCTAAACCAGGCTATCGGTTTTAATTTTTTTTAACTTGAAGTATTCTGCATTTAACTTGAAAGACAGAGGCAGAATTACATATATGTGGTGATTATCTGACTTTATATCAAATATTTAATGCCCATCAAAAGTATACACTAAGTGTAACTGTAACACCCCGACGCGGAATATCGGAGCGATATTACAGTTATTAAATAGTACAGAGCGAAGGATAAATGTCAAACCATTGCACAATTGGAATAATACCACATAAAATCCAACTTCATTAAGAATTCATCAAATAACTATTACATCCATTGATCAGAGCCAAAACTATGGCCCATAGTACTTTATTCAAATCCAAACTATTACATAATAGCTAACTACTGACTGACTCATAACTCTACCAACTAACTACTAAGCAGTGATTGCTGGAATGGGTCACTCCTGAGCGTCCTCCTCAGTCCCTTCCTTGTGAGTGTGGTCATCTCCATCAGACTCACCTAGACACATGAAATAATAACGCAGGATGAGTGAATAACGTCCAGTAGGACTTAATATCTCATGAGAACAAGCATGCTTTAATGATTAATGTCTTAAAAGGGCAGGGTAACTATAGAGAATAGTTCATGCAAGTATAGTAACGATGGCAAGAGAATACTAGCACTTGTACAGGGAAATAGTACAACAAGAACGATAAATGGAATGGCCATGTAACGATAATACCATGTAACGATAGCACTTGTATAGCACTTGAATAGATTGCACTTGTATTGATAGCACTTTGATTGTAATAGATAATCTTGATAGTATAATAGCACTGAGTGCATGCCGTACACACCCTTGATCATTTTAACTCCCATGGGCACTGGCACTTTTCGGGCGCTCTCCTAAGGACCAGATCGGGCCCTATTACACTGACATAAGTCTTTTTCTTATCTTAGACAATCACACAAATAGCCAAGAGAGTGCCACGAATAGAGGAGAGTAATAGACGAATAGATGAGAGTATAGAGTAAAAGTGAACAGACGAGAGTAACGAGATAGTAGATGAGATAGGGGTATATTCGTAAAACAACGTTAAACATCGATAGTAACAGTTGCACAGCACTAGGTCGGATGCCGGCAGTCTGGAGAAGTCACCACCACCCACTAGCCATGCTATGAACACAGGCTAGATGGTCCGGCGTGATCACAAGTGTGACGGAACACCTCGCTCTAGCCCGTTAAACCAATAACAAGCTTGAGTCGAGTCCGTCTCCCGTGAACAGGCCATAGCCTCGCAAGGGATACCAAACACACGTCTGTGGAAACACAAAGGAACACACCATTTTATATATACATTTCACAAGTTTACATAGCCATATTTCCACAAAACTGAAAGAAAGTACAAAAGCCTGGGGCATACCCCGAGGTACAACTGGAAGAAGTAAACAACTAGCTACACTACACTGCTGGAGGTGCTGACCCTGCACCGCTATGACGCGGCTCCGAACTGGACGACAGCTGAGAAATGTCCTCCTCGCCCTCACCTGTGGGGTAGGGGTGAGCCTCGCTAGTCTCGGCTCAGTAGAGAACTCCCCCAACACCGAGCAAACCAAAAACACAGGTACGAAGGCGGTAAACTAAAACTAGCAGTTATAGAACAGCTAAGCAGGATATTAAAGCTGTAAATATACTCACCGTCTGCCAACTATGTAAAGGAACTTTAATAGATAAACGGCCAAAACCAAACAGGTATATCGAGCTAAAGTAGAGTTCGCCACACTCGAGCCACGTGAACTGGTTCGGACCCAGTGACTGACTCGGACAACACACACAGGGTCTACCTCTCAGTCTAGCAGCCTGGACGAAAGGTCCAGCTGCCGCTCCACGTGAAAAGGTCAAGCACTGTGGAGACCAACTAAACACACCATCTGTGGACCCACACGGTCGCAGCCATGCCTGGCACCTCTAGAGACCCTGGCCTGGGCTCGCTAGAGTGAGGCACTGGAAAAGGACTAGTCGGGGACCAGTGTCGACAACTGGTGTCCGTACCCCCAACTAAGAGCGTGCTACAAGTGACTAAAAACAAACACTAGAGTCACTGTCTCACTGTCGTCTTTCCCTCAGCGGACGTAAAACTCAAGCAAAGGAGTGAGGGTGTCCAGGTCAGACGACACAGACCTCGACGGTACAACACAAGTACCGGGACAAGCCCCGAGCTAACAGCCTGGCTCATAGAGAACCTGGGGCACCCAACTGGAGAGGTAACCACGGTAGGCGTCGTACTACTCGCCACGTATACAAACCACGTGCACGTCACACAAACCACGTGAAGACTCACGGAACCGCATGCACTAATAGTCCACTACACGTGAACACCAAGTAAACAAGTAAAGAACTAGCTAGGGCTGTACCTTGTATGCTAGTCACAGAAACCTCATGCACCCAGTGCTCCACAGGTGCCAACACACCGCTCGTTATCTTTAAATATTCAATATAGCAACATTTAAATAAATGCATGCTAGCGACACATCGACTGCCGTCGATGAGATGTAACGGCAAGGTATTTGGCCGTCAATCTCCCAGTGAGGACCTGGCGTCAATAGATATTGACGCCAAGATCTTCGTCTATCAGCTCTCACAGAACCTAGGCCGATTCCTCAGGTATTCTCGACCCTAATTCAGCGGAAAAACCGAGGAAATACCTCCTCTAACATGCATGCATCTCAATCAATCGAAACAACATGTTTCACTCGTTAAATTGCTCAAACCACCCATTGACCCCACATGGAGTACCTTTACCAAAAAACATAATTAACATGTAGATTCATGCATTCCAGATGCATTATCACAACCAGAAGGAACTAAAAGGGATCATTCCCTACCTCAAGATGCACTTAAACCTCCTAAATCCTCCAGATTCGTACCAACCCTCCGTGAGCTCCTATGGAGATTACACCTCGCTCCGGTGTTTCCTCGCCCGATTCGTCACCACCTCACGTTCCACGATCCCCCAACTAGTCTTCTGCAACCATTGGAAGCAGTGGGGAAGCAAGGGTATGAAAATAGGGCGAGGGAGAGGGAGAATGGAGTGAGGGAACTGCCCTCGGGTAGACCTATATCCTGCAGGTCGCACAGGTTGGCGTCAACCCTATTGTCGTTTAGGGAACCGTCACAATAAACGTCCACAAAGCCCGCCGTTAAGTTCATAAAGTTGACGTCACCTTCGATGGACGCCAAACCAGTCAACGACCACACCTGGCCGTCAACCCCTAATCGACTACAGCAGGTCCTATCTTGTTTCAGGACCAAACCTGCGCGCACCACACATCCAAACCACACTGGCCTCACGATGGCCACCACAACCATTACACACATGATTCATAAGGATCCGAAAAACACGCGACGTTACATTACTATCATCTAAAAAGAAAATTTCGACCTCGAAATTCATAACACAACCCAAACATAAACAACTTAAATATGCACATTTTTTTTACAAGTACTATCATCTAAAAAGAAATACAAAACCTTATTCAAACAGATAGGGATACCCCTTAGGCATCTCCTCGGCTAGTTCCCAGGTATCCTCACCACCTAACCTATTTTCCCATCTCACTTTAACTAATTCAATTTCTTTATTTCTCAGCTTCTTTGTCTTTCGACCAGTGATCTGCACCGGATACTCTGGCATGGTCATATCTGGCCTTAGGTCACCACCTTGGTAACTGATTATCTGAGCTGGATCTTCAATACACTTTCTTAACATAGAAAACATGAAATATATCATGGACGTCCGCAAAAATCTGCTGGTAAATCTAGTCTATAAGCTGTTTCCCAAATTCTCTCAATCACCTGGAAAGGTCCCACATACCTTGGGCTCAACTTTCCAGTCTTGCCAAACTCATAATACCTTTACCGGGGAAACTCTCAAAAAACAAAATCTCCCACTTCAACTGAAGTGGTCTCCTCCGGTTATCTGCATAACTCTTTTGCCTGCTTTGAGCTGCCTGTAATTTTTCCTTAATAAGCTTCACTACTTCTGTGTTGCTGAATCAATTCAGGACCCATTAACTACCTTTCTCCCACTTCATGCCAGTTCAATGGGGTTCTACATGGCCTTCCTATAAGGCTTCATACGGTTCCATCCCAAGACTGGTATGATAGTATTATTATAGGCAAATTCAACCATGCCTAAATGTGCTCCCAACTACCACCCCATACTAGACAACAAGCCCGCAACATATCTTCAATCATCTGGATAGTCCTCTCTGTTTGACCATCTGTCTGGGGATGATAAGCGGAGCTATATCTCAGCTCAGTGCCAATTACCTTCTGCAGACTTTTCAAGAAACCAGAAGAAATCTTGGATCTCTGTCAGACACGATAGTCTTCGGAATACCATGTTGGCGAACAATTCTATCAACATAAACTTTTGCTAATCTGTCCACTGTCCAAGACATACTTACTGCCACTAATCTGCATACCTTGGTCAATCTGTCAACTGCAGGGCATACAACTGACCCGGCATCCGGTCCCTTCAATTATACAGGAGCTTCATCTATATAGCTCGAAGTGAGCATAAACTCACCTGAGGGAACCTCACTATACCAACTCACAGGATTCCTCTTTCAAAGGATGAACCATACAATCCAGGAACTCTTCGGAAATAAAAGAATGAGAGGCACCCCGAATCAAATAAAACTCTTGCTGAATAATCATAAATGGGTATGTACCTTCGATCATATTCGATGCCTCCGCCTGGGCTCGGGTGATAGCCATAACCTGGCCCCTTCCCCGCTGCTGCGGTGCTCCTCTGCACGACTGCCTGTGGCTGCTGAAACTGCTGCGGGGCTGCTGTGCTGCGCACCTCTTCCATATCCATACTCTCTCGGATAGGGGCAATTGCGGATCAAATGCCCCGAATGATTGCAGTTATAACATCTATACCGTGGAGGAATAATGGGCTGTCGACAGTACTCTGCTGCGACTCCTCCACTTCTGCCTACCACGACCTTGCTGAATTGATGTCGACCTCCCATCCTCTTCCTTTACCTTAAATGCTTGCTTCAATTTCTGGCCCCACTTACAAAACCTGATGAGAAGGTCCTACTGGTGCTTTACCCTTACTCACACCCACTGACTGCTGCGGTAGTCGAAAACTACCTGAATCTGACTCGCCCACACTGACGAGTCCTAATAGACCTTTCCAACGTAGCTGCCCTCTGAGCTGCTTCTTCCACTTTTACACATGAGTGGCACTATTGCATTCTACAATTCTACTTAAACCCCGAATAAATATTCAACCATCATATTATTATCTGATACTACATAAGGCGCATATCGGCTGAGTGCCATAAATCGCATCTGGTACTCTAAAACTGAAGAGTTACCTTGCTGAAGTGTCTGGAATGCTCTCTCTTCACTTGCTGCACTTGAATCGGAAAGAATGTATCATTAAATACATCAAGAAACTCCGGCCAAGTGATAGTCTCTTCTGTCCTGCCTGCGAGGTGGTCTGCATCTTCAATCGCCACCATTCCAGTGCAAAAACCCCTCAACTGATAGGCAGCTAGCACACCTCTATCTGTTGTCGGACACCTCATGGTCGTAAAGACCCCTCTCAATCTCATGGACCCAGTGTTCCGCTGTATCTGGATTCGGCCCTCTGAGTAAGTAGGCGGCTGCAATCTCAGAAACTTCTCAACTGTATTCACTGGTTCCTCTGCTACTAACACTGGTGGTGGTGGTGGTGGCAAGGTGCTACAAAAGGCACCTCCTCTCCTGGTGGTGGCGGAACTGGAACTATAGGTACAGTCTCCCATCCCCAGGTGGCACGGCAACCGGTGGTACCGGTGCTGCTGATCCATCCTCCTCCGAATATCGGTTGAGGCTCTCCCAGATCCTCTCTATCATACGCTGAGGTTCTCCTTGGATCATATCCTCCACCACCCCAATCTCTTATATCTGCCATTTCAAACTTCTATATAAACAAAACACCAAACAAAAACAAAAAACAACAAATTATCAGAAACCAGGGCCCCTACCAGCAGTGTACAAAAGACCGAAATAAAGCTATGTATCTTTCTAGTTCCCTATTTAACACGGACCCTGCTCTGATACCAACTGTGATGGAACACCTCGCTCCAGCCCGTTAACCAATAATAAGCTTGAGTCGAGTCCGTCTCCCGCGAACGGGCCATAGCCTCGCAAGGGATACCAAACACAAGTCCGTGGAAAACACAAAGGAACACACCATTTTAATATACATTTCACAAGTTTACATAGCCATATTTCCACAAAACTGAAAGAAAGTACAAGAGCCTGGGGCATACCCCGAGGTACAACTGGAAGAAAAAAATAGCTACACTACATGCTGGAGGTGCTGACCCTGCACCGCTACGATGCGGCTCCGAACTGGACGACGGCCGAGAAACGTCCTCCTCGCCCTCACCTGTGGGGGTAGGGTGAGCCTCGCTAGTCACTGGCTCAGTAGGAACTCCCCACACCGAGCAAAACAAAAACACAGGTACGAAGGCGGTAAACTATACTAGCAGTTTATAGAACAGCTAAGCAGGATATTAAAGCTATAAATATACTCACCGTCTGCCGACTATGTAAAGGAACTTTAATAAATAAACGGCAAAACAAACAGGGTATACGAGCTAAAGTAGAGTTCGCCACACTCGAGCCACGTGAACTGGTTCGCGACACCAGTGACTGACTCGGACAACACACACAGGTCTACCTCTCAGTCTCGCAGCCACGGACGAAAGGTCCAGCTGCCGCTCCACGTGAAAAGGTCAAGCAACTGTGGAGACCAACTAAACACCACCACTGCGGACCACACGGTCGCAGGCCCATGCCTGGCACCTCTAGAGACCCTGGCCTGGGCTCGCTAGAGTGAGGCACTGAAAAAGGACTAGTGGGGACCAGTGTCGACTACTGGTGTCCGTACCCCCAACTAAGAGCGCGCTACAAGTGACTAAAAACAAACACTAGAGTCACTGTCCCACTGTCGTCTTTCCCTCAGCCGGACGTACAACTCAAGCAAAGGAGTGAGGGTGTCCAGGTCAGACGACACAGACCTCGACGGTACAACACAAGTACCGGGACAAAGCCCCGAGCTAACAACCTGGCTCACAGAGAACCTGGGGCACCCAACTGGAGAGGTAACCACGGTAGGCGTCGTACTACTCGCCACGTATACAAAACCACGTGCACGTCACACAAACCACGTGAAGACTCACGAAACCGCGTGCACTAATAGTCCACTACACGTGAACACCAACGTAACAAGTAAAGAACTAGCTAGGGTTGACCTTGTATGCTAGTCACAGAAACCTCATGCACCCAGTGCTCCACAGGTGCCACACCACGCTCGTTATCTTTAAATATTCAATATAACAACATTTAAATAAATGCATGCTGGCGACAACATCGACTGCCATCGATGATATGTAAACGGCAAGGTATCTGGCCGTCAATCTCCCAGCTGAAGAAACCTGGCGTCAATCGATATTGACGCCAAGATCTTCGGCTATCAGCTCTCACAGAAACCTAGGCCGATTCCTCAGGTATTCTCGACCCTAAAATTCAGCGAAAAAACAACACGAGGAAAACCTCCTCTAACATGCATGCATCTCAATCAAATCGAAACAACATGTTTCTCGTTAAATTACTCAAACCACCCATTGACCCACATGGAGTACCTTACCCAAAAACATAATTAACATGCAGATTCATGCGTTCCAGATGCATTATCACAACCAGAAGGAACTAAAAGGGATCATTCCCTACCTCAAGACGCACTTAAACCTCCTAAATCCTCCCGATTCGTACCAAACCCTCGCGAGCTCCTACGGAGATTACACCTCGCTCCGACGTTTTCTCGCCCGATTCGTCACCACCTCACGTTCCACGATCCCCCAACTAGCCTTCTGCAACATTGGAAGCAGTGGGGAAGCAAAGGGTATGAAAATAGGGCGAGGGAGAGGGAGAACGGAGAGTGAGGGAACTGTCCTCGGGTAGACCTATATCTGCAGGTCGCACAGGTGGCGTCAACCCTGTGTCGTTTAGGGAACCGTCACAATAAAGTCCACAGCCCGCCGTTAAGTTTAAAGTTGACGTCACCTTCGATGGATGCCAAACCAGTCAACGACCACACCTGGCCGTCAACCCCTAATCGACTACAGTAGGTCCTATCTTGTGTCAGGACCAAACCTGCGCGCACAACACATCCAAACCAAACTGGCCTCACGATGGCCACCACAACCATTACACACATGATTCATAAGGATCCGAAAAACACGTGACGTTACAACAAGGTAAGAAGGATACACGCTAAGGCTGGTTGGATAATACTGATCCTAAGGGTGTAACGGTGTTAAGGGTACAACCAGCTCGTAGGCTAAGGACGTGCGCCAAAGCCAAGAGACTTACGGAGGCCGTGACAGGAGTACCTGGCCCAGTCGGGAGTATTCCGGTGGAGAGGTGGTCCATGCCAAGAAAGTGGTGTAGAAAAACAAGTGTCTGTGCGTGCCTCGAGTGCTGGAAGGCCGAGGAAACGATCACGGTATTCAAATCACGCGATTAACTCGAAGACAAGTGTAAAATAATTAAATAGGGAAATTTAGTAATTAATATCACTTAATTACCAGATACATTATTGTGTAGTTTAAGGTTTAATGGCAACATGAATCTTAGGTGTGTGAGTGTAAGAAATCAAGAGAGCATGTAAGGTTGTGCTCATGGCTTTTAAATTAATGAATTTCATGTATTGATAAATAATCAGTCGTCAATAGTCATGACAATGTTTAATTAGGGTTAAACAGGGTTTAAATACCACATATAGAAGGGGTATAAATGTAAATTTAAGTCATGGCCGCAACACTGAGGTCGCGACGTAGGTGGCTGTCGCGTTCAGGTCGCGACGCCAGGCCCAGTCGTGTTCTGTTGAATCGGCCACTAGGGTCAACTGGCCAGGTCGTGACATGTCTACCCGTCGCGTTCAGAATGCGACGGACCCCGTGTCGCGACCCCCTCTGAGATCGCGATGGGTCGGGCCGTCGCGACTCCAGAAGGTGGCTCGAGCCCAGAAAAGGGTTTTTTTCCCTTTTTGAGTTCGGTCTTTCCCTCCCATGCATGATACAGAGCTCTTATAAAATCAATATAAAATCTCACGATGATCGAAAAAATCATGAAACTTATCTTAAATGAAAGTAGACTCATAGATCTATCAACCAACATGGTAATTAGGAAACGGACAAGGTTTGTGTCTGCTTAATATGGTTACATTTCAGTGACCTAAATATGCACAGTCAAGGAAAAACGATTAATTGACAATGGATACAAGATGAAAATTAGGGCAAATATGGGCATTTGAAAGCTATCAGTATGTAGTATTTATGAGATTAATTTTAGGACATGGAATCATGCACACGCATGGATTGAGAGTAATTATGAAGGTTCGGGTACATGGAGTTGACGGGGTTTCAAGTATTTAATTCTCCATCATGGAGCAACGAAAATTGGGCAAACCATAGGGCTTTTCAAGAGAGGATCATGGTCTACCTAGGGTAAAATTTAATTAGTTCGTGCTTGAGAGATTGCCTACCTTTCATGCGTTTAAGAAATCCTAGGGTTTTTGTGACGTGGAGAAGATGAAATCCCTTGCTCCAGCTCCTTCTCCTCCTTGCTCCTTCGTCCACAGCCTTTCTCCTTCGTCTCCCAGTGCTTCAGCCACGATCTATGGGGTTGATAGGGCTGAATTGGGGTGTTTAACTTGCTAATAGAGTCCTAACACATTAAAACTCTCCTCTTCTCCTCCAACTCCAAAATTCATAATTATCTCCATTATTTCTAGCATTTATCCACCTAATAGGGTAGGGAAGAGACCTAATCTCGTGGCCAAGGGTTAGGATGGGATGTGGTCTCTTGTTTTGGATATATATAGGTTATTTAACATTTATCTTAACCCCTTTCTATTTATTAATTAATTGGGTACGAATTCACTTAATTAACTCTCATCCCATGATGGGCTCTGCACAATTGGGTCCATTCTTTCATGTTTGGGCCATTAATATAACCCACTCCTAATTTTAGTTAATGGGTATTGATTTAATTCCCTTTTATTTCAATTATTCTTTTTTTAATCCAATTTAATTTTATTTATCATATTTATTAATTAAATTTTATTTTATTTGAGATTTAAAAATCAAGGTTGCTACAGTAACATATCTACTAAACTTATGTCACATGAAGGGAGCTCTTTTAATATCTCTCCCTATCTCATTTTTTAAAAGTCTGTTTCTATAACATAATTTTAGTGGATGTGTCACATTTAATTAATACACACCAAGATGTGCACAAAATATTTATCTATTTCTCCGTACATATCATAGTTTCAGTATGAGCAATGTCCTTAGCATCGCTATATCAAGGGGTGGCAAACGGAGCTCGGTCTACAAGTAAGCATACCCGAACAGTTTCAGACGACACGGATTAATAAGTGCAATATATATATAGAAAAGGCATCGCGGTGCGGATGCCTCCTTCTGAATTACTTCGCATAATCTGAAGCATGCAGTAGCATTTTCTAACTTGAGATATTAATATTGTCCAAATATATTTACAGGGTTGTCAAAGCTGTGAGGTTAGCAATGGAAGCAGGAATTCCACCTCTCAATCCACTGGAAGCCAAGTTTTTGCATGCACGGTGAAATTAGATAGTGAAACTCAAATGAGGTAGGTTCTAAGAATGCCAAGTGAATTAGATGAGATCTTATGCAAAAGACTAATCACCTGGTATAGACCAAACTTGTACCAGAAAAATAATACAAGAATATGAATCAAGCTCCAATGGACGTGATGGTTGAACAAAGATAAAAATCTATTCTAAAATCTCAATGTAAATTTATTCTAATATAAGTTATAAAGAACTGGGAAATTAGATGCAATCACCCATCAACATTTTCTCCAAAATAGTTATACACCACAACAAAATATCAACTCTTGGAGACCACTTCTGAAGGGACTTGGAGCATATTATTTTATGAAATCAGAGGCAGTACCTGTGGATACTATAATTAATAGCTCATGTGCACCATTTAACTTTATTGGGTTCATATATTTGATCACAACACGATGAGTTCCTTTTAGTTTTATCATTAATCTGTTGAGAGGCTGTCCTCGTTGGGGAAGGTTTTATTATCCTCTCCTCATATTAGTGGCATCAGTTTGCTAACCAACTCTATCCAACTATTAATATAATACCCCACTTAGGGACCCAAGATATATATGTTTCATATATGGCAATCTGCATCTGTTTCAATTGCCCACATAGACATGCATGTTGCTGCTGGGTGTAGAGAGCCTCTCCACAGTATAATCCAAACAGTCATGAGTCTTCTGCTTGAGACCCACATGCAAACATTGATTAAAAAGCTTTGGAAAACAAGCATGTGGCTGACAAAGGAAACTTCTACCATTGGCATTGTTTTTTACCGTTCCATTCAAACACCTACCCTCCAAGAAAAACCTCAAGACAGCATTTTTCTAGTTACATATGCAGCCCAGACTAATTTGCATTTCCAACATTACAGTTATATATAAAAAAAAGAAAATCACACAAGTCCTGAACTCAACAGACAGCAGGTTCAGTTGAGGTTCTCAAGGCCCTAATATGAGAAGAATGCAACATCCAAACTGCTCTGCCGCCTTCGGGGAGGGAGGGGATGGGGGGTGGGGGCCGCCGGAGGGGAGGGGGCTGGGGAGGGAGGGGTGGGGGCTGCCACCTTTGGGGAGGGAGGGGATGGGGGGGGGGGCCGCCGGAGGGGAGGGGGCCAGGGAGGGGTGGGGCTGCCACCTTCAGGGAGGGATGGGATGGGGGGTGGGGGCCGCCGGAGGGGAGGGGGCCGGGGGGAGGGGGCCGGGAGGGGGGAGGGGTGGGGGCTGCCGCCGGAGGAGGAGAGTGAGGGGATGGGGGGGGGGCCGAAGTGGGAGAGAGAGAGAGAGAGAGAGTCACCGTGGGGGGGTGGGGGCTGCCACTAGAGGGGAGGGTGTCGTCGGAGGGGGTCACGGCGTCGGCGCCATCGGAGGCGGCGAGTCGCCGGCCGTCGGGAAGGGGGAAGAGAGAGAGAGAGAGAGAGAGAGCGCAGGGGGCTTTAGAGCGGGACAGGGGAAAATATGGTAGCGGCTACAAAGCTGCTGCCATATTATTCTTTAGCAGCGGCTATGATAAGCCGCTACATATAAATTGTATGGCGACAGATAATAGCCGCTGCCATATGTATTATTTAAACACATGCACTTCAGAAAAATAAATATATTTACTACTTGTATCAATATATTTATTTTTTTTATAATTATAAATATGATAAATTAATTAAAAATCCCTATCAAATATTTTACTTATTTTTTAGTTCATGACAGAGTTGTAACTCATTACAGTAAGTGTTATCCCATGTTACAGTATACATTAATTAAGTTCTGTTATAGTAAGGTCCTCCCTATTACAATCAGGGACTCCTAATTAATTTACCCTTATAAATATTATTATATCTATTAATGTATTATCTTGTGATGATACCAAGTAATTGTATATATATGATCGTTGAATCAGCGACTACATCTCATCAAGATCTCTGTTATTATAAGTAAATTAGAATTACTCTATTAAATTTGATTCATCTTTAAAATCAGTCGATTGAATTTGATTCATATTTAAAATCTAACCATGTGGACTCATCATTTAAACCAGTATGGATGAAGACACAGGTCGACCTACTTGAGGAAACAGATCGACCTACTTGACGACAGTAGACCTACTTGAAGACCTAGGTCGACCTGCTTGAGGATAGGTCGACCTACTGAGGATACAGGTCGACCTACTTAAGGATAGGTCGACCTACTTGAAGACCTAGGTCGACCTGCTTGAGGACAGGTTAACCTACTTGAAGACTCAGGTCGACCTGCTTAAGGACATGTCGACCTACTTGAGGACACAGTTCTACCTACTGGAGCATAGGTCGACCTACATGAACACCTAGGTCGACCTACTTGAAGACCCAGGTCGACTTGCTTGAGGACAGGTCGACCTACTTGAAGACCTAGGTCAGCCTACTTGAGGACCCAGGTCGACTTAATTACTTGAAAACCCAAGCTCGATACTCATTTTTGTTTAATGAAGTCAAACAGTGTGCAAACAGACTTAAAGTCATTCGACTCTCGGAGGCAGAACATGTTGTCACACACGGACTAGCACGCCTGCGCTATGCGATTGCCGATTCATCTCTCGTCACCACCGCTCCAGTAGCACTTGGCAGCACTTGAATTGCAATATGCATCCATATACATGAGAAGATGATAAAAAATCCAAGAACAATAAGATTTTTGATGGATCACAAATCCATTTCCACAAACCATTTCATGATCTCTCTCTCTCTCTCTCTCTCACACACACACACACATAATATATATATATATATATATATATATATATATATATATATATATATATATATATATATATATATATATATATATGAGATCAGTTGATCAGTTTGCTTCATGGGTATATTCTTTCAAAGATATAAATTTACTTTGTTCTCAAATTCTAATTGTTAGATTTAAGTTTGATAAACACATAGAAATATATATAAACACATATGTATATATGTTAGTAAATTTGTGTATATTTATATTATAGTTAGTGACACATATATTTATATTTGAGATTACAAGTATATATATCTAGCATAAATATACATATATATTACAAATATATAAAACATAAGTATAAATCAATCACTAAACTAAAATAAGTTATTATTAAAAACTTTATATGTTCTAGATATTTCTAATTTGAAGTTTTTTTATTTTAATAAATGAATAAAATGAAATTTTTATATTTGTCAGCGTCTTGTTGCTGCTGACTAATACTGTCAGCGGCTTCCTTTAGTCGCAGCATTTAATGTATGTCAACGGTTTTTAAAACCGTGGACATAACATCTATTTATTAGCGGCTCCTAAAACCGCTGAAGACTATATGTACGCGGTCTTACGTAGCCACGACATTAACTCTACATTATTCGTGGTTATATTTCATCCGCTGACGTATGCTAAACTTTTGTCAGCGAGTTGCGCTAACTGCGGACAAAACATTTTTATGGCAGTGGTCTGTTATAGCTGCAGCCTTATATCTCTTTTGTCCTTGAATTTTCAGCCGCGGACATATAGTCGTTGATAAATGTTAGTTCTCTTGTAGTGCAAGAATCATGTATTTACAAAGTTAAGGATGTAGCTGAAGCAGGCATATTTCCTGGTTTCCATGGTAAATTCCTTATAATCAGGGACGGATCTAGCTCAGTGCCAGTGGGGTCACGTGACCCCACTGGAAAAAAAAAACCTTCAAATGACCATCTAATCGGCCATTGGACAGGTTTTAAACAAGGGAGGTGACCCCACTGGGGCTGGCGGTGACCCGACCTCCCCCCAAAAATTCCCAAACCCTCACGAGGAGTCGCGGACCCCAGTTTCGCTCGCCCCAGCCCCCGACGCCTCGCCACGCCAGTCGCCAGCCTGCCTCACCGGCCTCCTCGCGCGGACACGGCCACAGGACACGCCTCGCCAGTCTCTAGCGGCCAGCCAACCTAGCCCGCCTCTCCAGTCGCCAGTGGCCAGCTGGCCCAGCCCGCCTCACCTCACCTGCCGCCTATGCGCCTGCGTAGCTGCGCTGCTGTGCAGCCGTGAGCCGACGCCCTTCCAGCCGCAGACGGCGGACGGTTCGCCACTTCGCCCTTCCTGCATGCGGCGCGCCTGCGCTGCTATGCCAGCGTCGCCCTTCCTTCGCTGCGGACGGTTCGCCCTTCGGCCCCTTTCAGATCGAGGTAACAATTAACAAACCCAAATTTCCATTTTTTAAGCTCTAACCCTCACTCAATTTCGCCTCTGTCTTGCCCCCTCTTCCTCCAACTCCAAACGCAGACATCGCAGTCTTCAGTCGCAGTCCCACTGTCCCAGAAGAAGCAGCGGTGCAACCCTTCGCCCAATCGTTGGCTCGCTGCGACACCGCCCTGGCGCCCTCCTCCGTTCGCCTTGCCGTCGGCCCGTGACGCCTGCCGCAACCTCCGCAGTCTGGCCTCCCCTCTCGCAAATCTTCCTAGTCTCCCAGAACGAGGTGAAAACCCGATCCCCATCACACCCTCCTCCCCTTCGGCCTCTTCTATATCTGCTTCTCATTTCATCTTTTGTTTCTTTAGGTATCATATTCCGCATTGCACATTGTCGCCGGCGCTGGATCTCAGACTCATACACGCCCCCATCAGTGATCAATCAATCCCCACCGGATCAAGTAAGGTGGTTATGATTGGACATTGGGGCATTGTCGTAGACCTTCTATAGTTTGACTGAATAGTGAACAATTTTATGTATTTCCTAAAATTTTCAGATAATCAACTTCTATCTCGACTGACGCCCTGCACATTGTCGTCGATTAGGGATTCGACGTGTTCATCCAAATCTCTTGAATAGACACAAGCAGGTATGTAATCCAGTGAGCCTGGGTGGTGGCTCCCAGCGAGCCTGGGTGGTGGCTCCCATATATGATGTGTATTTATATTTTTTTGTTGTAACTTGCTATATGTGAACATGATCTAGTGGGTTGATAAAAATTGATGTGAAATTGTGAATGTTTTTTTGTAGCTAATTAGTTAATAGTCTTTAGTTATTGAAATAATTTTTTTTTGCTAGGATGAGACGCTATCTGGTTAAGCTAAATCAAGGACAAAGCAATGCAGGAAGTTCAAGTAGTTCTAAAACTCCACTCCCAAGTCAACAAGAATCTTCCCCCGTTGATGAACTTGATTTGACTACTTTAGAATCAGATCCATGATTAAGAAAGAAAATATCAGAGTATCATCTAAAATTACAAGATGATGTGAGAAGAGCATATCTATTAAAAGGTTCTTGTCAACCTCGGAATCATAATTTCCCATTGAAGCTTTGGGTGGAAAAATGCGTAGATTTGTTCCTTCTTGATTTGATGATATGTAACTTGGTTAGAGTACAGTGTTGCAAAAGATGCTGCATTTTGTTTTCCTTGTTACATATTCAAGCTTGATCATGGAAAACAGTCAGGTGGTGATTCATTTGTTTTTAGGGTTTTCTTCTTGGAACAAGAAAGACAGATTAGATGTTCATATTAGTGGTCCTAATAGCTCACATAATATAGTTGTAAAAAAAAGTGAGGACTTGATGAGACAAAAACAAAGTATTCAAGTGGCTTTTTCAAAGCAATCAGATCAGGTCAAGATTGATTATCGAGCCCGCCTACAAGCTTCAATAGATTGCATAAGATTTATTTTACGTCAAGGATTAGCATTTCGTGGACGTGATGAATCTGACAATTCATTTAATAAAGGGAATTTCTTGAGCTCTTGAGATTTCTTGCATATCATAACTCATCTATTAATGACGTAGTGTTGCACAATGCTCCTCAAAATGTCCAAATGATTGCTTATCATATACAAAAAGACATTATAAGTGCATGTGCAATTGAAACAACAAATGCAATTATCAGAGAAGTTGGAGATGATTTTTTTACCATACTTGTTGATGAGGCTCGTGATATATTTGGAAAAGAACAAATGGCTATGGTTTTGCGCTATATTGATCAGAGGGGTTTGTTGTTGAGAGATTTTTAGCATTGTTCATGTTATTGATACTACTGCTATGTCACTTAAGACAACAATTGAACATGTTCTCATGAGATATGGACTAAGTTTATCCAGAATAAGAGGACAGGGTTATGATGGCGCTAGTAATATGCAGGGTGAGTTCAATGGTCTTAAAGCATTGATTATGAGAGACAATAGCTCGGCATATTATATTCATTGTTTTGCTCATCAACTACAGTTGACTCTTGTAGCTGGTGCTAAGAATCATGGTGATGTTTCTTGGTTTTTCTTTATTGTTTCTCAAATTACAAATGTGATTAGTTCATCTTGCAAACGACGAGACACTCTTCGAGAACAATAGAGTATTAGAATTGCAGAAGCTTTAAGCAGTGGTGATCTTCAGAGTGGCAGAGGTTTGAATCAAGAAATAAGTTTGAAAAGAGCAGGTGATACCCGTTGGGGTTCTCACTATGGAAGTCTCATAAATTTAACTATTTTGTTCTCTTCTGTAGTGGATGTACTTGATAATATTTATCAGGAAGGAACTCTGGAACAAAAAGGTGAAGCACGTGGCTTATTATTTGCATTGAGAACTTTTGATTTTGTATTTCTTCTACATTTGATGATAAAAGTATTGGCCATCACAAATGAGTTGTCAATAGCTTTGCAAAGAAAAGATCAAGATATAGTTAATGCCATGTCACTTGTGAAACTTTCTAAACAACGATTGTAAGTTATGAGGGATGAAGGTTGGAATGATATTTTTGAAGAAGTATGCTCATTTTGTAACAACGAAGATATTCTTATTCCTAATATGGATCAACAATATGTTTTTCTGGAAGATCTCGACGCAAGGCTCCATGCATTACAAGTTTACATCATTTTCAGATTGACTTGTTCTATCACATATTAGATATGCAATTGCAAGAGCTGAACAGTCGTTTCAATGAAACAAACACTGAGTTGCTTTTTTGTGTGGCTAGCTTAATTGATTGTGGCTATTATGCTACCCTATCAGTACTTTGAATTGCTCTCCACCATATGCTGCTGTGGATTTTGCTCAGTCTCTCACACGCATAAGCATAAAGGGCAGCTGCTGCTAATATGACAATGTGAAAATGGGAAGTTTTTATATCCATGGTAATATGACAGATACCATGATCCATGTAGAGCCATAAGTATATATCGACACTCCTACTGTGATTTTTTTTTTCCCTGAAAAAGGTTCTAAGAAAGAATGTAGTCATTTTAGTTTCTCATTTCTTATGTACTGAGACACGTGCTTTCTAACAAAGTTCTAAGACTTGCAGGTTGTTACCCCTCAGATGTTTTCCCTTGTTTGTTTCTACCTTCGTCCTCCTTCCAACATCCAAGATGTTGGTTACAAGCTGAACGAGAGCTTGTTAGGTGCAGTAAATTCAAGTAGAAAGATATTTATGCCCCACACGGTACGTATGCTCAGCCATCTAATCTGATATTATTAGATAAGAGTGATCTCCCATATAGCCCAATTTGATAACACTTAATACAAGTCTATTGTCTGAAGCGGTCAGACATTGTCTTTTAGACTCTTTGATAAAGTTCTTAATGAATATCTGAAAAGATGACTACTGTCTTAATTTGTCTCTTAAAAAAAAGTGAAGGTAGGGCACTTTTTTCTTGAGATCGCATAGCTCCTCTGCCTCATCTGACCTCTGCTGCCCCTCGTCCTCGACACGAACCTATTGTGCAGAGCTCCTCCGCTTCACCAACCTTCGTTGCTCCTCCCTCGATAGGGAGAGGAGCTGCTCCTCCTCTGTAGCAACTCTAAATTTTTAAATTGATAAAGAAATTAAATTAAAGGAAAATTTGAAAATTGAAAATCTTTTAAGCAAAATAGGTGATGGGGTTCTTAAATAACTTGTACATGAGTTAATGGGCCACAAGACTGAAGCCAATGATGGATGGGAGATATTTAGGCTTAAATTCATACCTAAATACTAATAATTAAAAAGAGCTAAGATAATTACTATTTTAGCTCATAAATATCTTAAAAGAGTCATAACCCTATCATAACCCCTTGACCACGGAATTAGAGTCCACACCATGTCAAATGGAAGGATAAACACTAGAAAAATGAGGGATAATTATGAAATTCGAAGTTGGAGAGGAAGGAGTTCTGAGGGAATGGAAACGTTAGACATACAAATACACCCCTATTTCGTACCTAGCCGACCCTATTGACCCTTTGGAGCTTGAAGGATGAGGAGAAGAGCTTTTGGACATGGAGATCGCGGAAAAGGAGGCTAGGAGGAGGAGATCTTCAAGTTCTCACATTCAAACCCTAGGATCACAAAAGCGTTCAAAGGTAGGTAATCTCTGAAGTAAAATTAAATTAACTCAACCATAGGTAGTGCATGATTCCATCTTCGAAAGTCCCATATTTTCCTCAATTCCTATCATGTCCTTTAGGAGTATTTCATGCTCAAAGTTCTGTCAAGAACATGTACCGACTTGACTTGTTCCTTTTAAATTCATGTTCATGCTTTATCTCGTGCCTTGAAACTTTTATTGTATATGCTACTTGATGTCAGGAATCTAATGATTCCATTTTCCACATATTCTATTAAGTGATCTTTTCCAATTAAATCATTTTTCATCATTGTGTCTGATTTTTAGTTCATCATGAAAACCCTGTTAATAGCATGCTTAAACCAAGTTGAAAGCCTAATTACTCTTCACAGGTGATACTTCTACATGTCTAGTTTCGTGTGCATTTGATTTCGTGATTTTTTGTTAAGTATATGATTTTATACAAAATTTAAAAGACCCCTGTGTCAAGTCCTTGGAGGACTGGACCGCAACCAAAGTGACCCTCTTCACTTTTAGGCTTGGCCAGGACCTCTGAGAACGCGACGGCCCGACTGGTCACGTTCTCAGTCTGGTCGCGATAGAGCAGCGCGTCGCATCACGAACACGACGGTTCACCGCATTGTATTTTTCCCTGTACTTTCCAATTGTATGAACGCAACAGGTCTGACCGTCGCGATTTGAACGTGATAGGGACCTACGTCGTGATTCACTGTGTGTTCAGAAACTCTAATTTGCATGCAAAACCATGATATCATGCTTTACAACCATGGTTTAACCTCTGTAAGGAACTGTTGTGAATAGTAACATCAAGTTAACATATTTGATAATATTCATGGGAATATTTAATTAAAAGATATGTGCACGATTCTCACATGCTAGCTTGATTCTCTCTCATATGCACACACCAAACGTGAATTTTTGCCATGAGACTTACTAAATTACTCAATAATATATCTGGTAATTAAGTGTAATTACTCATGTCAATTTCCCCTATTATTTTAATGGACTTGTCTTCATTTTAAGCGTTGTTTTAATATCGTTATCACGTCCCTCTGCCTCGAGCACTCAAAGCCAGACGAACAACGTTTCTATACACACTTAATCTTGGCTTGGACGACCTCTCTGTTGGGAATACTCCTAACTGGACTAGGAACTCCTTGTCGAGGCCTCCAAAAGACTCCTTGGCTTTGGCGGATGTCTATTGTTGACGAGCAGGTAGTACCATCAATACCCATTTTACCCTTAGGGATCAGCATGATCCAATAGCCTTAGATTCTCTCTTACCTGATGATCAATTTATCCCCATGTAATTAAAAAAAATACATATCTATTTTGGTGATTAACAAAACTATATAAAGTTTAATCTAACATATTTTCTACAAGTTTTGAGCACAGGAAATGAATCAAGAAAAGTCAAGCAAATTCTGTAAGTATCTCACCCTGAAGTATTTAGAGTTCAGTACACATAAAATTTCTCTAAGTACACATCGATTTCCATTATAGGTCATAACGATTTCTATGGAGCTATAACGATTTCATATTCATAAGGATTCGCTATGTGCTTTTATCGACTTGGGCAGTATAATGATCGCAACGATTTGCCCTCACAACGATTCGTTAAGTGATTGCAACGATTTGCCCTCACAACGATTCGTTAAGTGATCGCAACGATTTGTTTCTCGCAAAGATTCGTTAAGTAATCATAATGATTTTCTTTCCGCAACGATTTCTTAAGTGAGTACATCGATTTGTTCATAACATCACAACGACTTGTACATCGATTTGTTCATAACATCACAACGACTTGTACATCGATTTGTTCATAATATCATAACAATTTATACATCGATTTGTTCATAACATCACAACGACTTGTACATCGATTTGTTCATAACATCATAACGATTTATACATCGATTTGTTCATAACATCACAACGATTTGTACATCGATTTGTTTATAACTTCATAACGATTTATACATCTATTTGTTTATAACGACATAACGATTTGTACATCGATTTGTTTATAACTTCATAACGATTTGATACATATAACAACTTGTGTATGCATCTCTTTACTTATGAATGCACAACGATTCACTCATTTGCACAATAATTTCATAAGTCATGTATATAATGATTTCATGGAAGACAACGATTTAATTTTCAAGCTAATTTCTAATACGTTGAAAAGTCAAAGTCTTCACACATATTTATGACAGTTGTGCATTTATGAAGACTGAACGTATCACTGCATGAATGCAGACGATATCTTCCATTATCGTATCTTTTCTATAAACATCTTTTAGAACAACAAAATGGCATTACTATTTTGATAAACATTCGTTCTAACGTTGACTGACAATAAAAGACAGCTTAGCTGTCTATTGTTCAAACTTTAATATGTGCAGGTCTCTGACAGCATCTGTCATACAACGTTGGACAAAAAAGAAGCCAAAGAAGATTACAGAAGATCCTCTCTCTCTCTTTGCGTGCATGGAAAGATAAAGGACTGTTGACGGGAAGCTTCCAAGTGTCAAGCAGTCTAACGTACACTTAAGCATAGAGACAACGGGCACTTCAACGTTCGAATTTCAAAAATGATATATATATATATATATATATATATATATATATATATATATATATATATACGAAGAAAGAGCGAGAAGGAGACAACAAGTTTCAACGCCTTCTATCTTCTGCAAGCTTTTCTTAGAGCCAAGCAAAAACTCCCATTAGTCTTAGCTCTTGCTCTCTGTGCTAAGTTCAGATCTGTGAGAGAGCCTTTTGTTCTGAGAAGAGTCCTTGATTGTAGATCATTTTCTTCTCAGTCCTTGCTTCAGATCAAGCGGGGTTCTATAACCTTGATCTAGGGGCATCATCTCTTTGAACACATTCTCTTGTGTTTGTTTCCTTCGGTTGTGAAGGAAGACCTGGTGGGGTATCCAGGGTGGTGTATTTCCCTTCAGATTGAAGGAAGACCAGCTGCGGTTGGGTATGTAAGGGTCCATAAGGGGGACAGTACCCTTGGGTTAGTGATGTCCTGAGATATTGCTCAGGGACTGGATGTAGGACTCCTAAGGAAAGGAGATCCGAACCAGGATAATTTTCTGTGTTGTGCGATTGCTTTTGCGTGTTTATCTTTGTCTTCACTAACACTAACAATCTGCGAAGTGTTGTTTTGTGACTATTGTGTGAACAGAAATTGAGTATCAAATAATTTAATATCCCATTCACCCCCCCCCCCCCCTGGGCTAGCTAGCTGGGCAACAAGTGGTATCAGAGCAAGTCTCTTCGACAAAGAAGAAGATCCAACGATCTGAAGAGAAAAGATCAAATGGCAGCTCAAGGTCACTCCGAAGGCCGTCAGTCAACAGGCCACCTCTATGCGATGGAGAAGATTACACCTACTGGAAGACCAGGATGGAATACTTCTTGCAAGGATTGATTTTCAGATCTGGTCAATTGTAGAAGAAGGAGATCTTCTAGTCACCAACGAAAAGGATAAATGGACAGAAGATGATAGAAAGAAGATTTCTCTCAACTGCAAAGCCAAAAGCATTTTATGTTGTGCCCTCAGTAAAAAGGAATTCAACCGTGTATCTGCCTGCAAATCCGCCATGGAAATGTGGGAAAAGCTCAGGATCACTTATGAAGGCACTGACAAAGTCAAGAAAACCAGGATAGACATTCTGGTGACTCAATATGAAAGGTTCCATATGCAGCCAGGAGAATCTATAACCCAAATGTTCAGCAGATTCACGATATTACAAACGGATTAGCCGGACTAGGAAAAAACTATGAGATGGGAGATATGGTAAGAAAAATCCTTAGATCCCTACCATCTTCTTGGACTCCCAAGGTAACAGCTATAGAAGAAGCCAATGACTGAAAAGGATGTCATTGGAAAAGCTCATTGGGTCCCTCATGGCCCATGAGATAAACATGGAGAGATTAGGAGAATCATCTACTAGAAAGAAGCACACAAATGCCCTCAAAGCAGCAGAAGGCAGCTCTGAGGAACATCAGAAGATGAAGCCAGTAGTGAAGACAGTGAAGATGAAGAATCAATGTTGTCTAGGAGACTACATCGGATATTGGCCAAGAAAAAGAAGTATCAATCTGGCAGACGATACTTCAAAAAGGGAAAGGATTTTAAGAAACATGAAGCAAAGGACATCAAGAAGAATGAACCAATTTGTTATGAGTGCAAGAAGCTAGGACACATCAAGGCAGAGTGTCCAAAGCTCAAGAAATCTGAATTCAGAAAGAAGGACAGTTCAAGAAAGTTCAGAAGATATAAGAAGAAAGCCATGGCAGCAACTTGGGACAACAGCAATGACTCGGATAGCGAGTCAAGCTCAAACAGTGAGGAAGAAGAAAAGGCTAACCTAGCCTTCATGGCAGATATCGCAGAAAAGGTAACCTCTGACTCATCCTTTGATTCATGTAATGATTCTGATTCAGATAACTTAGAAGATGCTTTTAATGAACTGTATGATAAATATAGAGAAGTATCTAAATTATTAAAATCTAGTAAGAAAAATGTTGCATGTCTAGAGAATACCAATTCAGATTTAAAATCAGAAAATGAACAACTAGAGAAGCAAGTTAGTGAACTAAAAGAAGAAATGAGTTGCTATGCGGAAATCTAAAAGATAAAAATACTCAAATAACAAAATTAGAAAAAAAGAAAGTTCAGACGAACTAAAAAATGAAATCAAAAGACTAATAGAAGAAAATGATAAACTATCAAGTACGTTAGAAAAATTTACTAATGGTAAAATTCCTTAATACTAAGAGGAGCCAGAAGATCAGGTAAAAGGAAGAATGGATAGGTTACACTCCACCAGATAAATGAAGATACAACAGTAATCCTAAAACATATCCAACTCCACAAATTCGTACCTGAACAAGATATAGCATATAAATCAAACTTTAAGTATACTCCATATGAAAAAATAACTAAAACAACATGTTACAGTCACTGCAACAAGCTAGGACATACCAAAATAACTTGTCCAACTAAACATAAAATCTGGATAATTAAAAAGAAAGATGAGAATACTAACCAGCAAGGACCCAAAAGAACTTGGGTACCTAAAGCTTAGTGTCGTTATTTTAAGGAGGCCTTCGAGTATCAAAATGGTACCTGGACAGGGGTACTCAAGGCATATGTCAGGTAACAGAAAGTTGTTCTCTCACCTCAAAGCTGAAGAAGGCACAGTCACCTATGGAGACAATGGAAAGGGAACTATGATAGGCAGTGGATCAGTGTGCAGTAGAGGCACAACTGTCATTGAAGATGTGTTGTGCGTCAAACGACTGAAAACAATGTCATCAGTATCAGCCAGCTATGTGATAGAGGACATCAGATCAGTTTTCAAGAGTCAAAGTGCAGCATTGTGAAAGATGGTGTAGTCATCTTTGAAGCCAACAGAGAGAAGAACCTATATGTACTTCATCTGGAAGAATTAAAGATCAAGACATCTGCTTAGCGGGCAAGCAAGGAGCAGTCAACTGAGCTGTGGCACAGAAGATTGGGCCACTGCAGTCTGGATGGCATAAAGAAGCTGATTAAGAGAGCTAGTGGAAGGTCTACCTAAAATTTGCACAATATTGGATGGCATCTGCGGGCCTTGTGGCAAAAGGGAAGCATGTAAAATCCTCATTCAAGTCAAAGACTATGGTGACAACCTCTAAACCCTTAGAACTCTTACACATGGACTTATTTAGGCAATGAGGACCACCAGTCTAGGAGGAAAGCAATATGGATTTGTTATTGTAGATGACTATTCGAGATTCACATGGGTATCCTTCCTGGAACACAAGGATGATACGTTTGACAATTTTGTGAGCTTCATCAAAAGGTTCAGAAAGATAAGAAGTATTGCATTATTGGATCCGATCAGACATGGAGGAGAATTCAGAATGAGAAATTTTCCAAGTTCTGTGATGACCAAGAATTGAACACAATTTCTCAGCACCAAGGACACCACAGCAGAATGGAGTTGCTGAGAGAAAGAATAGGACTTATTAGACATGGCAAGAACAATGTTATCAGAATATGATCTGCCAAGATATTTTTGGGCTGAAGCAGTCAACACAGCAAAGCTACATCATCAATAGAGTAATGATCAGGCCGATTCTGAAGAAGACTGCGTATGAGTTGTTCAAAGGAAAGAAGCCAAGATTAGTCACTTCAGGACATTCGGATGTCCATGCTTCATCCCAACAACGGCAAAGAAAACATCGTAAGTTTAGATGCCAAATCAGATGAAGGATCTCATGGGGTATACTTCTAAACCTAAAGAATATAGAGTGTTCAACAAGCGTACTTTATTGATTGAGCAGTCAATACATGTTATTTTGATGAAACTAACCCTTCCTTGAGAAAGGAAGAAGATAGTGATAATGATGATGCAGATGAATTGTCCAAAAAGCTAAAGAAATCATCAATTGAGGACAAGGAAGATCAAAAGGGCATAGAACATGAAAATCTTCCACAGGAATGGAAATATAAGAGAGATCACCCTCCTAAAAAACATCATTGGTGATCCATCTGAGGAGGTAAGAACAAGAGGTAACATAATTCCCATGTGATTATTTAGCTTTGTTTCTCAAATAGAGCCTAGGACAGTCAATGAAGCTCTTACTGATGAATCTTGAATTTTAGCCATGCAAGATGGACTAATCAGTTCAAGAGAAACCATGGTGGTCACTTGTTCCTAGACCATCAAATCATCCAGTAATTGGCATCAAATGGGTGTTCAGAAATAAATTGGATGAAAGTGGTATGATCTTAAGAAACAAGGCCAGATTGGTAGCTCAAGGCTACTCCCAAGAGGAAGGCATAGATTTCGATGAAACCTAGTACCAATAGCCAGACTTGAGGCTATTAGAATATTACTTGCATATGCATCTGCACTAGATGTGAATTATTTCAAATGGATGTAAAGTCTGCATTTCTTAATGGTTTTTAAGGAGGAAGTTTATGTAGAACAACCTCCAGGCTTTGATGGACACTGAATTTCCGAATCATGTTTTTAATTACACAAAGCTTTATATGGTTTAAAACAAGCACCTAGGGCCTGGTATGAAAGGCTTAGATCTTTTCTATTAAACCAGGTTTATCAGAGGTCAAGTAGATAGTACTCTGTTCATCAAATCTAAAGTCAACATATATTGCTTGTTCAAATCTATGTTGATGATATAATATTTGGTTCTACTGATGAATCTCTTTGCAAGTACTTTGAGAAGCTTATGTAGGGAGAGTTCGAGATGAGCATGATGGGAGAGCTCAACTACTTCCTTGGATTGCAAATCAAACAAGGAAAGGAAGGGACTCACATCTTCCAAGCTAAGTACACCAAGGAACTCTTAAAGAAGTTTGAATTTGATAATGCCAAGCCATTGTCAACACCTATGAGCACATCAATAAGAATGGACAGTGACAAAGATGGTAAGAATGTAGATCAAAAAATCTACAGAGGTATGATAGGATCCTTACTATACTTAACTGCTAGTAGACCTGATATTTTATTTAGTGTATGCATGTGCGCTAGATACAAGCAGATCCTAAAGAGTCTCATTTAATTAGTGTTAAAAGAATCTTTAGGTACTTAGCTAGAACTCATGACTTAGGTCTTTGGTTGGTATCCAAAATCATGTGAAATAATAGTAGGATACTCTGATGCTGACTACGCTGGATGCCAAATAGATAGAAAAAGTACCAGTGGTTGTTGTCAATCCTTGCAGGATGTCTGATATCATGGTCCTCCAAGAAACAAAACTCAGTAGCACTGTCAACAGCTGAAGTGAGTACGTAGCTGCTGGAAGTTGTTGTACAAACTCCTATGGATCAAGCAACAACTGAGGATTATGGTTTAGGTACTATCAAGATAATTCCATGTTATGTGACAACCCCTGTCACGCCCCGATATTTAGCAGCGGAATAAATACCGGGGGACGTGAGCGATACAAACAGACGTATCACAGTTGAGTAACGCAGAGTAACAATACATATAACCACACATTCAGATCATAATAACATCATCAAAGGTATCTTTATTCCATTTCAATCCACTAGTGGCAACCTTACATAAGAAAGAACTCACTGAAAATATTTCATTATTCAAATGAAAATGTTTCTCTAATACATCGACTACTCATATGTCTATTTCTAAACTGTCAACTATTCATATGACGGGTGCTAATCACTCTTTCTCTGCCCCATCCGACTCCACTGGTTCCTCATCACTACCTGAAAAGGGCAGGATGATAGGGGGGAGCGAACTAGCTCAGTAGGATTTACATCTCAATATTGTGCGGGCACTAATATACATGAATTAACATTTTAGATAGGCAGATATGCACATGAATATGATGACAATGCATGCAATACTAACAGAGTGAATAGCAGAGTAGAATGGATATCATATCAGATCAAATGTCGAATTGCATATACAATGGACAGATATTTCAAGAGTAGAATCATATCAAAAGAGATTGGCCATATTCAGACAGATATCATGCGTTCACATGATCAGACGTATCATATCAAATCATATCATATCAGATCACATCAGACTTATCATATCAAACAAAGGCACATTCACACAAATCTTGCATATCGTATCAGTGCCATGCCACGCACCACAAGTCCATACTCCCGCGGTTAATAAGTACGTTGGGGTGCTCCTCCCCAGGACCAGACATGGCCCTTATTGCACAGGCATTAGTCAAATTTGGACCGGAGTCCCACGTTGTGCCAAACAAACAGATTCATATTATGGCCACAGAGTTTCAATAACAAGCTCATAGTAAAGAGGAACATGATCATTCATAGAGTCAAGGTATGACAAATAGCTCAAGAGAACAAGGCAGGATAACGACGTATCTTATGTTTCATAATTCATTAATGTCTTGACATGAGGATGTTTCTAAAGACAGATCATATGCAGAACATGTGCTCTCAATCCCAAGGAGGGTGTGCCTATTCGTACAAATGTGTAAGTGACGAGTCATGGATTTTCCTAGCATGTATGCAATGACAAATAATAATTGAACACCGGAAAACAAGTAACTATTGAAACTCATATGAATATTAACACACTAACAAGTCCATACTAACATGTATTCATTCCCACATTCATATACTCTTATCATATCTAATCAATGACAATAAGCAAGATCACAAGATAATCCAATGAACATAAGGCAATCACAATTACACATTAGAATCATATTCATATCATTACCATTTTCTTCAATGGTTTGATTTATTTTAGGTCCATGCATACTATATAACATCATGCACATGCTAGTAGACATCATGCAATGATCAGACCCAAAATATGCAATTTTGTAAAGGGTAGTGTCGACACACCCTTACTGGTGTCGACACAATGCTCAAACACAAGGCAAAATAATGCAAAACTGGTCAAGTAGTGTCGACACTAGTTCAAGTAGTGTCGACACAGTGCTTCAAATATAAGGCAAAAAGGTCAAGTAGTGTCGACACTAGTTCAGGTAGTGTCGACACTAGAGACAGCTTTCAGAAAACCTTCTGGCCAATATGGGACAGTGTGTCGACACTAGATCAGGTAGTGTCGACACTAGATCAGCTCCCAGAAACTTTCTGGGTCAAACTGGGACAGTGTGTCGACACTAGATCAAGTAGTGTCGACACTAGAGACTTCCAGAACCTTTCGGGGCTGTTGGGACAGTGTGTCGACACTAGCTCAAGTAGTGTCGACACTAGTGCCCTTCCAGACAAAAACTATAGGTCAGTGGAACCCGAAAACACATTCATGCAGTGGTTTACTTACCCTCTTATAACTCTCTAACGAATGACATTTAGACAAAACGTTCAACACAAAAGATGACGAGGACAACTAGTAGAAGAACTTTGATGTGAGGGTTTGATCAAATTCGGTCTCGAATCCCGAGAAACATATGAAGAAAAAAAAGTCAAGTGTAGCCCGAAATCGCAGTATCATGCAGAGACTCTCTTACCATGCTCATAACTCTCTAACGAAAGACTTTTGGACAAAACGTCCAACATAAAAGATGATCGTGACTTCAAGTAGAAGAACTTCATGAAGGAAGTTTAGTCTAATTCGGTCTGAATCACGTGCATAAAAGAAGAACGGGGAAAAGCCCTAACTGGCACGACTTAGGGAAAACGACCAATACTCCATGCATACTCCATGAAAATTGGGCAAATCAAGTGCAAATGAACATAGACTCGATGCTCTACATGATGGTATAGGTTTTCTTTAATCTTGGCCTGAGAACACCTACCTTTATGAAGATCTAAGACCAGTCGACGTTCTGGACGCAACAGAGGATGAAGGGGGATGAAGCTCCGGGTTCCCAGCCTTTCTCCTTCTCCTCTGAAGCTCTAGCCTGCCTCCAAACGACCCCAACTCGTTGTTAAACCTTCCCCAAGAGTTTAAGGACGAGTTCTTATAGATTTAGGTTGTATTTACAAGTCCTAACGAGACTAGGAAAGGGGCTACGAGTTCTGTTTCCTACTTTCCAAGAAATCTGGGATTCTCCTCCAAAAGAGGTAGCAAAGGTTTAGGAAACCACCAATTGGGTTGGGTTCGTTTTGGCTTACCTTACATGACTAATACCTTAATTTTAACCCTAATTGCCCTCTCCAATTATGGCATAATTACATACACGAATTTCTGGAAATTTCCTGTCCTAGTTTATTTATATCCTTGGGCCAAATGTGCTCTATTGGCCCAATCTTGTTAATGGGTCATTAATACATGGTGTTGGAAGTCTCTCTAATATGTTTATTTAATTTATCCTCCTTTATTTCCAAAATTTTAAATCACTAAATTTCGGGGTGTTACATCCTCCCCCACTAAAAAAATTTGGTCCCAAATTTACACATAATGGTGTAGTTCGTACCTGAGAATAGTTCTGGGTGGTTTTTCTTCATTCTTTCCTCTGTTTCCCAGGTAGCATTAGTAACTCCGTCTCGACTCCATTGGACCTTCACCATAGGTATGGTACGATTCCTGAGTCGTTGAATCTTCCGATCCAACAGTTTGATCGGCTTCTCTTCATAAGTCAGGTCCTCCCGAATCCAAGTCCTCATGGTGATTACATGGTCGGCATTGAATAAGTACTTCCTCAGCATGGATATGTGGAACACATTATGCACGTTCGCCAGCTGGGGAGGTAGTGCAAGTCTATACGCCACCTGACCAATCCTTTCCAGAATTTCAAATGGCCCTATGAATCTGGGACTCAACTTCCTTTGATCCCAAATCTTTGTATTCCCCTTGAAGGTGAGACCTTCAAGAAAACATGTTCGCCAACCTGAAATTCTAGTTCTCTCCTTCTCTTTCTGCATAACTCTTCTGCCTAGATTGTGCTATCTTCAGACGTTCCCTGACAATCTGAACCTTCCTGACAGTTGCCTCAATTAAGTCGGGTCCAACCCATTGGTTCTCCCCAACCTCTTCCCAACAAAGGGGTGATCTGCAACTCCTGCCATATAAGGCTTCAAATGGAGCCATCTTGATACTTGCCTGATAGTGTTGTTATATGCAAACTCCATCAGGTACAACTGATCATCCCATCGACCTTAAAATCTAGCACCAGAGCACGAAGCATATCTTCCACAATTTGATTGGTCCTTTCAGTTTGTCCATCAGTCTGAGGATGGGAAGGCAGTACTAAAGTTAGTTTAGTACCCATTGCTGCTTGCAACCCTTCCAGAAGTGTGAAGTAAATCTAGGGTCCCGATCCGATATTATGTTAGATGGAACCCCATGCAATCTGACTACTTCCTTAACATATAGTGCAGCCAATACATCCACTGACCATGTACTCTTAATCGGCAAGAAGTGAGCCGACTTAGTCAATCGATCAACTATTACCCAAATTGCATCCATACCACCTCTAGTCTTGGGCAATCCCATGATAAAGTCCATACCGATACTATCCCACTTCCACTCCGGGATTTCTAGTGGTAGCAGTCCACCAGCTGTACGGAAATGCTCGGCCTTGACTTTCATGCATGTTAAACAGTATGACACATGATCGGCCACATCCCTCTTCATGTTTGGCCACCAGTACGACTTTTTAAGTCTTGGTACATTTTTGTTGATCCTGGATGAATCGTATATTGGACTGGTGAGCTTCATTCAGTAACCTCTTCTTGAGTCTCCATGATCAGGGACACATGTTCTACCTCGGAATAATAATCTTCCTTCTGCTGATAGAGTAAAGTCAGGTCTTTGCTCTAGCTTCTCCCTGATCTCAACTAAGAATGGATCCTCTCCCTGTTTCTCCTTGATTTCGGTCAGTAGATCGGATTGTATCTGGAGATTGAAATCATTACTTGTTTTTCCTTCTTTCCCATGTCTAAGTTCAAGCTTGCAAATTGCTCCAGTAACTTCCATTCGCCCAGCATCATACTAGCTAGCATAGCTCCTGGTTGTCTACTTAGAGCGTCTGCCACTACATTGGCTTTCCCAGGGTGATATTGAATGGAAAAGTCAAAGTCCTTAAGGTACTCTAACCACCTTCTTTGTCTCATGTTAAGCTCCTTCTGTGAGAACAAGTATTTCAAACTCTTGTGGTCAGAAAAGACTTTAAATTGCTCACCATAGATATAATGCCTCCAAATCTTCAAGGCGAATACTACAGCTGCTAACTCCAGGTCATGAACCCGGTAGTTCACTTCGGGATCTTCAACTGTCTTGAGGCATAAGCTATTACTTTCCCTTGTTGCATTAAGACGCATCCCAGACCTGTTCCAGAAGCATCTGAATAAATTTCAAATCCTCCCTCTTCAGTGGGTAAGGCGAGGACAGGAGCAGTAGTCAGACACTTCTTCAAGTTGTTAAAGCTTTCTTCACATTCATCGGTCCACACAAACGGATTTTCCTTCCGGGTCAGCTTGGTTAATGGCACTGCAATCTTTGAGAAATCCTTTATAAACCTTCGATAATATCCTGCTAATCCTAGAAAGCTCCTGATCTCTGTGACGCTTGTCGGTCTTTCCCATTTCAGCACAGCCTCAACCTTTGATGGATCAACAGCGATACCATCTTGGTTACCACATGCCCTAAAAAGGATACCTCCTCAAGCCAAAATTCACATTTACTTAGCTTGGCATATAATTTATTCTCCCTTAAAATCTGTAATGAAATCCTCAAATGCTCCTCATGCTCTTCCTTTGTCTTGGAATAGATCAATATATCATCGATGAATACCACCACAAATTTATCAAGATATGGGCGATAAATGCTATTCATCAACTGCAGGGGCATTTGTTAGTCCAAAAGGCATAACAATAAATTCATAATGCCCATACCTGCTTCGGAAGGCTGTCTTGTGAATGTCTTCTCCTTTGATCCTCAATTGATGATAACCGGATCTGAGATCTATTTTAGAGAAGTATCTAGCTCCAGATAATTGATCAAACAACTCATCAATCCTTGGCAGAGGGTATTTGTTCTTGATGGTTAATGTTTAGTTGTCTGTAATCTATACATAGCCTCATCGACCCATCTTTCTTCTTGACGAAGAGGACAGGTGCACCCCATGGCGATGTGCTTGGTCGGATGAAACCTTCTCTAACAGTTCCATCAGTTGCTCCTTTAATTCCTTCAGTTCTGCGGGGGACATTCTATATGGTGCCCTAGATACTGGTGCTGCTCCAGGGACCAACTCGATGGTAAAATCGACCTCTCGCTCAGGAGGAATTCCTGGCAAGTCTTCGGGAAAAACATCAGCGTATTCGCTGACAACATGGATGTCCTCAACTTTGACTTCCTTCTTTGCGATGACAACAGCAGCAAGAAAGGCCATACAACCTTTCCTCATCATCCTTTGGCTTGTAGTGCAGAGATAAGTGACAATCTCCTGCGGTTTCTATCCCCTGTGAACACTAGTTTGGGTAATGGCTAAAGGTTACCCGACTTCTCCTGCAATTGATACTAGCCCCATGTTCAGACATCCAGTCTGCTCCCAGTATCACATCATACCCCGCCATGTCCATACATATTAAATTTGCTGGTAGGTTTTGGGTTTCAATCAACACTTCACTGGATGGCATATGGTTTGTAAGATTGGTGCCAGGACCAATCGGGGTTGACACAACTATTCCGGATTTCATTGGGACGGGTTTCACAGGTAGGGTATCAACAAATGTTTGAGATATAAAGGAATGCGTAGCTCCCGTATCAAATAGAACATATGCGGGTCGGGAAAGAATAGTGTGTACCTTCCACGATACCTCCTTCTTCAGCAGCTTCTGGTTCCTGGATAGCTTGCAATCGGCCTTGCCTCTTCTGTCCATTCGGACGCTTGTCCTGAGGGGCTTGTTCTTTCAGTATTGGGCAGTCCGAGATCCTATGGTCACGACTACCACAGCGCAGGCATCTCCCTTGCGCTCTCCAGCATTGTTCAGACCGGTGACTAGCTTTGTCACAGTGTTTGCACCTTTCTCCCGTTGCCACCACTATCTGTTACCTAACTCCTTTGGCTTTTTATCAGCTGGTTCATTTACCCGCCACTGGGCCTTTTCTTCCCAATGGTCGGCTGATACCTTCCTGTAGAAGACACTTGCTCCCTTTTCACGGTCTTCCCATAATTCTTTCAGCAGTCTCCATGGCATCTTCCAGTAACTGAGCCTTCTTTACCATGTCAGCATAGGTTTGAATGTCCATTGGCGCCAGTTGAGTGATGAACTGGGGCCTCAAGCCATTCAGAAAGCGTTTCGCCTTCATCCTTTCTGTCCCAATAAGTGAACAGCATATCGGGACAGACGAGAGAATTGGGCCTCATACTCAGCCACATTGAGTCCTCTCTGCTTCAAAGCCGCAAATTCGGCTGCTTTCCGTTCTTGGACCCTCTCAGAAAGTACTTGGTGTTGAATTGCTCAATGAACTGAGCCCATGTTAGTTGCTGGCCATTTAATGTTGCTTCTACCGACTCCCACCATGCCTGGCATCCTTTTCCAATTGGAAAGTCGCCAGTAGTACTTTGTTCTGGTCTGTGCATTGCATGCTGAATATCCTTTCAATTTCCTTAACCCAGTGTTCAGCAACATCTGGGTCAGTACTCCCTCCACCTAGGCGGATCCATATTTCGAA
>CM024758.1:132112773-132188176 GCA_014218235.1 Colocasia esculenta | reverse complement strand
GAGCTGAGGTTGAGTTCAGCCTACCACCCACAGACAGATGGCAGTCGGAAAGGACTATTCAGACCCTCGAGGACTTGTTGAGAGCGTGTTGCCTAGCCTAGAGCGGCACGTGGGAGTCGCACCTTCGCATGGTGGAGTTTTCATATAATATACGAGGCTCTGTATGGGCCGACCGTGCAGACACCGTTGCACTGACACGAGGTTGGCAAGAGGCCGTTGTTGGGTCTAGAGTTTGTGCAGCAGTGCGCAAATATCATGAGGCTGATCAGACAGAGGTTGCAGACAGCCCAGAGCGACAGAGAGCTGCGCCGACGTTCGTAGGAGGCCGCTTGAGTTTGAGGTCGGCGACAGTGGGTTTCTTCGAGCTCTCACCCACCAAGGGTGTTCTTAGGTTTGGGAAGAGGGGCAAGCTCAGCCTGAGGGTTGGTTGGCCCCTTTCCCATCCTAGAGAGGGTTGGCGAGGTCACTTACAGGTTGGCTCTTCCGTCTGAGTTGGTAGGTGTCCACGACATCTTCCACATGTCGCAGCTGAGGAAGTACATGTCGGACCTGTCGCATGTACTCGACTACTCGCAGCTAGAGGTCAATCCAAACCTGTCCGTACCGAGTACCCAGTCAGCATGGTGGACCGCAGGGTGCAGCAGCTTCGTAGGAGTAGATCCCGCTCGTTAGGGTGGTTGGGAGCACCGCGCGGTAGCGAGGCCACTTGGGAGAGTGAGGATGAGATGCGGGAGCAGTTTCCTTACTTGTTCGAGTGACAGGTACTTTGTTTACCCATTTTCCTTCTAGTTTCGTCTTTAATTTCGAGGATGAAATTGTTTTTTTGTTGGTTAGATTGTAACATCCCTCCTTGCCTTTGGCCAGTTGCCTTTTTTCGGAGGTAGCGACACTTGGGTTGTCGCCTTCTGAAGGTGACAGTGTGGTCGTTGCGTTCTGGTTGGGAACGTGATGAGCATGCTGTCGCGTTCGCCCTCTGACTGCAGCATGCAATTTTGTCGTCTTGCTATCTGGTTTGTGGTGACGGGTGTCAACCTCCGACAATGGGGAGGCGACGAGTCAGACATCGCGATCTGGTGTCAGACCTGCGAAGTCGACACGTGGCATCTCTGCTGGTCAGCTTGACCTTGACCATGAGATAGCGATGATGTTGGTGTCGCGTTCACTTCATGGAACGCGATAGGCAACATGTCGCGTTCTCATCGTCTGTGTTTAAGTGCCCAAGCCCGAGAGCACAACCTCCATTTCGCCCTTTTGCCCTGTGCTACTTTCCTCTTCGGCGATCCGAGGCTTGGCTGCTCCGTCGGGTGCTTGGGGAAGGCTTGGGGTGTGTGTGGTGGTTTGTGGAGGTAAGTTTTGTATTGTATTGTGTTGATCTTGTGTATTCAACCTGTGTTTCTCCCTCTCACTCTCTTCTTTGCTCTCTATAGGTTGTTCTTCCTTCATGGTGTATCTCCTCCATCGGTTTGTGAAGGATATCGTTCATGGTCCATGAGCGGCACGAACATGGGAATTGGAGCTCGTAGGTGGAGGGGTGCTAGCTTACGAGAAGGCCCCTCTGGGGTGGTTCTTCATTTGGAGGTAGGGACCCCAAACCTCCATCTAGTTCTACATGCTAGGTTTCCAAACCCCAATTCCAAGCCTAAGGATCATGCTAGGTGCTTTCCATGCTTCATGTGGCTTTTGTAGAATGTGATATGTGTATTGCATGCTTGTATGGATTTCGGATGTTGAGGGCTTCATGTGTTGGTGTGAGGCTCATGTGAGTGTAGTTTGGCTTCTATGCATGCTTGGGGTTTCCTTGAGGGTGGTTTGGACTTGAATAGCCTTTTTAGTTCGCCATGCATGCTCCCCTCCCCAAGATGTGTATGTATGGGTGGAGTGTGGCCTGAAGGGGGTGTCCACGGGTGTGCAAAACCCGTGGTCGCGACACGGTTGGTGTCGTGACTCAGGTCGCGACACCCCAACACGTCGCCTTCAGTGCCCAGGAAACGACGCCCACCCTGTCGTGTTATGGTCGCGACAGGGTGGCTGTCGTCTTCTGTTCTAGTGTTTACACTGTTGTGGGTTGGGGTTTCAGGCTGTTACCTGGACCCGTCTGGTCACGACAAGGTCCCTATCGCGACATGGTTGCAGTGGGTTTCGTCGCCTTCTCTTGTGCTTTTCTCCGTGTGCTGTGAGAGGCCTCAGGTGGTCACCTGGGCCCCTGGCGGTGGTCACGACAATGCCCTTGTCACGACCTGATCGCGACTGGTTCTGTGTCGCCCCCGTGACCAGGTTGCGACAGGCCGAGCGTAGCCTTCAGGTGGTGACAACCTGTGCGTCGCCTTCTCAGTCTGAGAGGGGACTTGGCAACCTATAGTTCAGAGTTTTCTACTTTTCTGTGACTCAGTTTTCTTGGCACCTGTGCTGTTCCTAGTGCAGTGCTACTCTAGTCTCTCTCGCCCAGTGCTAGGCACTTGAGGGCTTGTCCGTGAGACAGGTTGTTACCGTTATCTGGGACCCCCATCCCCGCGCGTTGTTAGAGGGAGTTCTCTAGGCGGCATGCATGCTCGAGTCACGGACTTGGAGCGGAGAGAGGGGAAAACGACGGGGACAATAGCATAGAGTCGTTTGTAGAGCTCTCTTAGCTGAGTCTGGGACGCCGGTTCGTTGTAGCTTGTACGGCGCAGATCAGCTCACTGCCTCACTCTACTGGTTCCGGGACTATTTAGAGGGGTCAGGCGTGGGACTGTATGCCGGCCAGACTACGGCAGTTGTGGTTACTTTGGTTCCGCGTCTCACTCCGGGGGAGGTGCTAGACATGGACCATTGGTCGAGGGTAAGGCGCGTGGTGCACCTGACCGGCTGACTATTGTAGCATCTTGTAGCTAGTGTCTTGTACGGGCAGTGCTCCTGCTGTCCGTGTACAACTTTGGGTTCCTTTGGTGCCGTGTTTTACACAGGTTTCTGGTCCCGCCGTGTAGCCTAGACCGTGTTGAGTTGTGCTTATTTGATCATTGCTTTGATTTGTTTTTGATGATGACACAATCATGGTCATTCATGTTAACATTCATGTTAAGATGCTTTCAATTATGACACAACTATTTTTAATGATGACATATGTGTGGTGTGTGATGCTGATGAATTGATGTTTGTAACATGATAGACATGAAAGAAATGATCAAGTAAAAATAGTGCTCTATGACTATCCATGTATTTGTTATATCTTACTTGAAATGTTATTTGTAGGTGTGAATGAACATTAAAGAGAAGCAACCAAATCCAAGTGCAAAATTCTGGAAAGACACATCAAGTACTTACCTGTCGACAACCAAGATGTCACCTGTCGACAGATAGATAATCCAGAAACAGACAAGCTACTGGAAGCATAATTGGAGCAGTAGCTGTCGGCAGATGAAGTGCACCTGTCGACAGATGAAGGCTGCCTGTCGATAGCCAGGAATCGCCTGTCGACAGCCCCAGTGTTTCAAGAACCTACATGGTTCTGGAAACCAGATCTGAGCAGTAGCTGTCGACAGTCATGAAGTGCCTGTCGACAGACGAAGAGAAAGTTAGATCCGATGGTCAGGATATGATCTTTATTAGGGTGTTTCCTTTTAGCACGTCTCTCCATACTGGACACCCTTATATATACATCATATAGAGGTATTTTCGGAGCAAGAAGCCACCATATCAAAACCCTAAGCAAAACCAAGAGAAGAGCTTCTTCCTGCTGCTCGCTTCAACCTCCGTCCAGAGAAAAGAAGATCCATCTTCCGAACGGAGTTGAAGTCGGTTCGTCCATGGTTCAAGCTTCTACGTCATCTGATATCATCAAGTTGAAGCTTGGAGATCTTTTGGACGACCAGAAAGAAGAGTTCTACATCAGGATTTGTTTCTACATCTCAGAACTCTTCTCTTTCAATACTTTTCATATATCTGTGTGTGTGTACTGATTGGAGATCAGTACGTGGCGCTTGTGGAAGTGTATGGTTTGTGATCTGTACAAGGGTTGTGTATAGATCACAGTGTGTGGTGTGTTGGTCAGATCAAGGCTAGAGGATCTGATCTTTTGTGGACTTGATCTAGCGTGTGTGTGTGTGGTTGAGCCGTTGTGCTCGTGTGTGTGTTGTACTCAGTTCTTGAGTAGTGTGTCCTCACTGTGTGAGGGGTGGACGTAGGAGTCACTGGATGTGATCTCTGAACCACCTAAAAATCCCTTGTGCATTGTGGTTTGATTTGTGGTTTGCATTGTGTTGCGCTAGATGCATGCATAGGGATTTCGTCTACACACTAACTGTTAGTTTGCTCACACACATTGCATCAGATCAGAGGGGTTTTAATTGAGTAGATCTTTTAATCCGAAGTAGTTTTAAATGCTTAAGTTTCTACTGCAAATCTATTCAACCCCCCTTCTAGCTTTGCCATTACCGAATATCCGATCCTAACAATAGTATCAGAGCGGGTTTATATCTGATTCTGAACTAATCTGATTGCTGTTGATTGGTCTAATCGTCTGAAACATACTCAGAAATATGGCTAAGTTCTCAAGTATCATAAATAGACCTATGGTTATTGAGTTTGATCTAAATGTTGGTAAAATGCAGGACTCCTCTATGAAGGCAAGCAAGAATGAAAAGGAAATCAAAGAAAAGTGTTACATGGCTCATAGCAGCTTAAAAGGTTCTTGTCGCTCAGACAAATCTGAAGAATCACACATGTCAAAGTAATCAAGAAACTCTGAAAGGTCAGGTAATTCCATCTCAAACCCAGTTGATAGATCAATATCTAACTCTGATTCTGAGAATGATATATCCAATGATGAACTGATAGAATGCTATGAGCACTTGTGCAATCAATTTAAGAAGGTAAAATCTCAAAACAAGAAGTTAAAGGAAAAATTGGAGAAGAATGAAATGATTGATAATGCTCAAGCATTCTATGAAGAAAATGAAGACACTAAAATCGAGAATGAAAAAATGGGAAATGAAGTCAAAAACTATGGAATCAAGTTTTCTAAGTTGAAAGAAGATCATGATCAGGTGGAATCTGAAAATTCTAATTTGAAAAATAAAAATGAAACATTGATTGATCATAATGAGAATCTCAAATTTGATAATGATCAATTGAACAAACAAATCTCCAACATGGCTCATGATCACCAAATAAAAGAAATTGTTGCATTGAAAGCTGAAAAGGAAAAATTGACAAATGAACTTGAAGTGGTTATTAAACAAAGTCAAAATTCTAAAAAGAGGATTTCTGAATTGATAAAACTGTTGAGGGTTTAAAAACTACCTCGTCTAAGTTTGTTCAAGGAACTAAAAACTTGGATAATCTTCTTGGAATAAAAGTCAATTTTCAAAAGGAGGGTTTAGGATTTAACCCCTTGAACAAAAAGGATTTTGAAACAAAACAAAGACCTCATTTGTCAATGTCTCTAAGAACAAGAATTCTGTTGCACCTAAAGAAAAATCTTCTAAAGTTTATGTTCAGAGAAATGTTCAAACACAAGTAATAACTTGAAAAAAATACTACAAAAAGGAAGAATCATGTTTCAATTGAAAATCAGAAAAAGAAAATGGAAAAGAAAATAGAACTATACAAAGTTTCCACATCTCCTCCAGTAGCCAAAAAGGCTTCAGGGCATTCTCCAATTGCACACCATGCCATGAGATACCAAAGGGTGCCACCTCCACCCTTTCAACCCAAGGGTGATCAAAGGTATTCTAGAGGACTTCAGAAATTTCAGCAAATGCATTCATACTATGGTAAGCTTCAGGTAAATACTCAACCCATTTGCTTTAAATGCAATAGACCTGGTCATCTTGCTAAATTCTGCTTGAATAAAAATCAACACTCTCATAAATATGCTAAAACAGTTCAGTGCTTTACATGTCACAAACATGGTCATATCTCTAAGGACTGTTGGCATATAAATGATCATCTTGTGCATGTTCCCAAGCCCCATGTTCATACACATACCCATGTACATAGGAATAAAAATCATGTTCATGTTGAAAATACTCAGAAATTCCATGCACATAAGAACATGATTGCTGGACAAAAGAAGTGTTCTACTCTTCATGCTAAAAGTCCTAAAAACAAAATATTTCATGAAAACATAGATGTATTGAACAAGACTACAGAAAAATGTGGAACTAATGCTTCTCATAGTTCCATTAATGAAAGAAATACATATAATCCAAAATAAAATCATTTGGATTCTGAAATCATTGTTGAAGCCTAACAATTTTAATGTCATTGCAGGACCCAAGCAAGTGTGGGTCCCAAAACCAGCTTGATCAACAAGTTTAGATGTCTTGCAGCCATACAGTTTAATGGAATCATGACATTGGTTGTGCAAGGCAAGAAATGATTGGAGAACATAGGTAAAATCTTTGAAAAGAAATTGAAGATTGTTCAGGTAATCTCTTTATGACTTCAGATTTGAACTGCTGAAATAGAAATGGTTTTTTAATTCTATCTGAGCAATGAAAAATATGTTTTGATGCTATCCCTAAATGACAATGCTTCTTAGCAATTGGAGTCATGCTAAATTGAGAGGAAAAATGGATCTTTTATGTAGTGACTATTGGTATATCAAATCGTGAAATGTGGAAGGACAAGTTCGGCTTGTCTGGAAACTATCATTATGCGTGAAAAATATTCTCTGCCAAGTATCAATAGTCTTATACTGCATAAAGATCATCAAGAAAATTGTGAATCTCAAAAATTTCAATTGATCATGTTCATACCTTCTTTATGCAAATTATTTGACAAGAACATGTTTGAATTGCTTGAATGCTCACTTCAATACCATGCAAACAATATGAGGAGTAAGTTTTAAAAAAATATTTTGAGTGAGTTGCTTGAGGGACACTCTTTCACATCATCCTCTATCTTTTTGAAATCTTCACAAATTCAGGGGGAGCTGATTCTTTCTTAAATCATCATGATAACATCCACTCAAATTCATGCTTGAAAATCAGTTTCCTGTGATTTCCTGATTCTCTCTTCTTGACATTTCATACCTTTTACTCAAGTCTTACATCAGGATAAATGAGTTTTTATGATATTTTTATATGAGAGATTTCATACATAAAGACTACAATAATTATGCACTTAGTTTAGTTTCAAAGATACAATCTAAGAACAAGGCTATGCCAACTTTTAATGCTGAACTCATTTAAACTGAGTTGCAAAACACTTGTAGGCACATGAGTAGCTTTAGTGTTTAACATGTGTATGTTTTGAAGCTTTATCCTTAACACATGTTAAGAATAATCTCTCTACACTCATGATCATGTCTATTCTAATTAATGTAATTCTGGTCTTAAAAAATTTCAAATAGAAAATGTTCAGAAAAATAGAGAGGTACAAACAGAGCAATGAAAACTTTATTTTATCACTGAGTAACCAGGTTCATTTCACCTAATCAAGTGCTTTGGCTTGCGTTAAAAGGTGACAAACAAATTGTTTCAACTCTGTATAAGGTAATGAAGGTTAAATCACTGAGTAATCAGGAGGTCTTGCATTGGGTAAATGTGACATCTTGCACTGAAAGGTGATTTGACCAATTTACTCTTGTATTCTCACCACAAATGAAAGAAAAATATAAAGAGCATAAAAAGAACAGTATGTACATTGATATAGATGAAGTTCATGTTAATTGGGTTTGGAGTTATTATTCTACATTGTGTTAAATGTTTAGCTACTAAACTCATGTGATAAACACTTTTGTCAATTCATCCAGGTCACTTTCATCACATTTACTTCATCCTTTTAAATGCATTCAGGTCATTAAAACTTTGACATATGTTGTGATTGAATGTGCCTTTGTTATTAAACTTTGTTGCACAATCCAAAGACACAATAATTTTTTCTCTCATATTTTAATATCAAAGATCTTATTGATTCTGATCATTTCTGATCATTCATCTCCCAATTCCACCCCTTGCTTAAATGTTAGTCATATTTTGATCTCCATCCATTGATGTTCTTTGGTATCATCTTTTCCTACTTACTTCATTGGCACCCTCATAGGGGGAGAGTGTTATAATAAGGGGGTGACTAGTTGTTGTTGATTAAGGGGGAGAGGGAGTCTTTTTGTTGTTATCAAAAAGGGGAGAATTTAAGGGAACAATATGATTGCAACTGCATACTTCTGTAATGATTGCAACTTCTTTGAATGAAAACAATTCATGCTATTCTTGTTATTCATGATCATTGTTATATCCTGTTATTTATATTTTCTTCATACTTTTGATGTTGTTAAAAACGGGGAGAAATATGAATGTATATTTTGTCATCATCAAAAAGGGGAGAATGTTGAGTTGTGCTTATTTGATCATTGCTTTGATTTGTTTTTGATGATGACACAATCATGGTCATTCATGTTAACATTCATGTTAAGATGCTTTCAATTATGACACAACTGTTTTTGATGATGACATATGTGTGGTGTTGATGATGAATTGATGTTTGTAACATGATAGACATGAAAGAAATGATCAAGTAAAAACAATGCTTCTATGACTATCCATGTATTTGTTATATCTTACTTGAAATGTTATTTCATGTAGGTGTGAATGAACATTAAAGAGAAGCAACCAAATCCAAGTGCAAAAGTCTGGAAAGACACATCAAGTACTTACCTGTCGACAACCAAGATGTCAACTGTCGACAGATAAACAATCCAGAAACAGACAAGCTACTGGAAGCATAATTGGAGCAGTAGCTGTCGATAGATGAAGTGCACCTGTCGACAGATGAAGGCTGCCTGTCGACAGCCAGGAATTGCCTGTCAATAGCCCCAGTGTTCCAGGAACCTACATGGTTCTGGAAACCAGATCTAAGCAGTAGCTGTCGACAGCCATGAAGTGCCTGTCGACAGACGAAGAGAAAGTCAGATTCAATGGTTAGAATATGATCTGTATTAGGGTGTTTCCTTTTAGCACGTCTCTCCATACTCGGACACCCTTATATATACATCATATAGAGGTATTTTCGCAGCAAGAATCCACCATATCAAAACCCTAAGCAAAACCCAAGAGAAGAGCTTCTTCCTGCTGCTCTGCTTCAACCCTCCGTCCAGAGAAAAGAAGATCCATCTTCCGAACGGAGTTGAAGTTGGTTCGTCTGTGGTTCAAGCTTCTACGTCATCTGATATTCATCAAGTTGAAGCTTGGAGATCTTTTGGACGACCAGAAAGAAGAGTTCTACATCAGGATTTGCTTCTACATCTCAGAACTCTTCTCTTTCAATACTTTTCATATATCTGTGTGTGTATACTGATTGGAGATCAGTACGTGGCGCTTGTGGAAGTGTGTGGTTTGTGATCTGTACAAGGGTTGTGTATAGAACACAGTGTGTGGTGTGTTGGTCAGATCAAGGCTAGAGGATCTGATCTTTTGTGGACTTGATCTAGCGTGTGTGTGTGTGGTTGAGCCGTTGTGCTCGTGTGTGTGTTGTACTCAGTTCTTGACTAGTGTGTCCTCACTGTGTGAGGGGTGGACGTAGGAGTCACTAGATGTGATCTCTGAACCACCTAAAAATCCCTTGTGCACTGTGGTTTGATTTGTGGTTTGCATTGTGTTGCGCTAGATGCATGCATAGGGATTTCGTCTACACACTAACTGTTAGTTTGCTCACACACATTGCATCAGATAAGAGGGGTTTTAATTGAGTAGATCTTTTAATCCGAAGTAATTTTTAAATTACTTAAGTTTACTCTACAAATCTATTCAACCCCCCCTTCTAGCTTTGCCATCACCGAATATCCGATCCTAACAGACCGTTGACCGTGTAGTTTCTTTCACGCTTCCGCACTTGACTCTGTTTAGTAGAATAGACTTTACTGCTTTATTTATTTATTGCACTTAGTTCTATTCTGCTGTTAGAACTAGTGGGAGATTGGTAGTCCCTACTGGGCTTCTTCGTGAAGCTCACTCCCTCTTTTGCAGGTGAGACTTCACAGCAGTTCCCTCCGCGGCGGACTGAGGAGACGGCCCGCAGTAGTCGGCCTCTCTAGTGAGCAGTGTTCCCCCAGTTTGTGTACTTCACCCTCGGGGTATGCCCCTAAGGGACGTGTTCTTTCCTTTTTATTTCAGCACTTGTACTTTACTTACTGTGGGACTGTACTAGACTGTTACATTAGTGTTGGACTTTTTCCCTTCACTTGTTGTATATTTTAGTTTGTTGTTGTTATTTATCTCTATTACATATCTTGTTAGACCGATCCGTTAGCTCTTCCGGGTCTCTGGATCCATGGGCGGCGGTCCCGATGTTCGGATTCTTAGTGGGAGCCAACTCTCTAGCTTGACACCCTCCGTCGAGACATCTGGGATTTGCCGACCCTCCTGGTACGTGCTACCTCACTTTCTCTTTCATGCATTGTATTATAATATATGTGGCTAATGTATGCATGTGTGCAGGTTGTGTGGTAGCCCTATGCGGGTATGCCTGATGATGGCCAGCCGTGGGTGGAGAGTGGCCGACCTCGGTTCGGGCAAGACCTGTGGGTCCATTGCCTGAACGAGATCGAGCCACTCTGCCTACGGCTCGCCATGAGGACGCTTGGGCTGCAGCAGGTGTGGTCCAAGGAGGTGGAGCCGAGGGGCATCGGCAGGAGGACGAGGGGGAAGGCCAAGCGGGCAGACTGGTGCCTGCGCTTCCCCGACCAGTACGCGGACTGGACGCGAGGAGGGTATCTGGTGGAGTTCGACGTCGCGGATAGCGTCGCCTACCTCCAGCGGTACCAGGAGGTGTATGGGGATCGAGACTTCATGAGTGTAAGACTCGGCCCCCTTGGGCCATTGGCCCCGTCCTCAGGGTTTGTGTGGCGACACACCTAGCCATCGCGACATGGTCGTGACGGGGGTGGGTGTCGCGTTCATGTCGCGGCGTCTGGTGGCATCGCGACTGCTTTTCAGACAGACTTGACCACTGTCCCGTCTGTCAGAACGGTCTTGTCGGGTGTCACGTGCATACACCGTTGACGCGACCTGTCAGGCCGTCGCGTTCTGGTTTCCCGATCTTCGAGGTTTGATCGCCTTTTGGGGTCGCACCGGGAGTGGCCGTGGCGACATGGTTGTAGTCGCACCGGGCCGACCCGTCACGTCTTGGGGCCCATCGGTTTAAAACCGAGGGTTGCACCCCATTTCCCCCTTCACCCTTTCCTTCCTCTTCTTCCCCGTTCTTCTTCCTCCTCTGAGTTCTCCCCTCTCTTGTGGTTTTCCGGTGTGCTCGTGGTGCTCATGGTGGAGGTGACACCCCGTTCGTGCAGGTGGCGTGATCGTGGAGCTTGGAGCAAGGAGGAGGTGGCCATTCCGACGTGAAGGCCCCAACGGGTCGGCTCTACTTGTGGAGGTAGGGACCCTTGACTCCTCTCACCCTAGCATGCTCCCGTCCCCCTTGAGTTCATGTTCTTCTCATGGTTTAGGTTGTGGGAGTGTGAGGAATCATGCTCGTGATGAGTGAGATTTCCATCGAGCATAGATTCTTATAAATCCATGTTTTGTGGGGTTCAAGGGTGGTTTGGATAATTTATGAGCTTTCCCATGCATTCCCATGCTCCCTCCCCATGTGGAATGTGAATGTATTAGTTTTGGGGTGGTCTCCGAGAGGATCGTCCCGGAACTCCCCTCGGCTGAAGACGCAACCGCTATAGAGGTCGCAATGATGTCGCGACCGGCATGGCCGCCACGACATCATCGCGACGCTCTCGTGCGTCGTGACAAGGTCGTGAAGGCTTGGGCCTCCGCGACAGTGTCGCGATAGGGTAGGGCGTCGCGACATGGTCACGACGGCCAGATGCGTTGCGACTACAACAGAGGCAGGTTAAGGTCTTGTGAAGTTCCGTGTTTTTGTGGAGTCTTCGCCGTTTTCGCTTCTTACTATAGCCGTGGCACCAGTGCTAGTTCCCTAGTACGGTCCTACACTAGTCGTTCACCCGGTGCTCGACACTTGAGGGCTTATCCCGTGAGAGAGGTTGTTTCCGTTGCTTGGGACCCCCATTCCCATGCGCCTGTTGAGGGAGTACTCCAGGCAGCGGGCATGCTCGAGTCGCGGACTCTGGAGCGGAGGGGAAAATGGTGGTTAGGACATCGGCGTTGAGTCGTTTGCAGAGCTCTCGTGGTTGGTCTGGGGTGCCGAGGTTGTTTTTGGGAGTTCTTCCCGGCGCAGGCCAGTCAGTCCTTTTCTCACTGCCTCGCTCTTTGCGGCCCCAGAACCGCTTAGAGAGGCCAGACGTGGGACCGTAGTCCGACCAGACTACGGTGGTTACTGTTGTATTACTTGTGTCCTGCCTCACTCTAACGAGATGTGGAGGTTTGCACCTAGGTCGAGGATAAGACGTCGGTGGACGCACCTGACCGGTTGACTAGTGGTAGCATTTTCCGTAGCTAGTGTTTTTTCAAGGTAGGGTTCTCTCTGTCTGTGTCACGCCCTTATGCGGAATATCGGAGCCCGAAGGCAGTTGCAAGAAGAGGGTATAGAGCGAGTACTAGACATCACCATTACACAATGAATAATGATAAAGTAAATTCATTTCATTAATACTTTTCAATGCCTAGTTACAACCACTAATATCAGAGCCATTCTATAGGGACCAATTACATTGCAATAAAAGGAAATAACTAACTACAACTCTAAGATGACATAATGACTCGAGGATACTCCTGGCTTCACTCTTGGTCATTCCCTTCCTCGTGAGTGTATGTGTCATCCTCGGTCTCACCTGAGAACACAACATCAAATAACGTAGGGTGAGCGATATCGCCCAGTAGGACTTAAATCTCAGGCTCAAGCAGGCTTTAAATAATTAACGCATTTAATCGAAGAGTATCTAAAGATAGAAGGTACAAGAGAGTCAAATATAGCAGGAGATAGCACAACAGGTATCATGATAGCACAATAGCACGAGATCGAGTATAGTTTCCAAAAGTAGCACAAGTATCGAGTATAGCACGAATAGCAGGATGGCCATAGCACAACTAGCACAAGTATAATAATAGCACGACGAGTATAGCACTTGTTTGTCATTCTAGACATCAGAGAGAGAGTATAGTACATTTTGTGTTTTGATTGTCTATAGATAGTCGAGATAGATAGCACTTGAGTGTAATGCTAAACACTCTGATCATTAAACTCCATGGGCACTAGCACTTTCGGGCGCACATCCCAGGACCAGATCGGGCCCTTTTATATTGCCAGACATTGGTTATATTGTTTATCTTTAGACAATCAGTCAATGGCCAATATAGAGTACCAAGAAGTAGATGAGAGCACTAGATGAATAGACGAGAGAAAGTAGAGTGAACGTGAATAGACGAGCGAGTAGAGTACAGATGAGAGCTAGTGGACATTGCACGTAATGCAACGAGTAAATATGCGATAGTAACAGTTGAACAACACGCGCACTTGGGTTGGCAGTCAGGTGGAACTCACGATCTTTCCGCTAGCCATGTTATGCACAAGTCCAGAGGTCCGGCGTGATTCAAGACGAGAGTGAACTTCTAATAGCCGTTTGGATCATATCGATCCCTAAAGGTGTAATGGGTATTAGGGTACAAACGGCTCGTCAACCATATGGGAATCCATGATCAGAGGAGACTTACGGAGGCCTTGTGTAAGGGTTCACTAGTCCGGCGAAAGGAATATCCGACGGAGAGTTCACCACAAGCCAAGTAAAGTGTGTATATAAAAACGGGTGCTCGACGTTCTAGAGGAAATCTAGAACAGTGGAGCGTCGATATCGGTATATAAACAACGCAAGAGACGAATACAAGTCCTTTAAAATAGGGCAATTAATATACTTTATTGCGATATATTACCAAATACATTATGAGATACTTTATGCCAGATTTCAGCATATATGGATAGTTCATGTGTGTGCATGTGCAAGAGAAATCATAGATAGAAAAGAAGTCGTAAATATGTAATTTAAAGCATTCAATATGGCTTCATTTTAAAACAAGTGTTTTTACTGCGTGTGTAACTGTGAAAAAGGCGTAGCAGGCAGCAGAGATAAATTTTATGGGTTTTCATCAAAAATCCTGTGAAAGCGACGTAGGCCAGTAAGGGTCGCGACAGGGGCAGGGCAGATCGTGACAGTGGCTTGTACAGGTCGCGACAGGCAGGTTGGTTCGGGCAGACAGGTCGCGACAGGGTTGTATGAGGGTCACGACAGCCTGGTCAGCAGATCGCGACGATAGGCGCTGTCGCGATCAGATCGCGATAGAGCGCTCTGTCGCATGGCCCTTGTGAACGCAGCCTATCGGGCCGTCGCGTTCACAGGGTCTGTGCCTGAGTCTGACAGTGTTCTGATCTGTCTTGGATTGCGGTCCAGAAACTTGCCTTTTTGACATAGGGTAGTTCAGAAAAACATAACTAATTGTGTACGCCACGAAAAATCATGAAACCGGTTTTGAATTGATCTAGACATGCAAGGGTATTTCCAGTAATTAGGAATTTGGAAATAATCATGGTATCGACATAGTTTACCAAGTTTGAATAAGAAGCAACCTGATTCCAGGTGCAGCAGAGATGAATGATTTAATTCGAGCAACATGCTTGATAAAAATTAGGGCTTTTAGGGGAAAAAGATCCCTAACAACAAGTAGTATCTACAGTAAAATTCCGTAGCATGGGAACAAGTGTAACACCCGGCCCCCTTGGGCCCTTGGCCCCGTCCTCTGGGTCGCGGCAGGGCGACTGTCGCGACGTGGTTCCGATCGTGAGCAATGTCTGGTTCTGCTTGGTATTGCGACAGGGGGGATGTGCCTTCTTGAAGGCGACATAACCACTGTCGCCTTCTGGTTTGTTGTATTGCGACATGGGGTGTGTCGCCTTCTTGAAGGCGACATGGCATGTGTCGCCTTCCCATTGCGTCGCCCCAGACGCAGTCTGACAGACGTGACAGACGTCCTTGGTGTCAGTAGGCTCTGGCGGTGTCGGGTGAACGCGACAAGATGGCTGTCGCCTTCACTTTTCGAATTCCGCGATTTGACCGTTGTCAGTGGTATTGCGACAGGGGGTATGTCGCCTTTTGAAGACGACATACCCACTGTCGCCTTCTAGTTAAGGATGGCGACATGGGGGTATGTCGCCTTCTCAGCCCGCGGGCTTAAAGCCCGGGCGCCCGAGCTCTTCCCTCTCTCTCGCGTTTTCCTTTCCCCCTCTCTCTCTCGCCCTCTCGGAGTTCCGGCGGTGTGTGGGGCCTCCCCCGTGTTGAGGCAGCCGTGCTGAGGGAGGGGTGTCGCTCCGTTCGTGCAGGGGTCGCGTTCGTGCCGTGCGGTGCGAGGAGGAGACGTTTCTACCTACGAGAAGGCCCCAACGGGTTCGTTCTTCGCGTGGAGGTAGGGACTCTTGATCCTCTCGCCCTAAGCATGCCCCTTCCCCTGCAAAGGGTTTCCTTGTGGTTTGGGGTTGGGGAGTGTGAGTTTCCATGCTCGTGTGAGTGAGGTTTTCCTCCGAGCGTAGAATCCATGTTCTTGGGTGTTTGAGGGTGGTTTGAATGCTTTACTAGCTTCCTAGCATGATAAGCATGCTCCCCTCCCTCGCGTGTGTAGCGTTTCTCCAGTTTCGGGAGGTTCCGGAAGAAGAATCTCCGGAACCCTTGACTGGCCTGAATGCGACATACCTGTGTCGCATTCTGACTAGTAAAGCGACAGGGGGTATGTCGCCTTCTTGAAGGCGACAGGCCCTATGTCACATTCAGAATGCGACAGGGGCTGTGTCGCTTCAGAATGCGACAGGGGCTATGTCGCATTCAGAAGGCGACATGGCCTATGTCGCCTTCTCAGTCTAGAGGCAGGTTGTGCTTCCGCCGCTTCCGTTTTCGCTTTACTGTACCGTGGCACCTGTGCTAGTTCCCTAGTACGGTCTCACACTAGTCGTTCGCACGTGCGCGGCACTTGAGGGCTTGTCCCGTGCGAGAGTTGTTACGTTACCTGGGACCCCCGTCCTCGGGAGCCTGTTGAGGAGTACTCCGGGCTACGAGTGTGCTCGAGTTGGCAGCCTTAGGCGGACTCTGGAGCTGAGGGAAAACGGTGGTTAGGACAGTGGCGTGTGAGTCGCTTGCAGAGCTCTCGTGGTTGGTCTGGGACGCCGAGGACAGTTTGGAGTTCTACCCGGCGCAGGCCAGCCAGTCCTTCTTCTCACTGCCTCGCTCCTTACGGCCCCGGAACGTTTGGAGAGGTCAGGCGTGGGACCGTAGTCGGCCAGACTACGGTTACTGTTGTTGTACTTGTGTTCTACCTCGCTCTGACGAGACGCGAGGGCCAGGACCTAGGTCGAGGATAAGACGTCTGTGGACGCACCTGACCGTCTGACTAGTGGTGTTGTTCCCGTAGCTAGTGTCCTTGTCCAGGCGGGTTCCCTCCATCTGTGTTTACTAGCCGTGTGGTGGTCACGACGAGCAGTCGTACGGAGTTTCCGACCGAGAGTACTTTCCGTACCGTGCTAGCTTTAGCTTCGTTCCGCACTTCCGTTGTAGGTAGAAAGATATAAATGCCGTCTTTCCTTTATTAATAATTGTTTATGTTCCTCTGCCTGTTTAGAGCCAGTAGGAGATTGGTAGTCCCTACTGAGCTTCTGTTGTGAAGCTCATCCCCTTGTTTTCCAGGTGAGTCTTCTCAGCAGCGGCAGGGCGCGCGTCGGGCGGAGGAGACGGGGCGGTAGTCGAGGTCCCCGTAGCTAGCAGTGGTTCCCCCTCTCAGTGTACGTCACCCTCGGGGTATGCCCCTAAGGGACTTGTCTCTCCCCTTTCCTTACTTGTACTAGTGTGCGTGCGTTGGGACTGTACTTAGAGCGGTACGCAGCGGTCTCGCTCTTTACTTTCCTGTTTCCGCTTGTACGCTTCTAGCTTAGCAGTTGACGTTTACTTCCGTTACATATCCTGTCAGACGCGTGTATAGCCCTTCCGGGTCCCCCGGATCCGTGGGCGGCGATCGCGAAATCGGGTCCTCGGCGTGGGCCGAGGGTCGGGTACTCAGGTCGTACAGTTGGTATCAGAGCTTGGTCTGACAGGACTTGTAGTGGATCTAAACTGCAACAGTAAGTCCCAACAATAACAAGTACACTGCTAGCCGCCCGAGAGGTATTGTAACCTTTGTCAGTTGTGTTGCCGTGTAGGTCATGGCTCCGCGTAGGCGCAGTCAGGCTAGGCAGCTGGTTGAGCAGCAGGATGAGTCCGACATGCCCGCTCAGGGGCAGGTTCAGGAGGAGGTGTCCGTGGAGGAGTCAGTGGCAGCCTCAGGGTGCACAGGTAGCAGCAGCAGAGGCAGCGGCAGCAGGCAGCAGGTGGGCAGCAGCAGCAGGAGTACCACCCTCAGCCTCAGCAGTATGCAGACTGGTTTCCCATGGCCGAGCATTCTTCAAGCTATGTACCAGGAGCGTGGCAGCCCGGGCAGGCAGCAGCAGGTGGTCAGTTTTCCAGTACCTCCCCCAGCCGTACCAGAGCAGCAGGAGGTGGAGCCAGAGGTGGAGCAGCCAGTCCGCCAGCAGCGGTCAGGTACTGGGAGTACCCGGTCCGGTCAGCGGAGGGCAGCGGTGTCGGAGGCGAGGACCGCTCTCCTTGAGAGGTTCCTGCGTCTTCGCCACCGATGTTCCACGGTGAGTATGATCCAGATAAGGCAGAGAGCTGGACCCATGAGTTGGAGCGCATCTTCGAGACTATGGAGTGCGCTGAGGAGGACCAGGTTCGTTTGGCAGTATACCAGCTCAAGGGAGCAGCCCATGAGTGGTGGAGAGTTCAGAGGCAGACTCACTTCCAGGCAGCGGTTGGACCAGATACTTGGCAGCGGTTTTGGAGGTCTTCCACGGCGAGTACTTCCCGACTACGCTCGACGTGAGAGACGGGACCAGTTCCACGACGTTGGTGCAGGGCGACCTCACGTTTCGCAGTACCACCAGAGGTTTGTCCGGTTGTTGAGGCATGTGCCTCATGTCGCAGGCAGTGACCAGGCTTGTGCAGAGAGGTTATGGCAGGACTGAGACCAGACCTGAGGTGGGGTGTGACGGCACACATGTGTACCACCTTGGGAGAGGCCGTGGCGAAGGCCACCGCCTTGGACAGGGAGACCTGGCAGTCAGCCAGCAGCAGCAGCAGCAGCAGTAGGGAGGAGCCTCTTCCAGGTCCTCGCCTTCAGCGTCCGACAGGCAGCCGCGGTAGTGCGACTTCCTCTTCCTCCGGCTCGGGCAGTTCCGGCAGTGCCGGAATTCGCTCGCAGTTAGGAAGTTGTCTACTCGCGGGGGTGGACGAGCCGTCAGCAGAGGCGTCAGTCCAGGTTTGCAGAGCAGTCAGTACAGCAGGGTGCTGAGCAGGGCAGTCAGGAGCCAGTGTGCTACACTTGTGGCTTGCCAGGCCACTTCAGGAGGGATTGCCATGGGGCAAGCTCCGCAGTAGCAGCAGCCAGTGCAGTACGCGCAGCAGCCACCTCAGTACCAGTACCCTCCCCAGCAGCAGGCACCGCGTCAGCAGCAGCGGGGGGGGGGCAGTACCAGCAGCCAGCTCGCAGTTCCCGCCAGCAGCAGTAGTACCCAGCAGCCGCCGCAGCAGCAGCCGCGCCGCAGCGTGGACGTGGTCGTGGTCGCGTGATGGCGCTCACCCAGGAGCAGGCAGAGGCATCGAACCTGGTTATAGGTACTCTACCTATCCTTGGCAGAGCTGCTCGTGTTTTGGTTGATCCCGGTGCTTCCTTGTGTTTTGCTTCCGAGAAGTTTTACGAGTCTCTTGCTTGTCACACTCCCGAGAGGCAGTGTGACGTGATGGTCGATCTCCCGTCTGGTGACTATATGCGTTCCTTTGGTTACCTGGAGGGTGTGGCAGTCGAGATTGAGGGTCACCAGTTGCCGGCCAGGTTGTACGCGCTGCAGCTTTGCGACTTTGACGTCATCCTGGGCATGGACTGGTTGGAGGCTCACTCAGCCGTGGTTGATTGTCAGAGGAAGACCGTTCGGTTCGAGATACCTGGAGCACCTGTTCTCTGCTTTCGAGGTATCCGGTCTACCCGTCGGCCGTTCATTTCTTTCTGTAAGGCTCGTCGTTTGATCCGTGATGGCTGTGTTCCTTGGTCCTTGGAGCCTAGCGGGTCTTCAGTTTTGATGTGCCAGTTGTTTCTGAGTTTTCTGACGTGTTTCCGGAGGATCTACCTGGTTGCCGCCTGAGCGAGAGGTAGAGTTCTCCATCGAGCTTTTGCCTGGTACGATGCCTTTGTCCAAGGCACCTTACCGGATGGCCCCGGCGGAGCTGCGTGAGTTGAAGCGCCAGCTGCAAGAGTTGCTTGAGTTGGGCTTCATTCGTCCGAGTCGTTCGCCGTGGGGCGCGCCTGTTTTGTTCGTGAGGAAGAAGGATGGTAGTCTTGTTTGTGCATCGATTATCGGCAGTTGAACCAGGTCACTGTGAAGAACAAGTACCCGTTGCCGAGAATTGATGATTTGTTTGATCAGTTGCAATCGGCCCGAGTTTTCTCGAAGATCGACTTGAGATCCGGCTACTACCAGCTGCGGATCAGAGAGTCAGATGTTGGTTGACGGCTTTCCGTTCCAGGTACGGTCACTTTGAGTTCGTCGTGATGCCGTTTGGGCTGACGAACGCACCTGCAGCATTCATGGATCTGATGCATAGGGTGTTCAGTGAGTACCTAGACCGCTTTGTTGTTGTTTTTGTTGATGATATTTGGTCTACTCGGCTTCTGAAGAGGAGCACGAGGACACCTGAGGATCGTGCTAGAGACCCTGCGGAGTCACCGTCTTTACGCCAAGTTCGACAAGTGCGAATTTTGGCTGAGCGAGGTGCACTTCCTCGGGCACGTGATCTCGGGTTCTGGTGTGGCAGTGGATCCGGCCAAGGTTGAGCCGTGTTGTCGTGGGAGCAGCCCACATCGGTGTTTGAGGTCCGCAGTTTTCTGGGTCTGGCAGGTTACTACGGAGGTTCATTCAGGATTTCGCCAAGATTGCAGCACCGTTGACTCGGTTGACGAGGCAGGACACCAGGTTTGTTTGGTCAGAGGACTGTGAGCGGAGTTTCTTGGAGCTGAAGACGAGGTTGACTTCGGCGCCAGTGGGGTCTTGCCGTCGGGCACCGGTGGGTTCGTGGTTTACACCGATGCGTCGAGGTCGGGTTTGGGTGCCGTGCTGATGCAGCATGGTGGGGTCGTTGCCTATGCTTCTCGACAGCTCAAGAAGCATGAGGAGAACTACCCCACCCACGACTTGGAGCTGGCAGCAGTGGGTTTGCTCTCAAGTTGTGGAGGCACTACCTGTATGGCGAGGCTTTTCAGATCTTCACCGATCACCAGAGTTTGCAGTACATCTTCACCCAGAGGGATCTGAACTAGGCAGCGCAGGGGATGGAGAGTATTTGAAGGACTACGACCTAACCCTTTCCTATCATCCAGGAAGGGCTAACGTTGTAGCCGATGCTTGAGTAGGCGCGTGCGCTTGAGTTCGCTGATGGTCAGAGAGGGAGGCTGTTGAGGAGCTGTCTCAGGGGGTGTTCGTTCCGTCGAGGACCAGAGATCGTGCCGTGGCTTCCAGTTTGTCAGTTCGGCGTCACTGTTCAGGCAGGTGTTGCAGGCGCAGCGAGCAGATGCAGAGTTAGCAGACTTTTGCGGATGCCGGACGTTGAGCTCAGTGAGGACATGAGGTAGATTCAGAGGCCGCTTGTACGTTCCTGAGGAGGCGCGCCGGGCGCAGTGTGTCAGAGGCTCATAGATCGAGGTATGTCGTTCATCCTGGTTCCACCAAGATGTACCTTGCTTGAGGAGGTCCTTCTGGTGGCCAGGATGAAGAGGGGCGTGGCAGAGTTTGTTGCCCGGTGTCTTACCTGTCAACAGGTGAAGGCCGAGCATCACGTCCTGGTGGTGAGTTGCAGCCGTTGCCCATTCCTGAGTGGAAGGGGACGACATCACCATGGACTTTGTGGTTGGTTTGCCCGTACCTCGCAGAGGCACGATGGTATTGGGTGATTGTGGATCGTTTGACCAAGGCAGCGCACTTCTTCCGATCAGGATGTCGTGGTCAGTGGACAGGTTAGCCAGGCTGTACGTGGACAGAGTTGTTTCGTTGCACGGGATCCCAGTTTCAGTCGTTTCCGACAGAGATCCGAGGTTCACGTCAGGGTTTTGGCGCAGTCTCAGAGAGCACTGGGTACAGAGTTGAGGTTCAGCACAGCGTACCACCCTCAGACAGATGGTCAGTCAGAGCGGACCATTCAGACACTGGACATGCTGAGAGCGTGCTGTTTAGACTGGAGCGGCACTTGGGAGTCTCACCTTCCGATGGTAGAGTTCGCGTATAACAACAGTATCACTCGAGCATCGGAATGGCGCCATACGAGGCCTTGTACGGTCGCCCGTGCAGGACTCCGCTTCACTGGTCGAGGTTGGTGAGAGGCAGCTTTTGGGGCCAGAGTTAGTGCAGCAGTGTGCAGACAAAGTCAGTTTGGTCAGACTGAGGCTTCGGGCAGCTCAGAGCAGGCAGAAGAGTTATGCGAATGTCCGCAGGAGACCGCTAGAGTTCAGTGTCGGTGACCTGGTCTTCCTGCGGGTCTCGCCGACAAAGGGGTCATGAGTTTGGTAGGAAGGGAAAGCTCAGTCCCAAATATATTGGGCCCTTCCCCATTTCTGAGAGGGTCGGCGAGGTGGCGTACAGGCTGAGTCTTCCGGCAGAGCTAGCAGGTGTGCACAGCGTTTTCCACGTTTCGCAGCTCAGGAGGCGTGCAGACTCTTCGCACGTGTTGGACTACTCGCAGCTAGAGGTAGCGCCAGATCTGTCAGTGCCAGTAGTACCCAGTTAGTGTTGTCGACCGCAGAGTTCAGCAGTTGCGCAGGAAGCAGATTCCGCTGGTTAAGGTCGTTTGGCAGAACCGCGTCGGTGGCGAGGCCACCTGGGAGCGCGAGGACGAGATGCAGGAGCGGTTTCCTTATTTGTTTGACTGAGTGGTATGTTTACCTCCTTGTACTGCTTTCCGGTTTGAGACCGAGTTGTTTTCATTTCGAGGACGAAATGTCTTAAGGAGGGAGGGTTGTAACACCCCGGCCCCCTGGGCCCTTGGCCCGTCCTCTGGGTCGCGGCAGGGCGACCGTCGCGACGTGGTTCCGATCGTGAGCAATGTCTGGTTCTGCTTGGTATTGCGACAGGGGGTATGTCGCCTTCTTGAAGGCGACATAACCACTACGCCTTCTGGTTTGTTGGATTGCGACATGGGGTGTGTCGCCTTCTTGAAGGCGACATGCCTGTGTCGCCTTCCATTGCGTCGCCCCAGACGCAGTCTGACAGACGTGACAGACGTCCTTGGTGTCAGTACGGCTCTGGCGGTGTCGGGTGAACGCGACAAGATGGCTGTCGCCTTCACTTTTTCGAATTCCGCGATTTGACCGTTGTCAGTGGTATTGCGACAGGGGGTATGTCGCCTTCTTGAAGATGACATACCCCTGTCGCCTTCTGGTTAAGGATGGGCGACATGGGGGTATGTCGCCTTCTCAGCCCCGCGGGCTTAAAGCCCGGGCGCCCGAGCTCTTCCCTCTCTCTCGCGTTTTTCCTCCCCCCCTCTTCCCTCTCGCCCTCTCGGAGTTCCGGCGGTGTTGGGGGTGCCTCCCCGTGTTGAGGCGGCCGTGCTGAGGAGGGTGTCGCTCCGTTCGTGCAGGGGTCGCGTTCGTGCCGTGCGGTGCGAGGAGGAGACGTTTCTACCTACGAGAAGGCCCAACGGGTTCGTTCTTCGCGTGGAGGTAGGGACTCTTGATCTCTCGCCCTAAGCATGCTCCCCTTCCCATGCAAAGCGTGTTTTCCTTGTGGTTGGGGGTTGGGAGTGTGAGTTTCCATGCTCGTGTGAGTGAGGTTTCCTTCGAGCGTAGAATCCATGTTCTTGGGTGTTTGAGGGTGGTTTGAACGCTTTACTAGCTTCCTAGCATGATAAGCATGCTCCCTCCCTCGCCGTGTAGCGTTTCTCCAGTTTCGGGGAGGTTCTCGGAAGAAGAATCTCCGGAACCCTCGACTGGCCTGAATGCGACATACCCTGTGTCGCATTCTGACTGGTAAAGCGACAGGGGGATGTCGCCTTCTTGAAGGCGACAAGCCCTATGTCGCATTCAGAATGCGACAGGGCTCTGTGTCGCTTCAGAATGCGACAGGGGCTATGTCGCATTCAGAAGGCGACATGGCCTATGTCGCCTTCTCAGTCCAGGCAGGTTGTGCTTCCGCCGCTTCCGTTTTCGCTTTACTGTACCCGTGGCACCTGTGCTAGTTCCCTAGTACGGTCTCACACTAGTCGTTCGCCAGTGCGCGGCACTTGAGGGCTTGTCCCGTGCGAGAGATTGTTACCGTTACCTGGGACCCCCGTCCTCGGGAGCCTGTTGAGGGAGTACTCCGGGCTACGAGTGTGCTCGAGTTGGCAGCCACTTAGGCGGACTCGGAGCTGAGGGGAAAAGGTGGTTAGGACAGTGGCGTGTGAGTCGCTTGCAGAGCTCTCGTGGTTGGTCTGGGACGCCGAGGACAGTTTGGAGTTCTACCCGGCGCAGGCCAGCCAGTCCTTCTTCTCACTGCCTCGCTCCTTACGGCCCGGAACCGTTTGGAGAGGTCAGGCGTGGGACCGTGGTCCGGCCAGACTACGGCGGTTACTGTTGTTGTACTTGTGTCTACCTCGCTCTGACGAGAACGAGGGGCTAGGACCTAGGTCGAGGATAAGACGTCTGTGGACGCACCTGACCGTCTGACTAGTGGTGTTGTTCCCGTAGCTAGTGTTCCTTGTCCAGGCGGAGTTCCCTCCGTCTGTGTTTTACTAGCCGTGTGGTGGTCACGACGAGCAGTCATACGGAGTTTCCGACCGAGAGTACTTTCCGTACCGTGCTAGCTTTAGCTTCGTTTCCGCACTTCCGTTGTAGGTAGAAAGATATAACTGCCGTCTTTCCTTTATTAATAATTGTTATGTTCCTCTGCCTGTTTAGAGCCAGTAGGAGATTGGTAGTCCCTACTGAGCTTCTGTTGTGAAGCTCATCCCTCGTTTTCCAGGTGAGTCTTCTCAGCAGCGGCAGGGCGCGCGTCGGGCGGAGGAGACGGGGCGGTAGTCGAGGTCCCGTAGCTAGCAGTGGTTCCCCCTCTCAGTGTACGTCACCCTCGGGTATGCCCCTAAGGGACTTGTCTCTCCCCTTTCCTTACTTGTACTAGTGTGCGTGCGTTGGGACTGTACTTAGAGCGGTACGCAGCGGTCTCGCTTTACTTTCCTGTTTCCGCTTGTACGCTTCTAGCTTAGCAGTTGACGTTACTCCGTTACATATCCTGTCAGACGCGTGTTATAGCCCTTCGGGTCCCCCGGATCCGTGGGCGGCGATCGCGAAAATCGGGTCCTCGGCGTGGGCCGAGGGTCGGGTACTCGGGTCGTTACAACAAAAGTGTACATGGAGATCTGATTTAAACATGATGACTCGAGTTATCATGTATGCATAAGTTCAAAAATTAAGAACAAAAAAGCTGGGCTCGATGAAAATTATGAAAACAAGAGGGCTTTTGCTCCTGGTGATGGAATACCTACAAACGAGTTTAATTTGATTTTGCTCGTGAGAATGCCTACCTTGGATCGATTTGTCTTTAGGGCTTAAAACTCCAAGAACGAGGAAGAAGCTTCAAGAACTCCTTCTCCCCACGAGATCCTCTCCTCCTTGGCCTCTTCTCCACGTCCAACAACCTTTGGCAACGAGCTAGGGTCGGCCAAGAGGTTTAAGAGGGGTATGTATAATAAACACAAGTTACTATTCCTACTACTACTCAAATTCTTCTTAATTCCGAGATTTCCTAACTCCACCTTTCCTCTCTTGCTTCCAATCTCTAATTGGGTTAGGATAGTATCTAATTCGTGCTAGACTATATGGGTAAGTTTAGGAATCAATTCATACTTAATTGCCACTTTTATTACTTTAATACCCCCTTTCCAATTATGATATAATTAAACTCCGAATTTAGGATATTTTCTTATTATTCTCCCTTGTAAATTCATATTTTTGACCCAATAAATTCTAGAGGATCATTAAGTAAGCCCATTCCTCTTTCCACTTAATGATTTTATTTAATGCTCTTTTCATTTAAATATCCCTTTAGCTGAGTGTTTAATTTATTGTTTAAATTTTTATTTTTTCTCAAAAATTCAGGTTGCTACAACTGTCTATGTTGCTAGCCATGGGTGGTCACGACGAGCAGTCGTACGGAGTTTTCGACCGTACTGTACTTCCGTACCATTGCTAGTTAGTAGCTTTGCTTCCGCACTTCCATTCGTAGGTAGAAGATATAACTACTGTCTTTTATTAAGTACATAGGTTTGACTACCTGTTAGAGCCAGTAGGAGATTGGTAGTCCTTATTGAGCTTTTGTTGTGAAGCTCATCCCTTCCATTTCAGGTGAGACTTCTAAGCGCGGCAGGGCGCGCGCCGAGCGGAGGAGACATGGTGGTAGTCGTGGTCCCCATAGCTAGCAGTGGTTCCCCCTCTCAGTGTACGTCACCCTCAGGGTATGCCCCTAAGGGACTTGTTCTTCCCCTGTCTCTACTTGTACTACTGTGTGTGTTGGACTGTACCTAGAGCGATACGCAACGGTCTCGCTCTTCTTTCTGCTTCCGCGTGTGTGCTTCTAGTCCAGCAGTTGGCATTTACTTCTTCACAGATGTTGACTTATATATAGCTCTTCTGGGCCCCGGATCGTGGGGCGACGATCGAAAATCGGGTCCTCGGCATGAGTCGAGGGTCGGTTCTCGGGGTCGTTACAGTTGGTATCAGAGCAAGAGTTTGACAGGACTTGTAGAGGATTTAAACTGCAACAAAAAGTCCCGACAGTAGTACAAGTACACTGCTAGCGCCCGAGGTAGTATTGTTAACCTTGTTGGTGTGTGCCGTGCAGGACATGCCTCCGCAAGGCGTAGGCAGGTCAGAGAGCTGGTAGAGCAGCACGATGAGTTAGATATGCCCGAGCAGGGGTAGGTCCAACAGGAGGTGTCAACCGAGGAGTCAGTGGCACAGCCTCATGGAGCAGCAGCAGTAGCAGCAGGTGTAACGACCCGAGAAACCCGACCCTCGGCCCACGCCGAGACTCAATTTTCGCGGTTGCTGCCACGGATCCGGAGACCCGGAAGGGCTATAATATATATCTAACATGATATGTAACAAAAGTAAACGTCAACTGCTAAACTAGAAGCGTACAAGGGGAAATAGGAAAGAGAGCGAGACCGCTGCGTACCACTCTAAGTACAGCCCCAAAGCACGCACGCTAGTACAAGTAAAAGGCAGGGGAAGAACAAATCCCTTAGGGGCATACCCCGAGGGTGACGTACACTAAAAAAGGGGAAACACTGCTAGCTACGGGGTCCTCGCCTACTGCCCGGCGCGCGCCCTGCCGCTGCTGAGAAGTCTCACCTGGGAAAAGGAGGGATGAGCTTCACAACAGAAGCTCAGTAGGGTCTACCAATCTCCTACTGGCTCTAACAGACAGAAGAATATAATAAATAAATGACAGCAGTTTATATCTTCTACCTACAAACGGAATTGCAGAAGTAAAGCTACAACTAGCGTGGTACGGGAACACACACGGTTGGAAACTCCGTACGACTACTCGTCGTGACCACCACAAGGCTAGCAAACACAGACAGAGGGGTCCGTACGGACAAGGAACACTAGCTACGGAAAGCATACCACTAGTCAAGGGTCAGGTGCGCCACCGACGTCTTACCCTCGACCCGGGTCCTGACCCATCACGTCTCTTCAGAGCGAGGTAGGACACAAAGTACACAACAGTAACTGCCGTAGTCTGTCCGGACTACGGTCCCACGCTGACCTCTCCAAGTGGTTCTGAGGCCGCAGGGAGCGAGGCAGTGAGAAACAGGGACTGGCTGGCATGTGCGGGTAGAACTCCTAACCGTCCTCGGCGTCCCAGACCAACCACGAGAGCTCTGCAAGCGACTCAACGCCACTGTCCAACCACCGTTTTCCCTAGCTCTAGAGTCCGCCTGCTAGGCTGCCAACTCGAGCACACTCGTAGCCCGGTAGTCTCCTCAACAGGCTCTGAGGAACGGGGGTCCCAGGCAACGGTAACAACCTTTCACACGGGACAAGACCTCAAGTGCCGCGCACTGGGCGAAAAGACTAGTGTAAGACCATACTAGGAAACTAGCACAGGTGCCACGAGTACAGTAAAAGAAATAGAAACGGCGAAGACCAAAACCTGTCTCTCGGTTGAAGTCGCGATGCGTCGGGCCGTTGTGACCAGGTCACGATGCCCTACCTCGTCGCGACGCTGTCTAGATCCACAAACATGGATTAACAAGAATCTACACTCGAAGGGGAAAACTCACTCAACATGGATGGATCCTCACTCTCCACAACCACAAACCACGAGGAACACCATCTCTAAGGGAAGGGGAGCATGCTTAGGGCGAGAGGATCAAGGGTCCCTACCTCCATTCGAAGAGCAAACCCGTTGGGGCCTTCTCGTAGGAATGGCCGCCTCCTCCTCACTCAAACGACACGACCACGTCCATGCACGAACGGAATGACATACTCCTCAGCACGGACACCTAGAGCTCGAAGAAATGCCAAAGAAAAGCAGGGGAGCTCGGAGGAAAGAGAAGGGGAGAAGAAGGAGAGGAAGAGGTGAGGGGGAGAGAAATGGGGTGCGACATTCAGTTTTAACCTGACGGCCCCAGAACACGACCGGCCGACCCGCGCGACAACTAAGGCTACGACGCCCGTAGGCGGTGTGACCATGTCGCGACGGCCCACCCCCGGCGCGACCGAAAAAGGCAGTCAAACCTCGAAGATCAAAAAAGCAATCGTGACGGCTGACCAGACCAGGTCAACGCTGCGCGTTCCTGACACCCGAAAAATCCATTAAGATAGAAAGGACAGCAGTCATGTCTGTCATAAAAGCAATCGCGACGTCGTCAGACGCCGCGACCAGGACGCGTCGGCCACCCCTGCCGCGACAAGAACGTGGCGGCCGGGTACGGCGCGACTCAACCTTGTCGCGGCAGGCCGATCTAGCGTGACCAAGTCACAGCCAGGGCGCCTGTCGCGACCCTGAGGACAAGGCCAAGGGGGCCGGGTCTTACATCCCACCCACCTTAAGACATTTCGTCCTCGAAATAAAAAATAACTCGGTCTCAAACCGGAAAGCAGTACAGGGAGAAGACATACCAATCAATCAAACAAATAGGGGAGCTGCTCCTGCATTTCATCCTCACGCTCAGGTGGCCTTGCCACCGACGCGGTTCTGCCAAACAACCTTTACCAGCAGGATCTGCTTCCGGTGCAACTGCTGCACCTCGGTCGACAACTCTCACGAGTACTCTGGTACTGACAAGTCTGGCGCTACCTCAAGCTGTGAGTAGTCCAACACGTGTAAAGGATCTGCGACGTACCTCTTGAGTTGCGAAACGTGGAAAACACTGTGCACACCTTCTAGCTCTGTCGAAGACTCAACCTGTACGCCACCTCGCCGATCCTCTCTAAGATAGGGAAAGGCCCAATGAACTTGGGCTGAGCTTTCCCTTCTTGCCGAACCTCATAACACCCTTGGTCGGAGAGACCAATAAGAAAACAAGGTCACCAACGCTGAACTGTAACGGTCTCCTGCAGCTGTCTGCATAACTCTTCTGCCGGCTCTGCACTGTTTGTAGCCTCTGCCTGATCAGCCTAACTGTATCTGCACACTGCTGCACTAACTCTGGTCCCAAAAGCTGCCTCTCTCCAACCTCGAACCAGTGAAGAGGTGTCCTGCACAGGCGACCATACAAAGCCTCGTATGGCGCCATTCCGATGCTCGAGTGGTAACTGAAGTCGCGACGCGTCGGGCCGTCGTGACCAGGTCGTGATGCCCTACCCCGTCGTGGAGCTATCCCGGTCATGATGCTAAAGAGCGTCGTGATCCTGTCGTGACCGGCTAGGCCGTCGCAACAAGATCACGACCTCCAGAATGGTCGCGTCTTCAGCAGAGGGGGGTTCCGGAGCGCTTCTTCCGGAGACCGCCCCAAAAACACCAAACGAGCATTCCACAGGGGGAGGGGAGCATGCTTAACATATATGGAAAGCTTTAAATCATGCAAACCACCCATACAACCCCACAAACATGGATTTAACAAGAATCTACGCTCGAAGGGGAAAACTCACTCAATCACGAGCATGGATCCTCACTCTCCCACAACCACAAACCACGAGGAAACACCATCTCTAAGGGGAGGGGAGCATGCTTAGGGCGAGAGGATCAAGGGTCCCTACCTCCACGCGAAGAGCAAACCGGTTGGGGCCTTCTCATAGGAATGGCCGCCTCCTCCTCGCTCCAAACGACACGACTACGTCCCCTGCACGAACGGAACGACACCCTCCTCAGCACGGACACCTCGAGCTCGAAGAAACGCCAAAGAAACTCAAGGGGAGCTCAGAGAGAAAGAGAAGGGGAGAAGAAGGAGAGGAAGAGGGTGAGGGGAAGAATGGGGTGCGGCGTTCGGTTTAAACTGACGCCCCCCAGAACGCGACGGGCCCTTTGGCCCCGTCCTCAGGGTTGCGACAGGCGCCCTGGCCGCGACTTGGTCATGCCAGATCGGCCTGCCGCGATAGGGTTGAGTCGCGCTGTACCCGGCCGCCGCGTTCTTGTCGCGGCAGGGGTGGCCGACGTGTCCTGGTCGCGGCGTCTGACGGCGTTGTGACTGCTTTTCTGACAGACGTGACTGCTGTCCTTTATGTCAAAATGACTTCATCGAGTGTCAGGCACGCGCAGTGTTGACGTGGCCTGGTCAGCTGTCGCGATTGCTTTTCGGTCTTCGAGGTTTGACAGCCTTTTCGGGGTCGCACCGAGGGTGGCCGTCGCGACATGGTCGCGCCGCCTACAGGCGTCGCGACAGCAGGTGGGCAGCAGCAGCAGGAGTACCAGCCTCCACCACAGCAGTATGCGGATTGGTTTCCTTTGGCTGAGCAGTTCTTCAAGACCCTGTACTAGGGAGCATGGCAGCCTGGGCAGGCAGCAGTGGGAGGTCAGACTCTAGTACCTCCCCCAGCAGTACCGGAGCAGTAGTCAAATCCGGAGGTGTAGCAGCCAATAGTTCAGCAGGTGTCAGGTACTGGGAGTACCCGAGCCGGTCAGAGGAGGACGGCAGTCACTGAGGACATGACAACCCTCTTGGGGAGGTTCTACATCTCTGGCCACCGATGTTCTTCGGTGAGTATGATCCAGACAAGGCAGAGAGTTGTACGCACGAGTTGGAGTGCACGTTCGAGACTATGGAGTGCGCCTAGAAGAACTAGGTCAGACTAGCAGTGTATCAGCTCAAGGGGCCAGCCCATGAGTGGTGGAGATTCAGCGGCAGACCCACTTCCTAGGGCATTGTTTGGATCAGATCACTTGGCAGAGGTTTTTGGGGGTCTTTCACGGCGAGTACTCCCCGACTATGCTCGACGTGAGAGACGAGATCAGTTTTATGAGTTGGTTCAGGGCGATCTCACTGTTACTCAGTTCCACCAGAGGTTCGTCTGGTTGTTGAGGCATGTTCCTCATGTTTCCAGCAGCGAGCAGGCTTGTGCAGAGAGGTTCATTGCAGGACTGAGGCCAGACTTGAGGTGAGGCGTGACTGCTTACATGTGTGCCACCTTGGGAGAGGTCATGGCTAAAGCCACCACCTTAGAGAGAGAGACATGGCAGCCCCAGAAGCAGCAGCAGTAGGGAGGAGCCTTTTCCAGGTCCTCACCATACCAGTGTCGCGTAGGTAGTCGTAGTAGCGCGACTTCTTCTTCTTTGGGCTCGGGCAGTTTAGGCAGTTCTGGGATGCGCTCGAAGTTCAGACAGTTGTCTACCCGCGGGGGTGGACGGAGCCAGCAGCAGAAGCATTAGTCGAGGTTTGCGGAGCAGTCAGTCCAGCAGGGAGCTGAGCAGGGCAGGCAGGAGGTAGTGTGCTACACTTATGGTTTGCCGGGCCACTTCAGGAGGGATTGCCCGATGGGGCAAGTCCAGCAGCCGCAGCAGCCAGTGCAGTACGTGCAACAGCTACCGCAGTACCAGTTCACTCCCCAGCAGCAGGCAACCCGTCAACAGCCACAGGGGCAGTACCAGCAGTAGCCTCAGCAGTTTTAGCAGTACCAGCAGCCTCAGCAGTACCAGCCATACCAGCAGTAGCAGTCGTTTCCCCAGCACCAGTAGTCGCCACAGCAGCAGCAGCCCCAGCGAGCGCCGCAGCGTGGGCGTGGTCGTGGCCGTGTGATGGCTCTTACCAAGGAGCAGGCCGAGGCATCGAACCTGGTTATAGGTACCTTGCCTATCCTGGTAGAGATGCTCATTTTTGGTTGATCCCGATGCTTCATTTTGTTTTCCTTCCGAGGAGTTTTATGAGTCTCTGGTCATCACACCCCTGAGAGGCAGTGTGATGTGATGGTCGATCTCACATCCAGTGATTACATGTGTTCTTTCGGTTACCTGAAGGGTGTCACAATTGAGGTCCAGGGACACCAGTTGGCAGCCAGGTTGTACGCATTGCAGCTTCGTGACTTTGACGTCATCCTGGACATGGACTGGTTGGAGGCTCACTCAACTGTGGTTGATTGTCAGTGGAAGACCGTTCGGTTTGAGATATCTGGAGCGCCCGTTCTCTGCTTCCGAGGTATTCGGTCTACCCGTTGACCTTTTATTTACTTCTGTAGAGATCATCGTTTGATTCGCGATGGATGTGTAGCATATCTTGCTTTTGTTTGTTCTTCTGAGCATAGAGGCTCGTCGGTTTTTGATGTGCCTGTTGTTTGTGAGTTCTCTGATGTTTTTTCGGAGGATCTAGATGGGTTACTGCCTGACCAGGAGGTAGAGTTCTCCATGAGCTTTTGCCTGGTACGATGCCTTTGCCTAAGGCACCTTACCGGATGGCTCCGACTGAGTTGCACGAGTTGAAGCACCAGGAGTTGCTTGAGCTGGGTTTCATCCGTCCGAGTCGTTCGCCGTGGGAAGCGCTAGTGCTGTTCGTGAGGAAGAAGGAGTAGTCTGAGGTTGTGCATGGATTATAGGCAGCTGAACCAGGTAATAGTGAAGAACAAGTATCCGTTGCCAAGGATCGATGACTTGTTTGACCAGTTGCAGTCAGCCAGAGTGTTCTCGAAGATTGACTTGAGGTCAGGATACTACCAGTTGAGGATCATAGAGTCAAATATTGGCATGACAGCTTTCTGTTTGAGGTACGATCACTTTGAGTTCGTCGTAATGCCATTTGGGCTCACGAACGCACCCGTAGCTTTTATGGATTTGATGCATAGGGTGTTTAGTGAGTACCTAGATCAGTTCATGGTCATCTTTGTGGATAACATTTTGGTCTACTCGGCTTCTAAGGAGGAGCACGAGGAGCATCTAAGGATCGTGCTAGAGACGTTGCAAAGTCACCAACTTTATGCCAAGTTCGACAGGAAGGGAAAGCTCAGTCTGAGGTATATTGGGCCTTTCCCTATCACAGAGAGGATCAACGAGGTGGCTTACAGGTTGAGTCTTCTGGCTGAGTTGGCAGGCGTGCATAGTGTTTTCCACGTTTCGCAGCTCAGGAGGCACGTTGCAGATCCATCGCACGTGTTAGACTACTCGCAACTTGAGGTAGCGCCAGACTTCTCAGTGCCAGAGTACCCAGTCAGAGTTGTCAACCGCAGAGTGCAGTACTTGCACCGGGGGCAGATTCTGCTGGTCAAGGTTGTCTGGGAGAATCACTGGGTGGCGAGGCCACTTGGGAGCGCGAGGATGAGATGCGAGAGCAGTTCCCATATTGGTTGATTGACCGGTACATTGTTTTCCTTTTGCGTTGCTTCCTGTTGAAACTGAGTTATTTAAATTCGAGGATGAAATTTCTTAAGGAGGGTGGGATGTAAGACCCGGCCCCTTTGGGCCTGTGATACCTGAAATTTTCATTCTTTTATATCGTGTATGTGTATTTACTTGTTGTGTGTATAGCATGTGTATTCAATTGTTCATATTACTATTTTTATACTTCTCATGAACATATACATGCATATATATATATGATATTTTTACGTGAGAATAGGCAATTAGCTAAATTGATGTATAATGTGTATACCAAAATCTTAGGCTCATATTACTTAAAGTAATATTATGCATGTTATAATTATCTATTTCTTGCATAATGTATATAACTATGTGTATACGTGTGTATAATTATACATACGTCAATTCAAGTGGGTGCATGTAAGAATTTGTGATTGTGGTATAAATTATTCTTAGTTAGCTTATTCTAGATTACATCTTACAAACATTATGTATGTAAAATCTTGAAGTGCATATTGAACTATCTATTCCATGGATGTTGTGTATAAATATATGAAGTACAGTGTATACATATATTTTATCTTATGCATGTGATAATGTTAAATTAATTATGATGTGTAGGGTACTAAATCATAATGTGCATGTAGTATTTAGCTAATGAGGAGTACATTTCAGTCATAGGTTCATGCATGTATTATGCAATCATGTAGTGTGTAAGTATATGCATGTATGTGTGTTATTGATGCATATTATTCTTAATGATGATTAGTGTAAGTTGTACTTAACTAAATATTGTGTAATGCATGTACTTTATGTAGTAAGAATATATGTAATTATTTTTACACATACTAGATTGTTTTGGTATATTTATACATTTAATTTTAGGTTTGGCGGAGTTTTGGCTGCACAGTGCTGTTGGCGGCTAGGACCTGGACGCCAGGCACTGTTGGCGTCCACCCCTGGACGCCAACCCCCAGTGGGCGGCCACCCCCTTGACGTCAACCTGTCAGTAACTACAACCGATGTTGACGTCAATATCTCCTGCGTAACGGTTCCAGAATTGTTAATGCTCGCGTTTTGCTGGTCCAGATTAGGAAACCCATCCTAACTCGTAGGAAATCTACCCTAAGGCGTACCCCAACCCCAAGCCTATAAAATACCCACCTAGATCGGGGAAAAGGTTTTTTAACATTTGGTGAACCCTATCTCCGAGATGGTGAAAAGTTGAACTTCAGAAGGCCGGATCCGCGACTGGAGGTGTTCCCCGAGGAGCTACAACATTTGGAGGACAGCCAATACATCCAAGAAGAGATCCCAACCCGAGGAGCCATCTACATCGACAGGAGAAGAAGCTCTAAGGAGTTTCTAAGCACCATTTTGGCAGGGCGAGAAGGGCTTCATCGACATATTCTGATCTTGTAGATTTTTTAAGAGGCAAGTAAACTAGATCTTGATCCTATACATGTCCCCTTAAGTCTTAGTATTTTTAAAGATTTTTTCTCGAGTCCTAGAACCCCAAATTAACCCTTGTATGAAAGTGTATGTATGTGCTGCTGGGACAGGTTGACGGCAACATAGGTTGCAGTCAAGTTCTTCAGAAGAAGTAAACGGCAACATCCCTTGACGTCTACTTCTTCAGGACCTGAAAAGTGCTTTTGATTCTTTTCACGCTGTTTGAATGATTTCTGGACATAGTTACATACTGAAATTTATTGGTGATTGTATACAGTCATTAGGTCAATCATAAGGTTGCCTATTTTTTCTATGAACTGTGTTAATTATGAAAATTCAAAATTGTATCATGAGCACCATATAGCATGTTTAAATTGTGCAATAAATGGAATTGATGTAAATTAGGGTTGCATAATTTTACATGACAGTAGGATTACTAATATTTGATTTCTGAACTGTTAGAACATAAGCATGTTCACTTGTACCCTGTCTAATGCTATTTCAATGAATTGTCTGAAATCTGGATTTATTATAGAAATTTTATTACTGTCTAAAAAATCTAGGAAAATTCATGTGTGATATATTTACTGTTAATGACCTGGGATAAAAATTTAGAACTAAGATGTTAACAGCAAGTATAATTATTAGTTAACCCATGGAATTTGTACATATTAGATAGGTTGATCTAATCTTGTGTAATTCGATAAATGTACAGCATGTTTAGGACTGTAATGTACGTTATTTTATTCTGAAAACAATAGTATCATGATTAGGCTAACTGAGACATGTGCAATTGATAATTAAGATGTGTAAGTGAGTAAGTAGTATTATATGTAAAATATGTGATAGTGTGTGAAATGTGATAAAGTGAAAGTATAATGATGGGCCAAGAAGACACTGCTACCCTAGAGGCATCGAGAGTGTACATAGAAAAGTCCCTATGAAAAGCTCTAATGTTGGGTTTTCATTCTAATGTTTATAATAACATGTTTTTGATGATGAACAATCTTAATTGAGGTTTGATACATGAAAAATAACTTGATGCAATCTTTGGTCTTTCATGTATTCCTAATGTCTCACTATACATGTTTGATCATGTAGGTATGAATGCATACAGCCAAGCTATCACAAAATAAGAGAAATAGATCACAAAAGCACTGAATCTGTCACTGTCGACAGACTCCAAGGTACCTATCGACAGATGTGAACAGACAGAAAACATCAAGTTCAGGAAATAGCCATCTGTCGACAGATGCCCAGTCGGTTGTCGACAGATGGCACTCAGAAACTGCCAACTGAAATCCCAGACTTCTGTGTTTTTGCAAAACTGTTGCTATCTGTCGACAGATGATCAAGGCCTGTCGACAGACGTAGAGAATCTTCAGATACGAAAACTTTCCAAGTTACCAAAGATGGTGGTTCCAACTCACACGTCTCTCCATATGTAAACACCACTATATAAGCAACTATTTGAAGCAAATCTCGAATAGAAGCAGCCACCACCAAAAACCCTAAAGCAAGTTCAAGACCAAGAGGTATTGTTGCTGCTCTGCTTCAACCTGCTGCTCAGAGATAGAAAGATCCATTGATCCAGCAGTACTGAAGACAGAACGTCATGGATTCAAGCTTCTCCATCGATCTGAAGCCATCAAGACGAAGTTTGAACTCCATCCAGACGTTCCCAGAGAAGAGTTCTCAATCAGGATTCATCCCTTCCACTCAGAACTCTTCCTACTTTCCTTATTCTAAATGGTGTGTGTGTGGTGTGTCTCAAGCAGCCCTTGTGCTTGATTCACGCGTGTGTGTTGTTATGATCTGAGGGGGTGCACATCAGAGAACATGTGTGTGTGAGTTGTAGTCACCGAACTAGCTCGTAAGCAGTTTGCTCTGCGTGTGTGTGTGGACCGTGGACGTAGGATACACAAGTTGTGTACTCTGAACCACGTAAATCTTGTGTCTTATGGTTTGAACGTTTCTACATTAGATGGTTGATAGGCACGTTGTCTCTACACGGTAGATAGATTGCTCTTTCATCTACACATCACCAACACACATCTAAGTCTACTTTGATTCTATTGCAAATCAGAAAGTCTGTGTTGTGATTAAAAGGGTTGTATTAAATTTTAATAGACAGTAATCTATTCAACCCCCCTTCTAGATTACCATATAGGGAATTCCGCAACCTTTCAATTGGTATCAGAGCCGAGTTTCTCCGATTACTGTTTTACTTGTTTGATCTTACGATCAGGAGATTCACGGTCTAATGGAATCTAACAAGGGGTACATGGCCGAGGGACACTCAGTGACCAGGCCCCCTTCTTTGATGGCACTGACTATCCATATTGGAAAAATCGTATGCAGGTGTTTCTGAGAGCACAAAACTACGAATTGTGGAAAATAGTCAGCAAAGGAGCATACTCCCTACCTCAGGACGAAGATACTTGGACCAAGGACCAGATCGCAAGGGGACACTCAATTGGAGGCCCTCAACATGATGCAGTGCGCGGTCCACCCCAAGGAATACTCAAGAGTCTCCACGTGCATCTCAGCAAAAGAGATGTGGGACAAACTTGAGTTGATCTACGAAGGTACGTCTCAGGTAAGGGAATCCAAGGTAAGCATGTTGGTTTCAGAATATGAAATGTTTAAAATGAATAATGATGAACCATCTCTGACATGTTTGCAAGATTCATGCTTATTATAAATGGTCTAAGGGTCTTAAGAAAGAATACTCAGAAAGTGTGTTGGTGAGGAAGATACTTCGGTCTCTTCCATCCTCATGGAACACCAGCCACTGTCATTGAGGATTCTAAAGATCTCTCTATAATGAAAGTGGATGAATTGATTGGTTCTTAATGACCTATGAACTCAATGTTAAAAGAAAGGAAACTGAAGAGAACCCAAGAAAGTCTATTGCCTTAAAAGCATCCAAGAAAATTCTCAGGTTCCAAAAGGATGCTCAACAGGAAAGCAATGAGTCTGAAACCTCCAGTGATAGTGAGAATGATGAGATGGCCATGCTCACTAGACAGTTTAAAAAATTTCTGAAATTTAAAAGGAGAGGTTCAGGTAACTCTAAAACTTTCCAAAAGAAAGATTTTCAAATAGATTTGATTCCACTAACAAAAATCTGATGTTGTTTGTTATGAGTGCAAGAAGCAAGGGCACATGAGAGGAGAGTGCCCGAGCTCAAGAAAAAACTGAAGAAAGACAAATTCACCTTCAAGAAAGCCAAGGCAATGATGGCCACTTGGAGCGATGAAGACGAAGATGAAAATAGTCAAGCTACCTCGGGAGATGATGAAGTTCAGTGTCTCATGGCACGAAGTGATGACTCCAACGAGGTAAACTCTTCCTTTGAAACTATTCTGTTAATGAATGGGAAGAAGCTTACACTTCTTATTTGAAAAATTCTGTGAATTTAAGTCTGAAAATAAAGCACTCAAGAAGAAAACAATTCCCTTGTTCATGAAACTAACAATAATGAAACATATTCAATCCTTGAATAAGGAAATTGAAATGATGAAAATGATGAACAAACACACAGTGAGGAAATGGATAGCATGAAACTTAAACTCCAAGAAGTTCAAAAGGAAAAAGATGATCTAATGAACTCCTTGAGTCTCTTCAAAGTGAGCATGGAAAGCTAAAGGAAAAATTGGAAAGAGCTGAAAAAGAGATAAAAGAAAAATCTGAAGCCCTTACTACCATGGTAAAGGGAAAACAGAATCTAGATGCAATTTTAGGATCCAATGTTTTGTTGCAAGGCATGGGATAGGGTATCAACCAGTAAAACAAAAAGAAATTGGCAAAAATCTGGTAACCTCTTTCATTGATCCTAGCCCATGCTCAAGCAAACAAAACCCTTCAAAGAACAAGAAAATCAAACCAAGGGTAAGAAACAGGAACCTAAAGTCACTAAGTTTGTTGCAAGTCAAAGTAAAGAATTGCCACAGGCCCCAAACAGGGCTGTCGACAGGACAAACTTCAAGCTCCCAAAAGCTAGACTAACAGGCAACAAAAAGAAAAAATGCCTATGCATGCTCCAAAGAACATCAAGCCCACTGTTGTCAATAAACCTCATCATGCAATATCTGTAAAAAGATTGGGCACAATGAAAACAATGCTGGAACAATCAAATAAACAAAAATTCAAACAAGTTTGGATTCCGAAGCTTTACTGTTTGGCATGAATGATACATTGGCACCCAAAGTAATTGGGTACCAAAACCTCTTGTCTAATCCACATGTGCAGGAATGCCTAGCAGCCCACAATCAAAACAAATGGTACTTGGATAGCGGCTGCTCGAGGCACATGACGGGCGACAAAGGAAAATTTTGTTGCTCGTGAAAAAAGAGGAGGTCAAGTCATTTTCGGAGGCAACAATAAAGGCCAGATTATCGGCTCAGGTAAGGTTGGTAAGTATGCCTCTAACTCTATAGACAATGTATTGCTTGTTGATGGCCTTCATCATAATTTGCTTAGCATAAGTCAATTGTGTGATAAGGGTCATAAAATTGTCTTTGAATCTAATTCATGTCAAATTCTTGATAAGGAAAACGGGAAGTCTGAAATTTTTGGAAAAAGAATAAACAACATCTATATGGTTGATTTAGATGATCAGAAAATGATAATTTGTGTCTTGTAGCAAACAAACAGGATGAGCTTACATTGTGGCATCGTAGGCTTGGTCATGCAAGTTATAATGTGTTGCACAAGATCATGAGGCTCAAATTGGTAAGTGGACTTCCTGAAATTCCTTTTAACAAGAATGAAAATTTCTGTGATGCATGTGCACAGGGAAAACAAACCCGGAAATCCTTCAAATCAAAAGCACCGGTGAGTACTTCTAAATCTTATGAACTGTTGCACATGGACCTATTTGGACCTACGAGAACACTAAGTCTCAATGGCAAACGATATGGTTTTGTCATTGTAGATGATTTTTCTAGGTTCACTTGGGTGAAATTTCTGGCTCACAAGAATGAAGCAATGAAAGTATTTGAAGAATTTTTTAACAATTGAGCATGGAAATGTCAACAAAATATGCTCCATCCGCACTGATCACGGGGGAGAGTTTGACAACAACTCCTTTCTGATTTCTGCAGGAACCAAGGGATAGAACACTTGTTCTCCTCCCCAAGAACTCCAGAGCAAAATGGGTTGTGGAGAGAAAGAACAGAACTTTGGTGGAGATGGCTCGCACCTTCTGGTTGAAAGTCAACTTGCAAGGACGTTTTGGGCAGAAGCGGTGAACACATCTGCTACATACTCAATAGAGCCATGGTAAGACTTGTCATAAAGAAAACCCCCTATGAACTCCTGAAAGGTAAGAAACCCAATATGGGTATTTCAGAGTTTTTGGCTCAAAAGTATTCATACATAACAATGATTAAGTTGATTTGGATAAGTTTGAAGCCAAAAGTGATCAAGGTATTCTTCTTGGATATTCAGAACACTCTAGAGCTTATAGGGTGTTAATCTTTAAACTCGCAAAGTGGAAGAAACTCCACATGTTGTTTGATGAATCTCAAACCAAGCCTAACATTCTAATGATTACAGGTTTGAAGATGAAACTGAAGGAACAACACTTGGGGAAACTACAAAGAAAAACAAAGAAAGCTCTAAAGTTGTTTCTAAAACCAACAGTGGATTTCTTCGCAAGGTATGATGATGAGGATGATGGAATCATAATCAAAGAACAAGAAGAAGTATTTGAACAAGAACCAACAAGAAGAACATGATATTGAATCTCCTCAAGCATTCCTCCTCCAGAACAACCTCCTCAAATGCAAGATCAACCAGGACCTTCAACAATCACAATGTAAGGTACTCTAAAGACCATCCACTTGAGAAACATAATAGGAGATGTGAATGACAAAGTTCAAACTAGGTCTCAAGTTAGGGAAATAGTTGAACAGGATCATCTAGCCTTGTGTCTCAAGTAGAACCTAAAATGTTGAAGAAGCCTTAAAGGAAAACTCATGGATTGATGCTATGCATGAGGAGCTGGGCAATTTCAGAGAAACATGTCTGGAGTTTAGTTCCTAGAACCCCTGAAATTTCTGTCATTGGGACAAGATGGGTCTTTAGGAATAAACTAAATGAAGAGGGTAAAGTGGTGAGAAATAAGGCTAGACTGGTTGCAAAGGGTTACAATCAGGAATTTGGGGTGACTTTGAAGAATCCTTTGCTCCTGTAGCTAGGCTAGAAGCAGTTAGAATCCTGTTAGCATATCAAACAAGTTAAGCTTTTTCAAATGGATGTAAAACTGCCTTCTTGAATGGCTACATCAAAGAAGAAGTCTATGTCACTCAATCACCTGGCTTTGAAGATAATGATAAACCTAACCAGTATATTAAACTGCACAAAGCTCTTTATGGTTTGAAACAGGCCCCCGAGCTTGGTACGACAGGCTAAGCACATTTCTGGTAAGCAAAAACTACACGAGGTAAAGTAGACCAAACTCTCTTCACTAAGAAAGTTTGTAATCACATCATTGTGGTTCAATTGTATGTGGACGACATTATATTTGGTTCTACTAACCCATCACTGTGTGAAGAATTTCAAAACATATGCACAGTGAATTTGAGATGAGCTTAATGGGGGAGCTTCAATTTGTTCTTGGGTTGCAGGTGAAACAACTAGAGATGGCTTCTTCATCAACCAAGAAAAATATGTCAAAGAGCTGTTGAAAAGATTCAATTTGAACAAGCCAAGCCTGCCTCAACACCAATGAGCACAAGCTTAAAGCTGAAAGTGATGAGAAAGGTAAACCGGTAGATGCAAAGCCATTCCGAGGTATGATTGGCTCACTTATATCTTACTGCAAGTAGGCCGGACATTCAATTCAGCGTTTGCCTTTGTGCTAGATACCAATCTAGTCCAAAGGAAAGCCATTTGGTTGCAGTTAAGAGAATATTCCGATATCTCTCAAGTACGCATGATATGGGTCTTTGGTATCTAGCAGGTAGTAGCCCAATTAATCTCTTATTCTGATGCTGGACTATGCTGGATGTAAAATTAACAGGAAAAGCACTAGTGGATATTGCCAAATTCTTGGTGGTTGCATGGTTTCGTGGGCATCCAAGAAGCACACTCGGTTGCACTCTCCACTGCAGAGGCAGAATATGTTGCTACAGGGAGTTGTGCGGCTCAAGTGTTGTGGATAAAAAGTCAATTGTCTGACTACAACATGACATTGGATGCACACCTATTTTATGTGACAACACTAGTGCAATCAATCTCTCAGAAAACCCATTCAGCACTCTAGAACAAAGCACATAGAGATTAGACACCATTTTCTGAGAGATGAGGTAGCCAACAGACCTTAGAGCTGAGCTTCATACCACTGAGAAACAGCTAGCTGACATCTTCACAAAAACATGGCTGAGGATAGGTTCACTACACTAAGAAAAGAATTGGGTTGTGCAAAATGCAATGAAACTCATACAAAATCTGGAATATATGTTCCTTGTGTGCACTACTATGTGGTATATCAAATGGTGATTTGTAAAACAAAACAAGTTATGCTTGTTTGGAAACATTCATTATGCGTGAGAAAACATTCTCCGCACGTATCCATAGTTGAAGTGAAAAAGGGACATCTATTCTAGATCACGTATTTAGTTTCTTTACAATTTGCCCAATCATTCAAATAAAAAATAAAAAAAAAATCATGAATGGTGTGATGTTGACTATGTGAAACTCTTGCTTATATGTTTGGTGAATTGATCTTGATTTGAAGTAGTGTCGAATAGTACTTCAAGCCCAAGGCAAAAATGATGAAGAAATGGTCAAGTGGTGTCGACACAGGATCAAGTAGTGTCAACACTAGTCCAGTCCCAGAGATCCCCGTTGACAGGTCTGTACTGTGTGTCGACACAGCCTCCAGTGGTGTCGACACTAGATCCAATTCCCAGAAGACTGTTTGGCAGTTCTGGACAGTGTGTCGACACTGCCTGAAGTAGTGTCAACACTAGGACTCTTCCCAGCAGACCTATTTGGCAGTTCTAGACCGTGTGTCGACACTGCCTGAAGTAGTGTCGACACTAGTGACTCTTCCCAGAGACTGTTTGCAGTTCTGGACAGTGTGTCGACACTGCCTGAAGTAGTGTCGACACTAGGACTCTCCCAGACAACCAATTCTGGAAAATGTTTTTGAACTGCTTGAATGGTGAGTCTTCACATGCACACACTATGGGGGAGCTAGTTCAGGTTAGATGGTTGTCATCGTGAAGGAAATCACTCATCCTTTGTGTACCTTCAATTTCCTCACATGCAATGGTCATTTCAATTCTTCTCAACCATAAACTGGCTTTGCACAGGCATCTGTCGACAGTCCTCATTCACTCTGTCGACAGCTCAGGCCCCATAGAACACAGATTCTGCACTCTATGTGCATCTGTCGACAGACGAAAAAATCCATCTGTCGACAGATATGCACAGGTCTGTTATCCAGACTGGCCATATTTTGTCTATGTACATCTGTCGACAGACGAACTTTCATCTGTCGACAGACCACCACAGTTTTGACATCCCTGACCAGGCAAAACACTTTGTATGTGTGGAGCTGTCGGCAGGCTTTTTCTAGCTGTCGACAGACACCCTTTTCAAGGAAATTCATGCATATTTCATCAACACACTTCTTGAGCAGGTTCATGTTTCAACCAAGGTGTCTATTGGGTGATTATGCTGTTTGACTCATCATATTCACATGATATTATTGTTATTCCCTAAACCACCATGATTTTGACATACTACTGATGTGTGAGTCTAGGTTATATCATTCTGAAAACATTGAACTATCTTCGAGGATATAAACACCTAACTCTCTTGAATAATTTTCTTGTAGGCACACACTATTCTCAAGTAACTTGAAAAGTCTTATGGTCATTGAACTTTATGTCTAATATGACTGATAATCATATACATTCTTTGATCTAGAATTTTAATCTAAAATGGAGAAAAGCTACCTATTTCTGAAAACAACAAAAATTAGACAAAAGACAATCTACAATTGGGATAAAGGTAGAGCAATGATGTGTATTACTGAGTAAGGGGAGATGGGCATCACAAATGTCTACCTCGTGTCAAAAAGCTATCTCATCATCTCTATACAACGGTATGATGGACACTTCCACTGAGTAAATGGGGGTACGGACACTTGTCATGTCTATCCTCACGTCAAAAGGTGTGAAGTTCTCTTAATTACCTCTTCTCCCATTGCATTCATTCATTGCAAACAAAGAAAAACTGAAATAGAGTGAAGCCTCCACTGTGTCTCAAATCACAGGGTCATTGGTGTTTATGGTTATCAAGAAATTTAGACGTTCATTTCAATCATCATTGATCATCATAAACTAGGGACAGTGTTGTTATACAATGTTCTTAATCAAACAAGGGTAATGGTGTCTTTATCAATGTCGTAAGATGTTCTCTAATGCTCTAACTTGAAAATCCTTGAGTATTATGTTAAACCATTTAGGTAATGGGATGGCTTCATATCCGTGCATATGATAGGTTCCAATGTGTGTTCACCTATTTTACACATATATATATACATCGTGTATACCTGCTCAGAAGTCCTCTTCAAAATCCAAACAAACAACAATCTGGCGCATTTTCTGAAGGCGTCTGTCGACAGCCCCTAGGGCGTCTGTCGACAGCCGGCGCCAGCCTAATTGGGAAGTCCAACGGGCACAACGTTTGGGCTGATTTGGTGGGACCCTTGCCTTTAAACTTCATTCCAATTTCTTCAAAAGGCAACCCTGGTTTTTTCTCTCCTCCTCCACCCAAATCACCCTCCTTTCCTCCTCAACCAACCTCCCTCCCTTCTCTGGACGAGAAACCCTACCCCCTTCCTCTCTTGCTCTTTCTCTCCTGTTCTACTATCTAAATCCATCATCCCTTCATTACCTTTCATGTCGTCTTCATGGCTTCCAGGGCTAAGAAGATGTTGTCTCGTCGTCGTCCCGCCTCTCTCACGCTGGTGAAGACTCTCGGGTTCCGATGAGCGTCGGACGAGCATCGGGATGATCGTCTTCCCGAGCTCGTACCACCCCATCTAAAACTCACAAGGGTGAATGGGCACTTTCACAACGTTCGTCCCACCTCGGTATGTGGATTTCCCTTCCTGGCCGACCTCTTCCCGAACCTCCAACCCCTGTTCGACATCCAGGGCTGGACGGTTTTTCTATATGCTTCATACGGCCTACTCTCCCAAGCATCACTGAGTTTCAACAATCTCAGCCTCTCCGACAAGGGGGACTTCTACACTCTGTAAAGGGCACTACCTTCAAACTCCACGCCAATCTGTTTAGCACTGCCCTTCAAATTCCTAACACTGGGGCTGAAATTCTAGCGCATCACCCAGAGCTTCTATCTACTATCCTCTCATCACCTCCAACCCTATGATGGCACAAAGAAGATTGCTAAACACAATGCCAATTCATTCCCTCCTCTGAACCGCATGATCAATCATATTTTCCAACACCTCATTGCACCTAAGCACGACAGTCGTGAACTAGTCACTGATGTTCACAATCACTGTCACCTTTTTCCTAAACTGTGAACCCCATAAACTTATCTGCCTTGATGCTTGGCCTCATCAGGCAATGCTACGATAATCCCAGGAGATTCATGCCATTGCTTGCCACTCACTTCTTTCATGCAGTTCATTGGCATCCCTATTTCAGATAGTTGATGATGAACATCTTAATGTTGGGTTTTCATTCCAATGTTTATAATAACATGTTTTGATGATGAACAATCTTAATTGAGGGTTTGATACATGACAAATAACTTGATGCAATATTTGGTCTTTCATGTATTCATAAGGTCTCACTATACATGTTTGATCATGTAGGTATGAATGCATACAGCTAAGCTATCACAAAATAAGAGAAACAGATCACAAAAGCACTGAAATCTGTCACCTGTCGACAGACTCCAAGGTACCTGTCGACAGATGTGAACAGACAGAAAACAACAAGTTCAGGAAATAGCCATCTGTCGATAGATGCCCAGTCGGCTGTCGACGATGCACTCAGAAAACTGCCAACGAAATCCAGACTTCTGGGTTTTTGCAAAACTGTTGCTATCTGTCGACAGATGATCAAGGCCTGTCGACAGACGTAGAGAATCTTCAGATACAGAAACTTTCCAAGTTACCAAAGATGGTGGTTCCAACTCCCACGTCTCTCCATATGTAACACCACTATATAAGCAACTATTTGAAGCAAATCTCGAACAGAAGCAGCCACCACCAAAACCCTAAAGCAAGTCCAAGACCAAGAGGTATTGTTGCTGCTCTGCTTCAACCTGCTGCTCAGAGATAGAAAGATCCATTGATCCAGCAGTACTGAAGATAGAACGTCGTGGATTCAAGCTTCTCCATCAATCTGAAGCCATCAAGACGAAGTTTGAACTCTATCCAGACGTTCCCCAGAAGAGTTCTCAATCAGGATTCATCCCTTCCACTTAGAACTCTTTCTACTTTCTTTCTTCTATTCTATGTGTGTGTGGGTGTGTCTCAAGCAGCCCTTATGTTTGATTCACGTGTGTGTGTTGTTCTGATCGTGGGTGCACATCAGATAACACGTGTGTGTGAGTTGTAGTCACCGAACTAGCTCGTAAGCAGTTTGCTCTGCGGTGTGTGTGGACCGTGGACGTAGGATACACAAGTTGTGTACTCCGAACCATGTAAATCTTCGTGTCTTGTGGTTTGAACGTTTCTACGTTAGATGGTTGATAGGCACGTTGTCTCTACACACGTTAGATAGATTTCTCTTTCATCTACACATCACCAACACACATCTAAGTCTTACTTTGATTCTATTGCAAATTCAAAAAGTATATGTTGTGATAAAAGGGTTGTATAAAATTTTAATAGACAGTAATCTATTCAACCCCCCCCCCCCGTCAAGATTACCATATAGGGAATTCCGCAACCTTCACTTTTATCTTCTTTGAAATAATTGACCATTGAAGTATCCTGTTGTCTCATATCTTCATGCACGTTGGAGTATCTGATCCGAAGTATGGAGCAGGTGGGCTTGCAGCCATTAATGCCCAGATTGACACATACACTCATGAGAAGAGATAGTCTGAATCTTCTATCCTCTTGTCATGTTGACAGGTCCATCTTTGCAACGTGTGTTTCTATCGAAAACCCTGCACATAATAAATGCTGACACCTAGACAACTTATCTTTGTCTAAACTGTCAGTCAACATTAGTAGTCATGCACTATGAAGATACACAAAAAGGGAAATACCATTCTGTCATAATGAAAAGTGTGACTTTGTGTGTCATAGGCAAGATAGGTAAAAGATATATTGTGTAGAGGTTTGTACTACCACAATAAATGTTTGAGAACATGGGATACAACATGCTTTCGTAGGAAGCTTGAAATCCACAAAGATTTGAACTACATTTGAATATCATGTGGAATGAACTAAAGAATGCTTAAAAAAGATTTAAACGAGAATGTTTGATAGCTGTCTTAAGTGAAATCAATAACAGAGGGTTGATGTAGCTGTACCCAGAGAGAGTCGATGTTGATATAAAATCAATGATGTAATCATAAGTCAAGTGGGAATGTAATCCATATTGAAATCAAGTCGATGAGTGCATAATCCATGTTTTAATGAAATCGATGTTCTATGCACATTGTTGTTTAACTGAAGTTGATGTGTTGATAAAATCGTTGTTTGAGATGAAGTCGATATAATCATGAAGTCATTGTTTCATATGAAGTCGTTGTTCTACTGAAATTATTATTTAAGTGAAGTTGTTGTAAAATATGAAATCATTGTTACATATGTAGTCAATGTTTGAGTGAAATCGTTGTAGACATGAAGTCGTTGTTCTATCGAAATCGATGAAGCAACCAAATCCTTGTTTAAGTGAGACGAAATCATTGTAGCAACCAATTGTTGTTTAAGTGAAGTGAAATCATTGTTGCAATGAAATTGATGTTGAATCTATGAAGTCGTTGTAGCAACCAAATTGTTGTTTAAGTGAAGTGAAATCGTTGTTGCAATGAAATCGATGTTGAAACTATGAAGTCGTTGTAGCAACCAATCGTTGTTTAAGTGAAATGAAATCGTTGTTGCAATGAAATCGATGTTTCTATGAAGTCTTTGTAGCGATGAAGTCGATGTTTTATGAAATCATTTTAACAATGAAGTTGATGTTTAAGTAACACGAAATCGATGTAGAACCGAAATCAATGTTCTAGCTATGAAGTCGTTGTAAGACCGAAATCATTGTTTTACTTATGAATTCGATGTTTACTCAGGAAGTTGTTGTTTAAGTGAAACCAATGTAGGGATGAAATCAATGTTCTTCTAAAGAAATCGTTGTTCTATCAAAGAAGTCGATGTGTACTTAGACAAAACATATGTATTGAATGTCAGATAGCAGTGTGTGTAGACAACTTACAGATATCGCTTGAATTACTACCTGTGGATAAACTTCAGAAAATATTGTTAGAAAGTACTTTTAAAGGTTTTTTTAATCACCAAAAATACATATAATTAATAATAAATTACTGGAGATGGACTGATCATTAGAAGCCACTCTGAATCACCAGATTCAGTCGACCAAACCCTGATAATCAGTTGACCGATCCCATCATCTGACAAGGAGCTGGAGCACTTGGAGGAACGATCGATCGACCCTTGCTTTCTGGGTGACTGAATACATCTGATCTGTCGACTGATACCCCTAGTTTGTCGATAGAAAGACCCAGTTTGTTGACCGATACCCTTAGTCTGTCGACTAATACCTCTATTTGGTCAAAAGATTCCTGTTCTGATTGACCAATTATACCTTGAATACTAAGACGTGGCATCAACCCATGCTACGAACCGAGGCACCTTCTAATGACCCCATGTATTTAATTCTCCTAATATGAGCCTCAGTATGACCTTATTTAAATGTTTCAAGTAAACTCCAACACCTAAACTTAGTATGATTCTTCCTGAATTTAGTTGAATCTGACAAGTCTTTTTAAGAGCTAAATGAGTTTTTTTATGGTTTGAAACCATGAGTTGGTTCCCTTCACAAATCTGAGATTCCGAGCTTTTCACCAATTTTGTTGGACTCTCTACTTCTATCATGCTCATGAAAAATGAATTCTGATCATAAGACAGTGCTCTCTTTAAAGAGAGAATTAGATCACTTATGATAGCACTCGTCACATGGATCAACTGCGAGCGAAAATTGTAGGTAAATCCAAGTCAGTTGTCTAATGATGGTGGGTAATAAACACCATTCTTGAGCAATGAACAAGATTTGAGGTGTTGGAATCGCTAGGCAATAAGGATGTATTCTATTTATGTATTAGTAACCTCTTAAGAGCAGTATGATGCATGTCGAACTCAATTTCTGAATTACGTTATGTTCTGAATTTTGAACGTTATATGTGACTTTTGTCTGAATTTTTTTGGGCCCGATATGAACTAAGTTGGACTATTTGTTTATGCTGAATCTATAAGTTCATGAGCAAGTATGTTATTGATCCATAAGCGCATTCTAAATATCATTCAGTTCTGAGTAGTTTGAATTCATGTCCTTAACTGTTCGAGTTTTATTAGATTAAGTTCTAAAATTTGACTTATGACTTCTATTCTAAAACTGGATCAAATCCATATTTTGTAATGCTTCTGTACGTTCAAACTCTGAATTCTAAAAATTTGGAAATGAATATGTCATGTCCTACAAAAAATAAATTGCTATTCATGGCTTGATTAATGAACTTATTATTACTTCTACCTACTGAGTCTCCTGACTCATGCCTTTATTTTTCCCCAAACTCTTTCAAATTGAAGGTGAATGAATTTCAGCTACAAGCTACTTTCACTTCCATTGCAGATCCACGAGAAGAACATAGTCTTAGCAACTCTCTAGAGATTTAGTTGTAGTATTATATGCTAGAAAGAGTATTCGGAAAATTTAATAATTTAAAATTTTAAATAAATGAAATAATAATTTCTGCATTATCTAAATCTTTAGACTTACGTACCGCTATTGTCCATGAGAGAACACATCAGAAAATTCTGTAAAAATTATAAATCAACCCCAAATATTATTCCTAAGTGTTCTACGAAGAAATTTATGCAACAAAAAAATCCAATTGGCCAAGTGTACATCACAACGTGACTGATTATCCAAATTAGGAAACTAAGATGAAAACTATTATCACGGAAATATAACATAATCATAAATTAAATAAACATGTTGGAGAGTCTACCAACATCATGTATTGATGACCATTATCCGAATTGGGCCAATGGATCACTTTTGTCCCAAGAATAAAATGGAGCAAGAAAAATATACAGAAATTCGCAACCCTAATTAAGCTGAAAATAGGAGGAGGTAATTAGGGAAAATCCCAAGGCATTAGCCTTTCTGGCAACCCAAATTCATGCTTAACCATGGTGGGAGGTTTCCTAAAGCCTCATACACTCTATTGGGGTGTGAAATCACCAAAATATGGAAGGTGGAATGCTAAAACCGCACCTTGCCTTGCCTTCACCCAATGGGACTTCGAAAACACACTAGATGCATATATACATGCTATGAAACCCTAGTGGATGAAAATACACATTTGGGGTGGTGGGAGGCTGTTCTTGAGCACCCAAGGAGGAGGAAATTGTCCCCAACATGGAGCTTCTTCCTTCATGTGCTCTGCATCAACCTGTGCAGATAGCTCATCTTGGAGTCGACCAAAGGTAGGCCAAACCCTACCCAAACCTTGCAAGGCTTATACCACTGGAAAGAGGGTCAAGTCTAGTTCCTAACCCACTAGTTTGCCTATTTTCATTCAGTAGATCGAGAGTATTAAGTGCTCTCCAAAAAGTGGTCTGAACAAGGATTGTCTAGAGAATGAGAAGTCTTCAACCCAGAAGGTAGGTGATAGGGCCAAATCTTAATAAATCATATACCAATGTGTAGAGCATTGAGTCTACTTTAATTTACAAGTGGTTTCATCAAATTTCATTTAGTACATCTTGAGTTATGAGCGTTTGCCAAAGTCGCGCATGTTAATGACTTTTTATGTTCATGTTGATTTCTCATGCATCTCAAGGCCATTCGTAATGATTCAAAACCATAGTTCTCTTCTATTCCATGTTCTCAACAAGTTTCATGTTCACACGTTTGTCCCAAGAGCCCTAGATTAGAAGTTATAGGTGTTTCACGAATCGTATGCCTGTTTCCTGTGTTTTCGGGCAAGAACCCAAAACGCGACGGGTTCAGGCGACGCATTTTGCATGCATGTGAATCGCGACCGTGACCCACGTTACAATTTAGAGCACCTCGTATACTCAAACTGTGTGTCGCCTAGTTTTCAGCACCTACCTGAACGCGACGAGAACCCCCATCGCGATTCAGCCTGTTTTCCATCTCATGTTAGCATGTTAATTGTTTTCCGCAAGTTTGACACCGATGGATTGTGGATTGAGACACGTACTCACTACACACTTGCACATCAAGGCAGCCCTTTCTTAGGGGATTGGAAACTCATGGCGGTCATTCTGCATCGACAGTCTAGTGACCTTTCTCTTAAGACCTTCGTAATTCTCCGTACTCCGTAGATTCCCTCATGGAGACCGAGTTGGTGTACCATTGAAGTTCCATGGAGATAGCATGCACTTCCTCTCTCATCTTGTTCTCATGAGTGTGATTTATAATCTAGACTTAAGCATGAATGTAAAGATTGGACTAAAGTATAAATTGTGCCGTTATGCAGCCGAATTATCTCTTGACTATTGTGTCATGAAATCTGTTCACATTAATTATACTGTTCTCATCATCATCATGAACATGACATTACACATGCTTACATCTTGAAACTCTCATTGGCCATTAAGACTGGGTATCTACATTTAAAAATAGTGAGATGCTGACTGGGCATGGAGAGTGTCCAAGGGCTCCAGTCTAGCCTCAATGATAGAGAGTCATAAAAATACTGTTAACCATGGGGTATAATGATTACTGGCATTGCATCTGCGCTGGGAGTCGTGCCTATTGAATGATAGATACAATAACCACATACACGTGTCCTAGTGTGCATTTCAAGGTGGATCTTTCCTTGGTGTACATTAGTGTCTTCGTGCCTGATTAGTGTACATGATCGTGCTCGTGCGTGCTTACTTGCTTGCGTGATATGGCCATCCTGCATTTATTGCAATTTAAGTGATATCTTGCGTGCTTATTACATGCCTCACTATTGACAACATCTTGCTCGTTATATCGTTCTAGATCTTGCTCTATCATGATCACTCTATCTAGCTTGTTCATGTATCACGTTTGAAATGAGTTTTATTCGCACATGCATATCATGACGATCATGCTTACCTAATTCTAAATTGCTAATCACTTATATCATTGCCCACATATTGAGATATAAATCCTAGTGGGCTAGTTTGCTCATTCCCTACTTTTAACCATTCTAGGTGACTATGAAATACAAGAAGAGGAGCAAGTCGAGGATGGGAATGCGTCTGAGTGATGAGCGTCCCAACACTTGAGCCTATCTATAGTAGTTTGTTTTGAGTGTTAGAACAATGTAGTAGGAAGTGAGGAATAAATGTACTTTTCCTTTTAATTGAGTCGTAGTCCTGTTATATAATGTTTAAGAGTTGTATAGTTACCTTGATATAATGAAATGAGATTTGAATAAAATTTCAATTGAGTTCAATATTGGTCCCTATTATGATGTTGTGTTAACATACATTTAGTGCGTGCTAGCTAGAGGCTTATTTGCCGACTGTCCACGTCTCGGAATATCGACTCGAACTATCCGCTGTGTAATTCTCGAGACGTGACAATTCACGCATATGTAAATCATGGATGATAGAATAAATGAACCTTGTTGATATATATAATACCTTTAATGATGACTTTGTGGAATGGTTTGCCAGCCTTGTGCATGACACATATTTGCCTGCTCATAACGAATTTTGTTAGCATAACCCCTCTCCCATATGAAAGTTATAGATTATGTGTGTGTGATGGAAGGGGTGTTATAGAGGTGGTATCAAAGCATGGTTATAGGTAATAGGCATTTATGTGACCATTTCTACAAAGAAAAGAATAAAACACTTGTATGTATTCTGAAATGTTTAGGGTTTAGTTTGCTCTTAAATTTTAGTGGTTAGCATGAATTAACTGGATATGTTTAATGGTATTCTAGGAGATGGAGGATAAAGGAAAAGATGTCGACACGCTCAATGGGGATAAACTAGTGGAAATAGAGGATGGTTATAGGGAGGAAGTCCCCAATGTTCTTTCAGCTAACAAATCTCAAGGAGAAGTTGGAACTCCTGATTTGGCCACTTTTATGCAGTCATTCTAGGGATTTGTACAGACTCGAATAAAGAACTAGAAAGACATGAATGGAGAAAGAACATATGGAGCATCCTTGTTAGAAAAATTCAAGAAAATGGGACCTCCAACCTTGAAGGGAAGTAGTCAACTTGAGGTAGTGGAAGGATGGGTGTGAGAGATGGAGAAAATATTTAAGGCAATTAGATGAGAAGAAGAAGACAAGGTTACACTGGCCACTTATATGCTTTAAGATAGAGCAGATGAGTGGTGGCAATCTATCGCGAGGAATGCATTTAGGAATAGAGGGGATAATATTAGTTGGGAGGAATTTTTAAAGGAATTTTATGAGAAATACACCCCATAACACATCAAGGATAAAAGAGAAGTAGAAGTTTTGCAATTGGAGCAGAAAGACATGTTAGTGGCAGAATGTGAAACAAAATTTACTGAATTAGAAAATTATGCACCCTACATTTGTTGACAATGAACTCAGGAGGGTGAAGAAATTTGTGAGAGGTTTAAAACCTTGTGTAAAGAGTAGGGTAGCCCCACTAGATCCCCAAAGCATGGTAGCGGATTTAAAGACTGCATTTATAGTTGAGTCTGAGTTTGTAAAGTACATGAAAGATAGAGGAACCAATGAGGGCAAGAAGATGAATTCTATGTCAATGAAGAAAAGGTCGAAAGTGAAAGATTGTTGTAGATAAGCAGTAGGGAGAATAGAAAGAGAGTTGGCCTGTGTATGCCCAATGTAGGGGCAAACACCCAAGTGACAAGTGCTAGAAGGTAGCGGGAAAGTGCTTTGGGTGTGGTCAAAAGGGACACAAGATCAAGGATTGTCCAATCAAGGCAAATTAGTTAACTTCGCAGAAGCCACAACCATATTTTCAACAAGCACCAAGACAACCACCCAAGGTACCAGCTAGAGTCTCCGCTTTGATTGTCCCACCGGTCAAATAGTTATTCTTACTTTTGTAATCACGGGGTTGCGCGCTCCCTTTTTTTTTTAATGAAGGCGGTCCTCAAGGACTCAATCTGGGAGAGTGCACCCTCCCCAAGGGGGGGAGAATGGACTCACTCCACCAGAGAGACCTTTGGGCCGAAAATTTATAATATGATAAGAAAATGAATTACATCATTTGGACATGCCATAAACCCATTTTGTCTAGCCTGATGGGTCCCTTACACACATGAGGAAAGTCCCGAGCACCCCAAAAACCCCTGTTCTGCTTAGTCTGACAGCCATGATCAAATGTTCAAAGCATAGGATGTGCATGTGATCGCCACCTAACAAGTTGCCCTAATATAAATGAAAACTAAGGCTAACGTGCTACGAAAAGGAACTGAGAAGCGGGCACTTACTGATGTCATGACGGGTCTCCCCATCGTGATATGATAGTTGTCGCGACGCCCCGACAGGGTGCATTTTCCTTGTCGTGACACAGGTGGCCGACACATTCTCTACAGTGCGAGAGAAGAATGGGGGGACTATCGTCCTTCTCTCCAGTCGGCTAGAGAATAAGAGCTCCTTGTCTACTCTTGCTTTAGTACCTGCCAAAACAACGAAACAACAAAGAGAAACCCTGTTAGACCATATTTAAGTAAAGTAACTATTCAAAATGAAATGAGAAGAATGAAACATGGAGGGAAAGAACCTGGGGGGTGTATTTTAAACCCCTTGGGTTGCATAAAAATGTGGGAAAGGAAGAGATATGCCCCTATCTAAAAGAAAAAATAATAACATGCTTGAAGGAAAATGAGAAGAAAGAAGGAAGAAAGAGCCTCAAAGGGGCAACTCTCTGGTCGTGGGGTGATGCCCTTGGTCGTGTAACAGCCTTTGAAGAGTGTGGAAGCTGCCTCCTCAGCCACCAAACTCCATACTTGAAGGAAGAGACAAGACTTGATGAAGTAGATAATGAGGAAATGGGTGGAAATGGGAAGGCCATGAGCTAGGGAGAGTTTGTTGTGTCCATGGTTTTGATGATGCCATAAATTAAGTAAAAAGCCATAAACATCTGACACTTGGCATTTGTATCACATGCATAACTCATTTGAATCAAGTGAATAATTCAATACTATCTTAATGTCGACACTGCTCAAGAATCAGGTCGACACTAATGATTCTTTTAGTGATGCGCTAAGGAGAAATAACCAGATAAAGTCGACACTACTCGGAAATAAGGTCGACACTAGTGGCTTTCCTATGCTGCACTGAACTGAAGCAATCAGATAAGGTCGACACCAAATATGATCAGGTCAACGCTATTCAGGCTTTTAGCCAGCTTTTTGAAGAGAAGTGCGGATGAGGTCGACTCTCTTTCCAAATGAGGTTGACTCTACATGTCTGTCAGTTCGACTCTGGAAGGATTAATAGTCGACTCTAAAGGGATAATTCTGGGCCGCATGCTGTTCTTCAGGTATGTGTGTGTCGACACTGCATTATGGATGCATCGACACTTCAATACTTAGAATCTTTCAACAGAGCATCCGCCAGTGCATAAGTATTGGGCACGTGACCCTAGGCCTGTCTGTTAGGACTTTGGGTACATGTCACTTGTTTCTGGAAGATGCCATCCTTTTGGCGGCAAAAACATTCTCCCAACTTTTGGGAATCTATTGAGGGGTCCACTGCAGAAGATTCCAAGGATCAGATCAAAAGAGGTGAAGCGTCCCAGTTGGAAGATCATCGCACACAGTTTGAAAAAGTGAGATCGGAGAGCGCGAAGAACTGAGGAGGGCAGATATATGTGTTCAGGAAGAACAGGTGACTTCAGCATTACGTCAATCGAAAGAAGGTGCTGCTAGATCGAGCCAATTTGTGATTTCGAAGAATTGTTGCTGAACACTGAGAACAGAGGATCGGAATTCTTCTTCGACTTAGAGGCGTGCGATCCTTGTGTTGCAATCAGAAGAAGAATTCATCTGAGGAGAAGTTTGAATTGAAGCTAGAGTGTTCTCGAATCATATCTACCTTTTTGCTAAGAGATTGATCCCTCTAAACTTCTCCAGACATTTGTTTACTTCAATACTCTTCAATTTCTTTAAATTTGACTTTTGTTAGCCGTCTGCTTCTTATGAAGTAGACTAAGTTGATCCTTCACTTGTTGTGATTGGATCTAAGATTTGAAGCTGTGAATCAGCAGGTTGTTCAAGCTGTGAGTCAGCGGATGGGTGAAAGCTGTGAATTAGTAGTTGTATGAGAGTCTCACACAGTTGTCCTCGTAGTGGAGCCTCACTGATTGGTGAGGGGTGGACGTTGGTCTCCTCATTGGAGCCGAACCACTTTAAAAATTCTGCTCTCTCTTGTGTGGTTTGTGTTTCTTTGTGTTGTGAGTCATTCACTTAATCTATTTTCAAATCTCACTGAGTCTATTTTTCAAATCGTGCTAACATTTTGAAGATTCTCTATTCACCCCCCTCTAGATAATCATTCTACACTTAACACGTGGTATCAGAGCCTGGTTCTCCAATTTATTTGGTTTCACAATCAGGAGAGATTTGTGTATTATGGAATCTAGGGGTTATATTGCTGAGGGTCACTCTGTAAACAGACCACCTTATTTCGATGGTACTAATTATGCATACTGGAAAACTCGTATGTAGGTTTTCTTGCAAGCACAGACCACAGATATGGAAGGTGGTGATCAATGGACCTTATGAGCTATATGAGGATGAAGAGAAATGGACTCTAGAAGAGATCAAGAAATCAAATGCCAACTGGAGTACGATGAACATAATGCAGTGTTCACTGCATCCAACTGAGTTCTCAAGAGTGTCATCATGCTCAAGCGCAAAAGAGATCTGGAATCGCCTGATGGTAATTTACGAAGGTACATCTGAGGTAAAAGAAACTAAAGCTAATATGTTAGTTTCTGAATACGAGGCTTTTAAGATGAAGCACGATGAAACTATTTCGGAAATGTATGGTAGGCTAACCTGTTGACAATTGATTAAAGAACTTAGGTAAAGTCTACACTGAGAAAGAACTGGTTAGAAAAAATCGTAGATCCTGACACCCATATGACACACTAAAGCTATAGTAATTGAAGAGTGTAGAAATTATCCACAACCACTGTAGATGAATTGATAGGTTCTTTAATGACCTATGAGTTGGGATTGAAAAGAAATGAAGAAGACGTGAAGAAGAAGAAGCCTCTTACCCTCAAAGCAAGTCCTAGTACAAAAGAGGCTACTGGAGAAAGTGAATCATCTACATCTGAAGATGATTAAGGTGAGTTTGCTTGATAACCAGAAAGTTCAGAAAATTCCTGAGAAAATAAGGTAAGGGTTTTCTGAAAAGGAAATCTCAATCACACAATTTCAAAACCCAAAATGAATACAAATAAGAAATCTGATAGAATTATTTGTTATAACTACAGGAAACCAGGACATGTGAAGTCTGAATATCCTAAAATTCAGAAGAAAACACAACAAGATGGATAAAAAATAAACAGAAGGCCATGGTTGGAACTTGGATTGAGAGAAGAAGAAGATGAAGAAGAAGAAAGTTCTGACGCTGAAGATGCGCAATCAAAGGTGTGTTTTATGAAGAAGAAGAAGAAGAAGAAGAAGAAGAGGTAAGTTCTCCTTTCAAAGATTTCACTTGAATGACTAGGTGCATGTTTACTTTGAACTGTTAGATCAATATGATGAACTCAAAAAGGAAAATAAAATGCTCAAAAGAAAAATAAATCATCTTTTCAAGACACTTCAACAGAAGAGAAAGAAAGAGAACTCATTTAAGAAGTAAATGCTCTAAAAGAAACTGTAAAAGAACTGAAAATCCAAATGTTGAAAGTATCAATGAAATAGCTCTTACAATTGAGAAGAATGTTGCCTAAACATTGTCAATATTGAAATGAAAAAGGAACTTGAAGTTCTGCAAAAAGAAGCAACAAAAAGACAGGAAGCTTTGGAAAGATTTGTAAGTGGTAAAAACAACCTTGAAGCTTTACTAGGAACAAAAGTAAACTTCAACAAAGAGGGGTTGAGATTAATCCCTCAAAGAAGAAAGAGGTAGGACTGAAAACCATCACATCACCGCTTCAAAAATTTCAGAAGCTTCCACGTCAACAAGACAAGTGAATGGAAAAAATGAACAAGAATCTAAAAAGGAAGAAACAGCAAAAACTTCGTGTAATGAAAAATTGAATAAAAAGAATAAAACAAATGCTGGAAATGAATCAATGTTTCAGAGGAACAAAATCTGAAATCATCTGTCTGGAAGGTTAACACTATGCCTATGATAGGTCGACACAATCATATACAGAGTCACAAAATTTGAGAAAATAGACTTATGATAGGCCAACACAATCAAGGGGTTGGTCTCACACCAGATGGGCATATAGCAGGCCAAGACCTACTCACACAAACACTCAAAACAGGTCAGAATGGAATCATGTAGGTAGACACTATCCTTATAGAGTGTCGACACAAGTCTATGATTTTGCTGGATTTGACAAAACCAGATTTCCTAAAGGTTTAGGAGTCAACCAGGTTCTGGTCTTATTGGAAATGTTGATAATAGTCTGGAAGAAAATTCATGAATGAAAATGTTTCAAAACACCATGAGAACAGTAGAAAAAATAAAAACCAACCTGAATTTAAGAATAAAAGCAACTTTACAGTGAAGAAACAAATTTGGATTCCAATTAATTTGCTTCTTATGTTCTTGATCTTGGTGGTATGGAGGGACCCAATGTACTTGGGTTCCAAAGAATTTTTCTTTGATTGTGCGTGCAGGTATGTCTTACATCCAGGAATAACATGTGGTACCTAGATAGTGGCTGTTCAAGACATATTGTAACAACCCTTTTCATACCGGTACGATTATACCAATCCCCATCGGTAAAGGCGTCGTCACAGTAGGACATGTACCCAACACTAGTCGATAGGTTGATATGTACCTAGATAGCAATAGAGTACAACAGAATAAAATAAATAACTCAACTTTTAATCCATCACCAACACACATTCCACAATCTAAATAGCGAAATAGAAAGACAATGTCCACATTAATACAAGATAAAGGAACTACATTGTCCATACAATAATTCTTTTCATACTATGAGAAAAAGAAAAGTACAACTAGTAGCAGCTCCACAAAACAGTCTTCTAAATGGCGATCCTCACTAAGCTTCCTTCTAGTACACGATACCTGTCAACCTGTATGCCGAAGCAATAGTGAGTCCAAAGACTCAGCAAGCAAACCAAAGACTTAAACTTAAACATGTCACACTCACACTAAGCCATTAACATTAAAAAGATGCACACTATCATCAAATCACGAGGGTACACATGGTCCTTACTCCTAACTAGCAACACATATTTTTATTCACATGGGCATGCTTTAGTCTATCATATTTCTATTCTAAATCATGAGCATTTCATTATACACATGTACATATTTCATACACCTAACATGTAGCATTGTTCGTCCACACATTATTTCATTCCACAGATATCTCTACCACTAAAGCAAAAAATTGAGCATAAAGAAAAAGAACAAGCTAGCATGATGACTACTTTCTTTTCACATGCACTTTTCGTATTTAATTGTACAATTTACTTGCTGTTTTAACATAATAAAACCACATGCACGTAGCTTCACATTTTATAGCATGAATTGAAGGTTAAAACATGGTAAAACCATTTAGCAACAATAAGCACTTAAGTATGAAACTTTATACTAATTGATCATTTCAACTAGCATGGATCCAAATATTATTCATGCATTTACCATGTTCATAATCACACTTTACTTGGTTCTTATATGCATTACATTCAATTACATGGATCTATAATTATTCACATATTATCTTATCCTTTCGACAAGTCTACATGTTCATATTTTGTGTTGCATAAATAACATGGTTGTCTAAGTTTACTCACATAAGCCATTACATGACGAATTGTAAACTACATGATATGATACTAAGCATGGCATTTCGATTGAGATATTAACATATGGAAAACATAAACATAGCATGCTAATAAACTAATTTTCACATGCAAGCACACTCTCATTTGCATTAACTCTCCCTCACATCTCATTTCACATAATTATCATATCATTTACTCTTGTTTTCGCCTATCACATATCATATCATTTGCACTGACCATGTGCCACATTCACATATCATTTCACACTTTATTCATATTTCATTGCTTAAACAAATTGCCATGACACATAGTCCTAACTACCAGTAGAGACACTAACAAATCTCATTCTCATAACTCACCGCATAACAAAACTCATCACATCTCATAACACATAACACATAACACAACTCATAATCACATACCCACCACCTAGGCAATACAGTGGTGAATCTTGGTAACTGCGCAGACCGGAGAAGCCCTCTCCACCCTATCCAGTGGTACTTGTCCACCTCCGAGATTTCCCTAATGCCTTTAGGATGAACTTTTCACACATAGAGCTTTCCATAGGGACTTTTCTATGTACAACTCTCGAAGCCTTTAGGGTAGCCGTGTCATTCCGGCCCATTATTACACATTACATTCACTTTATCGCATTTTCACACATATTCACATGTTTTACTTATTCTATAGAATCATTTTATATGTTACATCCATAAATTCCACATGTCTCAGTTAACCCTAACATGATACTACTATTAACAGGATTTAACACTTAGAAATTATCCCAATCATACTGAGATCAATCAGCAAGTAAATCATCTCAATGGACACACTTTAATTTCATTTTCATGTGAAATTTACATGAATATTACTTTCCGTTCCCCAAATCATATAAGAATTTAACCACAGACTTGTTGAAGGTTTCAGATCATACATGCAGATTTTTCATATTTTTCTGAGCTATGCAAGATTTATAGAAAATAAAACACTCATTTACATGCTATTCATAGATCAGTTTAACATGGACTCAAAATGCTAGGATCAAATTTAACAGTTCACAAACCTGTCTCTACCATTCATATTACCATAAAAATTTCCCTGAAATTATCTTGTGTCATACAATTTTCTGAGATTTTTAACATAACCTAGATGTATTCTCTATTTTCAATACAGAAATTACTGCATATTGCATGGTCATGGGAAAATTTCCCAATTCTCAAGACATGGACTGAGGTGTAGACACTCCTCCACAAATTATGTGGCACTCAAATACAACATAGATCAGGTAATCAGGAAGCTACCACATTAAGGAGCATATCAAACATGTATTTAACATAATTCTAACAATTTATACTAATTACAGAAAAACATAAAAATTTCACAACACATTCTATTAGCTAATTTACATAACACATAAAATTTACACTATATCCTCATGCGAAGAAGTCCGGAAATTATCATATAGGAAGAACAGTTCACTGTTCTGTCCTTAAAAACTAAACGGCAAGGGGCTGGCCGTTCACAGAGGTTGACGGTAGCATCGCATGCCGTCAACAAGATCTTGACGGCAAGGGATCATGTCGTCAAGTTCCTGTCTGTGTAAAAACACAGACCGAGCTTGAAAGAGAGGGGAATGTAGGGCTCCATGACACGAATTAAAACCCACAAAATTCCTAGGACTTAGGGGACATGCACATGCTTAAGATCTAGGGTTTACTTGCCTTTAGAAAAATCTCCAAACGGATCAAAATGGCGAAAGAAGCTCTCCTTGGGCAGTGCCAAGAAGCCTCCAAAACTCCTTTGCTCCGGGTTCTAGGGGGTGTAGGCCGCAGTCCAGCGCCGGGGAATCTTCTCCTATGCTTGGACTTCCTCCTTGTCGTGGTAGATCTCCAGAAGATGCCTTCAATCCCGGATCTGAGCTCCCAAAGTCAGGTTTTCTCTCATGCTCCCACTCACAGCTAGGATTTCACTTTGCAAGAGCCAAGAGGGTTCTTCTAGTCACTAGGGAGGGTAGTTTTATAAGTTGAGCATAGGGGCTGGCTCACAGTGATGGAGAGACGTAGGTGACATCTCCCCAATCAGAGAGCTAGCGCAATCCATCTCTCTCTGCGTTCTGCAGTGCACAAAAAATTAGGGAAATACATCCACAAGGCTGGCCGTCTACATACAATTGACGTCCATCGATATGGACGTTTACTTATCATAAATTTCCACTCATGTTGACGCCAAGATGCTCCGGCCAGAACACCAAAACCATGCAAAGAACTGTATTTACACTATGTATATACATACAATGTATAAGGTATAAATGCATATTACTACAGCATGCAATCAACAATATTTATACTAGGCATACACATGCATACATAAGTACACTAAGATAATATGTACGTAGATATCTACCTATACGTACATGATGTTTTACATAAGCGTGACTCAACACGCGGCAAAATAAAATGACAAGAGTTGCGAGCTTCACAATCATAGGAGGCAATATGAATTAAGTTAGCTAGAATAATCTATTCCACAAAATATTCTTGCATGCACACACTTGATTTGACATATATATAGTATACACACATAGGTGTAACATACTTATGTACATTATGCATGAAATAGATAGATACCACAGCACACCGGTAATTAGATTAAACTTGCACAACATTACTTAAGTACTATATGCATAGGATTCTAATATACACAATATGCACAATTTAGCTAATTGCCTATTCTCACCTAAATATCATAAAAATACATGCATGTATTCATGAGGAATATAAAATACAATACACTACTAAATAATACACCTACCATACTTGCAACAATCAAATGCACATGCACAAATTATAAGTGAATAAAAATTCAGGGCATCACAATCTCCCCCTCTTGAAAAAGATCTTCATCCTCGAAGATCGCATCGAGTACCTGTGGTGACGTAGCCGAGTCATCACTAGCTACTCCTTGCTCCTTTATTGCCGTCGATGAAGCACCTCGTGGAGCGAACTTTATCTTCAGATTCAACACTCCTTAAGCGATGCTCCTTGCTGCCACATTTAGACACCTTCCTTCCTTTCTCCAACATGCATTCCCGCCATGACGCTTCCCGCACTGGATGCACTCGGGTTTCTCGCTAATTGAGGTTCCAGTCGATTGCTGACTTTCCACGAGTTTCTCCTTCTCCTTATCTTGCCTTTGGAATGGCTTGGTCACATCCTCCTTTGGAGTTGCCTCCCCGTCTGGAGAGGTCCTGCTCTACTTCCTTGCTTGGTTGCCACACCTAGAATTTCTTCCAAGGTATGAGAATCAAGCTCCAGAAGCTTAGCTCTCACTGAGGGTTTAAGCCCTTTCACGAAATTCTTCAACTTGCGGTTCTGCTCATACCTCCTAGACTGAGCACTACGTCTACCACGTCCAGTCATGGTCTGCAAAATAAGTAACCCAGTTAGAACCTAGGTTACTATATTCTAACTATTCTCCTTACTATCTCCATCTATTATTAGTAAATTCTACATATATGGACAAGTCCCTATGAAGACTTTGCAATATTGTGACGGTTATGGTCTATCCATGTACAGTCTGAACCTTGGGCTCTGATACCAATCTCTGTAACGACCCTCTTCATACCGGTACGATTATACCAATCCCCATTAGTATAAAGGGCGTCGTCACAGTGGGACATGTACCCAACACTAGTCGATAGGTTGATATGTACCTGGATAGCATAGAGTACAGCAGAATAAAATAAATAACTCAACTTTTATCCATCACCACACACACATTCCACAATCTAAATAGCGAAATAGAAAGACAATGTCCACATTATACAAGATAAGGAACTACATTGTCCATACAATAATTCTTTTCATACTATGAGAAAAAGAAAAGTACAACTAGTAGCAGCTCCACAAAACAGTCTTCTAAATGGCGATCCTCACTAAGCTTCCTTCTAGTACACGATACTTGTCAACCTGTATCCGAAGCAAGAGTGAGTCCAAGACTCAGCAAGCAAACCAAAGACTTAAACTTAAACATGTCACCCTTGCACTAAGCCATTAACATTAAAGAGATGCACACTATCATCAAATCACGAGGGTACACATGGTCCTTACTCCTAACTAGCAACACATATTTTTATTCACATGGGCATGCTTAGTCTAGCATATTTCTATTCTAAATCATGAGCATTTCATTATACACTGTACATATTTCATACACCTAACATGTAGCATTGTTCATCCACACATTATTTCATTCCATAGATATCTCTACCATTAAAGCATAAAATTGAGCATAAAGAAAAAGAACAAGCTAGCATGATGACTACTTTCTTTTCACATGCACTTTTCGTATTAATTGTACAATTTACTTTCTGTTTTAACATAATAAAACCACATGCACATAGATTCACATTTTATAGCATGAATTGAAGGTTAAAACACGGTAAAACCATTTAGCAACAATAAGCACATAAGTATGAAACTTATACTAATTGAGCATTTCAACTAGCATGGGATCCAAATATTATTCATGCATTTACCATGTTCATAATCACACTTTACTTGGTTCTTATATGCATTACATTCAATTACATGGTCTATAATTATTTACATATTATCTTATCCCTTCGACAAGTCTACATGTTCATATTTTGTGTTGCATAAATAACATGGTTGTCTAAGTTTACTCACATAAACCATTACATGACGAATTGTAAACTACATGATATGATACTAAGCATGGCATTTCGATTGAGATATTAACATATGGAAAACATAAACATAGCATGCTAATAAACTAGTTTTCACATGCAAGCACACTCTCATTTGCATTACTCTCCCTCACATCTCATTTCACATAATTATCATATCATTTACTCTTGTTTTCGCCTATCACATATCATATCATTTGCACTGACCATGTGCCACATTCACATATCATTTCACACTTTATTCATATTTCATTGCTTAAACAAATTGCCATGACACATAGTCCTAACTACCAGTAGAGGACACTAACAAATATCTCATTCTCATAACTCACCGCATAACAAAACTCATCACATCTCATAACCTAACACATAACACATAACACAACTCATAATCACATACCCACCACCTAGGCAATACAAGGTGAATCTTGGTAACTGCACAGACCGGGAGAAGCCCTCTCCACCCTATCCAGTGGGACTTGTCCACCTCCGAGATTTCCCTAATGCCTTAGGAGAACTTTTCACACATAGAGCTTTCCATAGGGACTTTTCTATGTACACTCTCGAAGCCTCTAGGGTAGCCGTGTCATTTTTGGCCCAATTATTACACATTACATTCACTTTATCACATTTTCACACATTATTCACATGTTTTACTTATTCTGTTAATCATTTTATATGATACATCCATAATTCCACATGTCTCAGTTAACCCTAACATGATACTACTGTTACAGGATTTAAATACTTAGAAAAATTATCCCAATTATACTGAGATCAATCAGCAAGTAAATCATCTCAATGGACACACTTTAATTTCTATTTTCATGTGAAATTTACATGAATATTACTTCCGTTCCCCAAATCATATAAGAATTGAACCACAGACTTCTTGAAGGTTTCAGATCATACATGAAAATTTTCATATTTTTCTGAGCTATGCAAGATTTATAGAAAATAAAACACTCATTTACCTGCTATTCATAAATCAGTTTAACATGGACTCAAAATGCTAGGATCGAATTTAACAGTTCACAAACCTGTCTCTACCATTCGTATTACCATAAAAACTTTCCCCGAAATTATCTTGCGTCATACAATTTTCTGAGATTTTTAACATAACCTACATGTATTATCTATTTTCAATACAGAAATTACTGCATATTGCATGGTCATGGAAAATTCCCAAATTCTCAAGACATGGACTGAGTGTAGACACATCCTCCAAAAATTATGTGGCACTCAAATACACATAGATCAGGTAATCAGGAAGCTACCACATTAAGAGCATCAAACATGTATTTAACATAATACTAACAATTTATCACTAATACAGAAAAACATAAAAATCTCACAACACATTCTATTAGCTAATTTACATAACACATAAAATTCACACTATATCCTCATTCGAAGAAGTCCAGAAATTAATCATATAGGGAAGAACAGTTCACTGTCTGTCCTCAAAAACTAAACGGCAAGGGGCTGGCTGTTCACAGAGGTTGACGGCAGCATCGCATGCCATCAACAAGATCTTGACGGCAAGGGATCTTGCTGTCAAGTTCCTGTATATGTAAAAACACAGACCGAGCTTGAAAAAAAGGGGAATGTAGGGCTCCAGGACACGAATTAAAACCCACAAAATTCCTAGGACATAGGGGACTTGCACAAGCTTAAGATCTAGGGTTTACTTGCCTTTAGAAAAATCTCCAAACAGATCAAATGGTGAAAGAAGCTCTCCTTGGGCAGTGCCAAAAATCCTCAAAACTCCTTTGCTCCGGGTTCTAGGGGGTTGTTGGTCGCAGTCCAGTGCCGGGGAAATCTTCTCCTATGATTGGACTTCCTCTTTGTCGTGGTAGATCTCCAGAAGATGCCTTCAATCACCGGATCTGAGCTCCCAAAGTCAGGTTTTCTCTCATGCTCCCACTCACAGCTAGGATTTCACTTTGCATGAGCCAAGAGGGCTCTTCTAGTCACTAGGGGGGTAGTTTTAAGTTGAGCATAGGGGCTTGGCGCACAGGTGATGGGAAGACGTAGGCGACATCTCCCCAATCAGGGAGCTAGCCCAATCCATGCTCTCTGCATTCTGCAGTGCATAGAAAATTAGGGAAATAGACGTCCACAAGGCTGGCCATCTACATACAATTGACGTCCATCGATATGGACGTTTACTTATCATAAACGTCCACTCATGTTTATTGACGTTTACTTATCATAAACGTCCACTCATGTTGACGCCAAGATGCTACCGCCAGAACACTAAAACCATGCAAAGAACTGAATTTACACTATGTATATAAATACAATGTATAGGTATAACATGCATATTACTACACCATGCAATCAACAATTTATACCTAGGCATACACATGCATACATAAGTACACTAAGATATATGTACGTAGATATCTACCTATGCGTACATGATGTTTTACATAAGCGTGACTCAACACGCGCAAAATAAAATGACAAGAATTGTGAGGGCTTCACACATTAGGAGGCAATATGAATTAAGTTAGCTAGGAATAATCTATTCCACAAAATAGTTCTTGCATGCACACACTTGATTCGACATATATATAGTATACACACACACGTGTACATACTTATGTACAATATGCATGAAATAGATAGATACCACATGCCACCGATAATTAGATAAACTCGCACAACATTACTTAAGTACTATATGCATGGGATTCTTAATATCACAATATGCACAATTTAGCTAATTGCCTATTCTCACCTAAATATCATAAAAATACTGCATGTTATTCATGAGGAATATAAAATTACAATACCACTACTAAATACACCTACCATACTTGTAACAATCAATGCACATGCACAAATATAAGTGAATGAAATTCAGGGCATCACACATATGACTAGAGATAAAGACAAATTTTGTCTTTGTCTGAAAAGAAGGCGGGTATGTTACTTTTGGAGGAAATAACGAAGGTAAGATTGTTGGTTCAGTAAGGTAGGTAGAAATCCTTCCAACTCAATTGATGGTGTTCTTCTGGTGGAAGGATTAGAGTCCAATCTTCTGAGTATAAGCCAATTGTGTGACAAGGGTCACAAGGTAATCTTTGACTCTCTTGATTGTACTATTTTTGAACCAAATTCATAATGTGTGAAATTCTCTGGAAAAAGATAAACAATGTATACATGGTCGATCTTGATGAACCTGAAAACACCAACTTATGCTTGACTGCCAATAAAATGATCTTGCTTGCTTGTGGCATCATAGACTAGGTCATGCTAGCTACAAAATGCTACACAAGTTGGTAAAATTAACATGGTTAAAGGCTTACCTTAAATTTCCTTCAAACAAAATCTGAAAATCTGTGAAGTATGCACACAAGGTAGCAAACAAGAAATATTTTAAAAGTAGATCTGAAAGTCAGTCCTCTAAACCTTTTGAGCTCATCCACATGGATTTGTTCGGACCCACAAGGACAAACAGTATAAATGGAAAAAGGTTTGGGTATGTTCTTGTTGATGACTTTTCCAGATTTACTTGAGTTTTCTTTCTTGCTCACAAGAGTGATGTTTTCATAGAATTTCTGAGTTTTATAAGAAAATTGTTCAGGAAGGAAAGTTAAAAATAATTTCAATCATGTCTGATCATAGTGGTGAATTTGAAAACACTGACTTTGAAAATCTTTGCAGGGAAGAAGGGATTTCCCACAAGTTTTCATCACCAAGAACTCCTCAACAGATGGAGTTGTAGAAAGAAGAAATCAAACTCTTGTGGAAATGGCAAGAACAATGCTGGTTGAGAGTGGACTGCCAAGAAAATTCTGTGTAGAGGCAATAAACATCTCTTGTTACATCATAAATCGTGCAATGGTAAGGCCTCTTAGAAAAAAGACTCCTTATGAATTATGAAAGGTAAGAACCTTCCATTGCTCACTTTAAGGTGTTTGGTGCTAAATGTTTCATTCTGATCAACAATAAACATGACTTGGATAAATTTGAGCCTAAGAGTGATTTGGAGATCTTTCTTGGCTATTCCGATCATTCAAGAGCTTATAGAGTCTTTAATGTAAAAGATCAAATTGTTGAAGAATCCCCTCATATCACATTTTGTAACGTCGCGTGTTTTTCGGATCCTTGTGGATCCTTGTTTAGTGGGTTTGGTGGCCAGTGTATGGCCCATTAGTTGTGTTTTAGGTGTTCATGCGCATTGTGAGGCTTGGTGGGCCGCCAGATTGGGCCCAAAGTGCTCACATATTTTCTGCCTTTGAACGCGATAGGGGTATGCGTCGCATTCTGAACGCGATGGCCTTGGGGGTCACGTTCATGTTACCGCTGTTGAGAGGAGATGTCTGCATGCACACCACGTGTCGCGCATTGGGCAGCCTGCTGACGTCGAGCTTGAGAAGGCGATGGCCACCTATGTTGCATTAAGGTTGCGATGTAAGGCTACGTCGCGTTCTCAACTGTGATGCGTTTTTAAGGAACCCCAGCCGAATAGAGCTTCCGCAGCTCTGTTCGACCAGGGGAGCTGCTGTGGGGTCCTCCGGGTGGTTCGGGTTCTGGAGATGCGTGGGGCGTGTTCTCGCCGCGAGGACGTCATGTGGAGAGGGGAGACGCCGTGCTATGGATGGTTTTCGCGTTCTTTGCGAAGGTAGGGTGTTCTACCTGATTTGTGTTGTAGATTGCATGTTAGTTCATTTACTGCTTTGCAAATAGTAGATACCAAGCTAGGGTATCCATTAAAGCATGGAAAACATGAATTAATCGTGGTTTGAATGGCCTGGAGTGGTGATCGGTGGAGTTCCTCCCGGATTATGGTTTGCGCCTATGAAGGCGACGACCCTGGGCGTCGCGTTCTTAACGCGACAGCCCGATGCATCGCGTTCCGTTTGGAAGGCACACATTAAAGGGTCGTGACTGGATGGCGACCAAGGCTTTTGTCGCGACACGGTTGCGATAGCCTTACCCGTCGTGTTGTGGTTTTCCGTGACGACATATCGGGGCATCACAATCTGATAGCGACATCGGGCCCTATTGCGTTAGCAGGTTCGAGAGGCCTATTTATGCATGTTTTCAATGTTTGGGTTATTCAACCATCAGTATTTATTGTGCATGGCTATGACCGGTGGAGCCAGTGCACTTGTTACGCTTATGGAGCGTATTGCTCATAAGATGGGCATGTTTTGCGTGGTTAATGTGTTATGTACGTAATCAGCATGTTGTTTTACGTGAATGACGTGTGGTGCACCTGGCTGGTGTATTATCACGTGGTGTGTATGGGTTTGGATGCTGTGCATGTGGTTTGTGTATGCATGGCACATCGTACATCATTGTGTTTATTATATCTTAATTATTGGGTTAGTCTGTGGTATTGTGGCAATGAGGTTCATGTCTGAACCTAGCCTTGTTCCTTTAGGATACTTTTAAATTATCCTAATGGATAATTAGTAAAGTATAAGTATGATTATTATGTGATTATTGTGTACTGCGTTTAGTGTGGCCGGGGAGGTCACAAGTTGACCGATGACAGGCTGTGGTATTGTTAATAATATGGTTCATGTTTTTGTTGGTGCAGGTTAGCTTGTGGGTCACATGGTGACCGGGGTCAAGCTATTCCTAACCTCGTACTGTGGTTTGTAATAAAGATTATATATTAAGTATCGTGGTTTGTGAGCTTGCCGAGTGTGGTGGTCCAGCGCCTGTTCCGGAATGCCTCTCTAGTCGGGTACCCCAGTTCTTTGTGACCCAGGCACGTTGTGTTTGTTGTGCTCGGGGTGGTCCTGGTACTGTGTGTACCGTCGAGGTCTGTGTCGTCTTCCTGAACACCCTCACTCCTTTGTTTGAGTTGTACGTCTGACTGAGGAAGACGGCAGTGGGACAGCGACTTCTTTGAGTTTGTCCTTTTGTCGCTTGTAGCGCGCTCGTAGTTGGGGGTACGGACACCAGTAGACGTCACTGGTCCCCAGCTAGTCTTGTTATCCAGTTCCTCACTTTAGGGTGCTCCGGCCAGAGACCCTAGAGGTCCAGGCATGGGCCTGCAGCTGTGTGTCTGTAGGTGTGGTTGTTTGGTCCTCCACAGTTGTTTGACTTGTTCTCGTGGCGCGCAAGTTGGCCCTTCGTCCATGACTGCGAAACTGAGAGGTTGATCTTGTGTTGTGTTGTCCTGGTTGGATACTGGCCTGATCATCCAGTAGTTCATTCTCGTGTGGTGGCGTTGTTCTTTCTGACTCGTGCTTTGCCGGCTCTGGTTGTGGCTTGTGTGACTCGCCGTTTGAGGTTTCACCTGTAATATTGTGCCTAAGTGGTGGCACAGTAAAGTTGTGGTTCTGTATGGTGTTTACCACCTACTTGTACCCTTCGTACGGGTATTGGTGTTGTGGTACCCCGAGATAGTAGCTACATGTACCTTTGAGGCACCGGTTTCTCGTGGGACATTATGTACCACCTTTTCAGGTGTTGGGTGGAACTGTGCTCCGTGGAGGTCGTGTGGTGAGACCATCCACCCTTTGTCTACCCTTACTCGGGTAAGCTTCCGTTTATGTTTTTAGTATGTGATGGTTGACTTGCTGTAGCCAATCCTGTTGCTCTATGTGTGGCTTCCGAAGTAGGGTAATTTCGGGTGTAGTGGACTAGCTTTGGTTAGCAGTCCTGCACCCTTGTGGTTGAGGTTGCCTGTGAAGCTTGTGGTCTAGGCAGATGTGTGCCTGTGTGACCTGTAGCTTAGGCGACCAGTTGTTATAATAGTGTGCCTGTAAGGCTGGTCCTAGGCAGTCTGTTGTTAGGTGGACTAGTAGTGTTAGACTAGCCTGTTGTCCCTCTTCCATTCAAGGATTTGTATTAATTGATATGATTATGTTTAATTATTGTTAATCTTGTAATGGTGTGAGCATGCCATGGTTTGGCATTGGTGTTGCCAGTGAGACCCTTTGGGGTTGAGGACTCTTCGTAGTTCATGTGTTTGTTTTTGGGTAGCCCCTACTGAGCCTGTGACTTGTTGAGGCTCACTCCCCTGCAGTTCTTTTCAGGTCTACCGTTTGTGTAGCTTGTGGAGTCATTATGGCAGACTTGTACCACCAGCAGTTGTGTTGCAGTGGTGTTGTGTTAGCTTGTGCTCCCTCGGGGTATGCCCAGGTAGTTGTACTTTTTATTTGGACTGTATTATGTAATGTGACAGTTGTAAATTGTTATATGCAGTATGAGCACTTGTACCTTCCGTGTCATATACTTTGTAGTTGTCTTTTATATTCTTACTGGACACTGTGTGAGATATCCCTTGCGAGACTTTGGTCCGTTCGCGGGAGGCGGATCTGGATATGGAGCCTTATTGGGCATAAATACTCCATTCCGTCACAGTTGGTATCAGAGCATGGTCCAGTTAGAATATGAAAAGACATTGAAGTTACAATGTCCCAATACATGGATTAATGTCCACTGCTGGTAGTAAGTCTGCGGTTTTGTGTGTTAATGTTGTTTTTACATGAGCTTTTGGCACGTAACTGTGTGTTTCTATTTGTTAAATGGTAGTGGTGAATAGTTTTGAGGTATAGCTAACAGTGTGGTTACTGGTATGAGTTGCGTGGTTATACCAGTGTGCCAATTGGCAGTTAAAGGTTTAGCTGTTGTAAAGTTTCTAGTTATGAAAGTTAAAGAGATTAGTGAATTGGGTTATGATGATCAGAAAGGAAAGAATAGTGTTTTGAGAAAGATGTCTCTGAGGTGATTTAGCGCAGTACATAACTAACAGAGACAGGTATAGGCTGTTACTGTGATAGATCAGCAGAATGTTATTAGCAAGGAATAGTGTGTCTGTGATAAGCTGCAGATGAGGTTGGCAGAGGTATTATGGTGTTTGAAATTCGTGTTAGTATGAATTGAGAAATAGCTTAAGTAATATGTGATTAATGCTTTGTGTAGCACCCCGAAAAATTTAATAAGTGAAAATCTGAATAATGGAAATAAATAATTTCCATAATATCAGATTATTTAAAACATACATACCTCTATCGTAGGTGCTAAAACCATCGAAAAAATCCATAAAAATTATAATCAACCCCAAAATTATTACTAAAAGTTTCACAAAGAAATTTGTGCCAACAAAAATAGATTAACCAAGTTTAAAGTGTTTTGTGACTTATTATCATAATTCATAAATAAGTCGAAAAGTCATTATCACACGTACGTGGAGGAGTCGGAAAATTAAATAAAAAACATATATGCACTTCAAATAATATCCTCTAATGACCCTTAAGAATTTTGGGTCAATAAAATCATTTGGACTAGGTTTAAGAGTTTTGTGACCGATTATCTAAAAGGAACAAGTCGAAAACTGTTAACACGGAAATACGACGCAACCAAAAATTAATAAAAGTGTTGAAGAGACTTCAATATTATATATTAATGACCCAATATCTTAATTGGGCCAATGGACCACATATGACCCATAAATCAAATGAAGCTAGAAAATACATGGAAATTCGTACTCTAAATAGACTGAAATTAGAAAGAGGCAATTGAGTTGAATTGGATGCAATCATGCATTCCTGGTAACCCAAATTCGTGCCTAACTATGGTGGGAGGTTTTCTAAAGCCTCACACACTCAAAGGGAGGAGGAAATCCTCAAAATAGGAAACTGACATGTCCAAACCTCAACTGGGCTTTCCTAGTCATAATAGGACTCCTAACACCATGGTTGCTTAAATACTCTTCACCAAACCTTAGGGACGAGTTTTAGAACTTGCTAGGGTCGTGTGGAGGAGCTCTTGGTGGCTGAGGAGCTGTGGAATGACCACAAGACTCATCTTCTTCCCCTTCTCATCTGCTGCGACCTACATAAACCGTCCACTTGAAGTCGACCAAAGCGAGTCAAACCATAACCAAACCTTGCAAGGCCTATACCCTTGGAAAGAGGGTCAGTCTACATTCTACCAACTGGACTGCCCAATTCCATGCAGCATATACGGAGTATTAAGTGTTTTCCTCCAGTGGTCTGAACACGGGTTTTGTGGAAAAATGGGACTTCTTCCAACCAGAAGGTAGGTTTTCTCGGGCCTAACATTAACAAATCCTATACCAATGTGTAGAGCATCAAGTTAACTTTCATTTACCACTGATTTCATCGAATTCCAAATAGTAGATTTGGAATTATAAGTGTTTTGCCAAAGTCGCACACTATTAGGGCTTTTCCCTTTCTTTATATTGTAATGTGATTCAAGAACGAATTAGAGCAAACCATAACATGAAAGTTTTTCTACTAATTGTCCTCGACATGTCTTATGTTGAACGTTTGGTCTGAATGTAAATAGGTAGAGAGTTATAAGCATCGTAAGAGAGTCACTGCAGGATACTATGGTTTCGGGTTGCACTTGGCTTTTTACGTTTGTGTTTAACTTGATTAAATCCTATCGAAACCATCCTTGTTTTCTAATTGCGATTTACTGGAAGCACCCTTGCATGTCTAGTTGGTTTAAACTAGTTTCGTTATTTTTCATGCACTATACAATTTGTTCTCTATTTTTGAAGCACCCTGTGTCAATATAAGGCAGTTCTGGACCGCAATCCAAGAACATGTCCTTTCTCTGTCGGATTCAGACGCAGACGATGTGAACGCGACAGCTAGGCCACGTTCTGAGGTCTTGTCGCGACAGCAAACCCATCGCATTCTGAACACGACGAGCGCCCCGTCGCTATCTCTCTGCCTGTTCTGGCCCCCTTGTCGCGTTCTGCACATACCCTTGCCGCCTTCTTCATATGAACCCATCGCGAGCTGCCTACCTGATCAGACAAGCCTGTCGCGATCCTTACAAGGCACTGTCGTGTTCTGATCTGACCCCGTCGCGATCCTTACAAGGGTCCATCGCGACCTCAGGATTTTTCATGAAACCCCACCTATTTCTTTTACAAAACTTACTGCTATACCGAGGTCTGTTTAAATATATTTAGCAGTAATTCACATGTCTTAGGTCTGATCATTGCATGATGGTTTATTTAATGGCCTAAAAGTGATTAACCCATTTAAAAAGTCTTAATTCATGAATATTATTCTAATTGCTTTCTTAATGATATGATCATTCATGAAACTTGTGATTTACTCTTGTTACCGTTTTAACTTGATTTAAATGATAATTATTATCTTAAAATCTTGTAAACCCATGTGTAGTTAAATGCATTGTGCATTGCATGCCATCATGTTAATTGTTTTCCGCGAGTTTGAGACCGTGAATTGAGACGCATACATCACTACACACTTGCACATCTAGGCAGCCCTTTCTTGGAAATTGAAACTCTCTACCGGTCATTCTGAATCGGTAGACTAGTGACCTTTCTCTAAGACCTCTGTTAATCTCCTCTGACCATGGATTCCAACATGGCCACGAGTTGGTTGTACCATCGAAGTTCCCTGGAGATAGTGTGCACTTCCTCTCTCATGTTGTTCTCGTGAGTGTGATTTACAATCTAGACTAAAGCCATTATGTAAAAATTGAACTAATATAAATCGTGCTGACTAAAGTATAAATCGTGCTGTTATGCTGCCAATTTATCTCTTGACCATTGTTCTCATGAATCTGTTTCAGTTTACTTATTACTTGTTCTCATCATCATCATGAACATGACATTACACATGCTTACTTATTGAAACTCTCATTGGCCATTATTAATGACTGTGGGTATCTACATTTAAAATTTAAGTGAGATGCTGACCGGGCACGGCGAGTGTCCAAGGGCTCCATTCTAGCCCCAATGACGGAGAGTCATAATATACTGTTAACCATGGGGTATAATAATTACTGGCATTGCATCTGCGCTGGGAGTCGTGCGTGTCATGTTGAATGATAGATACAATAACCACATACACGTGTCCTGGTGTACATTCTTGATGGATCTTTTCTTGGTGTACATTAGTGTCTACGTGCCTGATTAGTGTTACATTATCGTGCTCGTGCGTGCTTACTTGCTTGCGTGATATGGCCATCCTGTATTTATTGCAATTAGTGATATCTTGCGTTCTTGAAAGCTATTGAGATCAAGTGAAATCTTGCGTGCTTGTACACAGTGATCTATTGCTAGTTCTATCTTGTTATATCCTTCTAGATCCTATTCTATCATGATCACTCTATCAAGCGGTTTCATGTATCATCTTTTAACGAGTTTTATTCGCACATGCATATCATGGCATTCATCGTGCTTACCTAGTTCTAACTGTTAATCACTTATATCATTGCTCGCACATTGAGATATAAATCCTACTGGGCTAGTTTGCTCATCCCCTACTTTTACCCAATCTAG
>CM024758.1:131768462-132112673 GCA_014218235.1 Colocasia esculenta | reverse complement strand
AAAATTATATATTTTCAAAACTTTTATTTAGCCATGTGATGTGCACTTCCATGTGTGGAATGAATAAAAATTATATGGTCATGGATATTTGGTTATCATCATGGGATGATGTGATTGATTTTTATTAATATGTGAATGTGGGATATTTGTAAATTAATGGTAATTTGAGGTCTGCGAACCTCCACTCTCTCTCACATTCCAATGTATTTCTATCTTCCTCTCATGATGTATTCGCCATAAGGCTTCTCCTTATACAAAATGTACATGCAATTTTTATTTGATGTAATTTTGTTCGTGAGGATCGATTGATGGCGAGGATGATCGCTACTGCAGCAAAAGATGGCGTTTGAAAAGTTCACTAATGCTTATGTTTTCAGGTTTACCAATATAAGAGTTATATTGGTACTGTAGCGGTAGTTTGACTGTTTTGGGCTCCAGTCAAGCTTATGCAATATCCATGACCACTCTAATTTGTATAGGATGCAAATTCATTTTATGATGTCCTAGATTATAGTATTATGTAATATTATGGAATATATATATATATTACCATCTAGGACGAGACCAAGATAAAATATTTCAAATTCCTCTATCAAAAAAAAAATGTCTAAGTCATAGCGCATATATTTTAGATATAGATGCGTGGTCCTCCATCGTTATAGTTTTATGACTTAAATTACATTTGGGTGGGTGGTTGTGCTATCCACAAGGCCCACTTAATTGTGAAATAAGTCTTAAACTATTGCATATGGATGCATGTAAACGAGGTAGAGGCACGGTGTAGTTTTGTTGTGCTATCCACAAGGGCTACATCCTAATCTATCCTCGTTAAGTAACGATGGTAAAGCTTAGACTGCACTTTATGGCTTTGTGCTATCCACAAGGCCATTAAAGATGTGGGGGACCGAATTAACATCAGATATTGCAAAGAGTTGCAAGTCCCATGAGATGGGTGCTCTTTGTTCGTGTCATGACTTGTTGTGCTATACACAAGTCATGGTATGAGTCATTGAGATTCTGATCCCACTAAGAGATTGTCGGCATCTCCCGTTCTGCATATTTGAGGGATGTGCAGTTCGTCGAAAATTAGTGGGAGTTTAAACTAGATTAAAGACCATATTTTGTTTTAAATAATAACTGAACATCTGCTAATTATATTTCTTTATCTCCTGTAGGCTAAAATGTCGTCAGGGAATCCGTTACGTGGCATATTGGATGTCAATCATTGACAGGCCCTAACTACTCCGATTGGCAGAAACAAACCTGAAGATTGTCCTCAGGTCTGAGCAAATCGCCTATGTCCTGGATAGTGAGGCCCTTGCTGAGCCGGCATCAGATGCCCCTGAAGGAGAGGTGCTTGAGTATGAGAAGTGGAAGCAGGATTCCACATGGCTCAATGCTTCATGCTTGCCTCAATGAGCAATGAGTTGCAAGGGCAGCATGAAGACATTTATGCCAAAGCCATCTTTCTCCATTTGAAGGAGCTATTGCTGAACAGAGCAGAACTGAAAGATATGAGATATCTAAAAGTCTGTTCAGAGCAAGGATGGCTAAGGGATCTTCAGTACAGATCATGTATTGAAGATGATAGAGTGGATTGAGAGGTAGTTGTGCTTGGGGTTCAACTCCCCAAGGAAATGAGTACAGACCTCGTCTTGTAATCACTTCCAGACTCATACTCTCAGTTCATTGTTAACTTTAACATGAACAATATTCAGGTCACTTTAGCTGAGTTGCTTAACATGCTCAAGACTGCTAAGGGAAACCTTCAGAAGGAAAAACTTCAAGTCCTTTTAGTTGGTAAGACCAACAAAAAGAGGAAGGCAGCTCAATCCTTTAAGAAAGGAAATCAAAAGAAGCATGTTAAGACAAACCCAACTCAGACGAAAAAGAAGGACACAGGAGATGAAAAGGGCGAGTGCTTCTATTGTCACCACAAAGGTCACTGGAAGAGGAATTACAGGCAATACCTCAAGGACAAAGCTCAGGGCACAGTGAAGCAAGGTGAAGCTTATGGTATCTATATGATAGAGTTACACTTGTCAGTTAGATCCTACATCATGGGTATTAGATACTGGATGTGCTTCTCATATCTGCAATGATGTGCAGGTGCTGACAAGTAGAAGGAAGCTGACCAAGAATGAGGTGGAGATATGGCTAGGAAATGGCGCAAAGGTTGCGGCAAGCTCTGTGGGGACAGTGAACCTTAAGCTCCCATCTGGAGATGTTCTATCTTTAGAAAATTGTATTATGTTCCTAGCATAATAAAGAACATCATTTATGTTTCATGTTTAGACAGAGTTGGATATACGTTGACAATAAAAAACAAATGTTGTTCTATTTATCTCAGTAATAATTTGATTGATACTGCGAGTATGGTCAATGGTTTATATCTATTGGATGTTCTTATCATGATCTCCATCTTGACGTAGCTCTTAAGAAGAGCAAGAACAATGTGAATCAATCCTACTTGTGGCATTGTAGGCTTGGACATGTGGCGAAGGTTAGACTCCAAAAGTTGCATAATAATGGGTATTTGAGTCCATTTGATTATGAATCATTTGCAACTTGTGAGTCTTGCCTCATGGGTAAAATGGCTAAATCTCCATTTACTGGACATGGAGAATGTGCCAAGGAGATATTAGAGACTTACATTCATATGTATGTGGCCTTATGTCTACCCAAGCCAAGGGTGGCTTCTCATACTTCATTACCTTCATTGATGACTTCTCTAGATTTGGATATGTGTACTTGATGAAGTACAAATCAGAAGCTTTTGAGAAGTTCAAAGAATTTAAAATGAAGTAGAGAAGCAAACAGGAAAGAGTATTAAGACTCTTCGATCAGATCGAGGAGAGAATACTTAAGTATAAAAATTCACAAAGTTCATGAAGGATAATGGTATCCTATCTCAGCTTACCCTCCTTATACACCACAGATGAATGGCGTATCAGAAAGGAGAAATCGCACTTTGTTAGACATGGTGCGATCAATGATGAGCTTTTCAGAATTACCAGTGTCTCTATGGGGATATGCACTTGAGACAGCTGCATACTTGTTGAACAAGTTGCCTAGTAAGTCTGTGGCCTCCACACCATATGAGATATGGAAGGGCAGAAAACCAGATTGTAAGCATGTTAAAGTGGGGTTGTCCAGCCCATGTAAGAGGCATGATCCAGACAAACTAGAATCTAGGACACGTAAGTGTAGATTTGTTGGATATCCAAAGGAGACATTTGGATATTACTTTTACTATCCTGAGGAACAAAAAGTGATTGTTGCTAGGAGAGCTATCTTTCTGGAGGAGGAATACCTTCTTCAAAAAGATAGTGGGAGTAAAGTAGTACTGGAAGAGGTTCCAGATCCACAAGTCAACACTGCCTCTGAGAATGAGGTGTTAGTTCGTGATCCTAGTGATATACACACTAATGAACCACGCAAGTCAGGTAGAGTGACAAGGTTACCAGCACGATATATGGGACATATTGATGGAGGTGACTCGAAAGTCCCCTACCATGAGGATGCTGATCCTATGACTTACTTGGAGGCCATTGAAGGCCAGAAGCTGGGAAATGGCAGGAGGCTATGAACTCTGAGATACAGTCCATGTACACTAACCAAGTTTGGAACTTAGTGATGTACCTGAGGGTATTGTACCCATAGGGTGCAAGTGGATCTTTAGAAAAAGATCGGTGTTGATGGACAAATTGATATCTACAAGGTGAGACTGGGGAAAGGTTATCGTCAAAGACAAGGAGTTGACTATGACAAACTTTTCCCCAGTTTCCATGGTAAAATCAATTAGAGTTCTTCTTGCCATAGCTGCACACTATGATTATGAAATCTGGCAATGGATGTGAAAACTACCTTCCTTAATGGGAACCTTGAGGAAGAGGTGTATATGATACAACCAGAGGGTTACACATCTAAGGAGTTCCAGATAAAGTGTGCAAGCTACAGAGATCCATATATGGATTAAAACAAGCCTCCAGGAGCTGGAACATAAGATTTGATGAGGGCCATTAAATCTTATGACTTCATTAAGAATGAGGGGAGTGTGTTCACCTTCTACTTCTTTATGCAGATGACATTCTACTCATTGAGAATGATGTGGCAATGTATCCTTGTAAAGATCTGGCTGTCAAAGAACTTCTCCATGAAAGACTTGGGAGAAGCATCCTACGTATTAGGAATACGGATCTATAGGGATAGATCAAAAAGGATGCTTGGTTTAACCCAATTTATGTACATAGATACCATTGTCAAAAGGTTTGGCATGGAAAATTCCAAAAGAGGACTCATACCAGTGAGACATGGAATTCATCTCTCTAAAGAACAATCTCCTAAGACTCCTGAAGAGAGGGCAATCATGGATAGAGTTCCTTATGCTTCTACCATAGGATCTATCATGTATGCATGCTATGTACAAGACCTGATGTAGCTTATGCTCAAAGTGTTTCGAGCAGATTTCAGGCTAATCCAGGCCAGGAGCACTGGAAGGCTGTGAAGTGTATCCTAAGATACTTGAGAAGGACTAAGGATACATTTCTGGTTTATGGAGGAGGTGAACTAAAACTCAGAGGCTTCACTGACTCGAGTTTTGGTCAGATCCAGATGACAACAAGTTACATCTGGATTTATTTTTACTCTAAACGGAGGTACGGTTTGCTGGAAAAGTTCCAAGCAAGAAACAACTACAGATTCGACGACTGAAGCTGAGTATATTGCTGTAGCTGAAGCAGCCAAGGAGCAGTATGGTTGAAGAAATTCATCACCGATCTTGGCGTCGTTCTTCTATTTCAGATCCCATCCCAATGTTGTGTGACAACAATGGGGCTATAGCACAAGCTAAAGAGCCGCGGTCTCATCAGAAGTCTGAGCACATTTGAGGCGCTTTCATCTGATTAGAGAAATAATTGCCAGAGGAGATGTTGTGGTGGAAAAGGTTCCATCATCTGACAATGTAGCAGATCCACTAACAAGGCCTTTAGCTCAAACTGTGTTTGAGCGTCACCTGACAGCTATGGGATTAGTGCATAAAGGTGATTGGCATTAGTCTAAGTGAGAGATTGTTAGTCTTAGGGGGACAACAAGCCAATCTGATATTGTATCATTTTGTTCAGTTATTAATAAAATGGCTTTTGTTTATTATTTTACTATGTTGGTATTATAATAAAGTCCATGAACATGTGCAATAGTGAGTAGATTATGATGTGTGATCGTACTAATAAGACTACTCACTTAGTAAACACATATTCTAAATGTTCTATTCGGTGGATACCTGAGAAGGACATCAGATATCCAGTTAGAATAGTATTGTTTACTCCCGCTCATATGATGAGGATGACTGATCTCATAGTCATGTATGTGGAAACACTAAGGAGAAACAATAGGTGCTCTTTAGAAAAAGAGTTCACTGAACTGATCCAATAGAATCACTAGATGGTATTGTACCTAACTGTCAACCAGAAAGATTCGATTATCACAGTTGTGTAGATGGTCTTTAGATGAGACACCAAAGACACCTTGTTGGTGGACTTCTGTGTTTTGAGTTTGTGCTAAGAATCTCTATCCAAGAGATTTCATATAGTCAAAGTTCGGACACAGCGGAAGACCTTCGAAGGGGATTGAGTGGTCAACAAGGGATCATTTGCCCTCGGTATACAGAGGAGAATACTCATGGGAACGATGTAATGGAGTCCCTGGCAGGGTAGACAAAAAATCAAAAAGGGAGTTTTTGATATTAATCAAAAGCATCGGATCCTAGTTGGACAACAAGTTAGAATTTGACAGTATACCATACCCTAAGTTGTTCCAAGAGTATTGTGCAAATGAGAGATTATATCTACATGGTAACTGATGAAGGAAAGGTTCCTTGTGAGGGTTGCAGAACCCCAATACCTTCCGGTTTCACATGGTGTTGCTTGGCACCCAACGTGATCGGAGGCCCAGCTGAGTCGACTAGATAAAGTTGATTCAGATTATAATAGGTAATATGTGATATTAACTAATAATCAAGTTAGTAAGTGTTACTAGTTTATTGGGCCATTAACTGGATTAGTACTTGGGGCCTAGAGGGTCACACGCAATACGTTTTCAGACGACGATCTAAATATATAAAGATCAGGGGTTTTTTGTGAAAAAAACACAATCTCTATATATTGATGTGGTGGGACAGCCCTGGCCAAGCATCAGGGTTCCACCTGGCCGCCCCCCCCCCCCCCCTCTCTCTCTCTCTCTCTTACGTCACGTATGTCGCGGAGATCGGCACGGATCCAAGCTCTGTCTTCGAGCGTTGTCGAACCGTGGGAGCGGGCATTGATCGTCGTGAGGAAGACTGCGAGGACACCGCTAGAGGCCGGACGGCTGAACAACTTGTGGCGTCACCTCCACGAAATCATATGAACGCGGATCCGATTCCGTGCAAGGTGATTCGATTGCCCGATAATCTGGTTAGTGAATCCCAAAACGGACTGAGATCAAATTTTAAATCTCTTTTTCCACTGCGTCTTCTTCATCTCGGTTCGCCGTAGATCCTAACAGTGGTATCAAAGCTAGGTTCCACTACGATCTACATCTATTTTGGGGTGAAATCATTTTTTTTTTAGGTTTTTTCTATGCAAAATACGTCTGATCCCCTTCTCGATCTGTCTAGGTTTTCTCCAAAGATTGGAAAGGCATGTTGCTGTCTCTGGTTTGGACTAGAGGCATTAGCAGCAGCATCCCAGGGTTGGCCCCTTTTTGCGCGGCATTTTTTTCCCCCTGCTCCTCTTGGATTTGATCCGGTGAGGATCGGATGGGCGATGCAAGCACAGCATCGAGAAAAAAAAATTGGGGATGCAACCGCGGCGAAACCCATCCGACAGCACCATATGGGTGCCACACCGCTGCTGGACTGGGTCTGCGCGGCGGTGGCCCGCTTCGGCGGGGCCTTCCCTGGGCTGCGCCCGCGGGGAAGGCAGGCGCTGTGCGCGCCGGTGCAGCTAGGGTTTCCCTAGCTGTGCACGAGCATGATAAGGCCGAACGGCCACGCGCGGGCCACACGCAGGACAAGCCGGCCGCCCCAGGCGGACCGGGTCCGGCCTGAGCCGGGTGGCCCAACGCAGGCCGGGTCCCGGGACCTGCTAGCTGGTTCAGGCGGGCCTGGCCAGTCCAGTAGAGATCCTTTTTTTTTAATTTTTAAAAAAATGATGAAGGGTATTTTTCTGAAATAACATAAATAATTTAATTGTTAGATTATTTATTTCAGAAATTCTTTTGCATGGAATAACCTTTATAAATGATTTTAGATTGTATGCTCATGCTTTGTTGTTACAGTTTTGTAATGGTGATTAAAGCATGTTAAAAGGTTAATTTTCAAAATTATCGAATAATCGAATTTTATTGGACCTAGTTTTTTAAACCAAAATTTAATATTTCAAAACTTTTATTTAGCCATGTGATGTGCACTTCCATGTGTGGAATGAATAAAAATTTATATGGTCATGGATATTTGCTTTATCATGTCATGGGATGATGTGATGATTTTATTAAATGTGAATGTGGGATATTTGTAAATTAATGGTTAATTGAGGTCTGCGAACCTCACTCTCTCTCACATTCCAATGTATTTCTATCTTCCTCTCATGATGTATTCGTCATAAGGCTTCTCCTTATACAAAATGTACATGCAATTATTATTTGATGTAATTTTGTTCGTGAGGATCGATTGATGGCGAGGATGATCCGCTACTGCAGCAAAATATGGCGTTTGAAAAAGTTCACTAATGCTTATGTGTTTGCAGGTTTACCAATATAAGTGTTATATTGGTACTGTAGCGGTCGTTGACTGTTTGGCTCTAGTCAAGCTTATGCAATATCCATGACCACTCTAATTGTATAAGATGCAAATTCATTTATGATGTCCTAGATTATAGTATTATGTAATATTATGGAATATATATATATTATCATCTAGGACAAGACCAAGATAAAATATTTCAAATTCCTCTATCAAAAAAAATTCTAAGTCGTAGCCCATATATTTTAGATATAGATGCGTGGTCCTCCATCATTATAGTTTTATGACTTAAATTACATTTGGGTGGGTTTGTTGTGCTATACACAAGGCCCACTTAATTGTGAAGTAAGTCTTAAACTATTGCATATGGATGCATGTAAACGAGGTAGAGGCACGGTGTAGTTTTGTTGTGCTATCCACAAGGGCTACATCCTAATCTATCCTCGTTAAGTAACAATGGTAAAGCTTAGACCACACTTTATGGCTTGTGTGCTATCCACAAGGCCATTAAAGATGCGGTGACCGAATTATGATCAGATATTGCAAAGAGTTGCAAGTCCCATAAGATGGGTGCTCTTTGTTCGTGTCATGACTTGTTGTGCTATACACAAAGTCATGGTATGAGTCATTGAGATTCTGATCCCCACTAGGAGATTGTCGGCATCTCCGTTCTGCATATTTGAGGGATGTGCAGTTTGTCGAAAATTAGTGGGATGTACCTGAGGGTATTGTACCCATAGGGTGCGAGTGGATCTTTAAGAAAAAAAGATCGGTGTTGATGGACAAATGATATCTACAAGGCGAGACTTGTGGCGAAAGGTTATCGTCAAAGACAAGGAGTTGACTATGACGAAACTTTTGCCCCAGTTGCCATGGTAAAATCAATTAGAGTTCTTCTTGCCATAGCTGCACACTATGATTATGAAATCTAGCAAATGGATGTGAAAACTGTCTTCCTTAATGGGAACCTTGATGGGAAGAGGTGTATATGATACAACCAGAGGGTTACACATCTAAGGAGTTTTCAGACAAAGTGTGCAAGCTACAGAGATCCATATATGGATTAAAACAAACCTCCAGGAGCTGGAACATAAGATTGATGAGGCCATTAATCTTATGACTTCATTAAGAATGAGGATGAACCTTGTGTGTACAAGAAACAAGTGGGAGTGCTGTCACCTTTCTACTTCTTTATGTAGATGACATTCTTATCATGGGAATGATGTGGCAATGTTATCACTTGTAAAGATCTGGCTGTCAAAGAACTTCTCCATGAAAGACTTCGGAGAAGAAGCCTATTATTAGGAATACGGATCTATAGGGATAGATCAAAAAGGATGCTTGGTTTAACCCAATCTATGTACATAGATACCATTGTCAAAAGGTTTGGCATGGAGAATTCCAAAAGAGGACTCATACTAGTGAGACATGGAATTCATCTCTCTAAAGAACAGTCTCCTAAGACTCTGAAGAGAGGGCAATCATGGATAGAGTTCCTTATGCTTCTGCCATAGGATCTATCATGTATACCATGCTATGTACAAGACCTGATGTAGCTTATGCTCAAAGTGTTTCGAGCAGATTTCAGGCTAATCCAGGCCAGGAGCACTGGAAGGCTGTGAAGTGTATCCTAAGATACTTGAGAAGGAGTAAGGATACAATTCTGGTTTATGGAGGTGGTGAACTAAAACTCAAAGGCTTCACTGACTTGAGTGTTCAGTCAGATCCAAATGATGGAAAGTCTACATCTGGGATTTATTTTTACTCTGAACGGAGGTGCGGTTTGCTGGAAACGTTCCAAGCAAGAAACAACAGTGATAGCCCACGAATGCGTCGTTAAACACGTGACTAACAATCTCAAAATAATCGGCCTACACTAAATATTTAACAGTAGTTAAATGGTGAGACCGAGTCGAATCCACGGGGAACTAGATTTTAGAGTTGAAAACCTTGAGTTTTTATTTAGGAAAATAATGTGGTGATATTTAAACTAAGTTGCGTTAAATAAATCTAAGCTAAGTAGATAAATAGAGAGAGAAAGATAATGTGAATGTGAGAACACGGGCAATATTTAAAACTGCAATCTACGAATAACAAAATACTTAACAAATAAACCCAACTGTCATTAACAATTACACTGAAACAAAGAGAAAAAGAATAGAGAGAATAAGAGGACGAGAGGAGAGAAAGAGTGAGAGAAAAGAGAGAGAGGAGAGAGAGCGCGTGAGAGAGAAAGCGAGAGAGAGGATAGAGAAGAGAGAGAGCGATAGAGGAGAGAGAGAGAGAGGTGGCGAAAGGAGAGAGAGAGAGAGAGAGAGACGAGAGAGAGAGAGAGACGAGAGGGCGCGTGAGAGAGAGGAGAGAGGAGAGAGGGCGCCGCGGCGATAGGAGAGAGAGAGAGCAGCGCGGCGCCTCACGTTGCATGCATGCAACGTGGGGGCCAGGGGCACGCGGGGCGGCCTGGGCGTGCGGCCAGGCGGGCGCATGGGGCGCAGCGGGACGTGGGGCGGCCGCGTGGGCGCGGCAGGGGCGTGGGGCGGGGCGGCGTGCAGAGGCGGGCTGGGGGCACTGGTGTGCGGCTGGGGAGGCTGGGCGCTGGCGGTCTGGGCGAGGCCGGCTGGGGCGCTGCTGCTGCTGTGTGTGCTTGCTGTGCGAGAGAGAGAAACCGAGGGAGAGGAAGAAAAGAGAAGGGGAAGAAGGGAGGAGAGGAAGGAGGGGATCGGAGAGAGAGGGAAGAGAGAATGTGAGAGGGGGGAAAAAAATCAGAGAGAGAGAGGGGGAGGGTTTATAAAAATAGTAGAGAAAGAGAGGAAGGGGGGAGAGAAGAAAGGAAGGAGAGATTTTTGGAAAAATAGGAGAGGAGATTTTTTAAAAATAAGAAAGTGTTTTTAAAAAATTAATAGAATCTATTCCTTTATTCTCTCTTGCTTCAATCAATCCATTGCCCATTTGACACTTATTTCTTGGCCCATTAATCCTGCAAATACAACACAATGAGATTAATCAATTATCATTTTTTGTAACAAAGTGACAATGAATTTGTGTGAAATTAAGGACCATAAGATAATAAAATAATATGATTATCATCAATAACAGTGCAGTTATCACACCCCCAACTTACTCATTGCTAGTCCCTAGCAATGCACACAAGTGAATAATTGGGACAAACAAGAGTTCAAAACATCATACTTCATGACAAGAAATAAGAATGAGAATGCTTGATCATAAGTATTTCAAGTTCAGTCGAGAGTGTCAAAGGCAAATATGTTAGTTTATGTCATTAGACAGTTCCTCAAGATACACACAAAATTTCATAACTTTTTGTTCAATGTTTGAGCATCAAAAAGAGGATGCATGGGCTTTTACTTATCACTCAAGGATGGTATCAACTCTACACTCCTTAAATTCGATCACGAATTACAGGTAGCTTTCACTCGCCTATTCTTTTTTTTTTCATGCTTTTTTTTTTTTTTCATTTACATGGTGCTGCACTTCCTTCACTGTTTGACGCGAGCCTCAACTCTTACCTTAGGAGCCACAGGCCCGGTTACTAAGATCAGGGGCATTTTCCATGTTTTTCTCTTCTTTTTTTCACTACTACACACATTTTACATTTATTTGTAGGCAGGTAGCTTTTTCCCCACGATTGGTCATCAATAGGAATGTAGAATATCAATCAATCAACTGAAATGTTCGGTAAAATCTCATCATCCATTTGAATAGCTCAAAACAATATTTACTGAGTTGATGAAATTTCAAATGTATTTGAGGAAGATGCTAAAAACATAACTAGTTAACTCACCCCTTCAACTCACACCTTCACAAGTACACACTATGAGTCAAGCTAGAAGTAAAAAAAAAAGATTCTTGCATGAAATATGAAGCATGAAGCACAATGTTAGGGACAAAATTTGAAATACAATTGTCTCTCCCCCCAACTTAAATGACATTGTCCTCAATGGCATAAAAGTAATGACAATAGAATAAGCCAATGTAAGTTAAGAAAGGAGAGATGCAACCTGATGATCACATGCGGGTGGTTGCACACTAGCTTCATCAAAGGATAGTGGCCAGCAAACACCTAAGACACAAAATAAAAACTAAATCAAGAAAATCAATTTTCCTAAAAATATTGGGTTGCCTCCCAACAAGCGCTAAGTTTAATGTCTTCAGCCAGACACATGGGGGTAACAGGGTCACGTAACACCCCCAATCAATTGACGCCAAATTTTTTCTTGTAAGGCATCACCAGCCATGGTGGGTCAAGTGGTCCACACATACCTTGCAGATCAGTAAGTGATAGAGAAATTAAGGCACTCAAGATCATATCTTCAATTAAGAAATTTTCATTTGCACACCTAAGATCTTTATATGGTTGAGCACTTCAATTTGGACTTATTATTTTCACCATTTTCACCCACAACTTCCATTTTCAGATCCTCTTTCATGATATTGAGGTCAGATTGAGTTGGATGCTCAGAGGATTGCTGAACTCCACAGCTGATTGATGGCAAAAATAGTAGCATGATCAGGAATGAAATGGATATGACTTTCAACACAAGGATGCTTAAAAGGTTCAAGTGCAGTAGTTGACCAGTCATCTAGTGGTAGCATGTCCATGATCATGTTGGATTTGCCAAGATCAGGGAGAGGTAGGAGTTCATGTCTTTCTCGACATCAAGAGAGACCCAGTCAATGTGGACTTCAGGCAAATTCTAATTCTTCTCTTACCCAAGAAGAATGATTGATGATTACACCCAGCTCTTTCTCCACACTCACCTCTTCTTTGTTACTCACTTGAAACGATGTCACATCAAACTCGGACCCAACATCTAGATGACACTCTTTCTTTTCTCCCCCAACTTGAATTCAACTAATTCACTAGAGCTGTCCTCAAATATGACATCATGGATGGAGTCTTCTTGATGGTCAGTTCAAGTTGGGCCAAGATAATGGATTGATTTCAGTGGCACCCATTTCCTCCTGATTTGACTCATTAAAATTATCTCATTTTCCAAGTGGGATGTCCACAATTATATTGGACTGAGAAGTTTCGAAAGAATTTGAGAGTCAAATTGTTGGTCACAATCAAGATAATGATGTTCATATTGTCAATGGGTTGGCATGATGACTGACTATTTGCCTCCTTTTGATTTCCATCAGTTGAGTAATCAAGAGGTCAGTTTTGACAAATGATTGCTCCAATTTTGTGTTGTTGGGTGAATGTTTGCTCAAAGACTTTTGGTTATCATGGAATTTTGCATAAATTGCCCAAATGATCATCAAATAGGCCTGATTGTGAGGGAGATGTGAAGTGGAATGTGGATCTGCATGTTGCCCTCATGATGGCTGTCATGAATATAATTTGAAATTGGGCCCAATGTTGAAAGTGTGGATAGGTGGACTTGGGCTTGGGCCAGAATAGGTTGATCTCTAAGTGTTAAATGTGGCATTACTTCTCCAAGTGGTTGGAAGGGTGTGCCTTCAGGAGCATTTGTTAAGCACACAGGTAGATCAATGCCAAAAAATTTTGATCGAACCATGATATGATTTCGGCACCTAGAAAGGGTCCTTGAATTTCCCTTGAGGATCTTGATAGAGTAAACTCAATTTTCAGGGGAGACACCTTGGTCAATTTTGAGTAAGGAGTGGGTGTGGATAACACTTGAAAGGTTGGGGTCTGTTTTGGGTTGAGGGGAGGTGATGAGATGTAAAGTGGGTCAACATATTTCCTCCACCCTGAATCATACATGTGATCTTTAATTGGGTGACCATGAATCAGATGGGCTTGAGTCCATTTGGAGCCATTGGACTGGTAAGTAGAGGTTGATGGATAAAGTGGGTTAGGTTGAGAGTGCATACCATAGTTGGCTGATCCAATTTGCCCAATGATGTGCCAATTTCATAACCATGATTGTCAACCACATAAATCTTTTTTTTTATTATTATTTTTTTTTTTTTTTTGAAAAATTGATTTTTTTGTATTTTCAAATAAGTTAGCAAACAATTAATCCTATGACACCTATGGTTCCCTAGGACATAAACATTTGATTTCTCACTAATCAATGAGGCCTAACTCAAATCCACTCTCAAGCTCGTTAACTGGCCAGGTAAGAGGTGGGAAGTGGGAGGTTCCCCTGCTCTCACAGGGACCTAATTAAGTAACCACTTGTCCACTTAGGCGTTTGCCAATAAACCTCTAGCCTTAGACACCAGTCTCCAAACTTGATAGTGGGCCCAAGTGGGCCTAAGTCTCAAAGCGAACCCTAGGTCAAGTTTCTACTTTCTTTTATTGGGCTTGGGAATGCAAAAGATGCAGGAAGTTGTGGTTTGTGGGCTAAGGAAGGGTGATCAAATCCCACCTTATCTTGTTAAGGAAAATGCCCTTAAAATATTTTAGAAATGATGTGCACACCACAAAATCAAGCAAGGGGTTCTATGCAAGCATGGCAATGCATGATCATGCTTTAAGAAAGTTGAGATTCTACCTTGCCTCCGCAATCTTCGACAAGAAAGGAAACTTTTCAAAAGGAAACTTACCTAAAGATGGAAATCTAAATGATGCATGTCCTAAAGAGGAAAGTTTCTAATCTTGACATGACATCTTTTATTGGATTCAAGTGATTGATTTTTTTTGATTTTTTTTTTTTATTAAATGTCTAAACATGGCAACTAAAGAAAGGAAACTCAATCAAGAGGGTTTTAATGGTACTTACTTCAACGCAATCCTCGTTCTTTTGGAATGAAAACAAATGGAAAGAGTGAGAGAAGGAAACTCACCTCACTTACCCTTTTTTTTTTCATGCAATTTTTGGATTTTTTTCACTTTTTATTTGATACCTACCAAAAAGAAAAGAAAATGTTAGCTGAATATATACAAAAAACACCAAAATTATCAAAACTAAAAATCTAATTCCCCGGCAACGGCGCCAAAAATTGATAGCCCACGAATGCGTCGTTAAACACGTGACTAACAATCTCAAATAATCGGCCTACACTAAATATTTTAACAGTAGTTAAGTGGTGAGAGCCGAGTCGAATCCACAGGGAAAAAGATTATAACTTTGAAAACCTTGAGTTTTCTTTGGTTAGAAAAGTGTGTAGAAGATTTTAAAACTAAACTCCTAAGATTAATTCAATCAAAAATACATCTAATTACGAAGAGAAATTAGAAGAGAGAAGTAGAGACAGAAAGAAACTAAATTAACAAACATTAAATTTAAATTCCACTAAATAGAAAAAAGAGCTTAACAAAAGAGTGCTAACAAAGTACAAGTAAATCAACAATTTTAGATCTAAAGAGATGAGAGAGAATAAGAGAGAGAGAACAAGAGACGAGAGAGAGAGAAAAGAGAGAGAGCGGAGAGAGAAGAGAGAGGCGAGAGAGAGGAGAGAGACGAGAGAGAGAGAAGAGAAGAGAGAGAGCGATAGAGGAGAGAGAGAGGCGCTGTGCCTCTACGTGCATGCATGCACGTAGGGGCAGCGGCAGGGGCGGCCCGGGCGAGGCGGCGGTGCTGCGCAGGGGGGCCAGGCCAGGGGGCGGGGCCAGGTGCGAAGGCGGCCTGGGCGCGGGCGCGGGCGGGGCCAGGCCAGGCGGGGCCAGGTGCGAAGGCGCCTGGCGCGGGCTGCGGGGCGGGCGGGGGCGGGCCGGGTGCGGCTGCGGCGGGGCCAGGCAGGGCCAGGCGGCGGGGCCAGGCAGGGCCAGGCGGCTGGAGCGCTGCTGCTGCGGGACAGGGAGAGATAGGAGAAGAGGAAGAAAGAGAAGGGGGAAAGAAGAGGAGAGGAGGAAGAAGAAAGAGAAGGAGGAAAGGGATCGGAGGAGGGGAAAGGGATCGGAGAGGGAGAGGGAGAGAGAGAAAGTGAGAGGGGGAATAAGAATAGAAAGAGAAAGAGAAAGATAGTTTTTATAAAGTGTTAGAGAAAAGAGAGGAAGGGTTTAAAAATAGAGAGAGATTAAAAGAGAGAGTTTTGAAATTAGAAAGAAAAGAGAGAGAAATAGAAAAAGATATTTTAAATTAGAATCTCTCATTATTCTCTCTTGCTCAATCCAATCCATTGGCCCATTTGACACTTTATTTCTTGGCCCATTAATCCTGCAAATACAAACAACACAGAGATTTGATCAATTTCCGCACTTGTAATGAAATGATAACAGAACTTATGAAATTATCATTATTTGTCAATCAAATGGCACGATTATTCATAACAAATATGTAATTATCAAACAGCAGATTCGACGACTGAAGCTGAGTATATTACTACAGCTGAAGCAGCAAGGAAGCAGTGTGGTTGAAGAAATTCATCACCGATCTTGGCGTGTTCCTTCTATTAAAGATCCCATCCCACTGTTGTGTGACAAAAATGGGGGCTATAGCACAAGCTAAGAGCCGCGGTCTCATCAGAAGTCTAAGCACATTCTGAGGCGCTTCATCTGATTAGAGAAATAATTGCCAGAGGAGATTTTGTGGTGGAAAAGGTTCCATCAGCTGACAATGTAGCAGATCCACTAACAAAACCTTTAGCTCAAATTGTTTGAGCGTCACCTGAAATCTATGGGATTAGTGCATAAAGGTAATTGGCTTAGTCCAAGTGGGAGATTGTTAGTCTTAGGTGGACAACAAGCCAATCTGATATTGTATATCATTTTGTTCAGTATAATAAAATGGCTTTTGTTTATTATTTACTATGTTGGTATTATAATAAAGTCTATGAACATGTGCAATAGTGAGTAGACTGTAATGTGTGATCATACTAATGAGACTACTCACTTAATAAAACACATATTCTAAATGTTCCTATCGGTGGATACCTGAGAGAAAGACATAGATATCCAGTTAGAATAGTATTGTTTACTCCTGCTCATATGATGAGGATGACTGATCATACTCATGTGTGTGGAGACAAGTACCTAACTGTCAACCAAAAAGATTCGACTGTCACAGTTGTGTAGATGGTCTTAGACCTGAGACACCAAAGACACCTGTTGGGGGACTTCTGTGTTTGTGGTTTGGCCTAAGAATCTCTATCCAAGAGATTTCATATAGTCAAAGTTCGGACACAGCGGAAGACCTTCGAAGGAGATTGAGTGGTCAACAAGGGATCATTTGCCCTCGGTACACAGAGCGAGAATATTCAAGGGAACGATGTAATGGAGTCCCTGGCTTGGGCAGACAAAATATCAAAAATGGAGGTTTTGATATAATCTAAAGCATCGGATCCTAGTGGGACAACAAGTTAGGATTTGACAGTATACCATATCCTAAGTTGTTCCAAAAGTATTGTGCAAATGAGAGATTATATCTACACGGTAACTGATGACGGAAAGGTTCCTTGTGAGGGTTGTAGAACCCCATACCTTTCGGGTTCACATGGTGTTTCTTGGCACCCAACGTGATCGGAGGCCCAGCTGAGTCGGATAGATAAAGTTGATTCAGATTATTAATTAGGTATATGTGATATTAACTAATTAATCAAGTTAGTAAGTGTTACTAGTTTATTGGGCCATTAACTGGATTGGTACTTGGGCCTAGAGGGTCACACGTAATAGGTTTTCAGACGAAGATCTAAATATATAAAGAGCAGGGGTTTTTTGTGAAAAATCACAATCTCTATATATTGATGTGGTGGGACAGCCCTGGCCAAGCATCAGGGTTCCACCTGGCCGTCCCCTCTCTCTCTCTCTCTCTTGCGTCACGTATGTTGCGGAGATCGGCATGGATCCAAGCTCTGTCTTCGAGTGTTGCGGAACCCGAGGGAGCGGGCGTTGATCGTCGCGAGGAAGACAGCGTGGACACCGCTAGAGGCCGAACGGCTGAACAGCTTGTGGCGTCACCTCCACGGAATCGTACGAATGCGGATCCGATTCCGCGCAAGGTGATTCGATTGCCCGATAATCTGGTTAGTGCATGAATCCCAAAACGGACCGAGATCAAATTTTAAATCTCTTTTTCCGCTGTGTACTTCTTGATCTCAGGTCGCCGTAGATCCTAACAATTTATACATATCAAATGAAACAATTTACTCATCATTTAATTACGTAGCAAATAAAGTCATGAAAACATATCAATCATTTTCATCGGTTGATGATTTTGCAACACTCATTTGACAATGACAATGTGTGTGTGTGTGTGAGAAGAGAGGGAGAGAGAGGGGGAGAGAGAGGTGCATGAATTAAGTGCCTACGAAGAAGTAGGCTGCGACGCACTTTTTTTTGACAACTGCGATGGCAGTTGGTCTTCTCTTGGTGCACTTGCATGCATTCTCTACTAACAATTTCTTCATCATCTGTATAAGACCTTTATTTTGCCCATCCGCTGCAGAGCTGCCGTTCATCGATGTACAAGGTGAAAGGTTGGAATGTGATGGTACGTAGGAGTGTTCACAGTTCGGTTTGGTCTAATTTGGATATTTTTTTTGAAAAAATCGAATCGAATCAAATTTAAATTCAAACTGAACCGAAAATGAAAAAAAAAAAACTTTTAAGCAAACTCACAACCTCCCCATAGTAGGAGGTGCCACCAACCATTGCACTATTGATTTTTTTTATGATATATTATATATTATATTTATATATATATATATTTGTTCACCGGTTCAATTTTCAATTTGGACAATTTTATGAACACCCCTAATGATATGTACTCATAGTATTAGAAGTTGTCAATATATAATAATATATATGCCCAAAAAAAAGTTATCAATAATGTGGCTAGCGCTAATCCATAACCAAAAGTTGAGTTTAATGGCTAACTGGTAGTATGCATGCCTATATTTTGATCAACCATTCCATACTGAAAGTTAATCAATGATCAATGTATCAATCTCAATTCCTATTAAGCAGGAGATCACTGACGAATCCTTTCGCATCGATATATATAGTTGGTATTCCTACAAATGTTCTTGGTTGACAAAACTCTCTGACTTTATTTCGTGCACCTCGATCGCATGCAGCTCGATCTGGGTATCGGCATCTTCCTCATCTGGTGGTGGCCACGCTGTGGAGGACCACGGTCTCCACAGTGAGCCCCGGCCCGAAACCGAAGAGCACCCCCCACTCCAGCCCCTCGCCGGTAGTGCCCAGCCCCTCCTCCACCGACCAATTCCGCATCTCGTCCAGTACAAAAAAGACGCAGGCGCTGGACATGTTGCCGAACTCGCTCAGCACGCGGCGCGACGCCCGGAGCTTCTCCGGCTTGAGGCCCAGCTTCTCCTCTACGTGGTCTAAGATGGACCGGCCACCCGGGTGCGGAGCCCAGAAGATGGAGTTCCAGTCGCAGATGCCCAGAGGCGCGAACGCCTCCCGCAGGCAGCCCTCGATGTTGCTGGATATGATGCCGGGCACGTCCTTGCTCAGTTGGAACGTCAGGCCCAGCTCCCGGAGGTGGCCTTGGATGGCGCCGCCGCTGTCAGGTAGTATCGTCTCTGCGGTCGACACCAACTCGAAGATGGGCCTCTCGGCGCCCCACACGGGGTCGGCCCCCACGACCAGTGCCGCGGCGCCGTCCCCGAAGATCGCCTGGCCGACGAGGCAGCCTAGCTGGTTCTCGTTGGGCCCGTGGAATGTGAGGGCGGTGATCTCGGAGCAGACGATGAGAACCCGGGCGCCCCGGTTGTTCTCGGCGAGGTCCTTGGCTAGGCGCAGCACGGTGCCGCCGGCGAAGCAGCCCTGGTGGTACAACATTAAGCGTTTAACGGAGGGGGAGAGCTCCAGCAGCTTGATGAGCTGGTAGTCGGCTCCGGGCATGTCGACCCCGCCGGTGGAGCAGAAGACAAGGTGGGTGATCATGGACCTGGGCTGCCCCCACTCGTTGATGGCCCGAACGGCAGCCTCCATGCCGAGCCGGGGCACCTCCACCACCGCGATATCCTGTCGGGCGTCCAGCGATGGCGCCATGTACGTGCACATGTCGCGGTTCTTCTTCAGGATCTCCTCAGTCAGCAGCGTATATCGCTTCTTGACCATCGACTTCTCACCTGTCCAACAGATTATATATTAGTCCATGAATAAATTAACTGGAATGTCTCCATCTTCCCCAAGCTTAATTAAGAGATGAAATATTCCTTTATCTCACGGCGTATACAATTAATGTTTATAAAAGAATAACCTTTTATATATATTGTGTTAAAAACCAATTTTCCTTTTGTAAAATTTAAAGATAGCGACTTATAGGGCACTCAGTGACACCAATAAATTAAACCAGTTGTGTTAATTAATTTGATGAAATAGTGCGACCTGGTTTTGGATTAGAGTGAGGTTAGGGAGAGAGGCTCTGGGTTTTCCCGCCTGCTAGGCGGTTGCTGGGGGTTGGCCGCCGGCCTTGTGCCGACGGTGTTTCCTTAGCAGGGGTAGCCTGTAAACGGATCGGATCCGGGTCGGATCCGATGTGATCCGAACTCGGATCCGAAATCACATAATTTGGATCCGACCGGGATCCAAAATTTCGGCAGATCTTACATCCGGGTCGGATCAAAACCCGATGCCGGCGCCCCAGCGCCTGTGTACTCCATCGATGGGAGGATCGTAGACTTCGAGTAGGAGGAATCGACATCTCCGGCACTCGCCGCGGGTTGCTGCCTTCGATTGCGCCGAGCGAGGTGGAAGAGGAAGAGGAAGCCGGTTCAGGGAGGAGCAGCTGAGGGAGGTGGCGGGGAGGACGATGGAGGCGTGGCTGGAGATGAGGGCGGGGGCGGAAAGGCTGATGGAGAAGTACGCGGTGCAGACCTGTAGGTACTGCCCGGAGGTGCAGGTTGGGGCGAAGGGTCACAAGGTGGGGATGTGCCGGGTGGCGGGGCACCAGTTCCGGGCCGGCCTCCACGCCTGGTAGGAGGCCACCGTTGACGACCTGCTGGGGACGGCCTACGAGTGGCACGTGAAGGGAGACCCCGGCGACGCGCCGCACGCCAACGAGGTCAAGAAGTACTACGGGAAGGCGCCCGCCGTGGTGGAGCTCTGCGTGCAAGCGGGGCCCCGCCGCCGCGGCTGTACCGGAGCATGATGCGGCTGGACGTGGCCCTCCCTAGCCTCGACGAGAGAGACCTCGTCGCCTGAGCTCTGTCAGAGAAGGAGAGCTTCTGGAAGACGGAGACCGTCTCAGACAAGCAGACGCAGAACATCTCCGAAGGGGTTAGCACCGCCGAAACTATCGAGTCCACGCCCGGGAATGCGACCGCCGACGCGAGCTCAGTTCAGGTTCAGAACACGGTGACTGAAGCAACACCTGTTACAGAAGACAACTCCAACACAGAGAACGTTCCAGCTGAGGAAACCGAGAAATCCAACCCGACGGGAGCCGAAGGAGTGGACAAAAGCCAGCAGCAGCAGACATCTGCATCAACGGAGGAGAATAGTGATGCAACCGCCCAGGGAGATGCGCCAGTTCATCTGACCTGCCTAGTGTTACAACAGAACAGGAACAAGATTCGCCGACAGATCTGTCCACCTTGCCGGAGGCAGCAGAGACAAAGTCTGCCGAGGGCATAGCTGCAGAAGGGAACAGGGGGTGGGGTGAAGGGAAGCCGAGAAGCCAGAAGGGGCTTTTCGGATCAGATGTGTTTGCCCCGACCCGGAATACGAGCGTTTCGAATCGGATGTGTTTGCCCCGAACGCAGCGTTTCGGATCAGAACATGTGATCCGAATCCGATTTAAATTTTGGATTTGGATCAGATTTTCGGATCCTCGGATCCATTGACAGGCCTAAGCAGGGGTGTCATGGCGTCTCCCTCTGTTGGTGGGGAGGCTTCGCAGAGCTTGGTGAAGGATGCATCCATGGTGGGGCGGCGAACATATGCTCAGACAGAAACCAAGCCGCCTCCACTGGTTAAGATTGGAGTAAAACCTCCTGGTTACACTGATGCTGGCGAACCAACGGTCTTATTTTCCCTATAAAAGGTTGGTAGACTTTAGTCCCTCTCAATCTGGCTATTATTGTGAGATGTGCATATGGCAGGTGCTCGATTCCTGACTTTAAAAACTGTTTATCGCAAAGACTGGGTCTGAAAGTTGATTTTATTGCGAGTGTTTTGAACCAACGTCACCTTCTTCTTCGGTTTGAGGAAGAAGAGGATTATCTGAAAGTTATATTGAGGAGAACTTTATATAATAAAGGCCTGTTGTTGAGATTCTTTAAGTGGGATGCAAACTTTGATTTCAACGGTGATCCAATGGTTATGCCAATATGGGTGGGCTTCCCCATGCTTCCTGTTAACTACTACTTCCAAGATTTTTTAATGTCTATTGCTGGGAATCTTGGCCAGGTACTAAGAATACATGAACCAACTCAGGCTCTTACTCAAACTCATGAGGCGTTTGTTTGTGTTGAACTCGATATTGCTAAACCTCGACCTGAGAGGTTATGGATTGGTTGTGGGCAAGATGGCTTCTGGCAGAAAATTAACTACTACAGGGTGCCAGCTATTTGTGGGTTCTGTCAAAAGCTAGGTTATGCGGATTCAGATTGCCAAAGGAAGTTGAAGGACACAGAGGTTGTGAATGGTCTGCAACCTAACCAACAGGATCCTAAAAAGAAACATGATGATAAGGTTAAAAAAACTTGGCGCCAGAAGGATTTCGCAAATGCTCAGGCTGTTCCTACAATGGATAAAAATGTGGAACTGTTGGCGGTTAGTGATCCTCCTATGAACGTGAATGCAGCTTCATCATCGGAGTTATCAGTTTCTGTTCTTCAGGAGGTGGGTGCTTGTCATAAAACTGTTCACACTCACAGTGCTATGCAAGGTATGCATGGGGTGGTTTCTGAGGAGAGCTTGGGCTCTAAAGAAGTTTCAGTGGAGGTCATGGCCTCTGAGATGCAGTCGAATCAGGAAACAGAGGGTTGCATCCAACCCACGTTGCATGGCTTGCATGAGACCACGATGGTGGTTCAACTTCCACAACTTACAGAAGGAGTCTGTTCTGATGGTGTGCCGATAGCCGGAGCGGGGGTTTGTCTAGTGACACCTGCCGGAGAAGAAGCTGCACTTCCAAACTCTACCATTTCCAAAGTTAAACCTCCAGAATCTATTCTGCAAAGGGCTGCTTACCTGGCTAACACGGAAAATATTTTCATGCCTGCTATGGGTAAACATAAGAAGGAAGGCCAAGTTGAGAAAATGGGTGCCAGAACTCGCTCCATGGCAAAGGTGGTGGTGGGGTCTTCTTCTGGGTATTCGTACTCATGAACCCATCCATATTATATTGGAATGTTAAGATGAATAATGTGGATCTTCTGGCTATCGCTGAACCGATGGTTCCTATGGAGAGAGCGGATCAGCTACATACATATCTTTGCATGGATTCAGTTATTGGGAACAGTAGTGATAATGGAAAGATTTGGATTCTCTGGAGGAACTTACCTTTACAAATGGTGAATTGTTCTGACCAGCAAATCACGATGGCTCTGATGAAGGATAACAGTGTTTCCCTTTTAATAACAGCAGTCTATGGTAGTTGCCATTCGGATAGAAGGTGACTCTTGTTTGATGAGCTTCTAAATTTTTCTAACTCTGTGGATGTCCCTTGGTTAGTTGGGGGAGATTTTAACTATGTGTCCCTTCCTTCGGAGAAGCAAGGTGGAAATTCCGTTAACTTGCATGGCATGATGGACTTTAATGCATTCATTTCTGGTGCGTCTCTGATGGATGTGGGTTATGTTGGTTCTAATTTTACTTGGTCGAATAACTGTACTGGTACTGCTTCTATCAGGGCTAGATTGGATAGATTCCTTTGCAACTCGTCTTGTGGAGATATCTATCCTGGCCTCCAGGTTAGACACCTCCCTAGAGGCCCCTCAGACCATGCACCTCTTATGCTTTCGGTTATTCCTGCTACTATCTCTCCCGCCAGATTTATCTTTCTTTCCATGTGGTGTTCTCATGAGTCCTTTAAGCAAACTGTTAAGATAGCATGGGAAGCTCCAATTGAGTGGCACTATAATCCTTTTGTTGTTCTGCATATCAAGCTTAAGGCGGTTAGATCAGCTCTCCGAATCTGGAACAAGGTCACCTTTGGAAATATTAATGATAATTTAAAATCTTATGAAGATCAGGCCAGGGCCATGCAAGAGGCGTTTGATGCAGATCCTTCTCTGGGAATGCTAATTTAAGGAAAACCATTAATTGTGTGGAACTCTTCTGGGCTCAAAAAGCTAGGATGCAATGGTTAGACAATGGAGATCAGAATACGACTTTCTATCATGTTGTGGTTAAAGGGAAAAGAAGGCGTAACTCTATTCATAGACTTCAGGTGGTGGGTTCCTAGACTGAGGACCAGGACGTTCTTAAGTAGGAGGCAACTAACTTCTTCGGTTCTCTTCTTCAATCTTTTGCTCATGATATTGATGAATCCCTTCTTCACGCCATTCCCACTTTGATTACTGGAGATCAGAATTGTTTTCTTACTGCTGTCCCCAATGAGAATGATATTAAAGAGGCGGTGTGGAGCTTGAATGCTAACAGTGCCCCGGGACCTGATGGTTTCACTAGCCATTTTTTCACTTCATGTTGGGATATTATTCATCATGATGTTGTGAATGCGGTTCTAAGTTTCTTCCAAGTTTTCCTATGCCTAGGGGGGTGACTTCTACCTTGATTGCGTTGATTCCTAAGATGATAATCTAGTTCTTTTGGGGATTATAGACCTGCGAGCTTATGTAATTTCTGCTACAAGATTGTCTCTAGAATTATTTGTGATAGGTTGACCAACATTCTCCCTCACATTAATTATCTCTGAGGAACAAGGGGCGTTTGTCAAAGGCAGGCTTATTCTTGATAATATATCACTTGCTTGACAACTGATCAAGGACATTAATAGAAAGGTTAGATGTCACAATGTTCTTTTAAAGCTGGACATCAGGAAAGCTTATGACAGTTTGGAGTGGGACTTTCTTTTTATGGTGATGAAAAATTTTTGTAAGGCCCTCGAATTTCCGTCGCATTATTTGTATTTGTGTGTGTATATTTGGGCTTGTGTATGTATATACATATTTACGTACGTATTAATTAGTATAATTACGTGTGCATATGTTTATACTAGATGTAAATAATGCATGTATTGAATGGTGATAGTATGGATACACTACCATATACATATTGCATGTATATATGCATGGCATGCATAGTTTTCTGCATGTTTTAGAGTTCTGGCCGAAGGCCAGATTGGCGTCAATACCAGGACGTCGAGGAGGTGTCAGCGGCCACACATGGACGCCAACACTAATCCTGGTGTCTAACGATGTGGACGCCGACTTCTCTGACCTGCATGCGTTGCAGAGCCAGAAATTCCGGAAGAAGGCAGCTCACCCATTGGGGAGATGTTCCCCAACGTCTCTGAGAGCCATCTTGTCACCCTGAGAGTGGGAGAGAAGCCCCTCCCATATGTTAAACCCGAATCTGATCCCCCAAACCCTCTCTTCACCCTTTTGCATGAGAGAAACCAGAGGAGAAAACCCTAGTTCTGAACTGAGGAAAAACCCCCACTTTGCACCCAAAGATCTGACCCTCTGAAGCTGGATCCGGCCATCTTCCTCGACAAGAAGCTAGCTGGAGTGAAGGAGAAGACTTCCCCGGCCGTACCTTGGAGCCATCTTCATCCAAGAACTCGGAGGGAGGTGATCTTGGAGGTCACTTTGCAACTTCTTGGGACAGCCCAAGGAGAGCTTCACCGAGCCCTAATTCCATTGAAGCAATTTCCTAGAGGCAAGTAACATAATCATAACGTCCCCGTATGTGTCTAGGTTGATTCTACCATTTTTATGAATTTTTCCTCGAGTCCTAGACCCCCACATTCACCCTATCTTGAGAGCTCGGGTCTGTGTTCTGCACAGACTTGCATTGACGGCAAAGTCCCTGGTCGCTAAGATCATCCTTGGCGTCCATCGACTATGACGTTGACCCTGGACTAGCGGCCAGAGACCGCCGCCAAGTTCTTCAGGACAAAACATAAACCTGTCCTCTCCTTTTATACTACTAATTTCGATGGGTTTTCTGTGATGAAGATATATGGTAACCCTATACACTATGTATATTGGTAAATGTGGTGTGTGTGGATGAGTTATGATGTGTGGTGGTGAATGTTAGAGATTATTATTCCATGAAATTCCAAGCATGATTTGTTGGTGATCTTGTCAATCCATGTTTTATGACTAGGACTAGTCTGAGTGCCCTAAGTTTTGTCAGATCATGAAGTTAATGGATCAGTATATGTGTACTCAAATTTTGGAAAATTCTTCATGCTTATCTAAATTATTACGTTTTCTAAATTTGAATTTAGAAAAACATGTGTAGGGTTATAAAAACTTGAGAAAATGATATGTCGCTCAGAAAATTTTGAAGAAATTCTATGATTATGGGCATGTTAGGGTTCAGACAGTAAGTGGCAAAAATGTATGATGGTGTTAAACTTCATGTCGACTTAAATTATTAATGGCATGCTAAATAGGTATTTGATTTTCTGAAATTCCGTCTTAACTCAAAAAAATCTGAAAAATTGCATGAAGGGTCCTAAACCCGAAATTAGTTTGTGATTAAAATTTCAGGTCATTTGGACCAGAGCACGATGCCTTATGAAATTTCCATGAAAAATATGAAAGTGATGCATGTCATTGTAAAATGAGTTGATTCTTGTTTAATCCAACTTGATTAATGGAATTACCTGCTTGTTAATGTCTGAAATCTGTAGTGCCATGATAGGAAAACAGAGAATATACATGTGAGTGAGTAAGTGAATGAAGTGAGAGTGACATGTGTCAAACTATGTGTAAAATCGGTAAAAATGTGTAAATGTGTAAATGTGCCAAGTGTGACATTGCTTCCACAGAGGGCAGTGGAACCGTATCAGGTAAAAGTCCCCCTGAGAAGGTTTAATGTGTAAGTGACCCTAAGGGCATTAGGGGGAAATCCTGGAGGTGGACAAGTACCACTGGTTAGGGTGGAGACTTGTTCTCCCGGTCTGCGCAGTCCAAGAGTCGCCATTGAAATGCCTAGGTGGCGCCTATGTGTAATGTGATGTGTATATGTCCTTCTTTGGTGGTTTGGACTATGTGTCACGGCACCTAAAATGTGAATGTGTAATGTGTAATGTGTAATGTGTATGTGTTCATGTGTTAATGTGTAAGTGAACAATGTGAAATGTGTATGTGCAAAGTGCAACCATGTGAATTGGAAACTTGTGTAAAGAAAATGTGAAACTAAAAATGTGAAAATGTGACATTGAAATCCATGTGAGACAAATCTGAAACCATGTGAAATCAGTAATTTCATGTTGTTATCATCATGTTTATATGTGCGAAAATGTCTAGAATCCATGTTAGGGATAATTGATGAGCACGTGTACAAAATAGCATGATTGTTTGTTCACATGGTATGTTTTAAACAACATTGTAGTTCTCATGTGTAAATTTACAGCCATTAAACCATGTGAAACCAGCAACTTAAAGCATGTGAAAATGTCTATGTATGTGCTTAAGAATATGTAAAATACATGATAATTGTGTTTTCCTTCATATATGCACAGTGTTCATGTGGTAGCTCTCATGTCTTAGTTCTTTAAAGGCAAAATTTCACTGGTAAATTGAATAGAGAGCATGTGATAGGAAGTTTTATTCTTAGAAATCTGAAAGCATGATCCATGTATTAAATCGTAGAACTTTCAAATGACTAACATGCCATATGTTGAAATTGTAAATGTGCATGTAACCGCTATGACTTATACGTATATGTTATGAGTAGTGTTGCTTGCTGAGTCTTTAAGACTCACTACTTGTTTCGGCGTACAGGTGTAGTTGGTGACGTGGCACCGTTGGAGGAGACGGTGGAGACGGACTCCGAGCGCGGAGATTAGACTGTTGGAGCAGTTGTACCCTTTTGTGCTTTCATAGTATGTAAAAGTGACATTATACTAGAACTATCATTAGAAAATTGTATAAGTGTGGACATTTGTGTTTTAAATTTCCAGCAATGAATTATGTGGACTTTTAGTTCTTAGTTGTTATCAATCATGTATGTTTAAATGTGGATGATGAATGAATGAAGACAGTGGTTCTTTTACTTCCGCTACTCTGTTCTTATATTCGCGTATATCTCAGTTGTTTGTATCGTTTGGGTAAATGTCCCACTGTGGCAACACTCGCTATACCGACGTGGGTTGGTATAACCGTACCGGTATAATGAGGGTCGCTACAGAGATTGGTATCAGAGAAACCGGTTGAGATTTGCACATGAATATACATAAGTCATCATCTTCATTGCATACTAAGTATGTCCACATGTGTAGAAAACATTAATAAGAAGTGAAAGATAGATAAGAAAATGGTTAGAAGACTTAGTAACCTAGCTCTAATGGTGGCTGAAATTTTATTACAGCCATGGCTTCGAGAGGTAGGCGTGGTGGAGCATCGGCCCGTGAGGACGAGCCGAGACGTGATGAGCGGGCGGAGCAACAGGCCCCAGCACTGCAAGGACCTGTACTTCCCCCACCACCGCCTGTGGATTACAGAGTATTTATGCAAGGTCTGGTGCAAGCCATGCAGACGCAGGCTCATACCCAGGCAGCACTCCAGGCACAGCTGGAGGCTCAGGTTAGACAAATAAAATGACTAATAGTCTGCTTAAGTGATATTATGTTGATTGAGTATTGCCTATTGTTTAATGTAGCAGGCTCAGGCACCAGCTCAGGACCATGGTGGACCTCCCATCATGGAGCGATTCAAGAGGATGACCCCACCCTCTTTTAAGGGGGAGAGTGATCCATTAATGGCAGAAAGTTGGTTAAGGGAGACAGAGAAAATCTTCTGAGCCATCAGGTGCCCTGATGAGGATAAGGTGACATTAGCCACCTACATGCTACAGGAGAGAGCGGATGTATGGTGGTCCTCCCTACTACGTACACGCTTTGAGGACGGAGCAGTAGACGTGGCGTGGGACGCGTTCGTGAGGCTCTTTCGAGCCAAGTTCGTCCCAGAGCATATCCAGGACAAGATGGAGCAGGAATTTCTCTCCCTGACGCAAGGCTCCATGACTGTGCTGGAATACGAGGCAAGGTTTTCTGAACTTTCTAAGTATGCACCGCATGTCATAGCGGATGAGCGCAGGAAGACAAAGAAGTTCGTGATGGGACTTAAGCCATCACTGCGGACGAGACTCGTGGCGTTTGACCACCGGACTTTGGACGAGGCCCTCAGTGCTGCTTGCAGGCAGGAGGGAGAGATGGAGCAATATCTGGAGGAAAAGAAAGCTTCACAGAAGAGGCCAGCAGCGACATTACAGCGGCAGGATAAGAAGAAAACGGTGTACCAGACACCGCAGCGATCCGTAGCAGTCGGCAGTACTCAGGTACCTTCTGTACGTTCCCCTGGTGTGAAGAAAGAGTGTCCCCACTGTGGGAAGACACATGGTGGTACCGAGTGTTGGTTGGTAGCGGGTAGATGCTTGAAGTGCGGGAGCAACGATCACAAAATCAAAGATTGCCCAAGACTTCAGCAAGGAGTTCAGCGCGGAGCGCCAGTCCCAGCAGTAGCGGCAGCAGCGCCAGCTACAGGAAGACCAGGAAGGCCTCGAGCCCCAGCTCGAGTGTTTGCTTTAGCTCGCGAGGACGCCGAGCAGGCGGAGCATGTCACCGAAGGTACGGTTTTGCTTTTAGGAGTGCACGCTCGGGTTTTGTTTGATACGGGTGCTACTCACTCGTTCATTTTCGAGCGGTTCGCTAGGCAGTTAGCCCTAGAGTCAGGGGTAGAGTCTGAGGAGTTAGAGGTCCCTTTTTCTGTGCACACCCCTGCAGGTACGGTATCGACTAGGAAGTGCATTCCGTCGTTACCTGTGTGCATTGAGGATAGAGTCCTAGATGGGTGCTTCTTCTTGCTAAAGATGAAGGACTTTGATGCTATTCTTGGTCTGGATTGGCTAGAGGAGCACTATGCGTTAGTGGATTGTCGTCGGAAGAGGATTGTTTTCCGCATTCCTGGTGAGGATGAGTTCTCTCACCCCTTGCCAAGGAACTGGGCGGGAAAGATGGTCATCTCTGCCATGAAGGCGATGCGCATGGTGAACAAGGGTTGTGACGCTTTTCTTGCCAGCGTGGTGTTAGTACCAGAGGCTGATGAGTCACCTACTCTTGCGGAGATTGAGGTAGTGCAGGAATTTCCAGATGTCTTTCCTGATGATTTGTCTGGATTGCCACCGGATAGAGAGATAGAGTTTACCATAGAGTTGCTTCCGGGCACCTCTCCTATCTCGAAGGCTCCATATCGGATGGCACCTGCAGAGTTAGCCGAGTTAGTGGTCAAGGCAGGCATTGCTCGTGATGAGGACGGTGTGATTAGATTTCAGCACCGTGTGTGTGTCCCTGATTTGGTAGATGTCCGTGAGCATGTGTTAGCGGAGGCTCATAGATCGCGATTCTCTATTCATCCGGGTAACACTAAGATGTATCAAGACCTGAAGAGATCATTTTGGTGGTCCGGCATGAAGAAGGATGTTGCGGATTATGTGTCTAGGTGTCTAGTTTGTCAGCAAGTGAAAGCCGAGCGACAGCGACCATCCGGCCTTATGCAAAGGATGGACATTCCCGTGTGGAAGTGGGAGGCTGTCACTATGGATTTCGTCTCGAGTTTGCCTCGATCGAGAAGGGGCAATGACTCGATTTGGGTAGTTGTAGATAGATTCTCGAAGACTGCTCATTTCTTGCCTATGAAGAAGAAGCAGTCAGTAGAGAGTTTAGCTAGATTGTATGTTAGTGGTATCATTAGATTGCATGGTGTGCCGAAGTCGATCATTTTGGATCGAGATCCGAGATTTACTTCGAGGTTGTGGAAGGGTCTTCAAGATGCTTTAGGTTCGGAGCTGAAGCTCAGTTCGGCGTTTCATCCCCAGACCGATGGACAGTCCGAGAGGACTATCCAAACGCTCGAGGATATGTTGAGAGCGTGTGTTCTAGATTGGAAGGATGATTGGGAGCGTCATTTACCTCTTGTGAAGTTCGCATACAACAACAGCTTTCATGCAAGTATTGGTATGGCTCCATTTGAGGCGTTGTATGGTAGGCCCTGTAGATCTCCTTTATGTTGGGAGGAGACTGGTGATAGGCAGTTGATCGGACCGGAGTTAGTTCAGGAAACTTCGGATAAGATCCAACTTATCAGAAAGAGGCTTGTTGCGGCACAGGATAGGCAGAAGAGTTATGCCGACAACAGGAGGAAGGATTTGGAGTTCGAGGTTGGCGATCATGTCTTCTTGAAGATATCGCCTACTCGTGGTGTCGTCAGATTTGGCAGGCATAGTAAGTTGAGCCCTAGGTTCATTGGCCCATATGAGATTCTCAGACGTTTGGGCAGCGTGGCATATGAGCTAGCATTACCCCCAGCTTTGGCTAGCGTTCACCCTGTATTCCACGTATCTATGCTCAGGAAGTATGTCCGAGATCCGTCTCATGTGATTAGTCATGAGCCAGTGGAGATCCAGCCGATCTTTCGTATGTCGAGCAACCAGTAGCTATTCTTGACCGAAAGGTTCAGCATCTCCGGAACAAGAGTATTGCGTCGGTGAAAGTTCTCTGGCGGAACTTCTCACGAGAGGAGGCTACTTGGGAGCTTGAGGATGCGATGAAGAAGAAGTATCCCCTTTTGTTTGAGTTGTGTCGTTCTAACTTCGAGGACGAAGTTTCTTTAAGGGGGAGATGGTGTAAGGCCCTCGAATTTCCGTCGCATTATTTGTATTTGTGTGTGTATATTTGGGCTTGTGTATTTATATACATATTTACGTACGTATTAATTAGTACAATTACGTGTGCATATGTTTATACTAGATGTAAATAATGCATGTATTGAATGGTGATAGTATGGATACACTACCATATACATATTGCATGTATATATGCATGGCATGCATAGTTTTCTGCATGTTTTAGAGTTCTGGCCGAAGGCCAGATTGGCGTCAATACCAGGACGTCGAGGAGGTGTCAGCGGCCACACATGGACGCCAACACTAATCCTGGCGTCTAACGATGTGGACGCCGACTTCTCTGACCTGCATGCGTTGCAGAGCCAGAAATTCTGGAAGAAGGCAGCTCACCCATTGGGGAGATGTTCCCCAACGGCTCTGAGAGCCATCTTGTCACCCTGAGAGTGGGAGAGAAGCCCCTCCCATATGTTTAACCCGAATCTGATCCCCAAACCCTCTCTTCACCTTTTGCAAGAGAGAAACCAGAGGAGAAAGCCCTAGTTCTGAACTGAGGAAAAACCCCCACTTTGCACCCAAAGATCTGACCCTCTGAAGCTGGATCCGGCCATCTTCCTCGACAAGAAGCTAGCTGGAGTGAAGGAGAAGACTTCCCCGGCCGTACCTTGGAGCCATCTTCATCCAAGAACCCGGAGGGAGGTGATCTTGGAGGTCACTTTGCAACTTCTTGGGACAGCCCAAGGAGAGCTTCACCGAGCCCTAATTCCATTGAAGCAATTTCTAGAGGCAAGTAACATAATCATAACGTCCCCGTATGTGTCTAGGTTGATTCTACCATTTTTATGAATTTTTCCTCGAGTCCTAGACCCCCACATTCACCCTATCTTGAGAGCTCGGGTCTGTGTTCTGCACAGACTTGCATTGACGGCAAAGTCCCTGGTCGCTAAGATCATCCTTGGCGTCCATCGACTATGACGTTGACCCTGGACTAGCGGCCAGAGACCGCCGCCAAGTTCTTCAGGACAGAACAGAAACCTGTCCTCTCCTTTTATACTACTAATTTCGATGGGTTTTCCGTGATGAGGATATATGGTAACCCTATACACTACGTATATTGGTAAATGTGGTGTGTGTGGATGAGTTATGATGTGTGGTGGTGAATGTTAGAGATTATTATTCCATGAAATTCCAAGCATGATTTGTTGGTGATCTTGTCAATCCATGTTTTATGACTAGGACTAGTCTGAGTGCCCTAAGTTTTGTCAGATCATGAAGTTAATGGATCAGTATATGTGTACTCAAATTTTGGAAAATTCTCCATGCTTATCTAAATTATTACGTTTTCTAAATTTGAATTTAGAAAAACATGTGTAGGGTTATAAAACCTTGAGAAAATGATATGTCGCTCAAAATTTTTTGAAGAAATTATATGATTATGAGCATGTTAGGGTTCAGACAGTAAGTGGCAAAAATGTATGATGTGTGTTAAACTCCATGTCGACTTAAATTATTAATGGCATGCTAAATAGGTATTTGATTTTCTGAAATTCCGTCTTAACTCAGAAAAATCTGAAAAATTGCATGAAGGGTCCTAAACCCGAAATTAGTTTGTTATTAAAATTTCAGGTCATTTGGACCAGAGCACGATGCCTTATGAAATTTCCATGAAAAATATGAAAGTGATGCATGTCATTGTAAAATGAGTTGATTCTTGTTTAATCCAACTTGATTAATGGAATTACCTGCTTGTTAATGTCTGAAATCTGTAGTGCCATGATAGGAAAACAGAGAATATGCATGTGAGTGAGTAAGTGAATGAAGTGAGAGTGACATGTGTCAAACTATGTGTAAAATCGGTAAAAATGTGTAAATGTGTAAATGTGCCAAGTGTGACATTGCTTCCACAGAGGGCAGTGGAACCGTATCAGGGAAAAGTCTCCCTGAGAAGGTTTAATGTGTAAGTGACCCTAAGGGCATTAGGGGGAAATCCTGGAGGTGGACAAGTACCACTGGTTAGGGTGAAGACTTGTTCTCCGGTCTGCGCAGTCCAAGAGTCACCATTGAAATGCCTAGGTGGCGCCTATGTGTAATGTGATGTGTATATGTCCTTCTTTGGTGGTTTGGACTATGTGTCACTACACCTAAAATGTGAATGTGTAATGTGTAATGTGTATGTGTTCATGTGTTAATGTGTAAGTGAACAATGTGAAATGTGTATGTGCAAAGTGCAACCATGTGAATTGGAAACTTGTGTAAAGAAAATGTGAAACTAAAAATGTGAAAATGTGACATTGAAATCCATGTGAGACAAATCTGAAACCATGTGAAATCAGTAATTTCATGTTGTTATCATCATGTTTATATGTGCGAAAACGTCTAGAATCCATGTTAGGGATAATTGATGAGCACGTGTACAAAATAGCATGATTGTTTGTTCACATGGTATGTTTTAAACAACATTGTAGTTCTCATGTGTAAATTTACAGCCATTAAACCATGTGAAACCAGCAACTTAAAGCATGTGAAAATGTCTATGTATGTGCTTAAGAATATGTAAAATACATGCTAATTGTGTTTTCCCTTCATATATGCACAGTGTTCATGTGGTAGCTCTCATGTCTTAGTTCTTTAAAGGCAAAATTTCTCGAGTAAATTGAATAGAGAGCATGTGATAGGAAGTTTTATTCTTAGAAATCTGAAAGCATGATCCATGTATTAAATCGTAGAACTTTCAAATGACTAACATGCCATATGTTGAAATTGTAAATGTGCATGTAACCGCTATGACTTATACGTGTATGTTATGAGTAGTGTTGCTTGCTGAGTCTTTAAGACTCACTACTTACTTCGGCGTACAGGTGTAGTTGGTGACGTGGCACCGTTGGAGGAGACGGTGGAGACGGACTCCGAGCGCGGAGATTAGACTGTTGGAGCAGTTGTACCCTTTTGTGCTTTCATAGTATGTAAAAGTGACATTGTACTAGAACTATCATGACAAAATGTATAAGTGTGGACATTTGTGTTTTAAATTTCCAGCAATGAATTATGTGGACTTTAGTTCTTAGTTGTTATCAATCATGTATGTTTAAATGTGGATGATGAATGAATGAAGACAGTGGTTCTTTTACTTCCGCTACTCTGTTCTTATATTCGCGTATAACTCAGCTGTTTGTATCGTTTGGGTAAATGTCCCACTGTGGCAACACTCGCTATACCGACGTGGGTTGGTATAACCGTGCCGGTATAATGAGGGTCGCTACAATTTTGGTTTCTCCCACAGATTTATTTCTTACATTGGTATGTTGATTAGCAATGTTGGTTTTCTATTATGTTCAATGGCTCGCCTACTGGCTATTTCACTCAACCCGGGGGACTATGACAAGCTAGATGATCCCATCGCCCCAACCCTTTTCATAATCATGGAAGAGGCTCTTAGTAGAGGTATAAAAGACATGGTTCACACGGGTCATCTCCTTCCTTATGCTGGCCCAAGAGCTATTTAGCCGATATCCCACCTCCTGTATGCTAATGATACCCTCATTTTCCTTAATGGGGGGATTCACAATGTTAAGAGATTAATGGAATTTCTCAACAGGTATTCAACATCCTCAGGGCAACACGTTAATTCTTCAAATAGCTGCTTCATGATAACTGACAGAGCAAATGCTCAAGCGGTTAACAGAATTAGGGAGGCGACGGGATATAAAGGCAAAGCGGTCCTCTTCTGTACCTTGGTGTTTCTCTGCGTCCTGGCAGGGTGCTTACGTCTGATTTTTCCACCATCATTCAAAAAATTAATTGTAAGCTTGCATTATGGAAGCCAAGACTTATCTCTCAAGCGGGGAGAGTCACCCTCATAAATTCGGTCCTTGCTTCCTTACAGGTCTATCTGGCTGCTTCTTCTTCCATTCCGGTCAGTATTCTGAACTATATAGACAAAACTTGTGCTGCATTTTTTTGGAATAGCTCTGATGGTATGAGGCGTCACCACTGGGTTGCATGGTCAACCATTCAGCGTCCCATGGCTGAGGGAGGCTTGGGGGTTCGCAGTATCAAGCAGGTTCAAATTGCTTTAGCTATGAAGTCTATTTGGAATATTCATCATGGTTCATCCTTCTGGGCTTTGTATGCTAGGAGACGGTATAAGTCTGACAAGAACTTTGGCTGAATGGGTATTTCCTCTAAAATTTGGAACATTGCTCAACCTCTTGTCCATGACAACACTAGATGGATTCATGGGAATGGGAAGAATATTGACATTTTATCGGATGCTTGGCTGGGGGATAGGCCCCTTGCTAAATCGTTGGATTCTCCTTATAAAGGGGGCAGTGCTACTGTTAATGAGGTCATATCTATTCCTCATCATCATATCAAGTCCTTCTTCCTAATGGCATCCTCCAGGGGGTTCTGCTTAATGAGGTTGAAGATAAATGTGTCTGGATGCCTTCTCAGGATGGGAATTTCTCTGTTAAGTCTGCCTACAATCTAGTTCGCTCTGTGGGTGTGAAGCGCTATGCTTTAAATAAAATTTGGCATACTTGTTTTTATAGAAGAGCTTCTTTGTTTTGTTGGAAACTCCTCGATAGAACGGTTCCTGTGGATCAAAGAATTGCTGAAAGTGGTATTCAAATGGCTTCTTCTTGCTCTTTCTGTAGATTTCCTAAACATGAGGATTACAATCACCTTTTCATCAGTGGCGACCTGGCATCTTCCTTGTGGAAATGGCTCTTATCGCTCACTCATGATAAGGTTCACCTTCACAGCCATATTACTATGAGAGTTTGGAGCTTTCTTTCAATTACTAATACTGCCTCTCCTATGGGTTTTGTTTCTATTCACTGTCTCATTCTCATGCTTTGGGAGATCTGGAAGGCGAGATGTGGGTTCAGATTTGAGAAGAGAAGATACTCACCTGCTGCAGTGATTAATAGCATCAAAAGTATGGTTGCTCATTGTATGGCTAATATTCAGTTTAAAGTGGCGTCTTTACCTCAAGATGTGCAGATCTTATAGCGATTTGGCTTCTCTCCCAACTGCTCTTCCAAGCAGTTCCTTCTCATTCGCTAGATCCCGCCTAATATTAACTATTGTTTGAATGTTGATGGAGCTAGCAAGGGTAACCCAGGTGACAGTGGGGGTGGTGGTTGTATCCGAGATATGAGGGGAACTGTTTTGGTGGCCTTTGCTCATTATTATGGTTCAGGTAACAGTGTAGTCGCTGAAGCCAGAGCTCTTTGCGATGGTCTCCGGTTGGCTGAGTTTCTTGGCCTTCAGATTGATATGGTTAACTCAGATTCTTTAGCACTGGTAAACGCCCTAAAATCTGGAAGGAGTCCTTCTTGGCAGGCCTATCGCTGGTGGTGTGAAGCTTACTCTATGGTGCAGAAGAACAATCTTATGTATGGTCATGTTTATCGGGAGGCTAATCAAGTGGCGGACGGTTTAGCTAACTATGGTTGTATGTCCAAGGAGAACTCGGTCTTTTGGGAGTCTAGTAATTTGCCTCACATGTGTAAGGGCGATCTTGTCTTAGATAAAGCTGGTCTTTTTCATGTTAGATTATGATGACTGGCTAGTCCGCTTGTATCTATATTTTTATGATATATATTTGGCCCAGTTTCTGTCTGGTGGAGTGAGAACATTCTCTCTCTCTGGGAGAGGGTGTACTCTCCTAGACTATGAACCTGAGGATCTCTTTGATTAAAAAAAAAGGTGTTAATTAATTTGAAGCAACCCAATATATATTGAGATATTTCACATATTCACTTAAACATTTCATGTCACTTAAAATTTAGAAAGCATGTAATTATTTCGATTAATATGTACACATCTAAGGGTGGTATATATGTCCCTCCAACAATCGATATATATACATCTAATTAGGGAGAGAGATATTTGGTAATTATTCTTATTCTTTAATCTATTCACTTTCTTATGAGTCACTAATAAGGGATGTGAATTTGAATCTATGGCCTTTTAATAAATTAGAGGTGATAACAGTTGATCTGCATGATACGGCCCATCATAACCTCTTTCATTCCATTTAGCTAGTATGTAGATCTACATTCGTAATATGAAATCTAACAAGTCTTTTTGTTGGCTCTGTAGAGAGCGAATGATCTGTATACCTAGTTCTAGTACGGAATCCCCCACGATTGAGTCGAGATAGCAAGCGACGTCGGCGGAGGGATCGAACAGAAAAGAAGATGAAAAAGGAGTAAAGATCGAGGACTCTTACGTACATATGTGTTTAAACTTATCCTTCAGCTCCACCATATGATCACTGTTGGTGATCCGGAAGTAGTAGTCTGGGTACGTGCTCTGCTCGACGAGGTTGGGTGGGTTGGCCGTGGCGATGGCCAGGATTGCGGCCGGGCCTTGGGCCCTCTGTGTCCTGCGCATGGCCGCAGTTGTGCTCGGGCTCCCCATTGCTTTTGCGTTAAACTCCTTACTCTAGCTGCTCTTGCTTGCGCAGGAGGAAGAGGGACGGTGGGGCGAGCAGGGAGCCGATGTGGTGGTGCAGAAGGCCCTGCCCGTATATCTGGGGGCGGTGAGGATGGCCGACAATGGCGTTCGCGTTGGTCATGGGAATCTCATACAGGTATTGTACGTGGGTAGCTCTGCGTTGGCCTCGCCGGTAGCCAAGCATCACCAGAAAAAGCATTGAAGGCTAGATTAAATTGGTTTGAGGGTTGATTTTTTTTTTTTTAAATTAAGTAATTCGGAGATTTGAACTAAAGTCATTAAACTGTTGTGTTTATTGAATCACCGTTGTGAATTAAATATGTGACTTTACTTGCTGCCCCTGCAGAAAAGCTACAATTCCAATTTGATAGTCGATTTTGGGTTAGTTGGCTAGCATTTAATTTTTTTTTTTGACACAGCTTTTAATCAGTTGAACAGGCTTTCTTTTCTTTCGTTTGATAGCGATCTTATTTTTGGGTAAACCTTTTAATTGATCGATTGAGTACCTTGGACTAAAGAGACCGGATTACTTAATCGACCATTACTTCGGTTTTACAAAACGATCTTATCGAATTGGAATAAAGCTCAAATCCTATGGTTATCTTCTAAGGTGGGACTAGCTCGGTCCAAGCCGAGCCCAATAGCGGGCCCAACTCAATTTGATCCAAGCCCAATAGCCTTTACCAAAACTAAGTGCTGCAGAAGGGCTCCATAATTTTTAGCTACCAGGACTATTAGAAAATAAACAAATTAAATCACTAAAAAAATATGAAATAAAATAAAATCCAATAAGAAAGAGAAGTTAATGGGCTTAAATAATGGTCCATATTAAAATTATTGGGCCAAAATTAAGTAAAGAATGATAGAATAATAGGATATTAATATTAAATTCACAATATCCATTAATTTAGATAAATCGAATTAAATTAGCTTAAATCTATTAGATAATGATGAGAATTCGTACTTAAAACATATCTTAACTTGGAAAGTAAGTCTTCAACCCAATTCAACTCTAATAAAATCTTAGAAGGCTTAAGAGATAGAGATAAACATGAGAAATTTGTAATCAAAAGGAATTAGAGTTGCATTAGGAACTAAAAAGATAATCTTTATAAATACACTTCAAATCCTCTCATGGCCAATCTTATTGCTGCTTGGAGCTTCTCTAGGATGTGAAGAGAATGTCATAGGAGAAGAAATTCGTGAAGAGGAGCACAAAGTGTTCTTCAACTAGTTCATCTCGTTTTTTGCCCTAGTTACATAAATTCATCCAAAAGTAGGTATTCCCTCAAGCAAAACTTAATTAAATCTTTTTGTAGGTTGATCTAAATATCAGAAACATAATCCCCATATTTTTCCCAATATATATTATCCATACAAAGAGTATTTTTTGTAGCAACTCTCAATTTTTAAATTGAGATAAATAACTTTAAATTAAAAGAAATTGTGAATAAATTAAAATTCATTAAGCAAAATACATGATTTGTTTTCCTAAATGACTGGTACATAAGTTAGTGGGCCACAAAGTAAAAGCCCATTGATGGATTAAAGATAGATAGGATTAAATTCGTACCTTAAGTATTAATAAAATAAAAATGGTCAAGATAATCACTATTATGACTCATAAATATCTTAAAAAGAGTCCTAACCCTATCCTAACTGGTTGACCACGAATCTAGAGCCTACCACATATCAATGGAAGGATAAATGCTAGAAAAATGTTAGATAATTATGAAAAATTCAGAGTTAGAAGACGGGAAAGAGTTTTAGGAGTTTTGGTAACCCTAAACATAGAAATGCACCTTTTTTTCATCCCTAGCAGACCCTATTGACCTTCTGGAGTTTGGAGGACGAGGAAGAGAAGCTTTTAGACAAGCAAATCAAGGAGGAGGAGGCTAGGAACAAGAGTTCTTCATGTTCTTCAAGTTTCTTGCCCTAGGATTTTAGAGCGCTCAAAGATAATCAATCTCTCAAGCAAAAACAAATTAAATTCGACCCTAGATACACCATTATCCTAGCTACGAAAGTCCTATGTTTCCCCAATTTCATCATGTCGTTTATAAGTATTTCATGCCCAAAGTCTTGTTAAGAACATGTACTCGACCCCACATGTTTACTTTAAATCCTTGTCTATGTTTGATCTCGTACTCTGAAACATTTACCTTACATATTACATGATGTCAGAAATCTATTGACACCATTTTCCCTAATTTCGGTTAACTACCCTTTTCGAATTAAATCATTTTTCATCACTATGTCAAATTTTGGTTCACCGTGATGTACCTTGTGCATATCAGAATCATACCTTGTTAGAAGCTTAATTACTCATTATCGTTGATACATTCAGAAGTCTAGTTTCATTTAAAACTGATTTCGTGATTTTTCAAGATGCATATGATTTGATATTAACTTTTAACGACCCCTGTGTCAAGTCCTTGGAGGGCTGGACCACAACCCAAGGTGACCCATTTCACCTTTTGGGCTCGGTCAGGACCTCTGAGAATGCGATGGCCTGATCGGTTGCGTTCTCAACCTGGTCACGACACAGGCGCACGTCACGTCATGAACGTGACAGACCATGATATCGCGTTTATGGAGTGATTGCCCTAGTCGCGGTAGGTCACCCTGTCGCATTTCAGTGCATCAATTGATTGACTTGATCTGATTCCCTTGAACGCGACAGCACTGCCCCTCGTGATTTGAATGCGACAGGTACCTACATCGCGATTCACTGTGTGTTCCACAAACCCTAATTTTCATTTAAATATTGCAAATCCATGCTTTATTATTATGACTAAACCCTTGTAATGTTCTGTGATGAACAAAAACATCATGTTAATTAATTTTCATCAATAGGCAAGTAATTTTATTGTTTAAAAGACGTGTGGCAACTCTCATATGCTATCTTTTATTTTCTCTCACATGCACACACCAAACATGAAATTTTGCCATCAGACCTTACAAAAAATTACTCAATAATATATCTAGTAATAAAGTGTAACTATTCATGTAAAATTTTCTATTATTTTAAATGGACTTTTTTGTTTAATTCGCTCGATTTAATACGTTATCGTGACTCCTCGACCTTCGAGCACTCAAGGCACGAAGAGTAAATGTTTTCTATACACACTTTCTTGACTTGGACGGCCTCTCCATTGGGAATACTCCTGATTGGACCAGGAACTCCTTGTTCAAGGTCTCTGTAAGACTCCTTGGCTTTGGCGGACATTCATTGCCGATGAGCAGGTTGTACCATCATTACCCATGATACCCTTAACGATCAGCATGATCCAACGGCCTTAGATTTCTCTCTTACCTTGAGATCACGCCGGACCTCTGGAATGTATTCATAGCACGACCAGTGGGTGGTTAGTGACTTCCACCGGACTGCTGGCATCAATTTAGGTGTTAAGCAACTGTTATTATCGGCGTTTTAACATTGTTTTATGTGAATTGACCTATAGTTCTCATCTACTTCTCTATCCTCGCATCTATTCAAGTTCTCTTTATACTCTCATCTCGTTCCTCTACTATCTCATATATTACTTGGTACTCTATTGGCCATCTGATTAATTGTCTAAAGATAAAAACATGATCAATGCCAGGCAACATGATTAAGGGCCTGATCTGGTCCTGGGAGGTGTGCCCAAAAGTGCTAGTGCCCATCGGAGTTTAATGATCAGAGTGTTCGGCATTACACTTAAGTGCCAGTTATATCGATAATCTAAAGACAATCAAAGTGTATCTTAACTAGTGTTCTATCGTGTTATCGTGACGTGCTATCTCGTGATATGGTCATTCCATTTAACGTGCTAGTTATACTATATTCTTTTGAAAAGTACTATTATTCTCTTGCTATCATGTACAATTACTCTCTCTCGACTATACTTGATCGTTCTCACTCATTGTCCTGCTATGCAAGATATTAATCACTTAAATCATGCCTGTTTTACAAGATATTAAGTCCTATTGGGCGTTATCGCTCATCCTGTGCTATTTATTTCATATATTTCAGGTGAGTCTGATGGAGATTACCACACATATGAGGAAGGGGATGAGCAAGTGCAAGAGTGACCTGACGTTTTTCCAATCAATCCTCGTAGTAGTTAGTTAGATAGTTAGTTAGTTGTTTCTATTGAATAAATTACTATGGGCCCATAGTTATGGCTCTGCATTACTGATTGTAATAGTGAATTATTGGAATTATTAATAAAGTTGATTCATTAGGCATTATTCCAATTTGTGAAAAAGGTTTGGTGTCTATTTACACTCTATACTTTTAATTAACTGTAGCCCGCTCTGATATTCCACGTCGGGGTGTTACAGTTGTGGTATCAGAGCCTAGGTTGTTCTTAAGTATAGGATGATCTAGGTTGACCCTCATCGACTAGAGTCAATTATCCTACCTATGTGAGATATGGGTAGAACCATGGATAATTAGTTAAAATTAAATACACACACGCACAAACTAAGGATATCATAACCTATTAACCATCATTTCCATTTTGAAGGGAATTGAACTACAGCAATGGCAGCAGAGTGTGCACAACTGCATGACATGTAGCAGACTATTCAGGATTTGACTCGAGCGTTGCTGGAAGCTGCTCAAGGCGGCGATAATTGAGGAGCTAGAGACTTACACATAAACTTTCGGAGCATGAACCCTCATCGGTTCAGTGGAACAACTGACCCTGACGAGGCAGAACACTAATTGAAGGAGATTGAGCGTATCTTCCGTTTGATGCAATGTGCGGATAGAGACAAATTGATGCCCGCTACTTTCCAATTAGAGATGCCCGTGCGTGGTGGAAATCTGTAGAGGCCACTAGGGTGGATGGTCTATTCACATGGGAACTCCAAGTACTTCTCTGAATGAGTTCAATAAAGGACAACTGCTAATTTGCTGCACTGAAGAAAAGGAACCTCACAGTGGCTGAATATGAGGCTCAATTTTCTCGATTGGCACAATACACCAATCACCTTTTCAGCACCGAGAAAATGAAGGCGAGACGGTTCCTCAGTGGGCTCAAGACTTCATATGTCACTCATTGACACCACTCGATATTCAGATTTATGCCGATATGGTCAAGAAGGCCCGCTACTTGAGGATGCGATCGATCTCACAGATCGCATCAATGGTAAAATAGTCAAGAAGGAGCAGGCATTTAGTTCTGCAAGCAGACCAAACAACGGCAAGAAGCGGCTGTTGAGCATCACCGATGGGACGAGCCAAGAGAAGAAGCCCAAGATCTTTACTCCCTCTACTCAAAACAAGACCATCTGTAAGCATTGTGACAAGCCTAGTCACACTGCTGAAGAATGCTGGAGGAAGGCAAGTTTGTGCCTACACTACGAGAGTTGTGAGCATCACATTCTCGACTGTCCCATGCTCAAGGAAAATGATAAGTGTCCAGGTGGACAGAAGAAGCAAGGCAAACTCCATGTTGTGCAAGAAACTATAACCACTAAAGAAGGTGAAGTGGTTGAAGGTACATTGTAAGTCTTTTCTCAATCATCATTTATTTTGTTTGATACTTGCGCTACACATTTGTTCATATCTCAAAACTTTGCTAATACTCTAAATATTAAATGTATCTATGGGTTTTGAAATCCCTGTCACAACATCACTGGGAGAAAAAGCCAAATTGAACAAATATTTTCCATTAGTTGATGTAATGATTGGTGAACTCAGCTTAAGAGCTGACCTGATGTGTATGCCCATGGAAGGCTATGATGTCATATTAGGAGCCGATTGGCTATCCAATTATGGGTCTAATGTCGATTGTAAAAGTGGGAAGATTACATTTAGTGAATTTCCTAAGTTGTCCTTCACGGGACGAAGACACAAGAGACACTTGTCTGTAATCTCTGCCATACGTGCACAAGGCATGATTAGGAAGGGATGTGTGGCATTCCTTCCCGCTGTTGTAGTTGAAAAGCAAGAGACCAAGGTAGTAGATATACACATAGTACAAGACTACTCTAATGTTTTTCCCAAGGAGCTTCCAGGAATTCCCCCTGAACGAGATGTAAATTTCTCTATCTACTTAATCCTTGGAGTTGCACCGGTGTCACATCAACTCTATAGAATGTCTCTTGCTCATTTGAATGAACTAAAAGAAAATTTGATGGAGTTACTGGAGAAAGGCCTCATCAGGCCGAGTACTTCGCCTTGGGGAGCACCCATTCTATTTGTCAAGAAGAAGGACAGATCCATGAGACTATACATCAATTATAGGCAATTGAACTAGCCAACTATCAAGAACAATTACCCTCTGCCCGTCAATTAATTATTTGATCAAATATTTGGAGCTAAGTATTTTTCTATACTGACCTTAGGCCTGGATATCATCAGATGAGAATCAAGGATGCAAATATTTATAAAATGGCCTTCAGGAGCAGGTATGGACAACATGAATTTGTAGTTATGCCTTTTAGTCTAACCAATGCTCCTGCAACTTTCATGCAACTAATGAACAGTGTCTATCGGCCATACCTCGACAAATTCGTCGTGGTGTTTATTGATGATATTCTTATATATTCCAAGACCAATGAAGAGCATGTGGAGCATCTGAGGATCGCTTTGCAGATGTTGCGTGACAACAAACTCTATGCAAAATTGAGCAAGTGTGAGTTCTGGCTCGAAGAATTTTCATTTTTAGGTCATGTCATATCCAAAGATGGTATAGTTGTTGATCCTTCAAAGGTTGAAGTTGTACTTAACTGGGAGAGACCAACTAATGTTTAGGAGATTAGGAGCTTTTTGGAACTGGCTGGCTATTACAAGCGGTTCATAAAAGACTTCTCCAAGATTGTTGTAACGACCCCCTTTATACCGGTACGATTATACCAATCCACATCGATATAAAGTTTCCGTCACAGTGGGACATGTACCCAAACACAACGTGGTAGGTTGAGATATACACAAATACAAAGGAAAGTACAGCAGAAGAAAAGAAATTCTTATTCCATCATCATTACACACATCCCACAGTCTATATAGTAGTAATGTAAATAAACAAAGTCCATAATTAAACATATCCATAACATAACATTGTTCACGTACAAGCAAATGGAAAGTACAAGCTATGTAAATAGTCTTCCACTAGCTCTGCTACTCCTCTCGCTCGGAGTCGCTCCTCACTATGTCCTCCACAATCACGAGAACACCTCTCTCACCTGTATGTTAAAGCAAGGATGAGTCTTCACAAAAGACTCAGCAAGCAACCAAGTGGCACATCCTTACACATATCACATTCATTGTACTAAATTTTAACATAAGGCAGTTTATCACATGATTCATGTCACATTTAATAATTACAAATGAATAATCTATATCATGCTACCTACACATGTACTTAACTTAAATCATAGTGTCAATATAATTCATTCATGGCACATTTCCAAAGAACTTAAGTATGAAACTAAACACATGTTTACTAGTAACACTAGCATGATATCCATCATATTCCACATGCATTCATATCACATATTCTCACATTTTTCTTGCTGTTTTAACATAAATATAACATAATCACATGGTCTCACATTATTTCACATTGGAACACATTAGCACATCACGTTCACATAATCACTTGGCACATTGACACATAATTCACATTTTTACACATTATTTTACCGTGACACATAATCCGAACCACCATAAAGGACATACATAGAACATAACACATACCATCACCTAGGCATTATAGTGACGAATCTTCATAACTGTGCAGAACTGGGAGAAGCTCTCTCCACCCTAACTAGTGGTACTTGTCCACCTCAGGATTTCATCCTGATGCCCACAGGATATGACATGCACATTGAGCCTTCCCATAGAGACTTTTCTACAGTATGGCTCCACAAACTTCTATAGTAGCAGTGTCAATTTCGGCATAAAATTCATTTAATCACATTATTTCAGTTAATCACATGTTTATCACTCTTTTACATGCACTCTATGGTCCATTCACATGCTTATAACTCAAACACATATATTTTAGGTTACGAAATTTGTTATGACTGTCTAACAGTACTAAAACATGCTTAACAGAACCTAAACATGATACTAATCAACAGAAAATACAGTTTCGTAATTAATCATGCTAAATATGACTTTTAATGACTTGCAATTGAAAACAGGACTTACTGAAGTCAGAAAATAATCAAATTTTAACCATAAACTCTACACATAAAATACATCGGATGGTTAATTTTTCAGAATTTCACAACAGTACACCTAATTTTAATATTTAATAGATATCTCATGTACTTTAACAAGATAATTCAATTTAACATGGTAGACAGTGAACTGGTGGTTCTAATAGCCTTGAAACATGCATACAGTAATCCTAAGTTCATGGAAAATTTTGTAACAATATCACACATCATACATATTTAACCCGAATTTAAATCTGACCATAACATGCTTCTTTACTCATAACATAAAATATATAATTTACAAATATAATCAGGAAATTATCAGGACATCATGGGTTGATCTACTAAACATATCTGACAAGGCAAAAATTTTATAAACATGTACATACATTCAAAAATCCTCGAAAGATCACATCTCATGGGTTGAAAACAGTGTTATGGGAAATCATAAGAACTTGACGGCAAGGGGCTTGCCGTCAGGAGTGGTTAATGGCACGATCGACTACTGTCGACTCAAGAACTTGACGGCAAGGATGTTGCCGTCAACCTCCTATCTACAGAAAGTGCAGACCGAACATAGGAAAACAGAGAATTTGGGGGTCCAGGATACAAGTTAAAAATCCAAAAAAATCCTAAAACTCTAAGTGATAGGCCTAGGGATGAAACCCCTAAGTTACTTGTCTCTCTATAAACCCCTGAAGATCGAATTTGTTGAAGAAGCCCTCCTCGGCCAAGCCAAAGAGTGACTTTCCACGCCTTGATTCAACCTCATGCTCTTACTGACGATCCCCCGTCGTTAGGAGAGCTTCTCCACGTTCAGCAGAGTCTCCCCTTTGCAGTAGATCGTCGGTGCAACCTTCAGATCACCGGATCTGCCCTCTCAAACTCTTTCTTTTCTCTCCCCAAAACCTAAAAACCCTTCTGAGCCAAAGTCCTCTCTTTGCAGAGATGACTTGATTTTATAGGTGATTGGGGTCATGGGAATCCTAGGTAATAGAGTCCTGACCGTTGGGGGTTTTTCTAATCTGTCTCCTAGAGAAAAAACAAGACAGTTTCAGATCCAGAAACCCAAACACAGCCAGAGAGTTAACAACCACTTTGCTGTCGTCAACTAGAAATAAACGTCAATCGATGTTGACATCTAGATCATCTGGTCTCACAGTAAATGACACACATCTTGCCGTCAACAAGCCCTTAACATCAATAGATGTTGACGTTAAGAAGAAATTTTGAGCAGAAAAATTAAAACATTAAAAACAGTCACAAAATACACAGAAATTTAGGGCCTTACACCCTCTCCCCCTAAAAGAAAACTTCATCCCCGAAGTTAAAGCAAAAGTACTAACCGAACAGATGGGGATACTGCTTCTTCATGGCCTTCTCAAGCTCCCATGTAGCCTCCTCCCGTGAGAAGTTTCTCCACAACACCTTTATGGATGCAATAGCCTTGTTCCTGAGATGCTGAACCTTACGATCTAAGATGGCCACTGGTCGCTCCACATAAGACAAATCTGGCTGAAGTTCCACTGGCTTGTGACTGATACATGTGACGGATCTCGCACGTATCTCCTGAGCAAAGACACGTGGAAGACAGGGTGCACACTCGCTAGTGCTGGGGGTAAAGCTAGCTCGTACACCACACAGCCCATCCGCCTAAGAATATCAAACAGGCCAATGAACCTTGGACTCAACTTGCCATGCCTGCCAAACCTGACCATGCCCCGTGTAGGTGAAACCTTGAGGAAAACATGCTCGCCAACCACGAACTCTAAGTCCTTCCTTCTGTTGTCGGCGTAGCTCTTCTACCTATCCTGCGCTGTAATCAACCTCTGCCTGATGAGCCGAATCTTATCCGAAGTTTCTTGTACCAACTCAGGTCCCACCAACTGCCTATCACCAGTCTCCTCCCAACACAAAGGAGACCTACAGGGCCGACTATACAAAGCCTCGAATGGAGCCATGCCTATACTTGCATGAAAACTGTTGTTATAGGCAAACTCCACAAAAGGTAGGTGACGTTCCTAGTCGCCCTTCCAATCAAGCACGCACGCTCTCAACATGTCCTCGAGCGTCTGAATCATCCTCTCGGACTGTCCATCTGTTTGAGGGTGAAATGTTGAACTGAGCTTTAACTGAGAACCCAAAGCCTCCTGAAGACCCTGCCACAGCCTCGATGTAAACCGCGGGTCTCTATCAGAAATAATAGACTTTGGCACAACATGTAATCTCACAATACTGTCAACATAAAGCCTCTCCAAGCTCTCCACAGACTGTTTCTTCCTCATAGGTAAGAAGTGAGCAGTCTTGGAGAAACGATCCACGATCACCCATATCGAGTCATTGCCCTTAGCAGATCTGGGCAAACCCGTCACAAAATCCATGGTGATCACTTCCCACTTCCACACAGGTATATCCATCTTCTGCATAAGGCCTGATGGTCTCTGACGTTCGGCCTAAACCTGCTGACACACCAAACACCGAGATACAACTCTGCCACATCCTTCTTCATGTCTGACCACCAGAAGGATCTCTTCAAATCCTGGTACATCTTGGTGTTGCCTGGATGAATGAAGAACTGTGACCTATGAGATTTTGCAAGCACTCGCTCACAAACCTCCACGACATCCGGTACACATACTCGATGCTGAAATCTAATAACACCATCCTCATCCCGAGCAATGCCTACCTTGCCCACCATCTCCTGAAGTCTAGGATCGGCTCCTTGCTACTCAATCACCTCGTCCAACATAGTGGATCAGATAGGCAACTGTGCCACGAAAGCCTGACATAATCGTGGCTCTAGCTCAATCATAGCACATGTCGCATCCTCTAACATCTTCTAATCCTGCTGAAGTAAAGATCTCTTCCTGCTGAGTGCATCTGCCACGACATTCGCCTTCCCCGGTTGGTATTGAAGCTCGAAGTCATAGTCCTTAAGATACTTGATCCACCTTCCCTGCCACAGGTTCAACTCGTTCTAAGAGAATAGGTACCTCAAGCTCTTGTGGTCTGTGAACACCTCGAACCTGACACCATAGAGGTAGTGTCTCCAGATCTTCAGTGCATGGACCACAGCTGCTAACTCAAAGTCATGGGTCAGATAGTTACGCTTATGCTCCTTTAGTTGGCGAAAAGCATAGGCAACTACCTTACCATGCTACATCAAAACACAACCAAGGCTTATCTATGAAGCATTCGAATAGATCACAAAACCCTCGGCACCACTAGGAAAAATCAGCATGAGTGTAGATGTCAGCCTTGTCTTCAGCTTCTGGAAACTACTCTCACAATCCTCAGACCACACATACTTAACCCCTTTCCTGGTCAACTTGGTCAAAGGTGCTGCTATGGAGGCAAAGCCTTCAATGAATCACCTGTAATAACCTGCTAACCCAAGAAAACTCCTGATCTTAGATGGTGTCCTTAGAGTCTCCCACTCTAATACTGCCTGAACCTTCACCGGATCAACATCAACTCTAGCGCCTGAGATGACATGCCCAAGGAAGTGAACCTCGCGCATCTAGAAGTCGCACTTGCTGAACTTGGCATACAACTTGTGCTCTCAAAGAACCTCTAGAACTGTCCTCAGATGCTCACGGTGTGTATCCTCATCAAGGGAGTAGACTAACACATCGTCTATGAACACCACAAAAAAACTATCCAATGTCAGACCAAATGGAAGCACAAGGAATATATAGTGTCTATAGCGGGTCCTAAAAGCAATCTTGGAAACATCCTCCCCCTTGATCCTCAATTGATGGTAGCCAGATCGCAGATCTATCTTGGAGAACACAGATGCATTCTACAGTTGATCGAACAAATCATCAATACACGGCAAGGGGTATTTGTTCTTTAGTGTCACTTGGTTGAGCTTCCTATAGTCAATGCACAGCTTGAGGGAACCATCATTCTTCTTCACGAATAGAACAGGTCCACCCCATGGTGACACACTAGGGCGAATTAACCCCTTGTCAAGCAACTCCTACAACTGCTTTCTTATCTCAGCTAACTCCGCAAGTGTCATCCGGTAAGGAGCCTTAGAGATAGGTGAGGTGCCTAGAAGCAGCTCTATAGTGAACTCTATCTCCCTTGCTGGTGGCAATCCAAACAAATCATCAGGGAATACGTCTGGGAAATCCTGCACAACCTCGAACTCCCCAAGGGTAGGTGATTGACCGGCTTTAGGGACTAAGACCACACTGGCATGGAAAATGTCACAACCCTTGTTCACCTTCTTCATAGCCTTCATGGCAGAGATCACAAATCTTCACGCAAGATTCCTCGGCAACGGTTGTGAGAACTCATTCTCTAGGAATACGGAAAGTAATTCTTTCCCCCTACGATCGACCAAGGCATAGTTGTAGCGACCCTCATTATACCGGTACGGTTATACCAACCCACGTCGGTATAGTGAACGTTGCCACAGTGGGACATTTACCCAACAATAACATTCAGCTGAGATACACGTGAATATAAGAACAGAGTAGCGGAAGTAAAAGAACCACTGTCTTCATTTCATTCATCATCCACATTTAACATACATGATCGATTGAATTTAAAGAGCTAAAGTCCACATAATCCATGTAAAGGAAGTGCTAAGACAAATTACATAGTTTGTCCAAGTTTACATGATAATTCTAATACAATGTCTCAATTACATACATCAAATGTCAAAATGTCACAACTAAGCTCCACAAGCTAGCTACTCCCCGCGCTCGGAGTCGCTCTCCACGGTCTCCTCCAAAGGTGTGTCACCTACTACACATGTACGCCGAAGCAAGTAATGAGTCTAAAAGACTCAGCAAATAACACTACATCTATCATTCATGCACATATCATAGCAGGTTTTTACATACACATTTACAAGACACAACATGTAGCATGCGTGACATTGAAATTAACAACCTATCAGGGTAATTCTACTAATGAAACACATGATTCATGCTTTTAGATTTCCTAAATTAAAATCTCCTATCACATGCTCTCTAATCATTCCAACACATGAAAGTTCTACTTTCAATTAAGCTAAAACATGAAAGCAATCTAGCATGATTAGCTTACATACATGAAAGAAACATTTGCTAACATGGTTACTACTCATTCTTACACATGCACATAACCATTTTGCATGCTTTAAGCTTGCTGTTTTGACATGGTTTAACATTTTACAATCTAACACATGAAAGCTACATTCTCATTCAAACCACAACGTGAGGGTAAACATACATGGAATGGTTTACACATAAGTAAGAATTGCCCCTAGCATGGATTCTACGCATTGTACACATGTAGGACATGATCATAACCACATTTATATTGCTGTTTTAACATGATTTCAGATCATTATATTATGGATTTCAATTTCACATCCTCACATTTTGGTTTCACAAATTTACACAATTTCTTATTCACATACTTTACGCTTTACACATTCACAATTTCACATGTTCACATTCTCACTTTACACATGAACACATTCACATTTCACATTTTCACATATTACACTTTAGTGCCGTGACACATAGTCCAAACCACCATAAGAAGGACACATCACATCACATACACATAGACGTCACCTAGGCAATATAGTGACGACTCTTGGACTGCACAGACCGGGAGAACAAGTCTCCACCCTAACCAGTGGTACTTGTCCACCTCCAGGATTTCATCCTAATGCCTTAGGATCACAACACATTGAACCTTCCCATGGGGACTTTTTCATGGTACGGTTCCACAGCCCTCTATGGAAGCAGTATCACACTTGGCACAATCTTACACATTTCACGTTCACTGATTTTTAACACATACTTTTACGTATGACACTCACATCACATTCATTCTCTTAATCACAACATGACTCTATTTTCTCCTAATCATACCACTACAGATGACAGAAATTAACATTCAGGAAGTTTCACAATCAGGTTGGGTTGCACATAAATTAAATCATTTCACAATGGCATGCATCAAATTCACATATTCTCGCATGGAAATTTCATATTGCATTGTATAGTTGTCCAAATGACCTGAGAATTTAACCACATGCTGACTACAGGTTTATGATTTCACATGCAAAGTTTCACATTTTGCTGACTCATATTGCATTTACAGAAATTAAAACATTCAGTGCATGCCATTCATAATTCAACTTGTCATGGGACATAACCTAAATTCTCAGATTGACAATTCACAGATCTGAATCTATCATATATGTTGTCATAGAAATTTTCCCGAATTTATTTCACAACATACCATTTACTGTGAATTTTTGGAAATCCTACACATACTTCTTATTTCCATTGCAGTAATTACAGTAAATCATATAACATGGATAATTTCTCAAATTTACAGGGTATGAACTGACACATATACACATGGGGTAGAAAAATTCAGGGCAATTAATTCCTCAGAAATCATATAGACAGTAGATAATCGTTCATAACCCTTTTTCCCCAACATGTATTTCAATAAATCCAACAATTTATGCCATCCATATAAAATCACAGAAATTTCCACACACATCACATTAGCTATTTTACATAACATATAAAATTACACTATATCCTCATGCGTCAAAGTCCAGAAAATAATTACTTAAGGCAGAACAGTTCACTGTTCTGCACTGAAGAACTTGGCGGCAGTGTCTGGCCGTTCAAGAAGATGGACGGCAAGATCGCAGGACGCACACTGGAGATCTTGGCGTCAAGGCATTGACGCCAAGTTCCTGTCTGTGCAGGAACACAGACCGAGCTCCAATTAACAAGAAGAATGGGGATCTAGGACACGAGGAAAAATGTGTAAAAATAAGAAAACCCTACTAGACATCTATAGGGACGATGTGTGTAGGTTACTTGCCTTTCAAAAATCTCCAGAAGGATCAAAGGTGGCGGTGAAGCTCTCCTTGGACAGTCCCAAGAAGCTCCAAGAAAGCCTTCCTCCGGGTCCTTGAGCAAGCTCCACAGCAGGTCGAGGTCGGGGATGCCTTCCTCGATGTTCCAGCTACCTCCTTGTCGTGGTAGATGGCCGGATCAAGCTTCAGATCGCCGGATTAAAGGTTGCAAAGGTGGGGTTTTGCTCACAGCAGCTAGGGTTTTTCTCTATCTCTCAAAGAGGTCAAGAGAGGGGTTTTAGGGTTCAACTCGGGTTCAGATATAGGAGAGAGGCCTCTCCCATCCCGCAGGGTTGATGTGAACCCCTTTCAGACCGTTGGGGACAGCTCCCCAATGGGTGAGCTAGCTTGCTCCCGGAAATCCGGCTCTACAACGCATGCAGGTCAGAGAAATTAGCGTCCACATCGCTGGACGCTGAATTTAGTGTTGGCGTCCATATGGTTGACGCCGACACAACACAAACGTCCATTGATATTGACGCCAAGTTGGCCTTCGGCCAGAACTCAAAAACATGTAGAAACCATGCACAACTTATACCTATATATATGAGCCATATGTATACTATTATGTACAGGCTACCATCATACCATTCATACATTATTTACATCTAATTTATACACATGCATGCATAAGTACACTAACTAGCACTTACGTAGATATTTGCATACATACATACACAAACATGAAGTATTCACATGCAATACCAATTAATGCAACAAATTTCGAGGGCCTTACAATAGTGCTCCTCAAGCCAATCTAGACCAAGTATGGCATCATAGTCTTTCATCTTAAGCAAGTAGAAGCACCCAAACAAGCCTCGATCTTCAATGCACACAGGTAAAGATGGGATGCACTTCCTGGTCGCTACAATACCTGCTGGTGTGTGCACAGACAAGGGAACCTCTAACTCCTCCGCCTCAACTCCAGATTCTGCCACTAACTGCTTAGTAAACCGCTCAAAAATAAACTAGTGTGTAGCACCCGCATCAAATAACACTTGAGCTTGCACACCCATAACTAAAATAGTACCTTCTATGACGTTCTCTGCATGCTCTGCATCCTCACGTTCTAGTGCATACACTCGGGCTTGGGCCCGAGGCCTTCCTGGCTTCCCTGTCACTGGTGCCGCTGCTAGGGCTAGCACTCCTCTCTGCACAGACTGCTGAAGTTTGGGGCAGTCTTTGATCTGGTGCTCGGTGCTGCCACACTTCAGGCACTTCCCTACTAGCTTCCAACATTCTGAGCCACCGTGTGTCCTTCCACAATGAGGACACCCCTTCTTATCGTTGGGCCTGAAGTGAGGTGTCTGGGGTGTAACCGCTGATTGACTCAGAGCTGTTGTACGTTGTGGCTGCTAGTACACGGCTGCCTTCTTCCTATCCTGCCTCTGGAAAGGTGGCCCTGACCTCTTCTGATCTGCCCTCTTCTCCTCTATGTACTGGTCCATCTCACTCTCCTGCCTGCATGCTGCACTGAGAGCCTCATCTAGAGTCCGATGATCAAACGCTACTAGACTCAACCTGAGTGATGGTTTGAGTCCCATCACGAACTTCTTAGCCTTACTGCGCTCATCTGCAACAAATATGGGGAGCGTACTTGGAAAGCTCAGCAAACCTAGCCTCATACTCCAGTATAGTCATGGAACCTTGCGTAAGAGATAGGAACTCCTGCTCCATCTTGTCCTGTACATGCTCGGGGATAAACTTGGCCCGGAAGAGTCTAGTGAACTCGGCCCAAGTCACCTCCAAAGCTCCATCCTCGTACCCCGTACGTAGCATAGAGGCCAACCAAACATCAGTTCTCTCCTGCAAGATATAGCCCATAAGCACCATCCAATCAAAAATCTTAATCTTACACAAGTGCATATACTCTAAGTACCTGTAGAATGTAAGTCGCCATGCTAACTTTATCCTCTTCCACACACCTGATAGCATGGAAGATCTTCTCCACCTCTCTCATCCAGCTCTCTGCCAGAAGGGGCTGACTCTCCCCTTAAAAGAAGGTGGAACCATCCTCTTGAAACTCTCCATGATGGACGAACCACCATGACCTTGCTCTTGGGGAACTGGAGCTGGAGCCTGAGTCTGAGACAATAAGCAACACATAAGCAATCATACAATCAACAAAACAGGCTACCCCTATTTAACAACTATAAACCTGTGCCTGCAACGCAGGCTGAGTTTGTGCCTGTGTTTGCATTGTCAGGACCAGGCCTTGCATGAACACGCCATAGCCCACAAGTGGTGATGGAGGAAGTAGAGTGGGACCCTAGGGTGCTGGGGCTTGCTACTCACCCCTCTCCTCACGCCTCTGCTCATCCTCCCGAGCCTGGGTACCACGCCTACCACGGCTCTCCATTGCCTGTAAAACAATCAACTTAGTTAGAATCTAAATTACTTAGTAATAACTATTTTCTTAACTATCTTTAATACATTATTAGATGGTTTCCGCATGCATGTTTTGGCCCTTTCGGTATGGCAGCAAGCTAGCCTAGAGGGGGGGTGAATAGGTTATTCTGAAATCTGAAATAGAAACTTAAACACAGAAATTAACACTTGAAGGTTTGGTTAGTTTAGTGTGATAAATAGTAGTAGTGCGGAAGCAAATAAACAATCACACAAAGGACACAAGGAATTTATCCTGGTTCGGCCCTTCCCACATGGAAGTCCTACGTTCAGTCCCCAAGCAACCTCTTGGGATTTCACTAACTGATTAGATCAAACCCTCTTGCATGAACACGCCATACTGCGATTTCGGGCTACTATTGACTTTTTGTTCTTCCTATGTTTTCTTGGGATTCGAGACCGAATTAGATCAAACCCTCAACATCCAAGTTCTTCTACTAGTTGTCCTCTTTATCTTTCGTGTTGAACGTTTTTTCCAAATGTCATTTGTTTGAGAGTTATAAGGGTTAGAAGTGAATCGCTGCATGAGACATATTTTCGGGTTCCACATGACCATGTGTTTTGCTCTGGAAAGGGCCACTAGTGTCGACACTGCCTGTGCCAGTGTCGACCTGCTGTCCCAAAACAGCCCAGATGGTGTTCTGGGAAAGCCACTAGTGTCGACACTGCCTATGCCAGTGTCGACCTGCTGTCCCGAAATAGCCCAGATGGTGTTCTGGGAAAGCCTCTAGTGTCGACACCACCTGTGCTAGTGTCGACACCCTGTCCCATATTGGCCAGAAGGTTTTCTGGAAGCTGTCTCTAGTGTCGACACTATTTGATCTCGTGTCGACACTACTTGACCTTTTTGCCTTGTTTTTGATGCACTGTGTTGACACCACCTGAACTAGTGTCGACACTACCTGACCAGTTTTGCTTGTTTTTATCTTGGGTTTGTAGCATGGTGTCGACACCACCTGATCTAGTGTCAACACTACCCTTACAAGATTTTTGTATAATTTGGGTCTAATCATTTCATGATGTCTTCAAGCATGTACATGATGTTATATAGTATGTATGGACTTAAAATAAATCAAACCATTAAAGGAAATGGCAATGATATGAATATGATTCTAATGTGTACTTTTGATTATTCTTATGATCCTTGGATTATCTTGTGATCTTGCTTATTGTCAATTGATAAGATAAGAATATGTCATTAATGAGGGGATGAATACATGATTAGTAGGGACATGTTAGTGGTGATTTGCATATGAGTTTCATGGTTTCATGTTTTTCGGTGTTCATTTGATTATTTGTCATATGCATACATGTTAGGAAAGTACATGTTCTACATATGATCTGTCTTTAGAAACACCCTCTTGTCAAGACATTAATGAATTATGAAATGTAAGATACGACGTTATCCTGACTTGTTCTTTTGAGCTGTTTGTCATTCCTTGACTCTATGAGTGATCATGTTCTTTTTACTATGAGCTTGTCATTGAAACTCTGTGGCCATAATATGAATATGTTTGTTCGGCACATCATGGACTCCGGTCCAAAAACTTGATACAATGCCTGTGCAATAGGGCCCTGTCCGGTCCTGGGGAAGAGCGCCCCAACGTACTTGTTAACCGAGGGAGTATGGACTCTTGGTGCTTGGCATAGCACACCTGACATGCAAGATTATGAATTGTGCCTCCTGTTTGACTTGACATGATATGATAAGTTTGTTCTTGTGAACACATGAACTCTGCTTGAATATGGCCAATCTCTTCTGACATGATTTTAATCTTGAATTATCTGTCCATTGTATATGGAACTCGACAATTGATCTGATATGATATCCGTTCTACTTTGCTATTCAACTTGTTAGGAAAGCATGCATTGTCAGCATACTCATAAGCATATCTGCCTATATAAAATGTTAATCATGTATACTAGTGCCCGCACGTGATTGAGATATAAATCCTACTGAGCTAGTTCGCTCACCCTATCATCCTGCCCTTTTTCAGGTAGTGATGAAGAACCCGTGGAGTCGGATGGGACTGGGCAAGAGTGACGAGCACCCGTCCTAGAATAGATGAAAATTTAGAAATAGAAATTTGAGTAGTCTATGTAATAGTGAAACTTTTGTGGAAGTTTATTTGAATGATGGACCCTTTGGTTAATTCTTTTTATGTGAGGTTGTATCTAGTTGAATGAAATGAATTAAAGTACACTAATGATGACCATATTATAGTCTGGAATGTGTCATTATATTTGACTGTGACTCTGCACTATTCAACTGTGATACGCCGGTTTGTATCGTTCACGTCCCCCGGTATTTATTCCGCTGCTAAATATTCGGGGCGTGACAGTTCTGCTAGACACTAACCTCTAGCTAGGTTACACACTGTATACAGTCCTACAGCTGGACAAGGGTCTTTCTTAGAAAAGAAAGAACAAGACTGAGAGCTAATACAAGATGAAGACTATGGACTTAGTTCACAGTCACAGACTCTCCCCCAAGATTACAATGAGCATAGGGAGAAAGGAAGAGAAGAAGGCTTGAAGGCGATGAAGACTTCTGCTTGAAAGCTTCTGTAGATTTTGGCTCGAGCTCTTCTCTATTTCTCTAAGTGTTATGGTGTGAAGGTTCTTCTCACAGTTGTACACTCCTAGAAGGATTTTCAGGAAGGCTCACTCTCTTCTTCAGCTTATGCTTCATCTTTTATATGAGCAATTTGAATAGATCCGTTGAAGAGATCCGTTGGAGCTCTTCTAGTCGTTGCTGATCTTTCTCTTCATTTGTCTTAATCAGACTCTGGTGGTCTTCGAGATCTGTCAGCATAGAAGAGAGTGTTAGCATAAGAGAGTGTTTATAAGATATCAATGCATGCTACTATGTTTCTGCTAACATTCTAAAAATAGTAGTTCATATCTATTTGACAAGACTCTGAAATATGCATGCAGCTTTTGTCAGAAGATATTTGACTTTTCATTTAAGCGCCAAGCATATTTGAAATATAAAGGCAATCTGTGTTTGAACAGAATCCATGAAGAAATCGTTATGAGCATGACTTATGAAATCGTTATGTGAAGAGTCGTTGCTCATTTGTAAACAAATCGTTGAACAAATCGATGTGATCATTTATGAAATCGTTATGCAAGCAAATCGTTATGATCTCCTGAAGAAGTCGTTGTGATCAATAAAGAAATCGATGTGATCACTTATGAAATCGTTATGAGATCAATTTCTTATCAAATCGTTGCGAAGGCAAATCGATGTGAGGGCAAATCGTTGCACTCACTTATCAAATCGTTATGAGACCGATTTCTTATCAAATCATTGCGAAGGAAAATCGATGTGAGGGCAAATCGTTGCACTCACTTATCAAATCGTTATGAGACCGATTTCTTATCAAATTGTTGTATTTACTTAAAGAATCGTTATGGCTTCTAAAGAAATCGTTATAGCGCTTATAAAATCAATTAAAACCAAATCGATGTAGCGCTTATTAATTTGGCACTTAAACTGAAATCGATGTATATTGATTAAACATCAATTTTATCATTTTAGTGCCCCATATTGCATCAATGAGAGACTTAGCATTTTGTTATGAGATTGATGCGACACAGATGAAACAAAATATTTATGAACACCTATATTTTGTTATCTCCGCAATACTAAGATATATATTTTGTTATCACCAAAATGCCAAGATCACAGATAACCATAGAGTGGTTCAACAGCATGGACTAATTCTAGTTAATCACATGTTTAACACTCTTTTACATGCACTCTATGGTCCATTCACATGCTTATAACTCAAACACATATATTTCAGGTTACGAAATTTTTTATGACTGTCTAACAGTACTAAAATATGCTTAACAGAACCTGAACATGATACTAATCAACAGAAAATATTGTTTCGTGATTAATCATGCTAAATATGACTTTTAATGACTTGCAATTGAAAATAGTACTTGATGAAGTCAGAAAATACTCAAATTTTAACCATAAACTCTACGCATAAAAAACATCAAATGGTTAATTTTTCAGAATTTTCACGATAGTACACCTATTTTTAATATTTAATAGCGATCTCATGTAGTTTAACAAGATAATTCAATTAGACATGGTAGATAGTGAACTGATAGTTTTAACAACCTTCAAACATGCATATAGTAATCCTAAATTCATGGAAAATTTCTGTAATAATATCACACATCATACATATTTAACCCGAATTTAAATCTAACCTTAACATACTTCTTTACTCATAACAAAAAATATATAATTTACAAATATACTCAGGAAAGTATCAGGACATCATGGTTTGACCTACTAAACATACCTGACAAGGTAAAATTTTATAAACATGTACATACATTAAAAAAATCCACGAAAGATCACATCTCATGGGTTGAAAACAGTGTTCTGGAAAATCAGAAGAACTTGACGGCAAGGGGCTTGCCGTCAGGAGTGGTTAATGGCACGATCGACTACTATCGACTCAAGAACTTGACGGCAAGGATGTTGCCATCAACCTCCTGTCTACAGAAAGTGCAGACCGAACATAGGAAAATAGAGAATTTGGGGGTCCTGGATACAAGTTAAAAATCCAAAAAAATCCTAAAACTCTAGGTGATAGGTCTAAGGATGAAACCCCTAAGTTACTTGCCTCTCTAAAAACCCCTGAAGATCGAATTTGTTGAAGAAGCCCTCCTCGGCCAAGACAAAGAGGTGACTTTCCACGCCTTGATTCAACCTTCATGCTCTTGCTGATGATCCCCCGTCGTTAGGAGAACTTCTCCACCTTCAGCAGAGTCTCCCCTATGCAGTAGATCATCGGTGTAGCCTTCAGATCGCCTGATCTACCCTCTCAAACTCTTTCTTTTATCTCCCCGAAACCTAAAAACCCTTCTAAGCCAATGTCCTCTCTTTGCGGAGATGACCTGATTTTATAGGCGATTGGGGTCGTGAGAATCTTAGGAAATAGAGTCCTGACCGTTGGGGGTGTTTCCTAATCTATCTCCTGGAGAAAATGGGACAGTTTTAGATCTAGAAACTCAAACGCAGCCGGAGAAGTTAACGGCCACTTTGCTACTATCAACAAGAAATAAACGTCAATCGATGTTGACGTCTAGATCCCTTGGCCTCACAGTAAACGACACACATCTTGTTGTCAATAGATGTTGATGTTAAGAAGAAATTTCGGGCAGAAAAATCAAAACATCAAAAACAGTCACAAAATACACAGAAATTTAGGGCCTTACAATTATTGTGCCCTTTACTCGCCTTACGCGAATGGAGAACCCTTATGTCTGGAGCAAGAAATGTGAGAAGAGCTTTCAGACACTGAAGAAATGTTTGACATTTGCACCTGCCCTCGCTTTACCAGTGGAAGGTGTAGGATTCTCAGTCTATACTTGTAAGGCCTTGGGCCTTATTGGACCCTTAATGGGCCTTCTTCTGGAACAGTGTCTGTTGATGTCAAGGGTGTTGACGTCAAAAGTGGGTTGACGTCAACCGTGGGGTAGACGGCAAGGGTGCCACCGTCTATTGAGTCTTGGCGTCAAGTGATGTTGACGTCTACCGAGGTTTCCAGAGTCTTCCCCTACATGAACTTGACAACAATCGATGTTGACGTCAAGTTTTGTCGGTGCAAGTAGACAGCACCAGATGTTGACGTCAACCTGCCCAGGCTTATTTTTAAGAAGGCAACCCGAGGCTCCTTCTCCCCGATTTCTCTCCCTCTCCATCCCACCACCTTCAGCCCTCTTCTTCTCCACTTCTTCCAGTGGCCGACAGGAGTACGGGGAGGCTGTGGTGCTCGTGGCGGTGGTGGATCAGACGGAAACGGAGGTTTCAAGGATCATCCTCGGGGGAGAGCTTCGTGGAATCGGTGGAATTCGAGGATCTTTCGGGGTTTTCTTGCACTTTGAGGTAGGGACTCTGTGTGATTTGCATGAAATCGTGGTTTTTGGCGAGGGCGTCTCCATGTCGGGTTTTGGGGTAGATTTTCCGATCCAAGCGTTGGATCGTCGTTTTTCGTTTTCCTACTAGTATTTTGTGATGAGGGAAAGTGTTTCCCGTCATCAAACCGCTGGTTTTTGGGCTGGATGGTGCGTAGGAACGGCCTAGGGCTGTTTCAGCTACTGGGAGCTGAAGAACTTAACGTCAACATCAGTTGACGTCAAGTTCTTCAGGGATAAATTTGGCGGCAAGATCCCTAGCCGTCAAGATGGGGTAAATGGCCAGCCTGTTGCCATCAACTTTCTGTAGACGGCAAGGGTGTTGCCATCTACCCTAGAGTTGTCGACAATCGAAGTTGTCCTCAACCCCACAGGTAGCTACCAGCAAGCTGAACCCCTTTTCGTTGTGTGAGTTGTTGATATGCGGTGTCTGCCTGCTGGCACGGTGTACTAGACGTTGAGAGCATCTCCGTCTGTGCTTGTGTTGTGTTCTACCGTGCTTATGTTGTGCTTCGCAGACGTCAAGGTGAAGGCTCCGTCTGGATGACTGGCGTTGAGCTATTCCACCGGTGAGCCTAGACGTTGAGTGCGACTCCGTCCTGTGTGTGCCCCTTGAGGTGGTTACGAGCTAGTTTCCGTGGGGCCCCTTCTCCACCGTTCGAGTCCGGCGTAGGGGAAAATCGGTCGAGGACCAGACGCGAGGGAGAACATCTGAGTGTGCACACGTGGCTAGGGTTGGAGGACTCTATGGTGTCGAGGTGCCAAGCCATAGGCCCTAGCTAGTCCTACCTTGTGTGTGTGTGTGCTTGTCTGTGTGTGCTTGTCGTACTGTTGAGCCTGCGAGGTTCTAGTTTCTTGGTACACTCCTGCGAGGAGTTGCGTGCCACGCCACCGATTTCTATGTGTTATGTAGTGTTTTCTTACAGTAGCTTTACTTTCCGCACTACTTTTTAGTACTGTTACCGGTGGGGGTTAGTGTCCCTACTGGGTCTCTTCTTGAGACTCACTTCCTTCCTTTTCAGGTGGTTCGTCGTCGGCTCCAGGTGCTGAGGAGCCTGGTCACTCTGGTGCTGGTCTTGCTTAGCTGCTGTGAGCAGTACTTAGTTTATGTACTTACTATACTCTTTACTTTTGTTGAATCAGCTCTGAGTTGTACTATTTGATATATTATATAGTGGAATGTTCAAAATTTTGTTGTGTGTATATTTCCTTATATGTTCTCCTCAGACATTTCTCTTTACCCTTCCGAGCTTCAGCTCGTGGGTAACGGGTCAGGGTTCGGGTTACTGGTTGGTAACTGGTAATTCAAATCCCGGGTTGTTACAACACTGATGCATCTGGAATCAGTCTAAGCTATGTTTTGAGGCAGGAAAAAAATGAGATAGCCTATTTGTCAAGACAATTGAAGCATCATGAAGTCAACTACCCTGTCCATGACCTAGAATAGGCGGCATTTGTCTTTGCACTCAAGATCTGAAGACACTATCTCTATGAGGAACAATTCATTATCTACTCAGATCACAAGAGCCTGAAATATCTATTCTCTCAGAAGGGGCTCAATATGAGACATAGAAGATGGTTGGAGTATCTCAAGGACTTCGACCTCAACATTCAATATCACCCTGGTAAGGGAAATGTTGTAGTTAATGCACTTTGTAGGAAGCATGTAGCATCCTTATCTTGTCTAGTTATGGGCGAGATACAGTTACTGGAACAAGTTGTCAGACTAGACATAAATATTGAGCAAAGGAGCGACCAAGTGCTGGTTGCTAATCTCAGGGTACAACCAGACATATTTGTCGAGATCAGAGATGAACAAGCAAATGACCCATTCTTGATCCGTGTCAAAGAAACTATAGCTGATAAACCAGATTTCTCCATCACTGAAGATGGCAGGTTACTATTTCATGGCAAGACCTATGTGCCTAGCAATGAGGAACTAAAAAGGAAGCTGATGGATGATTTGACCCATTGAAACTAAGCCAGTAAGTGTAAAGATTGAACTAAAGTAATTAAACCGTTATGTTGTCGAAATTTTCTCAGGATCATGTCCACTTACATTGTTCTCTACAATCATTGACGTGATCTTTAGTGCATAATGTCTATTGCTTGGAAATCATATTGGCCATAAATGATGAATGAAATTACGAGAAATTATTGGAACTTCGTTTCACAACCATGCCTATGCAAGTAGGGCCCAGTCTGGTCCTGGGAGGAGCACTTGAAATACTTATAAATCGTGAGAGTATATGATCCATTGAGGTTTCTTGCAATCATCTAATTAACAGTAAGATTGATCTGGGTAATTTCCACACTGTTATTAAATGATTGAATAATTGATTGATTGATAGAACTATTATATATGAAATGGCCAAATCTATTGTACATGTCACCGTTATTGAATCTAACACGTCTTTGTTCACTGGAATTCTATGGAATTCAACTTGAGATATCCATTGTACATGTTATTGAGTATTGAATCTCTTCTACATGATAAATGATCATACTATCAACTGTCCCATTGTTAATCGTCCCGTCCCACATGAGAATTGTCATTGGAATTGTTTATTGAATCGATCTCGTACATGTTATAGCTTGGAATTGTCACTATCGTTATTGTCATAAGTATTGCATATTAGTATCTTACATGTGAACATGTTAATTGCGTAAAGCATGCCTACACCATGAGATATAAATCTTACTGGGCGCTAGTGCGCTCACACCTACTTTCCTTAATATTTTTCGGTGTTGATTATGAGGAAATAGAGTATGATGGGACCGGGGAAGAGTGACGAGCTTCTCAAGTGTACCTATCATGTCAGCTAGCGAGATTAGAATTCATAGAGTCTATAATAGATAGGTTTATTTTTCTTGATGTCATATGTACTTTGGAATACAATATTGGGCCCTATGTTTGGCTTTGATTATGTAAGGTTTTAAGTTTGTTTATTGGAAATGAAATAAAGAGTATTTGGCTGGCGATATCATTGTCTCGAGTCTTTTGTTATATTTAGTTGTCACTCTGAACTACTCGACTGTGATACTCATACTTGTATCGCTCACACTCTCGATATTTATTTTTGCTGCTAAATGTCAGGGCGTGACAGTTGGTATCAGAACCTAGGCTTTCCCTTAAGTTCTAGACAAACAGGAAATTGTTAGGCTTAGCCAAGACTAAATCCCATGTGTCAACTTGTCAAAAATCAACGGTGAGATTGGGGTAGAAACATGGGTTAAGTCATCTAGTTAGAATTAGGTTGTGATAAAGTTAATGTCTAATGAACATAATGTGGTTATCTTGAAGGATTGCAATGGCCGCAGCACGTGAAAGAGACTTGCAAAGGACGATCAACACACTGACCCGGGCACTATTATAGGCCACCCAGGGTAGAACAGAGAATCAAGGAGATCTCCACAGAAACTTTCAGAGTATGAACCCCCCAGGTTTGGGGGTAGCACTGATCCGAATGAGGCTGAGCACTGGCTCAAGGAGGTGGAGCGTGCGTTCCGCGTGATGGAATGCACAGACGAGAACAAAATTACTCTGACTACTTATCAGCTAGAGAGGGAATCTCACGCCTGGTGGGAGTTGATTGAGGCTACACTAGGTGATGCCTAAGCCACCTGGACACAGTTTCAGGAGCACTTCAACAATAAGTACTTCTCAGATATAGTGCAGGAGATGAAGGCGACAGAGTTCACCAATCTGAAGCAACAGAGTCTTTCCGTGGCCGAATACGAGGCCCAGTTCTCCAAGCTCGCCCGTTATGCCACACACTTCATCCAAACTGAGTGGTTGAAGGCCAAGAGGTTTATGAGTGGTCTAAGGCTGTAACGACCCCGAGAACCCGACCCTCGGCCCACGCCGAGGACCCGATTTTCGCGGTCGCCACCCATGGATCCGGAGACTCGGAAGGGCTAGAATATAAATCTAACAGGATATGTAACGGAAGTAAACGTCAACTTCTAAACTAGAAGCGCACATGCGGAAACAAAAAGAAGAGCGAGACCGCTGTATACCGCTCTAAGTACAGTCCCAACACACACAACTAGTACAAGTAAAGGCAGAGGATAACAAGTTCCTTAGGGGCATACCCTGAGGGTGATGTACACTTAGAGGGAGGAACCACTGCTAGCTATGGGGACCATGACTATCGCCCCGTCTCCTCAGCCCGGTACGCGCCCTACCGCTGCTAAGAAGTCTCACCTAGAAAAGAAGAAATGAGCTTCACAATAGAAGCTCAGTAGGGACTACCAATCTCCTACTTGCTCTAACAGATAGTCAAAACTATGTACTTAATTAAATAACAACAGTTTATCTTCTACCTACAAACAGAAGTGCGGAAGCAAAGCTACTATCTAGCAACGGTACGGAAGTACAACACGGTCAGAAACTCCACACGACTGCTCGTCGTGACCACCACACGGCTAGCAACACAAATAGGGAGAACCCTGCTTGGACAAGAAACACTAGCTACGAAAAGTACTACCACTAGTCAACCGGTCAGGTGCATCCACTGACGTCTTATCCTCGACCCATGTCCAAACCTCCACGTCTCATCAGAGTGAGGCAAGAACACTAAGTGGACAACAGTAACCGCCGTAGTCTGGCCAGACTACGGTCCCATGTCTGACCTCTCAAGGTGGTTCCGGAACCACAAAGAGCAAGGCAGTGAGAAGAAGGACTGACTGGCCTGCGCCGGGAAGGACTCCAAACGACCTCGGCATCCCAGAACAACCACGAGATCTCTGCAAACAACTCAACGCCGCTGTCCTAACCACCATTTTCCCCTCCGCTCTAGAGTCCATGACTCGAGCAACGCCCGCCGCCCAGAGTACTCCCTCAACAGGAACGCGAGGACAGGGTCCCAGGCAACGGTAACAACCTCTCTCACGTGACAAGCCTTCAAATGCCGAGCACCGACGCGAACGACTAGTGTAGGACAGTACTAGTGAACTAGCACAGGTGCCACGGGTACAATAAAAGGGAAAATGGCAAAGACTTCACAAAACATGTAACTTCGCAAGACCATAACCTATCTCTGCTGTAGTCGTGACGCATCGGGTCGTCGCGACCATGTCGCGACGCCCTACCTTGTCGCGACACTATCGCGGTGGCCTAAGCCATCGCGATGATGTCGCGGCGGCCCTCGCCGTCGCGACCTCTGTAGCGGTCGCTTCTTCAGCCGAGGGGGGGTTCCGGGACAATCCTCCCGGAGACCACCCCAAAAACCATACAAACGCATTCCACAGGGGGAGGGGAGCATGCTAAAACCATAGAAACCTTTAAGCAAGCCAAAACCACCCTCAAAACCCCACAAAGCATGGATTTACAAGAATCTACGCTCGATGGAAATCTCACTCAAACACGAGCATGGTTCCTTACACCCCGACAATCCAAACCATGGGGAAAACATGATTTCAAGGGGGAGGGGATCATGCTAGGGAAAGAGGAGAACGAGGGTCCCTACCTCCACAAGTAGAGTTGACCCGTTGGGGCCTTCACATCAGAATGTCCACCTCCTCCTCGCTCCAAGCACCACGAGCACGTCCCCTGCACGAACGGAACGACACCACCTCAACATGAGCACCATGAGCACCAAGAACCGCCAAAGAAACGCAAGGGAGATAGAGAGGGGAAGAAGAAGGAAGAAGAAGGAGAGAAAGGGCGAGAGGGGGAAATGGGACGTAGCCCTCGGTTTTAAACCGATAGGCCCCAAGACACGACGGGTCATCCCAGTGTGACAACAACCACATCCCGACACCCGTAAGCGTCGTGAGCATGTCGCGACGGCCACCCATGGTGCGACCCCAAAAGCGGTCAAACCTCGAAGATCGGGAAACAAGAACACGACGGCTGACCAAGTCGCATCAACGTTGTACGCACCTGACACCCAAGAAGACCGTTCTAACAGACGGGACAACAATCAAGTCTGTTAGAAAATAGTCACGTCGCCTTCAGACGGTGCAACAGGAACGCGACGCCCACCCCCGTTGCGACCAGAACGCGACGGCCGGGTGAAACCTGTCGCGGAAGGCTCCTCTGGCGCGACCATGTCGCGACCAGGGCACCCGTCACGACCCTGAGGATGGGGCCAAGGGCCCAAGAGGGCTGGGTCTTACATCCCACCCACCTTAAGAAATTTCGTCCTTGAAATTAAAAGAAATTCCATTTCAATAGGAAGCAACATAAAATGGAAAACAATGTACTGGTCAATCAAACAAATATGGGAACTACTCTCTCATCTCATCCTCGCGTTCCCAGGTGGCCTCGCCACCAACGCGGTTATCCCAGACAACCTTGACCAACAAAATCTGCTTCCTGCGCAACTACTGCACTCTGCGGTCCACAACTCTAACCGGGTACTCTGGCACTGACAAGTCTGGCGCAACCTCAAGCCGCGAGTAGTCCAACATGTGCGACGGATCTGCTATGTACCTCCTGAGCTGCGACACGTGAAAAAATGATGTGCACGCCTGCCAACTCTGCCAGAAGACTCAACCTGTAAGCCACCTCGCCGATCCTTTCTATGATAGGGAAAGGCCCAATATACCTCGGGCTGAGCTTTCCCTTCCTGCCAAATCTCATAACACCCTTGGTCGGCGAAACCCGCAAGAACACAAGGTCACCCACGTTGAACTGCAACGGCCTCCTGCGAACATCTGCATAGCTCTTCTCTCTGCTCTGTGCTGCCTGAAGCCTCTGCCTGACCAATCTGACTGTGTCTGCACACTACTGCGCCATCTCTGGTCCCAAAAGCTATCTATCACCAACCTCAAACTAGTGAAGTGGTGTCCTGCACGAGCGACCATACAAAGCCTCGTATGGTGCCATTCCATGCTCGGGTGATAACTGTTGTTATATACGAACTCTACCATCGGAAGGTGCGACTCCCAGGTGCCACTCTAGTCCAAGCAACAAGCTCTCAACATATCCTCCAAGTCTGAATGGTCCTCTCTGACTGCGGGTGATATGCTAAACTCAACCTCAACTCTGTACCAAGGGCTCTCTGTAGATTGCGCCAAAACCCTGATGTGAACCTCGGATCTCTGTCGGAGACGATCGAAACAAGGGTTCCGTGCAACGGAACAACTCGGTCCATGTACAGCCTGGCTAACCTATCCACTGACCAAGACATCCTGACTGGAAGAAAATGTGCTGACTTGGTCAAACAATCCATGATCACCCAGACGCCATCATGCCTCTGCGGAGTACGGGGCAAACCAACCGCAAAGTCCATGGTGATGTCATCCCACTTCCACTCAGAAATGGATAATGACTGCAACTCACCACCAGGATGCTGATGCTCATCCTTCACCTGCTGAAATGTAAGGCATCGAGCGACAAACTCTGCCACGCCCCTCTTCATCCTTGGCCTCCAGAAGAACCTCCTTAGGTTATGGTACATCTTAGTGGAACCAGGATGACCTGCATACCTCGACCTGTGTGCCACTGACAACAGCACCTGGCGTGCATCACCGGGAACATACAATCTGCCTCTAAATCTGACCTCACTATCCTCGTCCATCTCAACATCTGGCATCTGCAAAATATCTGCCAACTCTTAGTCTGCGTGCTGTGCCTGCAACACCTGCCGGTACACTGACGGAAGAACTGACAAGCTGGTCATCACTACACGGTCTCTGTGCCTCAAAGTGTAGAAAACTCCCTGGGACAGATCCTCAAACAGCCTCCACTCTCTGACCATCAACGAAGTCAAGTGAACACGCTTGCTCAAAGCATCTGCCACGACGTTAGCCCTTCCTAGGTGATAGGAGAGGGTAAGGTCATAGTCCTTCAAATACTCAATCCATTTGTGTTGCCTCAAGTTCAAATCCTTCTGAGTGAAAATATACTACAAACTCTGATGGTCGGTGAAGATCTCGAACGCCTATCCGTACAGATAGTGCCTCCACAACTTCAGAGTGAACACCACTGCTGCCAACTCTAAGTCATGGGTAGGGTAGTTCTCCTCATGCTTCTTGAGCTACCGAGAAGCATAGGCAACGATCCCACCATGCTGCATCAGCACTGCACCCAAACCGGTCCTTGACGCGTCGGTGTAGACCATAAAATCTCTGCTACCTGACGGCAAGGCTAACACTGGCACTGAAGTCAACCTCGTCTTCAGCTCCTAGAAGCTCCACTCGCAGTCCTCAGTCCAAACAAATCTGGTCTCAATTCTGGTCAATCTAGTCAACGGCTATGTAATCCTGGAAAAATCCTGGATGAACCTTCGGTAATAGCCTGCCAAACCTAGAAAGCTGTGAACCTCTGACACTGATGTGGGCTGCTCCCACGACAACACTGCCTCCACCTTGGCAGGATCCACTGCCACACCAGAACCTGAGATCACATGCCCGAGAAAGTGCACCTCCCTTAGCCAAAATTCACACTTGTCAAACTTGGCATACAGTTGGTGACTCCGCAGGGTCTCTAGCACAATCCTCAGATGCTCCCCGTGCTCCTCCTCAGAAGCCGAGTAGACAAAAATGTCATCAACAAAGATGACCACGAACCGATTCAAGTACTCACTGAACACCCTACGCATCAAATCCATAAAAGCTGCGGGTGTGTTCGTGAGCCCAAACGGCATCACGACGAACTCAAAGTGACCATACCTTGAATGGAAAGCTGTCATGCCAATATTAGACTCTCTGATCCTCAACTGGTAGTAACATGACCTCAAGTCAATCTTCGAGAACACCTTAACTGACTGCAACTGGTCAAACAGGTCATCGATCCTCGACAACGGATACTTATTCTTCACTGTTACCTGGTTCAGCTGCCTATAATTGATGCACAACCTCAAGCTGCCATCCTTCTTCCTCACGAACAGCACTGGCGCTCCCCATGGCGAACGACTCAGACGGATGAAACCTAGCTCAAGCAACTTCTGCAACTAGCGCTTCAACTCACACAACTCAGCCAGAGCCATCTGGTAAGGTGCATTAGACAAAGGCATTGTACCAGGCAAAAGCTCAATGGAGAACTCTACCTCCCGCTCAGGCGGCAACCCAGGTAGATCCTCCAGGAAAACATCAGAGAATTCACAAACAATAGGCACATCAAAAACCGATGACCCGCTAGGCTCCAAGGAACAAACAGAAGCAAGATATGCTACACAGCCATCAAGGATCAAACGACGAGCTCTACAAAAAGAGATAAAAGGTTGACGGGTAGACCGGATGCCTCGGAAGTAGAGAACAGGCGCTCCAGGTATCTCAAACCGAACGGTCTTCCACTGAAAATCCACCACAGCTGAGTGAGCCTCCAACCAGTCCATGCCCAGGATGACGTCAAAGTCACGAAGCTGCAACACGTACAACCTGGCCGGCAACTGGTGTCCCTGGACCTCAACTGTGACGCCCTCCAGGTAACTGAAAGAACACATGTAATCACCAGACGGGAGATCGACCATCACATCACACTGCCTCTCAGGTGTGTGACGAACCAGAGACTCGTAAAACTCCTCGGAAGCAAAACAAAGGGAAGCACCGGGATCAACCAAAACATGAGCAGCTCTACCAAGGATGGGAAAGGTACCTATGACCAGGTTCGACGCCTCGGCCTGCTCCCTGATAAGAGCCATCACACGACCACATCCACGCCCATGCTGCGGCACCTGCTGGGGCTGGGACTGCTGCGGCGGCTACTGCTGCTAGGAACCTGCTGCTGCTGCTGGTATGGCTGGAACTGCTGAGGCTACTGATGCTGCTGAAACTACTGATGTTGCAAATGGTACTGCCCCTGCTACTGCTGATGAGGTGCCTGCTGCTGAGGACGGAACTGGTACTGCGGTAGCTGCTGCATGTACTGCACTTGCTGCTGTAGCTGCTAGACTTGCCCCATCGAGCAATCCCTCCTGAAGTGGCCTGGAAAACCACAAGTGTAGCAGACTACCTCCTGTCTGCCCTGCTCAGCTCCCTGTTGGACTGACTGCTCCGCAAACCTCGACTGACGCTTTTGCTACCGGCTCCATCCACCCCCCACGAGTAGACAATTGCCTGAACTTCGAGTGCATTCAGGAACTGCCTGAACTGCCCGAGCCCGAAGAAGAAGAAGTCATGCTACCGCGACTACCTGCGGGACGCTGGTACGACGAGGACCTAGAAGAGGCTCATCCCTGCTGCTGCTGCTGGGGCTCCCAGGTCACTCTCTCCAAGGCGGTGGCCTTAGCCACGACCTCTCCCAAGGTGGCACACATATGAGCAGTCACGCCCCACCCCAAATCTGGCCTCAAACCTGCGATGAACCTCTCTGCACAAGCCTGCTCACTGCTGGCAACATGAGGAACATGCCTCAACAACCGGATGTACCTCTGGTGGTACTAAGTAACAATGAGATCACCCTGAACCAACTCATGGAACTGATCTCGTCTCTCACGTCTGTAATCACGGGGTTGTTCCCCCCCTCGAAACACGCAACATGTTGTTTTTAAGAGCTTAAAAAGGTGTAACATGGATTAAAGGAAAGTGTGATCACCACCCAGCTAGTTGCCATGATTAAGAACTATGTATGCTAACATTTCTAGAAAGGAGAAGAATGGGGCACTGACCTTTGTCACGACGGGGCTCCCCGCCGCGATGATGCTTGTGTCGCAACGCCCCACCAAGGCGCGTTATGCTTGCCGCGACGCCCTTGTCGGCCGCGTTCTCGGCAGTGCAGGAGAATGATGGTTGGACCTTCTTCTTGTCCAACGGCCGGCCAGAGGACAAGAGCACCTTGTCTGATGATACTTGGGTGCCTGCCAAAATGAAGAAAACAGGAAAACAAACCCTGATAGAACATATTTAAACGTAGCATCTATTCAAAAATGAAAAGAAGAGAGGGAACATGGAGGGAACGAACCTGGGGGTGGCTTTTAAACCCCTATGGTGTATAAAACGTAGGAAGAGAAGAGGGAATGCATCCTATCTAAAAGAAAACTGTAAAATGCATGAAAGGAGAAGGGGAAGAGGAGGGAAGAAAGAGCTCCGAATGGGGAGACTCCCTGGCTAGCGTCCTTTGGTGCTATAGAAGCTATAGAAGAAATGGAAGTCATCCTCTTCAAGCACCAAGCTCCATGGATGAGGAAGTATGTAGCACCCCGGAAATTTTAATTACATAAAAATTCAAAATAAATGGAAATAAATAATTTCCATAATATCAGAGTAGTTAAACATACGTATCATTATCGTATGTGCTAAAACATATAGGAAAAATCCGTAAAAATGGGAAATCAACCCCACACATTATTCTTAAGGGTTCCACGAAGGAATTCGTGCGATGAAAAATCCGATTAACCAAGTGAACATCACATGATGACCATTATCCGAATTAGGAAACAAGTCGGAAAATCGTTAACACGGAAATACGACGCGACCAAAATTTAATAAAGTGTTGGAGAGACTTCCAACGTTATATATTAATGACCCAATATCTTAATTGGGCCAATGGATCACATTTGACCCAATAACCAAATAAAGCTAGAAAATGCATGGAAATTCGTAACTCTAAATAGGCTGAAATTAAAAAGGGGTAATTAGGGTTTAATTGGGATGCAATCATGCACTATTAGCAACCCAAATTCGTGCCTACCCATCCATGGAAGTTGTTGATGGCCAAGACTCTCTAATGGAGGAAGAAATCATCAAAATAGGAAACCAACATGCCAATCCCGAAACCCTTCTTTCCTAGTTACAACAGGACTCCTAAACACCATGGATGCTTAATACTCTTCACCCAAACCCTAGGGACGAGTTTAGAACTTGTGGGGTCGTGTGGAGGAGCTCTTGGTGGCTGGAGAATAGGAGATCAAGCATACTAAGCTCATCTTTCTTCCCCCGTTCATCTGCTACGACCTGCACGAACCACCTTCTTGAAGCCGATCAAAGGTAGGCCAAACCTAAATCCCATCGTGTAAGGCTTATACCCCTGGAAAGAGGGTCGAGTCTACTTCCTAACCCAAGTGGAATGCCCAAATTCCATGCAGTATACACGGAGTATTAGGCATTCTACAAACAGTGTTCTGAACGCGGGATTTCTGAAGAATGAGACTTCATCAACCCAAAAGGTAGGTTTTCTCGGGCCAAATATTAACATCTCCTATACCAAAATGTGTAGAGCATCAAGTTAGTTTTCTTTTCCCACTGGTTTCATCGAATTTCATTTAGTAGATTTTGAATTATAAGCGTTTTTCCAAAGTCGCGCACTGTTAGGGCTTTTCCCGTTCTTAATATGTTGCACGTGTTTCAAGACCGAATTAGATAAACTCATGACATGAACGTTATTCTACTAGATGTCCTCGTCAGGTTTTCATGTTGAACATTTTGACTAAATCTCATTGGTTAGAGAGTTATAAGCGTGATAATAAGGTTGCTGCATGAAACTACGTCTTCGGTTACCCTTGGTTTGACTTTGTGTTCCCCGTGATCAAAGCCTATCGAAACCATCTTATTTTCCAATTCTGATTTACTGGAAGTACCCTTGTATGTCTAGGTTGTTTTAAAACTGGTTTCGTTATTTTTCATGCACTGTACAATTTGTTCTCTATTTTAGAACAACCCTGTGTCAAAAGAAGGAAAGACTGGTCCGCAATCCAAAGCTCTGTCCTTGCTCTGTCAGAGTCAGGCACGGATCCTGTGAACGCGACGACTCGATAGGTCGCTTTCAGAGGCTTGATTGCGACATAACCCTTGTCGCTTTCTCAAGGCGACATGCGCTTGATCTGACAACCCTGTCGCGATGCTCACACCCCTGTGTCGCCTTCTGGTCCCGACCTGTCGCCTTCCTTACTAGTCTGTCGCGATCTGACCCCGCCTGACCCACATGTCGCCTTCCTTACATGAGTCTGTCGCGATCTGACCCCGGCCTGACAACACACATGTCGCCTTCCTCTTAGGTGCATGTCGCGATCTGACCTTGGCCTGACAGACCCTGTCGCCATCCTTATATGGCTATGTCGCCTTCTCAGGATCTTTATCTGAAACTACTTATATCTTGCAAATTTTACCGCATATACCCGAGGTCTGTTTAAACGTGATATTTACTGTGTAAGTTGCATGTCTTGGGTCTGATCATTACATGATTGTTATTTAATGGCTTAAAATTGATTAACCCATTTAAAAAGCTTTAATTACATGAATGCTATTCTAAGTGCTCCTTAAATGTTATGATCCATTCGTGCTATTCATGATTAATCTTCCTACTGATTCTACCATGTTTAAATGATAAGAGTTATCATAAAATCTTGCAAACCATGATTAGTTAAAGTGCATAGTTTTATTCCATGTTATATTGTCAAGTGCTTCCTGCGAGTTTGAGACCGATGGTTTGTGAATGAGACACGCGTACCGCACTACACACTAGCACTGTTAGTTACCCCTTCTTGGGAAATTGGAAACTCTCTACCGGTCATTCCGAATCGGTAGACTAGCGACCTTTTCACCAAGGCCTCCGTAAATCTCCTCTGACCATGGATTCCCACATGGCCGACGAGTTGGTTGTACCATTGAAGTTCCCTGGAGATAGCACGCACTTCCTTTCTCTTCTTGTTCTCGTGAGTGTGACTTACAACTGGACTAAAGCCATTAATGTAAAGATTGAACGAAAGTATAAATCGTACTGTTATGCTGCCAATTTATCTCTTGACCATTGTACTCATGAAATCATGTTCAATACTTATTACTTGTTCCCATCATCATCATGAACATGACATTACATATGCTTACTTATTGAAACTCTTATTGGCCATTATTAATGACTGTGGGTATCTACATTTAAATCTTTACATGAGATGTTGACAGGGCACGGCGTGTGTCCAAGGGCTCCAATCTAGCCCCAATGACGGCGAGTCATAGATATACTGTTAACCATGGGGTATAATGATTACTGGAGTTGCATCTGTGCTGGGAGTACTTTCTTGCTTGTTGAATGATAGATACACAACCACATACATGTGTCCTAGTGTGCATTCTTTGTGGATCTTTCCTTGGTGTACATTAGAGTCTACATGCCTGATTAGTGTTACTTGATCGTGCTCGTACATTCTTGCTTGCTTGCTTGCGTGATATGGCCATCTGCATTTAATGCAATTAGTGATATCTTGCGTTCTTGACATCAATGAAATCTTGCGTGCTTGTATAAAGTGATCTATTGCTAGTTCTATCTTGCCATCTTGTTCACAATCTTGTTCTATCTTGTTCACTCTCTCTAGCCTGTTTTATATATCATGTTTTAACGAGTTTTATTCATACTTGCATATCATTCATCGTACTTTCCTAGTTCTAAAATGTTAATCACTTATATCATTGCCCGCACATTGAGATATAAATCCTACTGGGCTAGTTTGCTCATTCCCTACTTTTACCCCATCTAGGTGACTATGAAGTTCAAGAGGAAGAGCAAGTCGAGGATGGGAATGCGTCCGAGTGAAGAGCGTTCCAACTATGAGTCCAGTTATAGTAGTTTGCTTCGAGTGTTAGTACAATGTAGTAGGAAGTGAGGTATTATGTACTTTTGCTTTTATTGAGTCTTAGTCCTGTAATGGTTTCCATTTGAATACAATAGTTGAGACTTGAATACAATTTATATTGAGTTCAACATTTGGGCCCTATTATGATGTTGTGTTGATACACATTTAGTGCGTGCTAGCTAGAGGCTTATTTGCCGACTGTTCCACGTCTCGAATTATCGACTCGAATTAATTAATAATATCCGCTGCGTAATTCTCGGACGTGACAGTTTAGTGGTATCAGAGACTAGGAATACCAAATAGGATATGTCTCAGGAATAGGAGATACCTACGGAACCTAGGTCATGGAAATTAACTACAGTACCTGGTGAGAATGGGTAGAGACTGGGAATATGTTAGAAGGAATTAAACACTCCTACCCATTGACTCTTAAAATAAATCTAGAGACATTAATTGGTTTCCATCCTTTTTCTCAGGAACCCTCATAACTCTCTCACTCAACTGCAATGGCTCGTAACCAATGGCAAGCTATGCAAGAAATCGTGGCTGGATTGACTCAGGCCCTACAGAATGTGGTTCAGGCTGGAAATCAAGCTGGAGCTGCAAGGAATGGATCCGGTGATCTGCACCGGAATTTCAGGAGTTTAAACCCTCCTCGTTTCTCTGGATCCCCTGACCCAGACGAGGCAGAAAACTGGCAGGAAGAAATAGAAAGGATCTTCCAAGTAATGCAATGCACTAATAGGGAGAAGGTGGTACTGGCCACTTTTCAATTTACCAAGGATGCACGAGCATGGTGGAAGGCCACATCGGCCCACCTACCTAATGTTGGCGAACTGGAGTGGGCCGGATTCCTGGAGATATTCCGGGAAAAGTATTTCTCTGAGAGAGTCAAGGAGAAGAAGGCAGTTGAGTTTGCTGCACTAAAACAAAAAGGAATGTCTGTGGCTGAGTATGAGGCTCAGTTCGCACGTCTTGCTGTGTATGCCCCACATCTGGTGGGAACTAATAGACTGAAGGCTAACCGTTTCATGGATGGGCTCAGGCCCATGTTCATTGAAAGACTCGGACCACATAATATTCAAACTTACACTGAAATGGTCCAAAGAGCTCAGCTGGTAGAAGACACTATGGCCAAGGTGGATGGCATGAGGGGCAAGGACAATTCCAAGCCGGTCTTCGTCAAAAAGGGAGCACCTAATATTGCTCCAACCTTTCGCAACAACAACGTCAACAACAAAAACAAGAGGCCAAATATCGGAAGGGATATAGCTGGAGATAAGAGAGCTAAGGTGGATGGTAGGCAATTGGCGGAAAACTGCAAATTCTGTGATAAACCGGGGCACCGAGCTGAAGAATGCTGAAAGAAACTCGGGGCATGCTTGAGATGTGGTGGTCGTGACCACCGTATTCCTGACTGCCCAATGATGAAGGACCAACCAGGCAGAGCTCAGAATATACCACGGCGTCAGGGACGCCTTAATGAGGTCACAGAAGTTGACCTACCCGAGGAAGGGGGTATGGTGGAAGGTACCATTTCCATACGCTCTCAACCCGCATTTGTGCTTATTGATACTGGAGCTGCTTATTCATTTATTTCCACCACATTTACTGCAACTCTACCTGTCAAACCTGTACCCTTGAAATCCAAGATCACAGTAGCCTCTCCACTAGGCTCAGAATCTGAACTCACTCACTACTTGCCGAAATGTGAAACTATAATTGGAGGACACAATCTCCCTGCCAACCTTATCTGCTTAGACATGAAGGGTTATGATGCCATTCTGGGTGTCGATTGGCTAATTGAATATGATGCCGATGTAAACTGTCGTCATAGGAGGGTCACTTTTAAAAGACCAAACCTTCCAACTCTATCACTACTTGGCACCCGTTATCACAAACACCCTATCTTGATATCCTCCTTGAAGGCTTCTAAGCTGATCAACCAAGGGTTGTGATGCTTTCCTAGTTTCCGTCTTGGCTACTGAAAAGAGGAAACCGACCTTAGAAGACATTCCAATAGCCAGGGACTATCCTGATGTAATTCCTGAGGAATTGCCTGGTATACCACCTGAGCGGGAGATAAATTTCACCATTGAGTTACTCCCTGGGGCAGCCCTTGTTTCAAAGGCCCTGTATCGCATGTCCCCTGTTGAATTGCAGGAGTTGAAGAGACAGATCCAAGAATTACTAGATTAAGGTTTTATCAAGCCTAGCACATCCCCGTGGGGAGCGCCAGTGCTATTTGTCAGAAAGAAGGACGGAACAAGGAGGCTATGCATTGATTACTGTCAGTTAAACCAGTTGACAATAAAGAATAAGTACCCTCTACCCCGCATCGACGAGCTGTTTGACCAGATCTCCGGTGCACAATACTTCTCCAAGATAGATCTAAGATCAGGCTACCATCAACTAAGAATAAAGGAGGAGGAGATTCACAAATCTGCATTTCGGAGTAGATACGGTCACTATGAGTTCGTGGTCATGCCGTTTGGTTTAACAAATGCTCCAGCGGTTTTCATGCAACTTATGAATAACATTTATAGGCCATACTTGGACCAGTTTATAGTGGTGTTCATTGACAACATCCTTATTTATTCCAAATCCAAGGAAGAACATGAGGAACACTTGAAGGTTTCTCTGCAAGTGCTCAGAGATAATCAACTCTATGCTAAACTTAGTAAGTGTGAGTTCTGGATGGAGGAAGTGTCTTTCCTTGGTCACATCATATCCAAGGAGAGAATCGCTGTGGATCCATCTAAGGTGGAGGCGGTAAAGAACTGGGAAAGGCCGACAACTGTGTCGGAGATTAGGAGCTTTCTGGGTTTAGCCGGTTATTATCGTCGCTTCATTAAAGATTTCTCAAAGATAGCTGTACCACTGACCAGGCTTACCAGGAAGGAGAATCCATTTGCATGGACCGATGAATGCGAAGGAAGTTTCAGGGCATTAAAAGGGCACCTTACCTCAGCACCTGTACTGACACTGCCAGTTGCTGGGGGTAGTTTTGAAGTATACACCGATGCATCAGGGATCGGCCTTGGCTGTGTGCTGATGAAGAATGGGCAAGTTATATGCTACGCGTCTAGACAATTGAAGAAGCATGAGGACAATTACCCTGTACATGATCTGGAGCTAGCGGCTGTAGTCTTCACCTTGAAGATATGGCGTCATTATCTATATGGTGAGAAATACATTGTGTTTTCTGACCATAAAAGTTTGAAGTATCTGTTTTCTCAGCAGGACTTGAATATGAGACAGCGGAGGTGGTTGGAGTATCTCAAAGACTTCGACTTCATGATTCAATATCATCCCGGAAAAACAAATGCTGTGGCAGATGCTCTAAGTAGAAAGCCAATGATCACACTATCAGGTTTAATGGTGAATGAATGGAAGTTGTTAGAAGACTTCGCCAAGTTAAATATTGATGCTGACATCAAAGAGAAGGGATGCCTTGTTGCTAGTATTAGGGCACAACCTACACTACTGGAGGACATCACAACACTCCAAGACAATGACCCCGTACTTGTGGAGATTAAGGCTAATCTAGACCAGAGGCCGGATTTCTCATTAACTGAAGATGGAAGACTATTGTTCCGGGATCGAGTCTGTGTACCCGACCATGCGGAGACAAAGAAAATGATTATGGATGAGGCTCACAAGACCAGGTATACCATCCATCCTGGAACTACCAAGATGTATCAAGATTTGAAAAGAAGCTTTTGGTGGCCTAATATGAAGAGAGAAGTGGCGGAATATGTCGCCCGATGCTTGACATGTCAAAAGGTCAAGCGGAACACTTGCGACCCGCAGGTAAACTCAAACCCCTAGAAATCCGGCATGGAAATGGGAAGGTATAGGGATGGACTTTATTTTCGGACTACCTAAATCTAGAGGTGGATTCGATGGAATCTGGGTTATTGTCGACCGCTTAACTAAGTCGGCTCACTTCTTGCCAGTGAAGAATAAGTGGTCAGTAGATGTTCTGGCTACATTGTATGTGAAGGAAATAGTCAGATTACATGGAGTACCGGTGTCTATCGTGTCTGATAGAGACCCCAGGTTTACATCCCACTTTTGGAAAGGACTGCATTACTCCTTGGGATCTAAACTAAATTTTAGCACGGCTTTCCATCCACAAACAGATGGACAGACGGAGAGAACCAACCAGGTGATTGAAGATATGCTCAGAGCATGTGTCCTATATTTTGGAGGTAGCTGGCATGAACACTTACCTCTTGTGGAGTTCGCCTACAATAATAGCTATCAAGCTAGCATTCAGATGGCACCATTTGAAGCACTTTATGGCAGAAGTTGCCGATCTCCAATATGCTGGTATGAGGTTGGCGAAAAAAAAATGTTGGGACCAGAGATGATAAGGGAAACCACAGAGAAGGTGAAGCTTATCAGAGAAAGAATGGCAGTGGCGCAGCAAAGACAAAAGGCATATGCAGATAATAGAAGAAGAGATCTGGAATTTCAGGTGGGTGAACATGTATTCTTGAAAGTGTCACCAGGCCGTGGGATCAGACGTTTTTGCATTAAAGGCAAGTTGTCACCAAGGTTTGTCGGGCCTTTCGAAATCCTTGAAAGAGTCGGCGAGGTGGCATATCGTCTAGCTTTACCACCACGAATGGAGGGAATACACAATGTGTTCCACATATCCATGTTGAAAAAGTATGTACGAGATCCATGGCATGTCATAGAATATGAGCTTCTGGAATTCAACAAAGACGGAACATATCAAGAGAAGCCAATTAAGATTGTGGACCGGGAACTGCGCCAACTAAGGAACAAGGTTATTCCACTAGTAAGGGTTAGATGGAATCAACGCATGGATGAAGACGACACGTGGGAAACCGAGGAAGCAATGCGCAAAAGATACCCGGAGTTATTCACAAGTAAGTACACCTCACTTGTACAAAATCTTTCTATATATGAATTTGGGGACCAAATTCTCTTAAGTGGGGGAGGGTGTAGCACCCCGGAAATTTTAATTACATAAAAATTCAAAATAAATGGAAATAAATAATTTCCATAATATCAGAGTAGTTAAACATACGTATCATTATCGTATGTGCTAAAACATATAGGAAAAATTCGTAAAAATGGGAAATCAACCCCACACATTATTCTTAAGGGTTCCACGAAGGAATTCGTGCGATGAAAAATCCGATTAACCAAGTGAACATCACATGATGACCAATTATCCGAATTAGGAAACAAGTCGGAAAACCGTTAACACGGAAATACGACGCGACCAAAAATTTAATAAAGGTGTTGGAGAGACTTCCAACGTTATATATTAATGACCCAATATCTTAATTGGGCCAATGGATCACATTTGACCCAATAACCAAATACAGCTAGAAAATGCATGGAAATTCGTAACTCTAAATAGGCTGAAATTAAAAAGGGGTAATTAGGATTTAATTGGGATGCAATCATGCACTATTAGCAACCCAAATTCGTGCCTACCCATCCATGGAAGTTGCTTGATGGCCAAGACTCTCTAATGGAGGAAGAAATCATCAAAATAGGAAACCAACATGCCAATCCCGAAACCCTTCTTTCCTAGTTACAATAGACTCCTAAACACCATGGATGCTTAAATACTCTTCACCCAAACCCTAGGGACGAGTTTAGAACTTGCTGGGGTCGTGTGGAGGAGCTCTTGGTGGCTGGAGAATAGGAGATCAAGCATACTAAGCTCATCTTTCTTCCCCCATTCATCTGCTACGACCTGCACGAACCACCTTCGTGAAGCCGATCAAAGGTAGGCCAAACCTAAATCCCATCGTGCAAGGCTTATACCCCTGGAAAGAGGGTCGAGTCTACTTCCTAACCCAAGTGGAATGCCCAAATTCCATGTAGTATACACGGAGTATTAGGCGTTCTACAAACAGTGTTCTGAACGTGGGTTTTCTGAAGAATGAGACTTCATCAACCCAAAAGGTAGGTTTTCTCGGGCCAAATCTTAACATCTCCCATACCAAATGTGTAGAGCATCAAGTTAGTTTTCTTTTCCCACTGGTTTCATCGAATTTCATTTAGTAGATTTTGAATTATAAGCGTTTTGCCAAAGTCGCGCACTGTTAGGGATTTTCCCGTTCTTAATATGTTGCACGTGTTTCAAGACCGAATTAGAATAAACTCATGACATGAAAGTTATTCTACTAGATGTTCTCGTCAGGTTTCATGTTGAACGTTTTGACTAAATCTCATTGGTTAGAGAGTTATAAGCGTGATAATAAGGTTGCTGCATGAAACTACATCTTCGGGTTACCCTTGGTCTGACTTTGTGTTCCCCATGATCAAAGCCTATCGAAACCATCCTTATTTTCCAATTCCGATTTACTGGAAGTACCCTTGTATGTCTAGGTTGTTTTAAAACTAGTTTCGTTATTTTTCATGCACTGTACAATTTGTTCTCTATTTTAGAACAACCATGTGTCAAAAGAAGGAAAGACTGGTCCGCAATCCAAAGCTCTGTCCTTGCTCTGTCAGAGTCAGGCACGGATCCTGTGAATGTGACGACTCGATAGGTCGCTTTCAGAGGCTTGATTGCGACATAACCCTTGTCGCTTTCTCAAGGCGACATGCGCTCCGTCGCTATCCGGCTACCTGATCTGACAACCCTGTCACGATGCTCACACCCCTGTGTCGCCTTCTAGTCCCGACCTGTCGCCTTCCTTACATGAGTCTGTCGCGATCTGACCCCGGCCTGACAACACACATGTCGCCTTCCTCTTAGGTGCATGTCGCGATCTGACCCTGGCCTGACAGACCCTGTCGCCATCCTTATATGGCTATGTCGCCTTCTCAGGATCTTTAACTGAAACCACTTATATCTTGCAAATTTTACCGCATATACTCGAGGTCTGTTTAAACGTGATATTTACTGTGTAAGTTGCATGTCTTGGGTCTGATCATTACATGATTGTTATTTAATGGCTTAAAATTGATTAACCCATTTAAAAAGCTTTAATTACATGAATGCTATTCTAAGTGCTCCTTAAATGTTATGATCCATTCGTGCTACTCATGATTAATCTTCCTACTAATTCTACCATGTTTAAATGATAAGAGTTATCATAAAATCTTGCAAACCATGATTAGTTAAAGTGCATAGTTTTATTCCATGTTATATTGTCAAGTGCTTCCTACGAGTTTGAGACTGATGGTTTGTGAATGGAGACACGCGTACCGCACTACACACTAGCACTGTTAGTTACCCCTTCTTGGGTAATTGGAAACTCTCTACCGGTCATTCCGAATCGGTAGACTAGCGACCTTTTCAACAAAGCCTCCGTAAATTTCCTCTGACCATGGATTCCCACATGGCCGACGAGTTGGTTGTACCATTGAAGTTCCCTGGAGATAGCACGCACTTCCTTTCTCTTCTTGTTCTCGTGAGTGTGACTTACAAACTGGACCAAAGCCATTAATATAAAGATGGAACGAAAGTATAAATCGTACTGTTATGCTGCCGAATTTATCTCTTGACCATTGTACTCATGAAATCATGTTCAAATACTTATTACTTGTTCCCATCATCATCATGAACATGACATTACATAAGCTTACTTATTGAAACTCTTATTGGCCATTATTAATGACTGTGGGTATCTACATTTAAATCTTTACATGAGATGTTGACAGGGCACGGCGTGTGTCCAAGGGCTCCAATCTAGCCCCAATGACGGCGAGTCATAGATATACTGTTAACCATGGGGTATAATGATCACTGGAGTTGCATCTGTGCTGGGAGTACTTTCTTGCTTGATGAATGATAGATACAACAACCACATACATGTGTCCTAGTGTGCATTCTTGGTGGATCTTTCCTTGGTGTACATTAGAGTCTACATGCCTGATTAGTGTTACTTGATCGTGCTCGTACATTCTTGCTTGCTTGCTTGCGTGATATGGCCATCCTGCATTTAATGCAATTAGTGATATCTTGCGTTCTCGACATCAATTGAAAGCTTGCGTGCTTGTATAAAGTGATCTATTGCTAGTTCTATCTTGCCATCTTGTTCACAAGTCTTGTTCTATCTTGTTCACTCTATCTAGCCTGTTTTATATATCATGTTTTAACGAGTTTATTCATACTTGCATTTCATTCATCGTACTTTCCTAGTTCTAAAATGTTAATCACTTATATCATTGCCCGCACATTGAGATATAAATCCTACTGGGCTAGTTTGCTCATTTCCTACTTTTACCCCATCTAGGTGACTATGAAGTTCAAGAGGAAGAGCAAGTCGAGGATGGGAATGCGTCCGAGTGAAGAGCGTTCCAACTATGAGTCCAGTTATAGTAGTTTGCTTCGAGTGTTAGTACAATGTAGTAGGAAGTGAGGTATTATGTACTTTTGCTTTTATTGAGTCTTAGTCCTGTAATGGTTCCATTTGAATACAATAAGTTGAGACTTGAATACAATTTATATTGACTTCGACATTTGGGCCCTATTATGATGTTGTGTTGATACACCTTTAGTGCGTGCTAGCTAGAGGCTTATTTGCCGACTGTTCCACGTCTCGAATTATCGACTCGAATTAATTAATAATATCCGCTGCGTAATTCTCGGGACGTGACAAAGTATGCATCACTTGGTGAAGAAAATGTAATGGAGTGGGGAAGAATGAGAGGGCCACGAGCTAAGTGTTGGGTCTGGCAAGAATTCAGCAGCACTTCGTGGCAAAAAGGGACTCTCTCTTCCTCTGAAGAAGAAGCCTTGCTTATATAGAGCATGAGAGAGAAAATCTCGTCCATGGGAGATAATGACAAAAAATGAAGGATAAATCCAAGGGAAATTCTTGGAGAAGAGTTCTAGGGAAGTCCCAAGGTGCCCTACAACCCTAAACCACGACCAAGGGGTTGGGAGGTTGCATTGGAATAAGGATAATGCCAATGGAGGATAAATAGGAGGTGGTTGCGGAGGCCAGCACACGCGGTTGTAGTCGCGACGGGTCGTAGGGTGTGACAAGATAGTCACGACGGCCAGAATGGTCGCGACCCTAAGGGCACATGCATGGATATGCATGGACTGTCGCGACGTACATGGGAGGCGCGATAGAGGTTAACACGGCGCTACGACCTGTCGCGTTAAGGAAAATCGATTATTCTTGAATTTTTGACCAATCATAAGGGAGAACAATCAATAATGGGGCATAAGGACTCTTCAAGGGATAATTGGACAGAATTTGGGCTTTTAATGGGCTCAAAGCAAGGCTAAAGAGTGGGTTCAAGGTGAGTGACCAACTAGGGGCTTATTAAGAGAACAAGAATATGGTTCGACTTATAGGCCAGAATCGGGTGTCTACAGATTGCCCCTCCTTGGCTTCCACTTTACAAGGGAGTGTAGAGGAAGTGTAGCGGAGGTGTCATGAAATGACGGCGAAGTAGAAATGACTTGGAGTGGACTGAAAAGATGGGAGCCAAGGTAAAGAGACACCCGATCTAACCAATAAGCAATTGGAATCCTCTTGAAAGCCCCAAGTTAGGTGCTCGAGCAGAATGCAAGGAAAACACAAGTCTGGACGAGAAGGAGAAAGAAAAGGACGATCAACCCCTCGATTGAGAGGTACCCTAGCTGATTGGCCTGTAGGTTTCATTTTGGAGGGACATGTGCGTGCCAGACAGGTAACACAGACTCTGTCCTAGGAGCGGTTCACAACCAAAACGGATCAAAAGGAACAAGAATGAAAATTGTATAGAGAATCCATACAGGGAAATTCTTGACAAGCTGACTAGAGCAACTTGCTCGGAGGCAAACCTTCCGATTCGGAGTGGAATAGGGTTTCTTGTTCTGATCATGAGAATGATTGGGCACTCAACAAGAGCTCACCAATAGCCAGGGATGAGTCATGACAGCTCAAAGTCCTACATGATGCATGCTGGGATAACAGAAAAGAAATCATTAAATCAAATGTAAAAGAAAAGAGAAAATAGAAAATATATCAAGAATAATATAGCTAAATTGGACAAGAATGAGTTGAGAGTCTTCCTGCAACCCTTGTGCAAGAAAGAGTCCATCATCCCCAAATTTACCCAACTTAACGGCCTGTCCGGCGATTAGCAACGCGCACCTAGATCATCACTGTTTTTGATGAAGGGGAACTTAGATCCCAAAGCATGTTGAGAACCAGCCGGTCCTTGAAGCGATATAATAATGTAAAGTACCATATAGTAATGCAAGGGAGAAGGGATAGTGATACTTACTTGACTTACCTTAGAGGCTCCATTTTTTTGTGATTTATAATTTTCTGAATTTTTTTGTGATTTTCTGATAAACAATCAAAACAACAACTATAACAATGAAAACAATATACACAAACACAATCAAATAACACAAACGAACTATGCACAGACACATAAGACACACACAATCGAAAGGCGACGCACCCGGGGTCGCGACACTGTCGCGGCGGCCTAGATGGTCGCGACCTTAACGCATCAGATCATGGCGTCGTGACATCATTCTTCACGATAAACACCAAAAATCCGAGCTTATCCCTATCCTAGATCTATCCTCTCTACCATTAGGACTCTCAAACCTATCCTAGAGCAACTCTAACACCTAGAGACGGATTTGTATGGGATTAGCACCCCTAGAGCTCTATAAATAGGGGTGTAGGGGCTATTTTCGCATTTCAACTTCTCTCTCTTCCTCTCTCTTGGTTTTCTCTCTCTCCAAGCCATGAAAAGAGCTTCTTCCTCCTCCCAAGCTGCCTCCATCCCCTATGGCGGTCCCAAAGCAGCGAGGACGGCCTATGCAGAGCCCCTTCGCCTCTCCTCTGTGCCCAGTCACATTAGCGCACGATCGGATCTTCAAGCAAGTACTTCCTCTTTCTAGCCACTTGATTTTCTCTCTCTTCTTCTTCTTCTTCTTTTTCTATTTCTTCTCCTTCTTCTTCTTCTTCTGCCAACCTCTCTTCTATCCTCTTTTCCATATCCTCTCGGGCAATAGACGCTACTCCAAGATCCCCTGGCTCGAACCCATGATCAGAGCCCTTCCCGTGGCGTCCACATACCACCTGCGCAAATGGAAACTTACCACGGTCCTCGCGCTTGCCAAGAATTACCACAAGGTGGTACATGTGTGGGATAGCCTTACTGCGCTTGTGGAGCTGTGGCACCCATAGACCCACACATTCATCTTCCCTTATTTCGAGGCCACCATACTACTGGAGGAACTGGAGCTCATGCTGGGGCTCCCAAAGGACAAGAGAAAGAAGGAGTAATGCATTTCCCACACCGTGGCTCCTATCGATTCTTGGGCTATTCTAAACGACATCACCACCAAGACCGAGGACCTGCGCACCATGACCTGTCAAATGCATATCCATCTCGTTCCTGTCTCCCAGTGCATCATGTCTCAGTGCAAATGCAAGACCAGGAACTACCTTGCCATATCCAAGGCTTCTGCCCTTTACATATGCGACGTCATTCTCTTCCCTGCACAAGATGGCTTCCTATCCATGTCAAACCTTAGCATCATATCCAGCGTATGGGAAGGTATGTCTATTTCCCAAGCCGTCCTTGGATACTTAAATGATGGACTATCTTCTGCAGCCACAGGCAGTCCTTTCTTTGGCTCTATCATTACCCTCGAGTGCTGGATGGGTATGCACTTCAGCTTCCAAGTGACAGACGACCCCTTTGTCCAATGCAATAGCATGTTCCACCATCCTCTAGCTTTTGTTAGCGCTCCTCTTCACATGACACCACAAGCATGGTGCAAGACGGCAATGATCAAGGGACTGAAAGAATGGAGGATCTATTTCAAGACAATACTGGTGGAGAAATTTGAGATGTGCCCGAGGTCCCTTCATAATAAGATGATCCGCCTCCCATAGCATACCGGCCTGGCTTTGCGACTCATCGGTGATGAAGTGCTGGTGCTATACAACCCCGACCGGTGCCACCTTCAATGTGGTGCTGGACGGACAATTGTGCCACCACTCTCTCACTACCCACCAATCCAAGCACGGAAGCGAAATGATGACCAGGATGAACGGGACGTAAGGAGTGCCATCGTCCACTGGAGGGATGCGCCACAGGCATCATCTCAGCGGAAGTGGCGGAGGACGAAGACGTGACCCGGGAGTATCATCAAGCATTGAAGAGGATCCGGCCAAACATACCTAGGGAGTCCGAGGCAGCACCAGGCGCTTGAGATGGATTTGAGAGATGTAGGCATTGTATCAGATGGTAGTTAGGACTGAAAAGATGATTTGATTGATTGTAGGGATGATTAGGATGTGTAATTGATTATTTGAATCAATAAAATCAGGATTTTGTTTAATGTGCGCATTGCTCTATTGATGTCGCGACCACTACAGACGTCGCTTAAAGGTCGCGATGGGGCGTGAGAGCGCGACACTGTCGCGGCCCAGTTTCCCGTCGCGAGCTTAACACGACGTCTACATTCGTCGCGACATCAACTGAGGGATTCAAAATGCAAAAGCCCCTTTTTCCTTCTCTCACACTTTCAGACTTCCGACGATTTCCCACCTTTTCTCTCCGGCGATCCGACTTTCTCTGCACTCTCTCTCTCTCTCTCTCTCTCTCTCTCTCTCTCTCTCTCTCTCTCTCTCTCTCTCTCTCTCTCTCTCTCTCTCTCGTCCCTTTCTCATCCTCTCAAAACCCAAATCGATGGAAAGAGGAGGCAACGACAGTGGTGACAAGGGGAAGAGGCTGGCGATGAAGAGGGCCTCCCGGCGGCGCAAGGTGACTCCTCTGGTGGTAGAGGAAATCCCAGAGGTCGAGATGGCGGAGGAGGACGCGCCGATGGTAGACATTGAGGCGGCGGCAATGGCCCGAGAGGCGGCCATGAAAAAGGTAAGCTCTGATGCCCTAAAATCTTTGATTGGATGATGTGGATGGGATGGGGAAGCCCCATAGAGGGCACATGTAGGGCGAGATGCCCAGAAAAAGTGACTCCCGACAGGGAAAGCGCCGGTCGGTCCACTTCTGAGAACGCGACAACCCGCCCTGTCATGACACCAACTGTCGGGACGGGGTCAAAGACTGCGACCTGTTCATGATGGCCGATGGCTGTTGCGACAAGGTCGCGGTGACCAAGGTAGTTACAACTATGTCGCGACCCATCGGGGCGTCGCAACAAGGTCGCGGCCATCCTGGTCGGCACGACCTCAGCCGAGAGACCAACAAAGCATGCTTAAACTGACCAAATGACTGATTTATGCTTGTAGGGAGAAATGAGGGCCCAGGTTTCTTGGATTCTAGTCCTGGCTGTGTACCTAGCCTTTCCTGGGTTTCAGAGAGAGAGGTTAGATGGTATGGGATTTGGTGAGGTGCTCCGGATGGACCAGATGAGGGTGGATGCCCCACTCACCCAGGCCCTACGCAGCAGGTGGGATGTGCAGGCAACTGCCTTCGTGTTCCCATGGGGACATATGATCCCCAGCCTAGAGGATGTGAGTCGCATCAAGGGTCTTAGGATTCATGGGCGTCCGGTGAGCAGTTACACTTACCCGTGCTACAGAGAGTTGGCCCATAGACTTCTAGGTTTGACTGTAGGGCAGAGGTCATCTCTAGCCCCTAGGGTGGAGCTGCAGGAGAGTTTAGGGCTATTCCAGACAGGCAGAGAAGTGGTCGAGACGGTAGATGAGCAGTTACAAAGGCTGGTGAGGGCTGTAGAGAGACCCTAGCAAGTCTCAGGCGGATTTGGACTTGTGTCGCTTCCTCACGTTCTTCCTAGGCAGACTCTTGTTTGCTACGAGGGGCGACGCGGTTCATTGCCGGTTGTAATCACGGGAAATGTGCACCCCAAAACACGCGATAGGATATTAAAACTAATAGCATGGAAATAAGGGTGTGATTGCCACCTAGATAGCTGCCTAATGAGAATGAAAAGGGGCTAACTATGTGTAACGCCCCTCTTAGACCCCGTACAGTTCACCAACTCACATTGGATCTAACAGAGGTATTACAGTGGAATAAATCCAACATTTAACGGTACAAGTTGAGATATACACAAATGATAATTCGATTCCAATAATAAGCAACAGAATATGGAACTAAATGATGGAAATCAACATTATACTCAATTATAAAGTCTAGTGCATAAAAGAGAAATGACAATAGCTCCGAATTGATTACAATCCATAGTCCAAAAGCATAAAGGAAAATACATATAGTCCTCACATACAAGAGTCACTCTAAAATCTCTCAACCAATCTAAGTCTCCACGTCCTCTCGCTCTGAGTCAGAGTGTACTAACTCCTGAGTATCCTCTGGTTCTCCTGAAATTGTTAAGCAAGTATGAGTCTACAAGACTCAACAAATCACATGAAAGACAATTTACGATATTATAAATATAATAGTTTTAAAACATCGTAACATATTATCATTTATTTCATTGATATCATATACTCTTCCTACTAACATGGTTCTAGATCAATTAGCAATCATTCATTCATTGCATTCTAATTATTATGAAAATAAACCATTTCATGCAATGCATAAAATCCACATCTTATTTACTAACAATTGAAGTAACATGTTCTTACATATAACATGCTATCATTTTTATCATGGTTTCTACTTATTGTCATGTAATCATGTAAACTATTTCAATGAAAACCTTATGCTACATTATGCAATATGTAACAGTTGTCATGTAATAATTCTTTCATACATCAATTTGCATGTAATTCGTGTAACATTTAACACATAGACATGTAGCATGAAATCATGTAAACAATGTTCATGTAGGCATGTAGCATGTAACATGTAGCATATAGCATGTAAGTCATGTAGACATGTAGACATTTTCAATTAATTGCCAAGACATAGCCCTCACTATAATAGAGATCAGTAGTCATTTAACATTCACTTATCACCTAGGCAATGCAGTGATGAAGTCATGGTATTTGCGCAAAATCGGGGAAAGTCCTTCCCACCTTAACCAGTAGAACTTGTCTACTTCTAGGATTTCAATCCGTTGTCCACGGATTCAATAGATCATTTACATGTAGGTGAACCATTACCATAGGGGCATCTACGGTGTAGTTCCCTGTAGGAATCTCTAATATAGCAATGTCTTATTGGCATTCATTTCAATGCATGTTCTAATATATATATATATATATATATATATATATATATATATATATATATATATATAGTATCCTTTCATTACATGCAATTCTAACATATGAAAATGAAATGATCTATAATATGTTTATTTTCAGTTCTGCAATTACATTTTCTGTTTATCAGACCCCTAACATGGCACTAAATGCAACACTTTCTTTCATGCACATATTCTCATATTTATTCAATTTCTACATGATATCTACTATTTAGAAATTTATTACAGTAGGTACACATGTCCAAAAATTCCAAAAGTTTGACTATTCAAAATCAGGATATACTATGCGCATGCAAAATTTTACATTTTTCTGAACTCCGTAACTATTTTTCATAATTGAATTTTTCTAATTTAACCTAACTAGCATGATACATTCAGTGAGGAAACTATATGATTCTGTACAGGAACTGGTATATCACCATATTGAAATCTCAACTATAACTTACTAACATGAATCACGTTGACAATCAGTTTACTTTTCTTTTTATTTATCTCATTAACATAACAAAATGATTATTCACATGTTCATGCAGTCGAAACATCATTACAACAACTTGTCCATAATATAACAGTAATAAAACTCACAATTCATAACCTGGCCGAAACCCCATATCATCATGGATCATAGATAGGCAATTAAAATCAGTTTTCAGGCTAAACATGGTACTGATAAACTTGACGGCGGGGTATATGGCGTTTACTGAAGTTGACGTCCACACACACTGTCGTTAAGCCTCGCTAGACGGCGGCACATAGCGTCGTTAACTTATACTGACGGCAGCACATAGCGCCGTTTACATATAGTAAGGGTCGAAAAAACGAATGCTGCTCACATGAAGTAGACAGCCGTCGTTGCCGCCGTTAATAAGAAATAGACGGCAAGCGATATGGACGTCTAGTTCTTATGCACAGAAACATAGAAAACCCTACATGAAATAACGTGATTTCTACCCCTTCCCGTAGGTTATTTTCATGCTTTAAAAATATGAAAAATGGTATTACATAGTGTATGATATCCTAAATTGAACCCCCATGTAACTTGCCTCTTTCCCTCCTACAGGAGTGATGAATCTAAGCTCGAAGATGCTCGCCTCGACTGTGAGACAGTCCCTTCCCTTTGACTTCAACCGCTCCAATCCTCCTCCAACGTGGCTCCTTCACTTGGATGAGTTCCTGATCATGAAGCTAGATGCACCATCTTGGTCTAGAAGCCTCAAGAACGCACGAACCAGCACTGCAACCCCTTTCCTCGGCCCTCTTTCTCTCTTCCAAAAACCAGCGTGAAAACCCTTATCTAGATGCGAAATCTGGTCTTATAAAGACCTCTCCTGCGATGGCCAGCCCAAATCCTGACCCTAGGATGCAAAACGCTCAGATCTGCGCATTAAAATCCCCCAGAAACGGCCGATCTCTCTTTCCCCGAACGGAAATATCAAAAACAGGCAAGTCAGATTAACGTCAACATAAGATGCCGTCAGCCTCCACGTAAACGTCCATCGATGATGTCGTTTACAGGCTTGCCCACAAATTTAAGAAATTTGGAAAATAATTAACGACACAAGAGTATGTCGTTAACAAAAAATAAACGGCAGGTGATCTTGCCGCTAACAGGACTTAACTCCAAGAGATGTTGACGCCAAGTTCCTCGCAAACCTGCATTCAAATTCATGCAGAAATAAACATACAATTTGCAAAATAACTTAAGAAAATTTTCTAGGGCACTACATCCTCTCCCCCTTAAAATAATCTTCATCCTCGAAGATTGAGTTAGAATACTCACCAAACAAGGATGGATAAAGCTTCTTCATCCTTTCTTCAAGCTCCCACATCGTTTCTTCACGTGAGAAGTTCCTCCATAGAACCTTCACAAATGGAATAGACTTCGATCTCAATTCCTGCACTTTTCGATCTATAATCTCTACAGGCTGCTCCGCATAAGACAAGTCTGGCTGAAACTGCACTGGCTCATAACTGATCACATGAGCCGGATCTCTAACATAACGCCATAACATAGACACATGGAATACTGGGTGCACCGCTGCTAAAGATGGTGGCAAGGCCAACTGGTATGCCACATTTCCAATCTTCTTCAAAATCTCGAATGGACCAATAAACCTCAGGTTCAACTTGCCTCTCTTTCCAAACCTCACTACACCCCTAGTTGGCGATACCTTGAGAAAAACATGGTCTCCAACCTCAAAATCCAAGTCCTTCCTCCTTGTATCCGCATAACTCTTTTGACGATCCTGAGCTACCTTTAACCTCTGCAAAATCAGCTGGATCTTCGCTGAAGTCTCCTGCACCACTTCTGGTCCAACCAAATGTCGATCTCCTGCTTCTTCCCAACACAACAGAGATCTACAGGGTCTCCCGTACAAAGCCTCGAAAGGTGCCATACCTATGCTCGAATGGAAACTGTTATTATAAGCAAATTCCACAAGAGCTAGGTGACGCTCCCAATCACCTTTCCACTCCAAGACACAAGACCGAAGCATATCCTCCAACGTCTGAATAGTCCTCTCAGACTGTCCATCCGTTTGTGGATGAAATGCCGAACTTAGCTTCAACTGACTGCCAAAATCCTGCTGCAAACTCTACCAAAACCTAGAAGTGAATCTCGGATCACGATCTGAGATAATCGACTTCGGAATCCCATACAACCTCACAATGCCATCAATGTAAAGTCTGGCCAAAATTTCAACAGACTGCTTCTTCTTCATGGCAAGTAAATGAGCACTATTTGAAAATCAATCAATGATCACCCAAATGGAATCATTTCCTCTACCCGATCTAGGCAATCCAGACACAAAATCCATAGTCACTTGTTCCCATTTCCACTGAGGAATATCCAGCTTCTGCATTAAACCTGAAGGTCACTGACGCTCTGCCTTCACTTGCTGACAAATCAGACACTTCGCCACAACATCAGCCACATCCCGCTTCATGCCAGACCACCAGAACGAACGCTTCATATCCTTGTACATCTTCCCACTACCTGGGTGAATAGAGAACTGAGATCTATGCGCTTCCTCCAAAATTTCCTTCCTCAGATCAGCATCATTAGGGACACACACCCTAAGATTCAGGCGAATCACATCATCCTCATCTCTGGTAATACCAGCCTTTCCAACCAACTCCTGCAATAACGGGTCGCCTTTTTGCAAAGCAATAGCTCGATCAAGAATAGATGATCTCAATGACAACTGAGCTACGAACATGCTGCACAATTGAGGTTCCAAAACAGCCAAAGAACTCGAAGCATCTTCTAGCATCTTCCAATCTTGCCTCATCAGTTGCCTCTTCCTGCTCAAAGCATCGCCCACTACGTTGGCCTTTCCTGGATGGTATGAAAGCTCAAAATCATAGTCTTTCAAGAATTCTATCCACTTCCGCTGCCTCAGATTTAACTCCTTCTGCGAGAACAAATACTTGAGACTCTTGTGGTCCGAGAAGAGCTCAAATCTAACTCCATATAGATAGTTCCTCCAAATCTTCAAAGCATAGACCACTGCCGCTAACTCCAAGTCATGGGTCGGGTAGTTGCGCTCATGCTCCTTGAGTTGCCTGGAAGCATACGCCACAACTCGACCTCCTTGCATAAGAACATAGCCGAGCCCAATCTTCGAAGCATCCGTGTAGATAGAGAAAGAATCTACATCATTGGGCAAAACAAGCACTGGCGCTGAGGTCAGACGAGTCTTCAGCTCCTAGAACGCATTCTCACAAGCCTCTGACCATTCAAACTTGACTCCTTTCCTTGTCAACCTCGTCAAGGTATCCGCAATAGAAGAGAAACTTTCGATGAACCTCCTATAATGGCCAGCCAAGCAGAGAAAACTCCTAATGTCAGCTGATGATCTCAGTGTTTCCCAGTCAAGGACAGCTTCTACCTTAGTCGGATCCACAGACACTCCTTCACCAGATATCACATGACCCAAGAAATGGACCTCCTTCATCCAGAAGTTGCACTTGCTGAACTTAGCATACAGCTTGTGCTCCCTCAGGATATCCAGCACAATCCTCAGATGCTCTTTATGAGTCTCTTCATCAGGTGAATAGATTAGCATATCATCTATGAAGACCACAAAAGGAATCCAGATACTGTCGAAAAACTCGGTTCATCAAATCCATAAAAACTGCTGGAGCATTCGTCAAACCAAAGGGTAAGACAAGGAACTCATAATGGCCATATCTCGACCTAAAAGCCGTCTTAGCAGAATCCTCTGGCTTAATTCGGAGTTGATGATAGCCAAAATGAAGATCAATCTTAGAGAACACCGAAGCTCCTCGCAACTGATCAAACAAATCATTAATACGAGGTAAAGGGTACTTATTCTTGACAGTTACCTGGTTAAGCTTGCGGTAATCGATGCACAATCTCATCGATCCATCCTTCTTCTTCAAAAGAGAATAGGTGCTCCCCATGGCAAAACGCTCGGCCGGATGAAGCCCTTATCAAGCAATTCTTGCAGCTGCTTCCTCAATTCTGCCAACTCCGCTGGTGCCATACGATAAGGCGCAATGGAAATAGGTGCTGAGCCAGGAACTAGCTCAATGCCAAATTCAATCTCCCTTGCAGGGGGCAAACCAGACAAATCCTCTGGAAAAACATCGCTGAAATCTCTGACTACCTCAATATCTTCCACAGATAAAACCTTCTTCGAATCCTCAGACACAACCACACTAGCCAGAAAACTGCTATAACCCTTGCTCAACATCCAGGCTGCCTTCAAAGCAGAAATGACGAACTTGCCCGACATGCTTTAGGCAAAGGATGAAACACTCCTCCTTACCAGGAATCGGAAAATAATAAGCTTCCGCCGACAATCCATCAGAGCATAATGCTCCTCGAGCCAATCTAAGCCCAAAATGGCATCATAATCCTTCATCTTCAGCAAATAGAAATTACCAGGCAAAACTTGCTCCTCAATGCACACAGAAAGTGACGAAAAACACTGCTCGGCCTCAATAGTTCCTGCTGGAGTATGCACATACAAGGAAACTCCAACCTTTCCAGAATTAAACCATCATCCTTCATCAAGACCTTGGCAAATCCTTGGAAACAAAACTATGTGTGGCACCGGTATCAAACAAGACTCTAGCATGCATTCCCATAATTAAAATTGTACCTTCTGTAACATGCTCTGCCAATTCTGCCTCGTCTCTCGCCAAGGCGAACACTCGACCCTGAGCCCTCGGTCTCCCTGCTGCTGTCGGTGTCTGTCTCGCTACTGCTGGTGCTGCTGCCGCTGTAGTCTGCTGCGCCATCTTCGGACAGTCTCTGATCTTGTGGTTCTTATCACCACACCTCAAGCATCTCCTGGAAGTCACCCAACACACCTCGCCTCCATGGCGCTTCCCACACTGGGTACACACTGGCTTCTCTGCAACTGTGTCTCTGCCTGGTGTCGGTGCAGCCACTCTCGCCGGTACAACTGCTCTCTGCTGGAAAGCTGGGGCCTTCTTCTTTCTGTCGTGCCTCTGGAAAGCTGATGCTGGCCTCTTCAACAAAGCCCTCTTCTCCTCCAAGTAGACCTCCATCTCTGCCTCCTGCATGCAAGCCGCTGACAAAGCCTCCTCCATGGAATGATGTCCCAAAGCCACCAGTCTCGTCCTCAGGGACGACTTCAACCCCATAATGAATTTATTTACCTTCCTCCGCTCATCTGCCACTATGTGGGGTGCATACTTGGACAGCTCTGCAAACCTCGCCTCATACTCATGCACGCTCATTGACCCCTAGGTCAAGGTCAAAAACTCCTGCTCCATACGGTCCTGCACATGCTCCGGAATATACTTCGCCCTGAACAGATGGACGAACTCAGTCCAAGCAACCTCCATAGCCCCGTCTCGAAACTATGTGTGTAGTACAGAGGACCACCACACATCGGCACGCCCCTGAGAAGAAAGATCAATACAGCTAAGGGTACACTTCAAACAACATGCATGTAACCTTCAAAACCAACCTTTACCTACAACATATAAGTAGCCAAAGTCACCCTCTCCTCTTCTGCGCATCGGATGGCACGAAAGATCTTCTCCATCTCCCGGAGCCAACTCTCCACTAGAATAGGATCAGTCTCCCCCTTACAGAAGGGTGGGGTCATCCTCCTGAACCTCTCCATCATAGGTACTCCTCCAAAGACTGCCTCATGAGCAGGTGCCTGCGCCTACAATCCAAAACAAGCTCTTAGCTAACAATTCTTCCTATTAACACCTTGAATAACCCTTGCATCTACCAACCTGAACCTGCACCTGCGCCTGCAATGTTGCTGTAGTCTGAGCCTGAGTCTGCATCGCATGCACCAATCCTTGCATCAATGCCCCATAGTCCACAGGTGGTGGTGGGGGTGGCAAAGGTACTCCAGTCTGCTCCTGAGCCTGTTGAGCTGGAGCCTGCGAACCTCCCGCTGACTCATCACCCCTAGACGGGCCAACTCCTCTACGCCCACGAGTCGCCATAGTCTGCAAAACAAGCATCAATTATCATAACCTATTATTCTACATAATTTTGGACTAATTCTTTATGCAGACTTAGAACATGAATACAATGTTGATATTTCATTTATGTACATGCTCAACCTGGAACGCTCTGATACCAATCTCTGTAATGCCCCTCTTAGACCCAGTACAGTTCACCAACTCACATTGGATCTAACAGAGGTATTACAGTGGAATAAATCCAACATTTAACGGTACAGGTTGAGATATACACAAATGATAATTCGATTCCAATAATAAGCAACAGAATATGGAACTAAATGATGGAAATCAACATTATACTCAATTATAAAGTCTAGTGCATAAAAGAGAAATGACAATAGCTCCGAATTTATTACAATTCATAGTACAAAAGCATAAAGGAAAATACATATAGTCCTCACATACAAGAGTCACTCTAAAATCTCTCAACCAATCTAAGTCTCCACGTCCTCTCGCTCTGAGTCAGAGTGTACTAACTCCTGAGTATCCTCTGGTTCTCCTGAAATTGTTAAGCAAGTATGAGTCTACAAGACTCAGCAAATCACATGAAAGACAGTTTACGATATTATAAATATAATAGGTTTAAAACATCATAACATATTATCATTTATTTCATTGATATCATATACTCTTCCTACTAACATGGTTCTAGATCAATTGGCAATCATTCTTTCATTGCATTCTAATTATTATGAAAATAAACCATGTCATGCAATGCGTAAAATCCACATCTTATTTACTAAAATTGAAGTAACATGTTCTTACATATAACATGCTATCATTTTTATCATGGTTTCTACTTATTGTCATGTAATCATGTAAACTATTTCAATGAAAACCTTATGCTACATTATGCAATATGTAACAGTTGTCATGTAATAATCCTTTCATACATCAATTTGCATGTAATTCGTGTAACATTTAACACATAGACATGTAGCATGAAATCATGTAAACAATGTTCATGTAGGCATGTAGCATGTAACATGTAGCATATAGCATGTAAGTCATGTAGACATGTAGACATTTTCAATTAATTGCCAAGACATAGCCCTCACTATAATAGAGATCAGTAGTCATTTAACATTCACTTATCACCTAGGCAATGCAGTGATGAAGTCATGGTATTTGCGCAAAACGGGGAAAGTCCTTCCAACCTTAACCCAGTAGAACTTGTCTACTCTAGGATTTCAATCCGTTGCCCACGGATTCAATAGATCATTTACATGTAGGTGAACCATTACCATAGGGGCATCTACGGTTGTAGTTCCTTGTAGGAATCTCTAATATAGCAATGTCTTATTGGCATTCATTTCAATGCATGTTCTAATAGATATATATATAAAGTATCCTTTCATTACATGTAATTCTAACATATGAAAATGAAGACGATCTATAATATGTTTATTTCAGTTCTGCAATTACATTTTCTATTTATCAGACCCCTAACATGGCACTAAATGTAACACATTCTTTCATGCACATATTCTCATATTATTCAATTCTACATGATATCTACTATTCAGAAATTTATTACAGTAGGTACACATGTCCAAAATTTCCAAATTTTTGACAGAATTCAGAATCAGAATATACTATGTGCATGCAAAATTTTACATTTTTCTGAACTCTGTAACTATTTTCATAATTGAATTTCACTAATTTACCTAACTAGCATGATACATTCAGTGAGAAAACTATATGATTCTGTACAGGAACTGGTATATCACATATTGCAATCTCAACTATAACTACTAACATGAATCACGTTGACAATCAGTTTACTTTTCTTTTATTATCTCATTAACATAACAAAAGATTATTCACATGTTCATGCGGTCTAAACATCATTACAAACACAACTGTCCATAATATAACAGTATAAAAAACTCACAATTCATAACCTGGCCGAAACCCATATCATCATGGATCATAGATAGGCAATTAAAATCAGTTTTCAGGCAAACATGGTACTGATAAACTTAACGGCGGGGTATATGGTATTTACTGAAGTTGACGTCCACACACACTGTCGTTAGCCTCGCTAGACGGCGGCACATAGCGCCGTAAATTATACTGACGGCGACACATAGCGCCGTTTACATATAGTAAGGGTCGGAAAAATGAATGTTGTTCACATGAAGTAGACGGCCGTCGTTGCCGCCATTAATAAGAAATAGACGGCAAGCGATCTGGACATCTAGTTCTTATGCGCAGAAAACACAAAAAACCCTACATGAAATAACGTGATTTCTACCCCTTCCCGTAGGTTATTTTCATGCTTTAAAAATACAGAAAAATGGTAATTACGTAGTGTATGATATCATAAACTGAACCCCCATATAACTTGTCTCTTTCCCTCCTACAGGAGTGATGAATCTAAGCTCGAAGATGCCCGCCTCGACTGTGAGACAGTCCCTTCCCTTCGACTTCAACTGCTCCAATCCTCCTCCAACGTGGATCCTTCACTTGGATGAGTTCTGATCACGAAGCTGGAAGCACCACCTTGGTCCAGAAGCCTCAAGAATGCACAAACCAGCACTGCAACCCCTTTCCTCGGCCCTCTTTCTCTCTTCCAAAAACCAGCGTGAAAACCCTTATCTAGATGTGAAATCCGGTCTTATAAAGACCTCTCTTGCGATGGCCAGCCCAAATCCTGACCCTCGGATGCGAAACGCTCAGATCTGCGCATTAAAACCCCCCAGAAACGACCGATCTCTCTTCCCCGAACGGAAATTCAAATAGGCAAATCAGATTAACGTCGAGTATGTCGTTAACATAAAATAAACGACAGGCGATCTTGCCGCTAATAGGACTTAACGCCAAGAGATGTTGACGCCAAGTTCCTCGCAAACCAGCATTCAAATTCATGCAGAAATAAACATACAATTTGCAAAATAACTTAAGACAAATTTTCTAGGGCACTACACTATGCTAGGAAAAGGAAGAGAGAATAGGGCACTAACATGAGATCACGACGGGTGACCCCGTCGCGATGGGTCTGATGTCGTGACACCTAACAGAGCGCGTCAACGTAGTCACGTCGCCCTTGCCAGCCGCGTTCTCTGCAGTGCGGGAGAAGTTGGTGTTGACCTTCTTCTTGTCCTCCGGCCGGCCAGAGGACAAGAGTTGCTCGGGGACTTCACTTGAATACCTGCCAAAACAACAAAGACAAGAAATAAAACCTTGTTAGAAAGCGTTAAACATAGTAACTATTAAAAAAAAATGAAAGAGAAATGTGAAGCATGGAGGGAACGGACCTGGGGGTGGTTTTTAAACCCCTAGGGTGCATGGAAAACATAGGATGGAAATGGGGATGCAGCCTAACTAGAAGAAAATAACAAATGCATGAGAAATAAGAAGAGGAAAGGAGGAAGAAGGGGCCCCGAAGGGGCGCTCCCTGGCGTTGTATAGTGTCCTTGGGTCGTGCAGATGTCGTGGACGAAGTGGGAGCCACCCTCCTCACACACCAAGCTCCATGGATGAGGAGGTAAGCATGGCTTAAGGTAGAAGATGAGAGGAAAATGGGTGGTGAAGAGAGAGCTGCGAGCTAAGTTGTAGATCACAGAAAATTTTGGCAGCCCTTCGGGGTGAAAACTGGGGCTCTCTCTCCGTTGAAGAGAAGACCTTACTTTTATAGCCAAATGAGAGAGAATATCCCGTTTTTAGATGATAAATACCAAAGTGAATGATAAATCTCATTAAAAATCATGGGTGAGAGTCCTAAAAGGCCACCAAGGAGTCCCACAACCCCAAACCGTGGCTAGGAGGGTTGGGAGGTTGCATGGGATGAGGATAAAGGCCATGAGAGGATAAATAGGAGGTGGTTGCAGAGGCCTGCGTACGTGGGTGTTGTCGCGACGGGTCGTAGGGACGTGACAGAGATGAACGCGACGGCCAAAAGGGGCGCGACTATGAAGCCACGTGCATGGATATGCATGGGTTGTCGCGGCGGCCATCCAGTGCGCGATAAGATTAACGCGGCACCTCGACCCGTCGTGTTAATAAAAAATGATTATTTCTGAATTTTGACCAATCAATATGAGGAATAATGGGCATTTAAAGGCACAAGGACTCTTTTAAGAGATAATGGATGGGATACACTAAAAATTGGGCTGTTAATGGGCTCAAAGCAAGGCTAATGGTGGGCTCAAGGTGAGTGACCAATTTGGGGCTCACTTAGATAACAAGAAATATGGTTCAACTTGTAAGCCAGAATCTGTGTCTATAGATTTGCCCCTCCTTGGCTTCCACTTTGCAAGGGAGCGAAGCAGAAGTGTAGCGGAGGTGTCATTAGTGACGGCAGAGCGGAGATGATGCAGAGTGGACTGAAAATTGGTAGCCAAGGTAAAGAGACACCTGATCTAATCAACAAGCAAATGGAATCTTCATGAAAGCCCCGAGTTAGTTGCTCGAGCAGAATGCAAAGAAAACACGAGTCTGGACGAGAAGGAAGAAAGAAAAGGATGATCAACCCCTCGATTGAGAGGTACCCTAGCGATTGTCCTGTAGGTTTCATTTTGGAGGACATGTGCGTGCCAGGCAGGTAACTCATGACTCTGTCCTGGGAGCGGTTCGCAACCAAAATAGATCAAAAGGAACAAGGATGAAATTGTATAGAAAATCCAGACAGAAAATTCTCGACAAACTGACAAAAAACAACTCACTCGGAGGCGGACCTTCCGATTCGGAGTGGAATAGGATTTCTTGTGTCAAAAAAATGAAGAATGGTTGGGCACTCACAAGGGCTCACCGTTAGCCAGGATGAGTCGCGAAGGCTCAAAGTCCTACATGATGCATGCTGGGTTAAATAAAAGAAATCATTAAAACAAATGCAAAGAAAGGAGAAATAGAAAATATATCAAGAATAATATTGCTAAGCCGGAAAAGAATGGGTCAGGAGTCTTCCTGCAACCGCTGTGCAAGACAGAGTCCATCGTTCCCAATATTACCCAACTTAACGGCCTATCCAACGATTAACAATGTGCTCCTAGATTATCACTGTTTTTGGTAAAGGGGAACTCAAATCCCAAAACACATTGAAATCAGTCGGTCCTTGAAACGATATAATAAGTAGGATACCATATAGTAATGCAAGGGCATATGGATAGAGATACTACCTATGGATCGATTTTTATTTTTTTTAGATTTTTTTTATTTTTTGTGATTTTTCTGGCAACAAATCAAAGCAAACAAACATGACACGGTAAAAATACATACATTCACACAGATGAAATCATAAACAAACAACGTATAGACACACAAAGACACATCAGACAGAAACACGGCGCATCTGGGGGTCGCAACAGGGTCGCGGCGCCCTGGGTGGTCACACCTTAACGTGACGCATCGCGGCGTCGCGAAACCAGTCGCGGGATAAAGACGAAAAAAATCGATCTTATCCTTATCTAATCCTACCTAGACCTCCTCTAGGACTCTTAAACCTACCCTACTGTGACTCTAACACCTAGGTACGGGGTTGGGATGGACTAGCTGTCCTAGGGCTCTATAAATAGGGCTGTAGAGGCCTCCAATTCATAGCTTTCTCTCTCTCTCCTCCTCTTTCTCATTTTCTCTCTCTTCAGCCATGAAGAGATCTTTCTCTATTTTTCAAGCTGATATCAAGCCCTATGTAGGCCCCAAAGCGGCCCGGGAGTCCTACGCCGAGCTGCAGCGCCTCTCCTCCGTGCCCAGGCACATTTGTACAAGGCCGAACTCCAAGTAAGTGCATTCTCTCTTTCTTCTAGTTCTTCTCTCTCTTCATGCTCTTCTTCTTCTTCCTCTCCTCCTGCTGCTACCAACCCTCTTTTCCTCTTCTCTTCTGCTATTCCAGATCCTCCCGGGCCATAGGAGGTTCTCCAAAGTCCCGTGGTTGGCGCCCATGATCGATATGCTCCCTCTGGCTTCTACCCATCACCTGCGTGAGTGGGGGCTCACGACTGTGCTTACATTGGTGAAGCAATACCACAAGATCGTGCACGTGTGGGACAACATCACTGCATTGGCGGAGCTGTGGCATCCCCAGACGCACACATTCATCTTCCCTGGGTTCGAGGCCACCATCCTGTTAGAAGAACTTGAGCTGATGTTGGGTCTCCCTAAGTACAAGAGGGGAGAGGAGCATGCTCTTTCCTACACCATGGCTCCAATTGATGCGTGGAGCATACTCGGGGAGATCACCACTAAGAAGACAAATCTCTACAGCATGACTAGCCAGAGCCACGTCCATCTCCTTCCCATCTCCCAGTGGGTTGTCTCCCAATGCAAGCGCAAGACTGGGAACCACCTTGCTATAGCCAGAGCCGCTTCCATCTGCATCTGCGGCGTTATTCTCTTCCTGGCAGAAGACGGTGCCATCCCGTTCCCCATCCTGAACATAATCGACTCCGTATCCGAAGGTATGAGCATCGCACAGGCCGTCCTTAGTTATCTCTACGCTGGACTATCTTCTACAGCCACCGGAGGCCCTTTCTACGGCTCTGTCATCGCTCTCGAGCTCTGGATGGGGATGCATATTCAATTCCGGGCGATGGACAACCTTTCTACTGAGTGCAAGAGCATGCTGCACCACCCTCTGGCTTTCGTCAGTGCACCTCTCTACATGACACCACAGGCGTGGTGCAAGACCGCACAGGTAAAAGGGCTAAAAGGATGGCGCGATTGCTTCACCCACGCTTCCTCCACCATACGATGATCGGCCTACCTCAGCGCATCGGGCTGGCTCTTCGGCTCATAGGGAATGAGGCATTGGTCATGTACAACCCGGATCGCTGCCATCTTCAGTGTGGGGCTGCACGTACGGTGATGCCGCTGCTATCTCACTTCCCTCCTATTCAAGCACGGAAGCGGGATAATGATCAGGATGAACGTGACGTGTGGAGCGCCATCGTCCACTGGGAGGGATGCACCACGAGCCTCCTTCAGGTGGAGGTGGTGGAGGATGAGGACGTGACCCGGGAGTACCTCGAGGCATTGAAGAGGGTTCGTCCAGCTGAGACTGCTTGAGATAGGTTAGATCTGATGTATGCATGGTATCAGGTGATAATTAGGGCAGGAAGATGCAATTGGTTGATTGTAGGGGTGATTAGACAATGTAATGAATGATTTGAATCAATAAAATCAGGCTTTTACTCTGTGCGCACTGTGTTCTGTTGATGTAGCGACCACCATGAAGGTCGCCTCCAGGTCGCGACGGGGCGGTGGGTCGCGACCTTGTCGCGGCCAAACTAGCCGACGCGACAGGAACGCGACGGCCGTAGCCATCGCGACATTAACCGGCGATTAAAAAAAAACACAGAATCCCCCTTCTTCTCCCTCACGCTTTCAAATCCTTTCTCCCTTTTCTCAGCTCTCTCGTTCTCACTCTCTCTCTCTTACTTGCTCTCTTAATTTCCCTCTCTCTCTCACTTACTTACTCTCCCAAAGTGCCGGTGATGGAGGGAGGTGGCGATGGAAGTGTTGGCTCTTCTAGCAGGAAGGGGAAGCGACAGGCGGCGAGGAGGAGCTCCCGGCAGTGGGAGGCGTCACCTCTGGTAGAGGAGGTGGTGCCGGAGATCGACATGGAGGAGGAGGAGGTCCCAGCAGTGGACTTCGAAGCGGCGGCGAGGGCTCGCGAGGATGCCATGAAGAAGGTAAGTATCCAAAGCCCTAACTTTTGATTTGACATGGTGTGTGGATGGGGAAGCCCCCAAAGAAGGCTAATGTAGGGCGTGACGCCCAGAGAAACAGCCACCGGACAAGGGAAAATCTGGTCGGTCTGCGTTCTGAGATCGCGACGGGTCGGCCCGTCGCGACACCAGGTGTCGCGACGGGTCAACGGGCCACGACCATGTCGCGTCGGCCAAGGCCATCGCGACAAGGTCGCGGTCCACTAGAGGGGCGCGATCATGTCGCGGCGCATCGAGGCGCCGCGACAAGGTCGCGGCCCACTAAGCCGCCGCGACCTCAGCCGGGAGTACAACCAGGAGAATGATTAAGCTGATTTTTGAACTGACTTGTGCTTGCAGGGAGAAATGAGGGCCCGGGTCTCTTGGATCCTTGTCTTAGCCGTGTACTTGGCATTCCCTGGGTTCCAGAGAGAGAGGCTAGATGAAATGGGATTTGAGGAGGTCCTCCGTATGGAGTGGATGAGGGCGGACGCCCCTCTGACCCAGGCCCTGCGCAGCAGGTGGGATGCGGAGGCGACTGCCTTCGTACTCCCATGGGGACATATGATCCCTAACCTACAGGACGTGAGCAAGATCACCGGGCTGCGAGTGTATGGGCGTCCAGTGAGCGGCTATACTTACCCCTGCTATAGAGAACTAGCCCATAGACTGCTAGGCTTGACCGCAGGGCAGAGGTCCTCCCTCGTTTCTACGGTTGAGCTACAGGAGAGCTTAGGAATGCTTGAGACTGGGAGGAGGGTAGCCATGTCTATGGATGAGTAGCTGCAGAGATTGACAGAGGTCTGTAGAGAGAGTCTAGCTAGTGAGCGAGGGGCTCAGACGTACCTAGACCTGCGTCGTTTCCTCACCCTCTTCTTTGGTAGACTCATGTTTGCCACGAGGGGCGACCCGGTCCACTGCCGGTTCTTGCCTTTACTAGAGGACCTAGGTCAGGTAGGGGACTATGCGAGGGGAGCGGCGTTCCTGGCGCACCAGTTCGAGAGCCTAGGTTCTTCAGACCGGCAGACTGCGATCAGTGGTTTCTACCCCTTCCTTCAGGTACACTCTCTTCTTCTCTTGCCCCTTTACTTAAAATTTCCCTTTTGATATTTAATGCGAATTAACCATGCTTTCTTGTTTTCTTGCAGGTCTGGGCCTACCTACACCTCCCTGGCCTGAGGAGGGGAACTTTGGAGCGACCGGGCGTCGTGACACGCACCCACTGGGAGACCAGCTGGCATCCCTCCAGGATGCCATCGACCTTACCCTCAGATAGATGTAAGTGCTCTAAACCCCTCTCTGAGTTCAAATTGATTCACTTTAAGTATTTGGCTACTGACAAGATGTGCTTGATGTGCAAGTGGTGTGGCAGTCGTATCTAGGGGAGGCGGACGAGGGACAACCTTGGTTGGAGCTGGCCCGCCCCTACTTTGGTAGGACGGTGTGGATCCATGCTCTCAACCACGTGCTACCCCTCCACCACTACCTGACACAGAGGTCCCTCGGCCTCCGTCAGAGTGTCGTGGAGTTTCCGAGCCATGACCGGAGTCCTAGGCCTAGTCGGAGGTTCAGGGGACTTCACGACACCACCGACTGGCGCGAGCTGGCCAAGGAGCAGATCCAGAAGTGGAAGCGCCGAGGCAAGCAAGTTAAGTCCACCGCCACATCAGATGACGCGTACCTTCAGGCATTCGCCTTAAAGTACGGGGCGATGGTCTACAAGGATGCAAGACAACAGGTAAATCTCCTAAACTCAGACTCCATGGATTGTTCTTTTATTGAATTGAGCTAACAGTTTTAGAATGAATTGCAGGTGGATGTGGCCGGCGAGATTGCCTCACTTCGGACCCTGCTCCACTCGGCGGTGCAGGATCGGGAGGTAGCTCAGAGGGAGGTAGACCAGCTGGTAAGTACCTACTCAGACTTCAGTACTTTATCAATTTACAGCTGACTTGAAAATCTGACTTGTGTTGCATGTGCAGCGTGCGGAGCTAGAGAGGGTGAGGAGGGAACAGACTGGTGCTTCCTCCTCCCGAGCGGCAGAGGGCTCCCAGTCAGATCTGGAAGACCGACTGGCAGCCGCGGTCAGGAGAGCCGAGGAGTCGCAGGCTGAGCTAGCCGAGCGGGTAAGTACTACAGTGATTTAAATTGAAAATCATTCAAAAATGGCACTGACTTGGCTTTTCCTGCAGGAGACGGAGCTGAGGACTGCCACCGACCGAGCGGCCGAGCTGCATAGGGAGGTGGACAGAGTAGCGGCAGAGAGAGACCAGCTACGCACTCATACAGACGCGATGACAGCCGAGCTGGTGAGGATACGTACACAGGGACCGGTCGTGGATCAGGCGGAGCTGGCCCAGCTGCGCGCTGATCTGCACGCGCAGCAGACCCTAGCTCGGGGTCTACAGGAGGTGATGATGGCCATAGGCCGGTCCTGGAGTAGGAGTCGCGTGAGAGGAGCTAGCGGAGCGACTGGCGCCTCTGTTAGGCAGTATTTGGTAGGTTCCTCCAGTCGCCGGAGGAACGAGGAGGAGGAGAGGTGCCTCGGAGGTGAGACGAGCGCTAGGAGTGGTCGGGGTGGTGGTGAGATGCCACCACCTCCTGATAGACATGAGGGGTCTGGGGAGAGTGGCGGTGGACAGTGAGGAGCTTGTGAGCCACCTCCCCCTTATCTTTGTACATGATGTTTATTTTTAGTGGATCTTTTATTTCTATGCCAATGTTTGTGATTGCATGATTTGAGATTGACACGAGTGTGAAATGAGATCCGAATGAAATATAGAGAGAGAGAAAGAGAGGGCACACTGAGTACGTCGTTGCGCTTGTTCCCAAATACCCTGCCCCTGCACACTTAGGCAAAACAAGTTAGATTTGTTCTTTGGCTCAGCCCCACGCGCTAAGTGAGGAGTGATTTTATCTTCGTAATTGTCAAGGGGCTGAGCCTTATTCAAATAGGCGGCACATAAATGAAAATAATGCATGCTAAATTAAAGCGATATGTACATCTATTTTTTTTAGATTTTTGAGGTTTTCTGATTTTTTGGATTTTTGGGATTTTCTATTTTTTGGATTTTGTGATCTTCTAATTTTTTTAGATTTTTTGGATTTTCTAATTTTGGATTTTGTGGGATTTTCTGATTTTTATGGAGTTTTTAGATTTTTCTAATTTTTTTATTTTCTTTATTTTTTTTGTTTTTTGGGATTTCTAATTTTTTGAATTTTTGAGATTTTTTTTTTTTTATGGATTTTTTAGATTTTCTATTTTTTTTGGATTTTTGAGATTTTCTGATTTTTTTTATTTTTTAGATTTTCGGGATTTTCTGATAACAATACCTTCTGCACTTGACTGATTGGCTATGAATCTCACTCCCATCTCAGGTTTGTCAAATATCCTCTAAGTGCAACGTGCACTCATTCTTGGCTTCCCTAAGGCTGCTTGCCCCTAGTTGTTAGTGTTCCTGCACAGACCATGTGCGGGGTTCTTCGGACATTAGTGGGGATAGGAAGACTTAAGGGGGATAAGACTTGGTGTTTGGTGCTTGGGACACTGGCTCATTTTATTTGCGAGGATGTAACTCATGTGGAATCCGTCTGTTGTCCAGAGGCTTTTTGGTCATTGCTTTTGTTTGGTGCATGCGTACGACCGGGCTCAAGGGCATCTCGCGGGGAATTGTACTGCCACTCTTTGACATGCCCCTATTTTTTTTCTTTCTTCTTTCTTCTTCTGCTTATTTATCATTTCTCTTTTCTTTTGAACTGACCGTCTCTCTTTGAGACATCATACACATGATCTACATCTTCTCTTGTCTACAAGCCAGTATCCTTTTGCCCCTAGACCTTGTCCGAGTAAGAAGAGAATTGACCCTTGCTCCCCTTCACTAGGGCTAAGCAGGAGCCTCATTAACTAAGGGGAATTAGCCTCGGGTTGCCGTGTTATGTGCGTGGCTGAACATAGGGGTCATTTGATGACAAATGAAAGGAAGTGAGACACATGGCTACTAATCATTCTTTTGCAAATCGATGTCGCCATTGAAAATCTTTTATTAAGGGTAGAATCTTTTAAGATATAACCCATTCCACGGGTGAGAGAGCTCCTCACCATCGGCATTGACTAGCCTATACGCGTTCCCAGGGTACACTTCCTTGATGACGTACGACCCTTCCTAATTTGCTTGCAATTTTAACCTAGGACCTCCAGGCTTAATGAAAATTCGCTTCAAAACCATGTCTCCTTCTTGGAATTTGCGTTCAATCACTTTCTTTTGAAAAGATCTTGAGAGTCTATTTTGATATGAGAGTATGTGATCTACTGCGGCCAGACGTCATTCGTCTAGGAGTTCCAACTGTGTAAGTAACGCCTCTCGACGCTCATCGGGATTAAGTTCTTTGTCCAGCTAGACTCTTAGCGAAGGAATGAGGATCTCATGTGGACATACCGCCTCCATCCCATAAGTAAGAGAAAAGGGAGTTTGCCCAGTTGGCGTGCAGATGGAGGTACAGTAGGCCCATAGAGCTTCGATCAACTTCTCAGGCCAATCAGTGAACTTTTGAGACTCACAAGTTTTCTTTAAAATTTTCAAAAGTGTTTTGTTTGTGGCTTCGGCTTGGCCGTTGCCCTGCGGATAGTACGGAGACAAATGATGCAGAGAAATGTTGAATTTCTTACACAAGTCCTAAAGCTCCTGTGATATGAACTGAGGCCCATTGTCGGTGATAATGCCGCTTGGCACTCCGGACCATGAGATGATGTTCTTCGTGATGAATCTGCACACGGTTGAACCTTTGATTTCTGCAATGCTTCCGCTTCGGCCCACTTGGTGAAGTACTCAGTAGCAGTAAGGATGAAAGATTTCTGTTTTACTTGAGCATTAGGATCACCAAGAGGCCCGATGATATCAAAGGCCCACATGGAGAATAGCCAAGGGGAAGATAGTGGATGTAAAGAAGAGGATGGAGCATGGATCTTATCGGCATGGAGCTGGCACTTAACACACCTACGGACGTAGATGACACAGTCTTCTTCTAAGGTTGGCTAGTAATAGCCCTGCCTAAGGATTTTCTTTGCAAGCATTTAGCTATTCACATGCCCTCCACATTCACTTGAGTGGGCTCCTTCCACTACCTTCCAAGCTTTTTCGTCAGACAGGCATCCGAGGAGCATCCCATTTAGAGCACGCCTATATAATACTTCTCCAACAATGGTATATCTTAGCGCCGCTCTACGGATGGCCCTTCTATCCTCAACCTCAGCTTCTTCTAGGAAGGTACCGTCTTTACAGTTCTGCTCAATCTCATGGTACCATGGCCTTTCTTCCTGCATAATTTCTCCTAATTCTACAAGCATTATTTCCTTCACTTCTCTTCTCTCTGCCCTTAAAACTAAAGAGCTCCTGAGGTTATTGAACCAAGGATCTTGAGTGGAGGGTGCTTCTAACCTCTGGATAGTGATAGTCTCAGCGCTGCGGCTGAGAGGGAAAGAGAGAGATGAGGCCAGGGATGTCAAGGCAACGACCAGGATATTCTGAGAGCGAGGAGTATGAATGTAGATGAGCTTGCGGAATTGCTTGGCTAGGAGAGTGACCAGATCTTGATAAGGCTTAAGCTTAGGGTCACAAGTGCGGTAGGTAGAAAGGACCAGCCGAAGAATGAGTTGAGAGTTTCCTATGATCTTGAGATGATGCTCGCCTAAGAGATAGACAAGCTTTAGACCGGCTAGGAGAACCTCATACTCGGAGACATTATTGGTGAGAGGGAACTGAAGTTGATACGCGAGTGGAATGGTAATACCTTCTGGGATGAGCAAAACAGCACCTATGCCCCATCCCCTAGAATTGAGAGCCCCATCAAAGTAGAGTGACCAGAAGGGATCGCGAGAGATGAGTGACAGGTTTTCATCAGGGAAATCCTCTTGAACCGTGTCACTGACAGGAAGAGGAAGGTGAGCAAGGTGCTCGGCAATGGCATACCCTTTTATAGCCTTCTGGACTACAAAGGTGATGTCGAACTGAGACAAGAAGCTCTGCCAACATGCTAATCTGTCGGCGAGGACTGGCTTCTCTAGGAGATACCTAATAGGATCCATTCTAGAAATCAAACTCACCCGATGGGCTAGAAAATAGTGCTTCAATTTCTGCACTACCCACACTAGTGCTGGACATGTTTTCTCCATTGCGGTGAGTTTGGGCTCGGAGGGATGAAGATCCTAGATAGGTAGTAGACCGCCCTTTCTTTGCCAGAATCATCATGTTGAGCAAGGACGGCTCCTAGGGAGTCCTCGATAGTCGACAAATATAGGATTAAGGGTTTCCCAGGGACAGGCGCCTGCAGCACGGGTGGATTCATGAGATAACTCTTAAGTTCATCAAAGGCCTCTTGGCATTTAGCATTCCATTCGAACTTGGCTCCTCCTTTTAACAGTTCATAGAAAGGACGACATCTTTGAGAATGCAGAGATATGAATCTCCTTATGAATTGTAGTCGACCAATCAAACCTCAAAGTTCAGATATGTTCTTAGGAGGAGGCATTTCATTTATCGCCTTGGCCTTGTTTGGGTCTATTTGAATCCCCCTTTTGCTGACTATGAAACCTATTAATTTGCCCGAAGAAACCCCAAACACGCACTTTTTCGGATTCATCTTCAATTGATACTCTTGTGCTCGACGAAACACCTTGGCAAGAACGGAGGAGTGTTCACTTCTGGTCCGAGACTTCACCACAATATCATCCACATAAACCTCAACATCAACATGAATCATATCGTGGAAGATAGCTAACATTGCCCTTTGATAAGTGGCGCTGACATTCTTTAACCCAAATGGCATGACCACATAGCAATACGTTCCCCAGGGTGTGGTGGAGGAGGTTTTCTCCTGGTCCTCCGGGGCTAGACTGATTTGATTATATCCTGAGTAACCATCCATGAATGAAAGGGTTTCAAACCCAGCGGTGTTATCAATTAAGACATCCAAATGAGGTAAAGGGAAATCATCCTTCGGACATGCCCTATTTAAGTCCCAGAAGTCTATGCAGATCCGCACTCTTCCATCCTTCTTCATTACCGGGACTATATTAGCCACCCACAATGGATAGAGGACTACACGGATGAATTTAGCTTTGTGTTGTTTATCAATCTCCTCTTTCATCTTCAAAGCAATGTGGGCGAGGAATCGTCTCATTTTTTGTTTAATGGCAATTGCCCCTGGCTTCAAGATCAACATATGTTCCACTAATTCGGGGTCAATGCTGGGCATGTCGTCGTATGACCAGGCGAAAGAATCCTTGAATTCCCTTAAAATTTCTATAAGCGCCTCTTCTTCCTCAGGAGGGAGGCTGGAAGCTATGGTCAGGAGCCTAGGATCTTTTTATGTTCCAATATTTACCTCTTTGGTGGGTTCATCTATTGCCGATGTAGGCTCGTCGAATCTCCTCATGCCACTGGCATACATCTTGGCAGCATCCTCTATCTCACCGTCCTCTTCATCCTCTGGGTCTTACTCAGCTAAGATTTCATATATTCCAAATCCGTCGTCTAGCCCTTCCTCTTCGTGCTGAGCTTCTATGTTCAGAACGACAGCGTCCTGGACGAACTCTTCCACAGCCAGAAGAGCGCCAAACCTTTTCACCAAATCTATCAAATATCTATTAGTTATGCCACTACCCTTACTTTTCCTAGACGGGGATGGGGACTTGCTAGATCCTTCCCCTGAATCTAAACTAGGGTTGATATTTACAGGAGGCTCTGGAAAAGTGTCCAGAGACTTATTGGAACGGAAATCAACAGGTGCGGCAGATCCGCAAAGATCCTCTGATGCGTCTGGAGGTGGGGGCGGGCCACCCGAGCTTAGGGTGCCCGCAGCAGAATTGAGATGTAGGGGAACAGAAGGCCCCTCATCCGGATCTCCCAGAGTGACCATGATGGTCAGTGAGCGAGGACTGCAGCTCAAGCAAAAGGAGAAGAAAGGCGGGGATCGCCGCCAAGGCAGGATGAGGGAGTTACAAAGATCGCCGTCAAGAGAAAGGGGGAGTGTGCGGGTGACGGGGATCACCATCGAAAGTAGGGAGCACCAAGACGGGGATTGCTGTCCGAGTGATGAAAGCGGGGGTGATGGGGATCTCCGTCAAGCGGGGGAATTACAGCAGAGAGTGACGGGGATCGCCGTCTGGAGTTGGGATTGAAGTATGGAATTGGTGCTTAAGGAAGGAAGGATAGGGATCATCGTTCGCTGAAGGAGGAAAGGGAAAGACAGGGATCGCCGTCCGAAGAAGAGGGAAGGAAAGACGGGGATCGTTGTCCGATTGCTGAAGAGACTAAAAGGAGAGAAAACTTTTGTTGTTTTTTTTTTTTTGACATGTTAAGCTAAGGAGAGAAATAAACTATCCTAGATGCGAAGGCCTCGAGAGACAGAGAGAACCGAGCCATTAAATAAAATAACAAAAAGGGGTGAAGAAATGGTTAATGCTTTGTGAGCGTCAGGGGAGAGTTGGAGGATAAGAGGAGGAGAAGGAGGGATGAAATCGAATTTATAAACAAGGATGGAAGATACAAAATGACTGGGAGGCCGGGAATACCCTGGCCAGAACTCCTTTGTTGGGTTGATGGGGTTTATGACTTCAAAATCTTCACTAGGACCAAGTAATTGTCGCTTGGTGGTGGTTGCCGATGATGACTGTGTCGTTGCTGGGGGCTGTGCGGTGCTATCCTCTTTGAACAACAAGCTAACTGATGCCATTAGGTCTTCAAGATCTTGTTCTTCTGCCTCTGCTGCCGGGGGCTGTGCGACGCTGTCCTCCCTAAACAAAGAACTGACTGCTGAGACTAAGTCCTCGAGGTCTAGTTCTTCTACCCATGTCACTTCAGGCTTCCTCTTTTTACTGGGCCGCTGGGCCTCCAGAACTTGATATGGTGACAATAATGCTTCTATCATGACAGTATTGTAGCCCGGCTGCACGGACCCTCTGATAAAATGATCATATAGAGTCCAGGTGAGAGGCTCTTGGTCTAACTTCGATGTAGATGAATGTGCCACCCACAGCTTAAATCCCTCTTGGTATCCAAGCCCCCGCTTTGAGAATTTCTTGGGATCATTGATAATCTGAGTCCTCCCCTGAAGGTGAGCGCCAAGACCCTTTCCTGGTTGATACCCAATTCTAACCATAATGTTCCAGCCCTTGGTGTTCGTCAATGTGCCCTTCTTAACAGTAGCCACTGATGGGGATACAATTTGGAGATTGCTAGAAAATGTGTAAGCCCAAGGATAATTCACATCGAGCACTGAGATGATGGGCCTGTTCGATGGCCAGACCAACAAAATGATTTTCTCGATGGCCTCCACCGTGTGAGTAGTTGCTGCACTCTTGACTTTAACTGTTCGCCCTTGGAATGGGAATTTCAAACATGATGAGCGGTAGAAGGCATGCTCCTAATGCTTCAATCCAAGGGCGGCCCAGAATGGCCTTGTAAGTGGGATCAATGTCAAGCATATAAAAATCTATGGTTATGACAAGTGGGTCCAATTCTGCTTGTAAAGAAATGATGCCATGGCAGGCCCGCCGGGCATTGTCATAAGCCGCTATGGTTGTAGGAGTGGGCTGCAAGCGGCACTCGGAAATATTGCAAGACTGCAAAGTGCTCAGAGGGCACACATTTATAGAAGCTCCAGTATCGACCAATGCGGCAACAACAACCACTTTGTTTATGGTCGGGGTGACACATAAAGACCTTCTCCTGCCTCTAGGGAAGCCAGCTCACCGTTTGTAAAAGTAATGGGTGGCCCCTTGTTCACGATGGAGAGAACGGATGGCAAATATATGGGTTCATATCTTCATTCACCATGACCCTTTGCAGAAACGCTCTCAGGGCATCTTGGTGGGTCAGTGACCTTTTGATCAATTCGAGGATTGCTATTTTTGCTGGAGTCTGATCCAAATGCTTCAAAATATCATATTGGGTCCCGGGACTGGATCTATCCCCTCGATGTCTTGTTGTTGATACTGATTGTTATTGTTGGATGGCTGGGTCTACTAACCTAGCATAGACACGGATGCATTTGGGTACATCCGGTGGAACATACGCTTGCTCCGTAGGGCGAGGTTGTGGTGGAGTGGGGGTGGAGTGGTGTCAATGATGGAGGGGTTAGCTAATATGGGTGCAGGCACAGGGGGGAATGGGATGTTAAGGGGCGATGGAGCGATGGGTGGAAAGATGGGGGTGTCATAGAATGGCGAGGTGATGGTGGCATTTGTCACGCCCCAATGCGGAATATCAGAGCGCGAAGGCAGTTGCAAGAAAAGGTATAGAGCAAATACTAGACATCAAACCATTACACATTGAATAATACTAAATCAAATTTTTCTCATTAATAACTTTTCAAATGTCTAGTTACAACCACTAATATCAGAGCCAATCTATAGGGCCCAATTACATTTCACTAAAAGGAAATGACTAACTACAACTCTAAGATAACATAATGACTCGAGGGTGCTCCTGGCTTCACTCTTGGTCATTCCCTTCCTCGTGAGTGTATATGTCATCCTCGGTCTCACCTGAGAACACAACATCAAATAACGTAGGGTGAGCGATAATGCCCAGTAGGACTTAAATCTCAGGCTCAAGCAGGGTTTAATTAATTAATGTATTAAATGGCAGAGTATCTAAAGATAGCAGGTACAAGAGAGTCAAATATAGCAAGAGATAGCACAATAGCACGAGAGCGAGTATAGTTTCCAACGTAGCACAAGTATCGAGTATAACACGAATAGCAGGATGGCCATAACACAACTAGCACAAGTATAGTAATAGCACGACGAGTATAGCACTTGTTTGTCATTCTAGACATCGAGAGAGTATAGCACGTTTTGTGTTTTTGATTGTCATATAGATAGTCGAGATAGATAGAACTTGAGTGTAATGCCAAACACTCTGATCATTTAACTCCTATGTGCACTAGCACTTTCGGGCGCACATCCCAGGACCAGATCGGGCCCTTTATATATTGCCAGGCATTGGTTATATTGTTTATCTTTAGACAATCAGTCAATGGCCAATATAGAGTACCAAGAAGTAGATGAGAGCACTAGATGAATAGACGAGAAAGTGGAGTGAACGTGAATAGACGAGCGAGTAGAGTACAGATGAGAGCTAGTGGACATTGCACGTAATGCGACGAGTAAACAGGCGATAGTAACAGTTGCACAACACGCGCACGTCGTATTGGCAGTCAGGTGAAATTCACGATCTTCCCACTGGCCATGTTATGCACAAGTCCAGAGGTTCGACGTGATTCAAGGTAAGAGCGAACTTCTAATAGCCGTTTGGATCATATTGATCCCTAAAGGGTATCATAGGTGTTAGGGTACAACCGGCTCGTCGACCATGTGGGAATCCATGATCAGAGGAGACTTACGGAGGCCTTGTGCAAGAGTTCACTAGTCCGGCGAAAGGAATATCCGACGGAGAGTTCACCACAAGCCAAGTAAAGTGTGTATATAAAAATAGGTGCTCGACGTTCTAGAGGAATTCTAGGACAGTGAGCGTCGATATCGGTACATAAACAACGCGAGAAATAAATACAAGTCCTTTTAAAATAGGGCAATTAATGTACTTTATTTCAATAAATTACCAAATACATTATGAGATATTTTCTGCAAGGTTTCAGCCATATATGGATGGTTCATGTGTGTGCATGTGTAAGAGAAATCATAGATAGAAATAAGTCGTGAAGATGTATTTAAAATTATTCAATATTGCTCTATTTTTAGGCAAGGTTTTTACTGAGGGTATAACTGTAAAAAGGCGTAAGGATTATTTAGAAAGTGACAGAAATATTTTTATGGGTTTTTCACCAAAATTCCTGTGAAGGCGACATAGTCCAGTGAGGATTGCGACAGGGGTAGGGCAGATCGCGACAGGGTCCTGTACGGGTCGCGACAGGGCTGTCTTGTTCAGGCGGCCAGAACGCGACGTAGGTACTGTCGCATTCAGAAAGCGACAAGGAAGGCGTCGCGACGGCTTTAGAAAGCGACAAGTGGTCGGTCGCAATCAGACCCAGAAGGCGACATATCGGCCTGTCGCAATCAGGTGGTCTGCGCCTGGCTCTGACAGGAATCAGACCAGGCTTTGGATTGCGGACCAACTTGAATCAAATTGATACAGGGTCGTTCAGAAAATCATAACTAAATATATATGCGATGAAAAATCATGAAATCAGTGGCAAATGAAACCAGACATGCGAGAGTACTTCCAGTAAATAGGGATTTGAGAGAGAGCATGGTTTGAACATAGTTTGAGAACGAACAAGAACGAGTAACATAGAACATGACACAGGGTGTAAGATGGATTTAATTCGAGTAATATGCTCAACAGAAATTAGGGCTTTCGGGGTCAAAAGATCCCTAACAAGATCAAGTATTTACAATAAAAATTTCATAGCATGGGATCAAGTATACAAGGAGATATAGATTTAACATGATGTCTCGGGGTCATCATGTTTGTAGAACTTCAGAAATTAAGAACAAAAGATAGGATGGATGGAAAAATATGAAACTTGGGGGTTTCGTTCAAGAGAGTAGGAAGAACCTACAGAAAAAGTTTCAGGGTTTATGCTTGTGAGAATGCCTACCTTTTACTCTATTTGTCTTCTAGGGCTAGAACTTGAAGAACAAGGGAAGAAGCTTCAAGCTCTTCTTCTCTCCACGAAATCCTCTCCTCCTTAGCCACCTCTCCACGTCCAGCAACTCTTGGCAACGAGCTAGGGTTGCCAAGAGAGTTTAAGAGGTGTATTTATGCAAGTATGTATTTCTATTCCTACTACTACTCTAATTCCTCTTAAATTACGAAATTTCCTTACTCCCTCCTTCCTTCCTTGCTTTCCAATCTCTATTTAGACTTGAAAAGATCCAAATTCGTGCTAACCCATATGGGGTAGGTTTAGGAATCCAATTCCAACTCTAACTTCCTATTTAATGCATTAAATACCTCTTTTCTATTTAGGTAATAATTTAGTTACGAATTTAGGGTATTTTCCTATTATTCTCCCTTTGTAAATCATATTTTTGACCCAATAAATTCTAGAAGATCCATTAAGCAAAGCCCATTACTCTTTTCCATTTAATGAGTTTTATTTAATGCTCTATTTAAATATCTATTTAGCTAGGTTTTAATTCTTATTTAAATTTTATTTTTCACAAAAATCAAGTTGCTACAGCAATGATGGGCGTGGTGAGGTGGATGTGGTGGTAGTAGGCGTCGTGGAAGTAGGTGTGGCGTGGGAATAGCCAAAAGCTGGCCTACTTTGTGCTCGTCGTCGTAGGCCCATGCGGCTGCTGGTGGTGGATGGTGAACGACAGGGTTAACTTGAGCGGGTGGAGGAGGTGGTGGTGGCAGGCGAGGGTTCGGAGCGGGCTGATGCTGCGGTATAGGATGCGAATTATGCGAGGTCATTTGCTGGTTGCTGGGATGTTGTTGTTGTTGGTATTGCTGCTGGAACAGTAGTTGTTGCTGAAATGGTTGCTGTTTGCTGGAATTATGTGTGGTTGCTGTGGCTGCTGTCGCCTTTGCTGCTGCTACTGCTGCTGCTCTGACCCTATTGGTCCCTCAATGTATGGATCAACCTCTTCATCTCGGCCCAATCAATTTGATTCTGCTCATGCAGATCATATATAAGGTCCCGAAATTGGAAGCAATCTGACACATTGTGGCCCGAATGGCGATAGTACACACAATACTTTATTTGGTCCGCTGCTGTGTAGACATCTGATTCTGGCTATAAGTTGAACCATATTTCTTGTTATCTTATTGAGCTCCAAGTTGGTCACTCACCTTGAGCCCACCATTAGCCTTGCTTTGAGCCCATTAATAGCCCAATTTTCATGAAATCCCGTCCTTATCCTTTTAAAAGAGTCCACAAGCTTAAATGCCCATTATTTCTCCATTGATTGGCCCAATTATTAACAATATTCGATTTTTCCTTAACGTGATGGGTCGGGGCATCGCGTTAGCCTTGTCGCGCCCCCCTTGGCCGCCACGACAGCCCATGCATATCCATTCACGTGGTCATAGTCGTGCCCCTTTGGCTGTCGCGTTCATCTCTGTCGCGTCTCTACGACCCATCGCGACAACAGTCGCGCGCGCTGGCCTCCGCAACCCACCTCCTATTTATCCTCCAATGGCCTTATCCTCATCCCATGCAACCTCCCAATCCTCAGCCGCGGTTTGGGGTGTGGGACACCTTAGGGCCTCCTTAGGACTCTCCATCCGGATTAAATTGAATTTATCCTCTCATTTAGGTAATTATCACCTAAAAATGGGATTTTCTCTCTCATTTCTATATAAGCAAGGCCATCTCCTTCAGAGGGGGGGGGGGGGAGCCCCATTCTCACCCCGAAGTGCTGCCAAAATTTCCTCTGATCTGGACTTACCCTCGTGGCTCTCCATCTCCCTCCATTTTCTCACATTTCCTTCACTAAGCCATGCATACTTCTTCATCTTTGGAGCTTGGTGCTTGAGGAGGGCGACTCAAAATTCTCCGAAGCTTTACAGCATTTATGGACGTCGTTCAACGCCAGGGAGTCGCCCCTTATGGGGCTCTTTCTTCCGTCTCCCTCATCTCACTTTCATACATGCAGTTACTTCTTTTAGATAGATTGCATTCCTTTTTCCTCCCCGTTTTCCATCCATCAAGGGGTTTAAAAATCACCCCAGGTCCGTTCCCTCCATGCTTCACCTTTCCTTTTCACTTTGGATAGTTGCTATGTTTAAGTTTATTCTAACAGGGTGTTCTTTGTCGTTTTCCTTGTTTTGGCAAGAACACAAGCAAACAGACGAGCAGCTCTTGTTCTCTGGCGGCCGAAGGACAGGAAGAAGGTCCACACCAACTTCTCCCGCACTATAGAGAACGCGGCGGGCGAGGGAGACGTGACAATGTTGACGCCCTGTTAGGGCATCGTGACATCAGACCCATCATGACGGGTTACCTGTCGCAATCTCAGGTTAGTGCCCCGTTCTCTCTTCCTTTTCTTAGCTTAGTTAGCCCTTTTTCATTCTCTTATACGACAACTATCTAGGTGACGATCACATCCATGCTTCCATGCTTCTATAGTTAATACATGTTTGCGTGTTTTGGGGGTGCACATTCCCCATGATTACACCATTTGGCGATCACGGTGGGACCTTCAGTGCTAGCCTGATGAGTTCAGCCTATTTGTTGCCATGTTATGTTGTTTAAATGCTTTCCTAGAACCCTGTTAGGTAGTTTTTTGTGTTGTTTTGATGTTACTGTCTTCTGTCGGGGATGCGGCGTATCACGTCGCCGCGACCTGGTCGCGTCCACATTGGGCGACCCAACATGAGGTACGTGCTTCTCTTTTCTGTCCACCCTATTTCTTTCCGAGGATCCATCCATGTCTCTTCCATGCTATTCTGCCATGTATGTTCGCGTTTCCCTCTGTTAGAATCCTGCTAGGGTTCGAAGTTTTCTTTTCTGTTACTGTTTGTTTTCGGATCTGTTGCAGCGGGTCGTGGCGGCCGCGATCTTGTCGCACCGTGCTTGGAGGCACGTCTTCAGGACACATTGCTTGTTAGTGCTTTTGATCCATGTTTCGGTTTCTGTGTGATCATGATCCTTGCTATGTTAGTTTGGTTACTCCATGCTTGCACTGCGCTTTAGGTTAGTTTGTGTGTGATGTTGTCCTTGGCATTCTGCTGATATCGCGGCTGGGTTCCCGATCGCGATAGGGTCGCGGCGTATCTGGCCGCCGCGACTTTGTTCGAGGCCTATTAGTCACCCTGTCATGCTGTTAGTTAGATATTCCATACATCTTTTGGGCACCTAGGCCTGTGCATACACTTTCCATCCGTACTGATTAGGTTATCCTCCTTGGTTGAGTGGGTCCTCTCACCTGCGAGCAGTCGTGGGCTAACCAAAGCCGCCTGCCGAGGGCCTCCATAAGTCCCCGTGGCCATACGCACATTGCGGTTCTCCGGGCTGGTTGTACCCGTTGTACCCCTAGTTCAGCCATCCTACGTGAGTTGTGTGTTCCCTTAGTCATCCTGGAGTACTTGAGTTCATACCCATTAGCGTCCTTCTTTAGCCGAGTGCAATTCAATTAAATCAATCCATAAAAGGCTAAGTGATAACCATAAAATCCTGACGCATATCATGTTAATTTGTGTGTTTCTTGAGAACTCCATTTCTCATCCCCTTCTTGTGTGTTTGTACCTGTTGTTGTACTCCATTTTATTTTAGTGTATCCTTTTAATTCATCCTTCATCCTTTCATGGCTCCTTTCCATTTCACCTATCCTCCAACCTCTCCTCCTCATGCAGACACCTTGTCTCATGAGTTTCTTTCAAATCCAGGCCCAACCAGGGCCCATCGGGCTACCTTTCCACGCCATCTCGTTACCCTCCTCCCGCGATGAGGCCGCTGAATTGGAGCGCCGCCTGCTGGAACTGGGCCCTGACCAGGCCCAGGAATTGTTGTCCCCTTTGCTCCAATCTTCTTCAAGGATGGGCCCAACAGGCCCACATTATCCTGCTCGTTCCATATCCACTCACATCGTCACTCCTGGATCGGGCCATCCTTTTGTTCAGCCCACATCATCACAACTGGCCCATTATATTCAATCTAGTCCGGACCTTAGCTTTCAACTCTGCTCTCATTCCCAAGCTGGCCCTCGCTACCCACAATTCACATCGACTCAGGACTTCCAATCCGAGTTCGAGTCCATGAAGAGAGAGCTTAGCCACTTGCGGAGGCAACTAAATCCCAAACCCTCCTTCAATGATACACTTCCTGATTTTCATGGTCTCTGGATCCCTCCACTTTCTCAGCTCCATGTTTAACACAAATTAGTTGAGCCGGAGATCCTTACATCCATCTGAAGGAGTTCCTCTATAACTCGGTGTCCTACAACATGATCGCGCTTATGGCTTATCTTTTAGGCGGTCGTTGTATGGGCCCACTCTAGAGTGGTTTATTCCTGCCTCCCAATGAAATTGAGAATTTTGAAGTGGTCAAGGTCAGATTCATACAGCAATATCAAGGCTAGGCAGGGCCTGTGTTTTCAATGGCCTATTTGATGACTGAACATATGAAGCCTGATGAAGAATTTGCAACCTATGCTGATCGATGGCGTCAAATGTCCACACATGTTCAAATGCACATCCCAGAAGAGGAGAAGATCAAGCTCATCATTGCTAACGCAATGCCCATGTACCGCCACATTTTAGCTATGAACGACATCACATCCATGCAACAATTATACAATCATGCTCGCTTTGTTAAAACCCAGCTTAGTGACTCCCCCGTGCCATCCTTGTTTGAGGCCCAACAACCCATTTGCACATTTCAAGGGCCCACTTATGAGGGAGTCCAAACCCAGGCCCAAGTTGATGTTATCCACCGTACCGCTCCTACCCATTCCGCTGACCATTACGCATCCTCACCACTCCCACCAAGCCAACTCGCACCTCTTCCAAAAGAACAACCCCCTCGCCCATGTCATCGCAGCACCCTGCCATCCCCTACTCACCCATCACAACGTCCACTTGGCCCAAAGCGAGCCCATTATCATCCGTTGTCAGAGTCCCTCTCTGATGTCTTCATGGCCCTAATGTCCATCAATGCCTTGAAACTCCGTCCAAAAAAGCCAAGTTGGGACATGACAGTGGATCAATCAGGGATCCAGAATATTGCCCAATCATCGCCATCCGGGTCATACAGTCGTGAACTGCTTTGAATCCGGGATATGATCTATGATCTAGAGCACAAGATAAATTGGGATGAAATGCACACCTCATCTTGCATTGTCAAGACAAGAGTAGAGCACAAAGCTAGGGCAGCAGTCCTCTTCATCGCAGGTAGCGGAATAGCCACCCAAGCAACCAGCACTGCAGTCGAACAGCAAGAACAAGCATCAAGGCAGCCGTCATCTCCAAAGGCTCAAGGCCAGAGGCCTTTCTTTACTTACCCCCAAGTGCATTACTCACTCCATCACAACCTTGACAACCCCCTCCACCAACCCTTGCTCAGGCTATCACCACCACACCTACCCTTGACACTGCATCGCGCCCTGATGACAAGTTGTCCGCTCGACGTATTGTGTCGGCGCGCCGTGGTCATCTTCCCTAGCACCACAAACCATTGATCCCTCACCTCCCACAAACCCTCCATCCTTACCCCTCGCCATCATCTCCACGCCACTACCACTTGCACCTGAGCAAGCCATTACCACCACACCAAGGCTCGAGCAAGCCCCACTCGCCTCTGAGATAGGGCAAGAGTTTCTTACTCCTAAGCTTAGGGCTAATTCAGCCTCTGAGATGGAACAAGAGCTCTCTCCGCACGAGCCTATCCTTGCCAGCACCCAGTCACCTCACACAAAACCCTACGCATCCGACAAACCCACCATAGCTACCGCACATCCCATCGCAACCACATCCCAATGGAGCGGGTGCGCACTACCGGCAGCATGCCTTGAGTCTACTTCCCGAGGGCGAGATAATCCAAGCAAAGGTAGCACAGTCCCGGTCATGCGCTTTGACCCTCACAGCTACATCAGCTGCATGCCGGTCTATGTCATTATCCCAGGCACATTCGGGAAGGATAAGCCTCCATCCCTTCAGAAAATGGCTGTCAAGAAGATTTCTCAAGCACTAGTACCAGTCACTTCCAAAGCGAGGATGGTAGTCATTACATGCTTGTTGGAGATGATAAGATTGAGCCCTCATCACTCCTCGCTTAGTTATGTTGCATATGGCTGGTCAAAAGAAAGGGTTCTCTACAAATGTTATGCTATCTCACACTGCTGCAAGGGCTGTTATGAAATCAATGCTAAAGGTCAGGCATGGCGACCTCTAGTTGAAGCTCTCAACAGTACAAACTCCACATCTTACTAGAGTCTTCACTCAAGGGGCAAGAGACCAAGATGCCCAAATAAGTGCACACATGGCAGTCATGACAATGATGAGAGAGCCTATGGTGCAGAGGAGAGCGAGACCATCTGCCGCTGGTCTCGTTATTTGAGAAGGCATGTCAATATGAAACAGTCGTATCTATCTGCAAGAGCAAAAAGCCACGGCACCACAAGAAGACATCTGCCAAGAAGCGAAAGAGGCTGAGGTCAAGATCAAAGTTCTTCAAGAAAAATGTTGATCTCCCTATTTTGGCATTTTCTGACCTTAATATCTCAATGTTGTTCATTTTGGCCAATCCTGCTTCCAGAGGAGGCACCCGATCTCACAATCCTGGGTTGTTCCCACATCCTTCCCCTTTCACTCCTTAGGGCCGTTTGACCCTCTATTGTTCCCTCCACCTGAGCCGCCGATCATCCTCGGGGTACTCAAGGTATCTTTTCTCCTCCCCACCTGGGCCCCCCAATCATCTTCTGGGTACTCAGGATCCCCTCACTTACCCCTTCCTCTTGAGCCACCTGATCACCCTATCTATTCTCAGGGTTTCTTTCCACATTTACCGGGTCACCTGACTTTCCTCCAGTGCCCAGGATTCCTCTCTTCCTCTTCCACCCGAGCCTCTTGATTATAGGCCGAGTCCACATCCTCTGGGGACATCTGATCTTGGTCCTGATTCCCATCCTTCAACTTCCCCCTCTGATTCTCCAGATCCTCCACCCTCTATTTTGCAGTTCCTATTTCTAACCCTCTTGATCTCGTGTTTGACCCGATTCCTCCTTTACTACCTATTCGGGGTCCTGACCCATTCTCTCACTATTCCCAGGGTTTCATTCTCACTAACATTCTTCTCCTCCTTTGTAAATCCTTTTGTTAGAGGGTTCATCCTCATATTCTTGTAGAATCTTGTCTCCCTCTTGTTTGTGATGAGTTGACTCAATTCTTGCCATCATACCTTTTCCTACAAATAAGCTAAATAAAATCCACCAAAATCAAAGTTTGAAGACTAATGCAGGTCGTTTTTCAATACAGGGGTCGCAATATTTATTTCAACTCAATGAGCATCAAGAGAGTCATCTCATTTCACAACTAGAGTGGTCGAGTCAATCTTAGGTGTATTTTGCTTCTATAGCACTTAGGCTAGGGATTACTCGCGCTAAGAGTCCTTATTCCTTCCCTGTCATTAAAGGTCACCTTAAGCAAGGATCATCACCACTCACATGGCAACCTTAGTGGCTCTCTAGCAAACATCGCTGCTATTAGGCCATACTAGGTGGTGCAAAAGTTGTTCTCTTCTTTACTCGGTCAAAGTGTAAAGACAAAAAAGGGGCATTTGGTGAGGCGACCGACCTAAGCACTCCTTGCTGAGAGGAAATCTAAATAGGACGGTCAATCAGGCTACAAAATAAAAGAAAATAAAGGAGAAAAGAAGAACAAAGAAAGAAAAAATCGGGAATAGGGGCATGGCATAGAGTGGCAGTACAGTTCCCCAAGGGACGCCCTTGAGCCGGTCGTATGCATGCCCAAACAAGAAACAGGCACAATAAAGTGACCAAAAGTCCCTCCTAACAGATTGAAGCTCTAAGAGGTATGCGTGGAAGGAAGCTAAGCCTAACTTGTCCTTTAAAACTTGCACGAGACTTATCCTTAGACTTTCTTCCCTTTCTTCCTATAAGGCTCAAACATCTCCCAGATATGGCCTTTATAGCGGCACCGCGTTAGGGGCAACCAACTATAGGACGCCACCTCCCTAATGCACATCCAATCTTTGGTGGTCTTAAGGAAGGGGAATGAATGGGGACCCTTGCCAGTAGTTTAATCTTGCTTTAGTGCTTTAGTAGCAAGTGTAAGTACTTTCCATTTCATGTGTAGAATTGGCTTAGGTATTATTAAAAAAAAAAAAATTTTGATGAGCAGCACAACAATGTACTCAACTTTCTTTCTCTCTCTCTTTGGATCTCATATCACACTTGTGTCAATTCAATTCATTCCAAAAAAAAAAAAAGTCACAAATCATTGGCACAAAACATAAAAGATCCACTAAAGATAAGCATCATGTACAAAGATAAGGGGGAGGTGGCTCACAAGCTCCTCACTGTCCACCGCCACTCTCCGGGACCCCTCATGTCTATCAGGGGTGGTGGCATCTCACCACCACCCCCGCCACTCCTGGCGCTCGTCTCACCCCCTAGGCGCCTCTCCTCCTCCTCGTTCCTCCGACGATTGGAGGAACCTGCCAATCACTGCCTAACAGAGGCGCCAGTCACTCGGCTAGCTCCGCTCACGCCGCTCCTGCTCCTGCGCCAGGACCGGCCTATGGCCGTCATCACCTCCTGAAGTCCTCGCGCTAGGGTCTGCTGTGCGTGCAAATCAGCGCGCAGCCGGGCCAACTCCTCCTGGTCCACCGACGACCTCTGCACTCGCAGCGTCGCCTCCACCACACGTGACTCAGCTGCCTCCGCCTGGATGTGCAGTTGATCCCTCTCTCCTGTCACGGTGTCGACCTGCCCCTACAGCTGGGCCGCTCGGTCGGTGGCAGTCCTCAGCTCTGTCTCCTGCAAAAAACAGTCAAGTCAATGCCAAGTTTGAATAATTTTCAATTTAAAACCAGTGTCTTACTTAGCCGCTCAACTAACTCCGCCCGCGCTCCTCGGCCCTCCTGACCGCATCTGCCAGTCGGTCCTCTAGATCCGACTGGGAGTTCTCTGCTACTCTGGAGGAGGATGCACCGGACTGTGCCCTCCTCACCATCTCTAGCTCCGCACGTTGCACATGCAACACAGGTCAGTTTCTCAAATCAGCTATAAAATCAGTAAAGTATTGAAGTCTGAGTAGGTACTTACCAGCTAGTCTTCCTCCCTCTGAGCTACTTCCCGATCTTGCACCGCTGAGTGGAGCGGGCCGAAGTGAGGCGATCTCGCCGGCCACATCCACCTGCAATTCATTCCAAAGCTTTCAGCTCAATTCAATAAAAGTACAATTCATGGAGTCTGAGTTTAGGAGATTTACCTATCGTCTTGCACCCTTATAGACCCTTGCCCGTACTTTAAGGCGAATGCCTGAAGGTACGCATCGTCGGACGTAGCGTTGGACTTGACATGCTTGCCTCGGCGCTCCCAGTTTTAGATCAACTCCTTGGCTCGCTCGCGCCAGTCGGTGGTGTCGTGAAGTCCCTGGAACCTCCGACCAGGCCTGGGAGTCCGGTCGTGGCTCGGAAACTCCACCGCACTCTGACGTAGGCCGAGCGACCTCTGGGTCAGGTAGTGGTGGAGAGGTAGCACGAGATTCAGAGCATGGATCCACACCATCCTACCGAAGTAGGGGCGGGCCAGCTCCAACCAAGGCTGTCCCTCATCTTCCTCCCCTAGATATGGCTGCCACACCACCTGCACATCAAGCACATCTTGTCAGTAGCCAAATAGTTAAACCAATTAAAATCAATTTGAACTCAGAGAGGGGTTAGAGCACTAACATCTAGATGAGGGTAGATGTCAATGGCATCCTGGAGAGATGCTAGCTGGTCCTCTAGGGGGTGTGTGTCCCTACACGGCACCCAGCATCGAGCAAGGGGCACGACGCCTGGTCGCTCCAAAATCCCCCTCCTCAGGCCAGGGAGGTGTAGGTAGGCCCAGACCTGCAAGAAAATAAGAAATCATGGTTAATTCTCATTAAATATCAAAAGGGCAATTTTAAGTAAAGGGGCAAGAGAAAGAGAGTGTACCTATAGGAAGGGGGGTAGAAGCCGCTGATTGCAGTCTGCCAGTCTGAAGAACCTAGGCTCTCGAACGGTGCGCTAGGAATGCTTCTCCCCACGCATAGCTCCCTACCTCACCTAGGTCCTCTATCAGTGGCAGGAACGGGCAGTGGACCGGGTCGCCCCTCGTGGCAAACAGGAGTCTACCAAAGAAGAGGATGAGGAAGCGACGTAGGTCTAGGTCTGCCTGAGCCCCTGGCTCACTAGCTAGATTCTCTCGGCAACCCTTGCCGTCTTGCAGCTGCTTCCACAGACTCGGCTACCCTCTCCAGTCTCAAGCAGCCCTAAGCTCTCTTATAGCATGACCCTGGAAACGAGGGAGGACCTCTACCCTATAGTCAAGCTTAGCAGCTATGGGCCAACTCTCAGTAACAAGGGTAAGTGAAGCTGCTCACTGGACGCCCGTACACTCGCAGCCCAGTGATCCTGCTCACGTCTTCCAAGTTGGGGATCATATGACCCCATGGGAGTACGAAGGCAGTCGCCTCCGCATCCCACCTGCTACGCAGGGCCTGGGTCAAAGGGGCGTCCGCCCTCATCCACTCCATCCGTAGGACCTCCCCAAACCCCATCTCATCCAGCCTATCCCTCTAGAACACGGGAAAGGCTAGGTACACAGCTAAGACGAGGATCCAAGAGACCGGGCCCTCATTTCTCCCTGCAGGCACAAGTCAGTTCAAAAATCAGCTTAATCATTCTCCTGGTTGTACTCCCGGCTGAGGTTGCGGCGGGGTAAGTGGGCCGCGACCTTGTCGCGGTGCCTTAATATGCCATGACATGATCGCGCCCCTCTAGTGGACCACGACCTTGTCGCAACGGCTTTGGCCGACGCGACATGGTCGCGGCCCGTTGACCCATCGTGATCTCAGAACGTAGACCAACGGATCTTCCCTTGTCCGACGGCCGTTTCCCTGGGCATCGCGCCCTACATTAGGCCCTCTAGGGGCTTCTCCATACATCCACACACTCAAATCATGGTTAGGGTTTCGAATACTTACCATTTTCATCGCTTGCTCGCGTGCCCTTGCTGCCGCCTCAACGTCGACCGCAGGCACTTCCTCCTCTTCCATATCCACCTCCGGTACTGCTTCCTCCACCGGAGCCGCCACCTCCCGCCATCAGGAGCTCCTCCTCGCCGCCGTCCTCTTCCCCTTCCCGCCAGAGGAACCCACGCCGTTGCCACTTCCGTCCATTGCCGGTGACCTCGGGAGAGTGAGTGAGAGATTGAGAAAGAGAGATTGAGAGAGCAAGAGAGTGAGGATGTGAGAAGAGGGGGTTGATCGCCGGAGCTCAAAGGATATTTTGCACGTTTGAACGCACAAAAGGGGGGAGAAAGGGGGGTTTTGTGTTTTGAATGCTCGGGTAAAGTCTCGACGCCCATGTGCGCCGCCTTCTTATTGTGGCGTTAATATATGACGCGATCTTGTCACGACCAGCCGCCATGCCGCGACCTTAAGGCGACCACTTACATGGTCGCGACATTAACTGACCTAATCCAACCCACAGTCTATTGATCAGGAGCGTTGTGTTTGTATGTATGATGCTAGTTGAGTGCTTGTTTGTGATTGTGCATAATTTGTTTGTGTCATTTATTGTGTATGTATATATTTGTTGTTTTGATTTATTTATCAGAAAAATCACAAAAAATTTAGAAAATCACAAAAAAGGGAACGTCACAGGTAAGCCAGGTAAGTATCTCTATCCCTATTCCCTTGCATTACTATATGGTATTCTACCTATTATATCGTTTCAAGGACCGACTGGTTCTCAATGTGCTCTGGGATTTGAGTTCCTCTTTACCAAAAACAGTGATGATCTTGGTGCACATTGTTAATCGTTGGATAGGCCGTCAGGTCAGGTAAGTTTGGGAACGACAGACTATGTCTTGCACAGCGGTTGCAGGAAGACTCTCTACCCATTATTGTTTGGTTTACCAATATTATCCTTGATATATTTTCTATTTTCTCCTTTTCTTTGCATTTGATTTAATGATTTCTTTTCTTTAGCCCAGCATGCATCATGTAGGACTTTGAACTTTCATGTCTCATCCCTGGCTAATGGTGAGCCCTTGTTGAGTGCCCAACCATTCTTCATTTTCCGAAACAAGAAATCCAATTCCACTCAGAATCGGATGGTCTGCCTCCGAGTGAGTTGTTCCTGTCGGTTTGTCAAAGATTTCCCTGTCTGGATTCCCTATACAATTTTCATCCTTATTCCTTTTGATCCGATTTGGTTGCGAACCGCTCCCAGGACAGAGTCATGAGTTACCTGCCTGGCACGCACATGTCCCTCTAAAATGAAGCCTGCAGGCCAATCGGCTAGGGTACCTCTCAATCGAGGGGTTGATCGTCCCTTTTCTTTTCTCCTTCTCGTCCAGACTCGTGTCTTCCTTGCATTCTGCACAAGCAACTAACTTGGGGCTTTCACGAAGATTCCACTTGCTTGATGATTAGATCGGGTGTCTCTTTACCTTGGCTCCCACTTTTTAGTCTACTCCGCATCACCTCCGCTTCGCCATCACTTCATGACACCTTTGCTTCACTTCCGCTTCGCTCCCCTGCAAAGTGGAAGCCAAGGAGGGGCAATCTGTAGACACCCGATTCTGGCTTACAAGTTGAACCATATTTCTTATTATCTTATGGAGCCCCAAGTTCGTCACTCACCTTGAGCCCACCATTAGCCTTGCTTTGAGCCCATTAATAGCCCAATTTTCATGAAATCCCACCCATTATCCTTTTAAAAGTGTCCACTAGCTTAAATGCCCATTATTCTCCCATTTGATTGGCCCAATTATTAACAATATTCGATTTTTCCTTAACGCGATGGGTCGGGGCGCCGCGTTAGCCTTGTCGCGCCCCCCTTGGCCGCCACGACAGCCCATGCATATCCATGCACTTGGCTTCATACTCGTGCCCCTTTTGGCCATCGCGTTCATCTCTGTCGCGTCCCTACGACCCGTCGTGACAACAACCGCGAGTGCTGGCCTCCGCAACCACCTCCTATTATCCTCCAATGGCCTTATCCTCATCCCATGCAACCTCCCAACCCTCCTAGCCGCGGTTTGGGGTTGTGGGACACCTTAGGGCCTCCTTAGGACTCTCCCATCCGGATTTAATTGAATTTATCCTCTCATTTAGGTAATTATCACCTAAAAATGGGATTTTCTCTCTCATTATCTATATAAGCAAGGCCATCTCCTTCAGAGGGGGGGGGGGGAGCCCCATTCTCACCATGAAGTGCTGCCAAAATTTCCTCTGATCTGGACTTAGCCTCGTGGCTCTCCATCTCCCTCCATTTTCCTCACATTTCCTTCACTAAGCCATGCATACTTCTTCATCTTTGGAGCTTGGTGCTTGAGGAGGGCGAATCCTACATTCTCCTGAGCTTCTAAAACATTTATGGACGTCGTTCAATGCCAGGGAGTCGCCTCATATGGGGCTCTTTCTTCCTTCTCCCTCATCTCACTTTTCATACATGCATGTTATTTCTTTCTAGATAGATTGCATTCCTTTTTCCTCCCACATTTTCCATCCACCCAAGGGGTTAAAAATCACCCCCAGGTCCTTCCTCTCCATGCTTCACCTTTCCTTTTCACTTTGGATAGTTGCTACATTTAAGTTTATTCTAATAGGGTGTTCTTTGTCGTTTTCCTTGTTTTGGCAGGCACACAAGCAAACATAGACGAGTAGCTCTTGTTCTCTGGCCGGCCGGAGGATAGGAAGAAGGTCCACACCAACTTCTCCCGCACTGCAGAGAACGCGGCTGGCGAGGGCGACGTGACAACGTTGACGCGCCCTGTTAGGGTGTCGCGACATCAGACCCATCGCGACAGGGTCGCCCGTCGCGATCTCAGGTTAGTGCCCCGTTCTCTCTTCCTTTTCCTAGCTTAGTTAGCCCCTTTTCATTCTCTTATACGGAAACTATCTAGGTGGCGATCACATCCATGCTTCCATGCTTCTATAGTTAATACATGTTTGTGTGTTTTGGGGGTGCACATTCCCCGTGATTACACCATGTTCCAATTTGGTTTCTCGGGAGGGAGCCTAAGAGAATTTAAAGACATGAGGGCCGCAAAGATATCAGTAAGACTTTCTGTAAGAGGAGGGTATTGCTCCCTCTTGGGCTGATTGGGCTTTCAAGGAGCATAGCCATTTTGGGGTGGAGGGACCTGGTTGTATTGGCACTGGTCTTGCTGGGGATTTTGAGTCTGAGGAGGTTGTCTATTGTTCCATGGTTGTTGGGGTTGCTTATTAAGGGGTGACCTACCTACTGGGCCTTGGGGGTTGTTCACTGCACCTACCTGCTCATTAGTTTGGACTCCTTCAGTGACGGGACCTTGAGGTTTCTTAGGATAGCGGGACTTAGGGGTCTCAAACATAGAGTGGATGGGTGAGTCCTTGAGCTGGGTATGGATGAAACGGGCTCGGCTGTACAGCTGGTGCATGGAGGTGATGTCGTTCATAGCTAAGATGGCACGGTAGGTGGGTGTGGCATTGGAAATCAACAATTTAACTTTCTCTTCCTCCGGCATGGGACATCGGACCTTAGCAGCCAAGGCACGCCACCTGTCGGCGTAGACAGCAAACTCCTCATTAGGCTTCATTTTCTCGGCCACTAAATCAACAAAAGAATACTCGGGTCCGACCCGATCCTGAGACTACTGTAAGAACCTTTCTTGAACAATGCAAAAATCTTCGGCCTCCTCGGGGGACAAAGAGTAGAACCACTCGAGGGCCGCTCCATCCAATGATTTGAGAAACAAGTACACCATGAGATGGTGGTCGTACTTGTGCGGGGCTGATTCATATACAAAATCTTTCAAATGCACATAGGGGTCACCATTCCCAAAGTACCGTCGATAGACAGGGAGTTCTGACTGGGGTGGGACATGGAGGTGTTGAAAGATGGAAGGGGGATGTCCACGGCCTTCCGTGGGTCCAATTGTCTCCTTAAGTCATGGAGCTCCCGCTTCATTGATGTCCACTCCGCGAGGAAATGGATGGGGATGTGGAGTGGTGAGTGGGAATGAAGGAGTTAGATCGCTCCACGGAGTAGGACCTCTTGCGGGGAAGGGGAGCTGGCTCAGCCTGATAAAATGAGGAAACTAGAGGGGATTTAGGCCGAACCTCCCGCATGGCATGTAACTGGGCTCGAAAAAGTGTATGGCCCGTGGACGAAGGGACGTAGGATCCGCCACAGAGGGATGGGCATGTGGCGCAGAGGCAGCAGGGGCAGAGGAGGCTGCCTGCTGGGTTGAATGATTGGATGGCTGGGATAAGGGGCGCTTGCCCTTGGCAGCGGCCAGAAACTCACGGACTTGGTTCGGGCTCAGATGTGGGAGGAGCTGACTGAATTGGGTATCCGGGTCATCCGCCCCAGAAGGAGAAGGGGGTCGGGACTGACCGTCAACAAGAGTTGGGGGCTGAATGTTCTCGGAGAGGATGGCCGCAGAGCGATGGGCCACATCCTCGAGGAGCCCGATGGGCAAGGTATCATCGGCAAGGACACAGAGGTGGCCCATACCATACAAGGGATTATGATATAAAACAATGGTTGGATGGGACTGACTCGATCTACCTAGACAATGACGTATGCACCACCCCTAAGCAAATGGGGGGTACGACACAAATACCAAACAAATCCTAGACTCTAACACCACATGAAAGGACTGCAAGATGAGAAGGGATGCACCAAAGAAGCACTCAAGTTATCATGATTATCGTTCAAATTTTAGAGTTTGCACCCAACCTTTAAGTGGATTGATTAATGAGATGTCACTCAGTCAAGTGGGACCCTACATAGGTAAGGACTCAAGTACTCCGGTGCAACTAGGGGAGACACACAACTCACGCGCGGGGATGGCTCAAACTAAGGGTACAACGAGTACAACCAGCCCGTTGAACCGCAACGTGCGTACGGTCACGGGGACTTACGGAGGCCCTCGGAAGGCGGCCCTGGTCAGCCCACGAGTGCTCGCAGGTGAGAGGAGCCACTCAACTGAGGAGGATAACCTAAACAGTATGGATTAGTAGTGTATGCACGGGCCTAGGTGCCCATAAGTGTATGCAAGGTCTAACTAATGCCAAAACAGGGTGACTAACAAGCCTCGGGTGAAGTCACGGTGGCCAGATACACTGCGACCCTATCGCGACCGGGAAGTCGGCCGCGATATCAGTAGAGTGCCGAGGACAGCAATCACACACAAACTAACCTAAAGCGCAGTGCAAGCATGGAGTAACCAAACTAGCATACCAAGGATCATGAATCACACAGAAATCGGAACATGGATCAAAAGCACTAACAAGCAATGTGTACCTGAAGACGCGCCCTCCATGCGTGGCGCGACAAGATCGTGGCCCCGCGACCCGCCACGACAGGATCCGAAAAACAAACAGTAAAAGAAAAAGAAAATCCGAACCCTAGCAGGATTCTAACAGAGGGAAACACGAACATACATGGAATATCAACATGGAGATGGACATAAGAGCACCCACAGAGCAGGAATCAGACCATGATAAAGAGGGAGAACACGTACTCGTTGTCGCGCCCTCTAGCACGAAAGCGATCAGGTCGCGGCCGCCCGATATGCCGTGTTACCAGCAGAGTGCAAACAGACAGAACAGGGATAAAAAGGACTAAACAGGGTTCTACAACATGTTAAAACAGATCAACAAGGCAGGCAAGCAAGCAAAAGTCACGAGGCTAGCACTGAAGGTCCCACCGTGATCGCCAAAAGGTGTAATCACGGGGAATGTGCACCCCAAAACACGTGAAAGGATATTAAAACTAATAGCATGGAAATAAGGGTGTGATCACCACCTAGATAGCTGCCTAATGTGAATGAAAAGGGGCTAACTATGCTAGGAAAAGGAAGAGAGAATGGGGCACTAACCTGAGATCGCGACGGGCGACTCCGTCGCGATGGGTCTGATGTCGCGACACCCTAACAGGGTGCATCAACGTAGTCGCGTCGCCCTCGCCAGCCGCATTCTCTGCAGTGCGGGAGAAGTTGGTGTGGACCTTCTTCCTGTCCTTCGGCTGACTAGAGGACAAGAGCTGCTCGTGGGACTTCACTTGAATACCTGCCAAAACAACGAAGACAAGAAAGAAAACCCTGTTAGAACACGTTAAACGTAGTAACTATTCAAAAAAAATGAAAGAGAAATGTGAAGTATGGAGGGAACGGACCTGGGGGTGGTTTTTAAACCCTAGGGTGCATGGAAAACGTTGGATGGAAATGGGGAATGCAGCCTAACCAGAAGAAAATAACAAAATGCATGAGAAATAAGAAGAGGAAAGGAGGAAGAAGGGGCCCCAAAGGGGTGACTCCCTGGCGTTGTGCAGTGTCCTTGGGTCGTGCAGATGTCGTGGATGAAGTGGGAGCCACCCTTCTCACACACCAAGCTCCATGGATGAGGAGGTAAGCATGGCTTAAGGTAGAAGATGTGAGGAAAATGGGTGGTGAAGAGAGAGCTGTGAGCTAAGTGTAGATCACATAAAATTTCGGCAGCCCTTTGAGGTGAAAACTGGGGCTCCCTCTCCTTGAAGAGAAGACCTTACTTTATAGCCAAATGAGAGAGAATATCCAGTTTTTAGACGATAAATACCAAAGTGAAGGATAAATCCCATTAAAAATCGTGGGTGAGAGTCCTAAAGGGCCAAGGAGTCCCACAACCCCAAACCGCAGCTAGGAGGGTTGGGAGGTTGCATAGGATGAGGATAAAGGCCATGAGAGGATAAATAGGAGGTGGTTGCGGAGGCCTGCGTACGCGGCTGTTGTCGTGACAGGTCGTAGGGACGCGACAGGACGCGACAGAGATGAACGCGACGGCCAAAAGGGGTGCGACTATGAAGCCACGTGCATGGATATGCATGGGCTGTCGCGGCGGCCATCCAGGGCGCGATAAGATTAATGCGGCACCCCGACCCATCGCGTTAATAAAAAATGATTATTTCTGAATTTTGACCAATCAATATGAGGAATAATGGGCATTTAAAGGCGCAAGGACTCTTTTAATAGATAATGGACGGGATACCATAAAAATTTGTCTGTTAATGGGCTTAAAGCAAGGCTAATGGTGGGCTCAAGGTGAGTGACCAACTTGGGGCTCACTTAGATAACAAGAAATATGGTTCAACTTGTAAGCTAAAATCGAGTGTCTACACTGGTTCCTGCCACTACTAGAGGATCTAGACCAGGTAGGGAGCTATGCGTGGGGAGCAGCGTTCCTGGCGCATCAGTTCGACTGTCTGGGCTCCTCCGACCGACAGACGTCCATCAGCGGCTTCTTCCCCTTCCTTCAGGTAGTCTTCTTTTTCCCTTGCCTCTTTACTTAAACAGCCCTTTGATATTATAATTGAGATCTGACTGTGGCATCATGTTCTTGCAGGTCTGGACCTATCTTCACCTCCCCGGCCTGAGGAGGGGGACCTTGGAGCGACCGGGCCTCGTGCCCATAGCTCGATACTGGGTGCCCTGTCGTGACATGCACCCCTTGGAGGAGCAGCTGGCGTCCATCTAGGACGCAATTGATGTCTACCCTCAGCTAGATGTGAGTATTCCACCCTCTCTTCTAAGTTTAATTGATTTGAATTAATTACTTGAATACTGATCATATGTGCTTTGATGTGCAGGTGGTGTGGCAGCCATATTTGGAGGAGGGGGGCAAGGGACAGCCCTAGTTGGAGCAAGCCCGCCCCTACTTTGGTAGGACGGTGTGGGTGCATGCTCTCAACCTTGTGCGACCTCTCCACCTTTATCTGACGCAGACGTCCCTTGGCCTCCGTCAGAGTGCAGTGGAGTTCCCTAGCCGAGGCCGGACCCCGAAGCCTGGCCGGAGCTTCCGGGGACTCCACGACACTACTGACTGGCGTGAGCAGCCCCGCGAGCAGATAAAGGACTGGGAGCACAGAGGCCGATTGGTCCGGTCCGACGCCGACTCAGATGACGTGTACCTGCAAGCCTTTTCCTTGTAGTATGGGGTGAAGGTCTATAGGGGCGCGAGGCGACAGGTAAACCTCTAAACTCAGACCTTGTGAATTGTTCTTTATTGAATTGAGCTGACAGATTTGGATGAATTGCAGGTGGACGTGGCCGGGGAGATCGCCTCCCTCTGGGCCTTGTTGCATTTGGTAGTACAAGACCGGGAGGTAGCTCGGAGAGAGGTAGAGCAGCTGGTAAGTACTTACTCAGACTTTAGTAACTCACTAATGTTTTAGCTGATTGAGAAACTAACAAGTGTTGCATTTGCAGCGTGCGGAGCTGGCGAGTGTGAGGAGGGCACAGACAGGTGCATCCTCATCCAGGGTAGCAGCAGAGGGCTCCCAGTCGGATTGTAGCAACCCTAGAATTTCAATAATTGAAAATTGGAGATAAATAGAAACTATGACCACTTAATAATTTAAAACTAGTTAAATGCGTACGCACCATTATTCCAGATGTAAAAACACATCTAAAAATTTCGTAAAAATCATAGTTAGACTTTAAATATTATTCTCTAGTGACCCATAAAGAAATTTGGGCCAATAAAAATATTTTGGATTGAATTTTAGAATTTTGTGACTTATTATCTTAATTAATGAATAAGTCGAAAAACCATTATCACATATACATAAAGGGGTCATAAATTAAAATAAAAATTTTGGTTGTACTTCAAACAATGGGTATTGACAATGCAATGAAAGAAATGGGCTGAAGGATGTCCTTTGGGCCACAAATAAATTCATGCTAGGAAAATGACCCGAAATTCAAAATATTCACTAATGGACCATGGTAGAGTAAATTCTCACCCTATAGACCATCATTAGACTTCAAACAAAGCCCAAATTCGTGGTTACCACCTAAGGTAAGCTTCCATACCAATTCCATCATGAATTGGGGAGAGAAATCTCCAATTTGAGGAAGGATACACCCAAATTCGTCCCTAAAAGTTTCCTAAACCAATTAGGCAACTAAAGACCCCTCTCTCTATAAATAAAGCCTCTCTCTCCCATAGGACGACCCCTAGGGTTATTGGAGGCATGCTTGGAGGCTATGGTGGCTGGAGATCTCAAGGAGAAGGCTGGAGCAAGGGGAACCTCATGCTCTTCCCAACTCGGATCTACAACGATCTGCACACAAGAGTCAGATTGATCATCACCAAAGGTTAGTGAAATCTCAATCAAATCAAGCAAATAATATACCCATAGAAAGCCCTTCAAGTCTAATTTTAGATGAAACTATTTTGCCCAATTTGAACGCAGCATGCTGGATGTATTAAGAAGATATTTGCACTACTACAAAAACTAGGGTTTTCGGGGAGCACAACTTTCATTCACCTAAAAGGTAGGTCATCTCCATGACAAACTCTAATTAAACTCGTCCATGCTTGCATCCATATGTATAGATCATGTTCTTACTGTTTTCCCCATTTTTTATCTTGAGAGTTTCACAAATTAAATCTTGCATGATCTTGACGCTATACTGTCATAATTTAACCTTGACTTGTGTTACGAGTTCCATACCTCTTTATGGAGTTGTTTTTGGACCGAGTGTTAAACATAGAACTTGTTACCCTTTAAGCCTACGTTCATTTGGCACTAGTTTCTCTAATTTTCGTTGACCGTACTGAGTGGATGAGCCCAAACATGCACACTGTGTCAGAATCACGTAGTCAGTCACAATACATTTTATTACCCATCAAACAACCTTTGTTTCTTGATTATTTTCTACTGTACAAAGTATTTGAAGTAATATAACTAACAAAGGTGGTTTCACCCGATTTGGAACACCCTATCAATTGTTTTGATTTTTCCAACCCATAGGTGTCAAACCCAATCCAAGTCGGAGTTGGAAATAGGTAGAAAAAGCAACCCAAACATCATATTCAGGTGGCGACAGGTCGACACGTCGCTACCAGAACGCGACAACATCATGGTCGCAACCCATACAAAAAATCAGACCATTTTGTGGTCTTCTTCAGAAGGCGACAAGATGATGGTCGCCTTCATGTTCTGAAGGCGACAGACTATGTGTCGCCTTCTGCCTATGTCCACTTAATCAGTCATAACTTTTTCTATAGACCTCGGATTGATGAGCCGTTTTCTTTGCTGGATTCCTCATTCAAAGGGCTTCAATATGGTACATTCATGTGTGATATTTTAATAAAAAAAATAAATGAGTTATTACCTAAGGAAGTGAAGGGATGGGACTGCATTTGCCTTCTAAGGGGCATGCATCTCGGTTTTCGTCGTTTTGTGTCGTTCCTTGCATGTGTGAGTTTGATCTATTATAGGAAGGTTATAGAAAGTCTTATCATGCAATTAAAAACCCATATGAAAGTTAAAACATGTTCACATAATTTTTAATTGATCTTAAGTTCATGATCATGCTCTCTACCTGCCGATTATTCACGTTCTTGCCTTGTTACCGAACTTGCTAAACATACAATGATACTTGCTAAAATTGGTCATGCATGATTAGTACTTCATGATTTAGCACTCATGATACTTGCCATAAATGGAGTTTCTATAACTGGAGTTTCCATAATCGGATTCACACACGCACTTGAGCAATTCTCACGCGCGGCATGCGCATACACTCTAGCACGATAGGAAAGCTCCTTCTTGACTTGTGGTGAACTCTCCATAGGATATTCCTTCTGCCGGACTAGTGACCCCTTGACCAAGGCCTCCGTAAGTCTCCTCTGACCATGGATTCCCACATGGCCGACAAGCAGGTTGTACCATTGAAGTACCCGGAAGTTAGTGTGCACGTATCTCTTCTCTCTCGACATTCTTGACGAGATCTTTCTCTCCTCATCTTGACTTTCTCGGAGTGATCGAGTAAAACACATGAAACCAAGTTATTAAAGATAGAATCTATGTAAATGTGTCGTTATGCTTCCGGATTGAACTCTAGACTCGATATTCCTAACGTACCCTTGAACTCCATATCATTATTGACATGACACTCTCGATAATCATTACTATTGACATGATAGTCCTAAATTTCTCGACCAGTCTATCCTTATGGGCACACATTGCCTTCTTGTGATACGTTCTTGAAGTACATTAATGATATTGGAGTCACGGACTCAAAACTGATTCTTGTCACCCATGAGTCGACGGGCTCATTGGGACACATGCTAGTGTTGCTCAATACGAACCTGATTTAGGGCCCATATCTGGTACTGGAGATTCTGGCAAAGTCCTGTTACCTATGGGTGTGATTGTCGGATTCGCCCCCGACAAAGTCTTGTTTGCCCCAAGGTGTTGATTGCCTAGTTTTCCCAAAGATGTTCGTTACCCCAGGAGTTGATTGTTAGGTTGATCCCCTAACAAAGTCGTGTGCCTGGCGTGGTGCGGAATCATGATTGGTGCTTGGCATGGCACGTACTTGTTACACGTGATAAACTTGCTTGCGTGTTACCTGCTACTATGTGCTGGTCCTTAACCCGAGTGGCTGAAGGACGTACTTGCATGAGGCACTAGTAGATCCAGCGTGATATTCTTGTGGAGTGCTCCAAGCGGGTTATTCAAAATGCTTCCTAGTGAAATGTCCATCTTGTTATATGCTATCTTGTTCTTGTTCATGAAGTTACCATCTTGCTAGATCATTGTTCACAATATCTTGAACTCTTGAATACAGCCTTATTGCTAGATTGATCATTACAATCTCTTGATCATACTATCTTGCATAATACATTGTACGCGTGTCACTACCGATGTTTTAATTGCATTGTACATATCATGTTCATACCTTCTAGCTTTTAAAATGTAAATACTTATATCATTGCTGGAAGATGTAAATCCTACTGGGCGAGTGCGCTCATACCTGCTCTCTTTAACATTTCAGGTAGTGAAGGTAAAGCTAAATGATGGGACTTGTGCGCTGAGCGTGGAGTACACTTAGAGAGTCCATTCTTATTTAGATTGGTCATTAATGTAATTTCCCTTTTTTTGAGAGATAGATAGATTGGTGAGCAATGAGTGTTTCATTTGACATTGGAGGTTGTAATATTCGTTTGGATAAATAAAGGAAGAAAATTTTATTATTACATTGTGGGCCCTATTTGTATAAGCTGTTGGTCTATAGCTTATGAATGCTTGCTTGTTCGTCGCGTCTCCCAATTTATCCCGCTACTAAAATAAAATTGGGGGCGTGACAGAGTGGTATTAGAGCCTAGGCTTTTAAAGTCCCAGGATACATTCGAGGCTAAGTTATGAAACTACGTTAAAGGATCATGTTGTAAGGATCTAGGTTCCTACGCTATTTGTGTCTAGCACTAAGCTAGGTTTCTTGTTAGTACCTAGTGAGAGGGGTAGATCCCGTGGTTAGAATAGTTCAAAAGTTAATAAATTCATATTCACAAAGAATAACTTAGACTATAACTAACTATTAATCTTCTCTCAGGATCCCAAACATTCTTGGAGATGGCAGCCTGGCGTGGCCAATGGCGAGATATGCATTACACATTACAGGAGTTGGCGCAGGCCTTGCAACAAGTCGTACAAGGTGGAGCTCGTGTTAGGGTAGGAGAGTTACATAGGAATTTTCGAGGAATGGATCCTCCTAAGTTTGATGGATCTCCTGACCCCGAGGAAGCTGAAACTGGATGCAAGAGATGGAACAGATGTTGAATGTAATGCAGTGCACGGACCAAGAGAGGGTCCTACTGGCCACTTTTCAACTAGAACGTGATGCAAGGACCTGGTGGGACGCCACCAAAGCTACATTGCCTGATAATCCTATTACTTGGGTTGAATTCCTAGAACACTTCAATAATAAATATTTCTCAGAAACGATTCGTGAGAAGAAAGCTGCGGAGTTTGCTGCTCTTAAGCAAGAAGGGTTACTAGTGGCAGAGTACGAAGCCCAGTTCGCTAGACTATCCCGCTATGCACCACACTTAGTTGGGACATAGAAGATGAAGGCAAAAAGATTCTTAAATGGATTGAAACCAGCATATATTCCCTTACTGGCGTCAATGGAAGTCCAAATTTATAATGATATAGTGAAACGAGCTCAATTAGTAGAAGACGCCATAGAGTTGACCAAGGAAGATGATGGGAAGTCCACCCCAAAGGAGGAACAACCCATTAACTTCAAGGATTATCAACCCAAAATCCCTAAGAAGAGGTTAAATAAAGACAAGTGTCACTTAAAGAATAAGAAGCCTAAGAGAGAAGATCAACCACAGAACGTAATCCAACCATTCAAGGAGAAGTGTTGGCACTGTAGTCGAATGGGACATAAGGCTGAGGAGTGTTGGAGAAAGATGGGGGCTTTTCTGCGATGCGGAAGTATGGGCCATCAGATCAGTGGTTGCTCTCAATTGAAGAAGACGACATCTCAACATCAAGGCCGACTTCAAGCAACAACAGGAAAGGAACGCTCTAGGAAGAATAGAAAGGGCGGAACGGCATGAGGTAGAACTACTCACACTGACATCACAAGCATCATGTAATCTTAGTGCTTCTTCTGATTCTCCTCATTAATATCGTCTTCCCCTATTGCTCAAGTCATAATTGAGAAGAATTAAAATATTCATACCAATACAATAACCTCGAAGTAATCTACTTGAAAATTTTCCTCTACATGCATAATCTTAAGTGGGGGAGATTCGACGTAGAAGAAATTGTCCTATGAATTTGGGGACCAAATTCTTTTAAGTGGGGGAGGATGTAGCAACCCGAGAATTTCAATAATTGAAAATTGGAGATAAATGAAAAATATGACCACTTAATAATTTAAAACTAGTTAAATGCGTACGCACCATTATCCCAGATGTAAAAACACATCTAAAAATTTCGTAAAAATCATAGTTAGACTTTAAATATTATTCTCTAGTGACCCATAAAGAAATTTGGGCCAATAAAAATATTTTGGATTGAATTTTAGAATATTTGTGACTTATTATCTTAATTAATGAATAAGTTGAAAAACCATTATCACATATACATAAAGGGGTCATAAATTAAAATAAAAATTTTGGTTGTACTTAAGACAATGGGTATTGACAATCCAATGAATGAAATGGGCCGAAGGATGTCCTTTGGGCCACAAATAAATTCATGCTAGGAAAATGACCCGAAATTCGAAAATATTCACTAATGGATCATGGTAGAGTAAATTCTCACCCTATAGACCATCATTACACTTCAAACCAAGCCCAAATTCGTGGTTACCACGTAAGGTAAGCTTCCATACCAATTCCATCATGAATTGGGGAGAGAAATCTCCAATTTGAGGAAGGATACACCCAAATTCATCCCTAAAAGTTTCCTAAACCAATTAGGCAACTAAAGACCCATCTCTCTATAAATAAAGCCTCTTTCTCCCATGGGACGACCCCTAGGGTTATTGGAGGCGTGCTTGGAGGCTATGGTGGCTGGAGATCTCAAGGAGAAGGCTGGAGCAAGGGGAACCTCATGCTCTTCCCAACTCGGATCTACATCGACCTGCACACAAGAGTCAGATGATCATCACCAAAGGTTAGTGAAATCTCAATCAAATCAAGCAAATAATATACCCATAGTAAGCCCTTCAAGTCTACTTTTAGATGAAACTATTTTTCCCAATTTAAACGCAGCATGCTGGATGTATTAAGAAGATCTTTGCACTACTGCAAAAACTACGGTTTTCGGGGAGCACAACTTTCATTCACCTAAAAGGTAGGTCATCTCCATACCAAACTCTAATTAAACTCATCCATGCTTGCATCCATATGTATAGATCATGTTCTTACTATTTTCCCCAATTTTTATCTTGAGAGTTTCACGAATTAAATCTTGCATGATCTTGACGCTATACTGTCGTAATTTAACCTTGACTTGTGTTACGAGTTCCATACCTCTTTATGGAGTTATTTTTGGACCGAGTGTTAAACATAGAACTTGTTACCCATTGAGCCTACATTCATTTGGCACTGGTTTCTCAATTTTCGTTGACCGTACTGAGCGTATGAGCCCAAACATGAACATTGTGTCAGAATCACGTAGTCAGCCACAATACGTTTTATTTCCCCATCAAACAACCTTTGTTTCTTGATTATTTTCTACTGTATAAAGTATTTGAAGTAATATAACTAACAAATGTGGTTTCACCCGATTTGGATCATCCTATCAATTGTTTTGATTTTTCCAACCCACAGGTGTCAAACCCAATCCAAGTCGGAGTTGGAAATAGGTAGAAAACGCAACCCAAACGTCATATTCAGGTGGCGACAAGTTGACACGTCGCTACCAGAATGCGACAACATCATGGTCGCGACCCATACCAAAAATCAGACCATTTTGTGGTCTTCTTCAGAAGGCGACAAGATGATGGTCGCCTTCATGTTCTGAAGGCGACAGGTTATGTGTTGCCTTCTGCCTATGTCCACTTAATCAGTCATAACTTTTTCTATAGACCTCGGATTGACGAGCCATTTTCTTTGCTGGATTCCTCATTCAAAGGGATTCAATATGGTACATTCATGTGTGATATTTGAATAAAAAAAATAAATGAGTTATGTCCTAAGGAAGTGAAGGGATGGGACTGCATTTGCCTTCTAAGGGGCATGCATCTCGGTTTTCGTCGTTTTGTGTTGTTCCTTGCATGTGTGAGTTTGATCTATTCTAGGAAGGTTATAGAAAGTCTTATCATGCAATTAACAACCCATATGAAAGTTAAAACATGTTCACATGATTTTTAATTGATCTTAAGTTCATGATCATGCTCTCTACCTGCCGATTATTCACGTTCTTGCCTTGTTACCGAACTTGCTAAACATACAATGATACTTGCTAAAATTGGTCATGCATGATTAGTACTTCATGATTTAGCACTCATGATACTTGCCATAAATGGAGTTTCTATAACTGGAGTTTCCATAATCGGATTCACACACGCACTTGAGCGATTCTCACGCGCGGCATGCGCATACACTCTAGCACGATAGGAAAGCTCCTTCTTGGCTTGTGGTGAACTCTCCATCGGATATTCCTTCTGCCAGACTAGTGACCCCTTGACCAAGGCCTCCGTAAGTCTCCTCTGACCATGGATTCCCACATGGCCGACAAGCAGGTTGTACCATTGAAGTACCCGAATGTTAGTGTGCAAGTATCTCTTCTCTCTTGACATTCTTGACGAGATCTTTCTCTCCTCATCTTGACTTTCTCGGAGTGATCGAGTAAAACACATGAAACCAAGTTATTAAAGATAGAATCTACGTAAATGTATCGTTATGCTTCCGTATTGAACTCTTGACTCGATATTCCTAACGTACCCTTGAACTCTATATCATTATTGACATGACACTCTCGATAATCATTACTATTGACATGATAGTCCTAAACTTTCTCGACCAGTCTATCCTTATGGACACACATTGCCCTCTTGTGATACGTTCTTGAAGTACATTAATGATATTGGAGTCACGGACTAAAAACTGATTCTTGTCACCCATGAGTCGACGGCTCATTGGGACACATGCTAGTGTTGCGCAATACGAACCTGATTTAGGGCCCATATCTGGTCCTGGAGATTCTGGCAAAGTCCTGTTACCTATGGGTGTGATTGTCGGATTCGCCCCCGACGAAGTCTTGTTTACCCCAAGGTGTTGATTGCCCAGTTTTCCCAAAGATGTTCGTTACCCCAGGAGTTGATTGTTAGGTTGATCCCCTAACAAAGTCGTGTGCCTGGCGGGGTGCGGAATCATGATTGGTGCTTGGCATGTCACGTACTTGTTACACCGTATAAACTTGCTTGCTTGTTACCTGCTACTATGTGCTGGTCCTTAACCCAAGTGGTTGAAGGACGTACTTGCATGAGGCACTAGTAGATCCAGCGTGATATTCTTATGGAGTGCTCCGAGCGGGTTACTCAAAATGCTTGCTAGTGAAATGTCCATCTTGTTATATGCTATCTTGTTCTTATTCATGAAGTTACCATCTTGCTAGATCATTGTTCACAATATCTTGAACTCTTGAATACAGCCTTATTGCTAGATTGATCATTACAATCTCTTGATCATACTATCTTGCATAATACATTGTACGCGTGTTACTACTGATGTTTTAATTGCATTGTACATATCATGTTCATACCTTCTAGCTTTTAAAATGTAAATACTTATATCATTGCTGGAAGATGTAAATCCTACTAGGCGAGTGCGCTCATACCTGCTCTCTTTAACATTTCAGGTAGTGAAGGTAAAGTTAAATGATGGGACTTGTGCGCTGAGCGTGGAGTACACTTAGAGAGTCCATTCTTATTTAGATTGGTCATTAATGTAATTTCCCTTTTCTTGAGAGATAGATAGATTGGTGAGCAATGAGTGTTTCATTTGACATTGGAGGTTGTAATATTCGTTTTGATAAATAAAGGAAGAAATTTTGATTATTACAATGTGGGCCCTATTTGTATAAGCTATTGGTCTATAGCTTATGAATGCTTGCTTGTTCGTCGCGTCTCCCAATTTATCCCGCTGCTAAAATAAAATTGGCGGCGTGACAGAGTGGTATCAGAGCCTAGGTTTTTAAAGTCCTAGGATACATTAGAGGCTAAGTTATGAAACTACGTTAAAGGATCATGTTGTAAGGATCTAGGTTCCTACGCTATTTGTGTCTAGCACTAAGCTAGGTTTCTTGTTAGTACCTAGTGAGAGGGGTAGAGCCCGTGGTTAGAATAGTTCAAAAGTTAATAAATTCATATTCACAAAGAATAACTTAGACTATAACTAACTATTAATCTTCTCTCAGGATCCTAAACATTCTTGGAGATGGCAGCCTGGCGTGGCCAATGGCGAGATATGCATTACACATTACAGGAGTTGGCGCAGGCCTTGCAACAAGTCGTACAAGGTGGAGCTCGTGTTAGGGTAGGAGAGTTACATAGGAATTTTCGAGGAATGGATCCTCCTAAGTTTGATGGATCTCCTGACCCCGAGGAGGCTGAAAACTGGATGCAAGAGATGGAACGGATGTTGAATGTAATGCAGTGCACGGACCAAGAGAGGGTCCTACTGGCCACTTTTCAACTAGAACGTGATGCAAGGACCTGGTGGGAGGCCACCAAAGCTACATTGCCTGATAATCCTATTACTTGGGTTGAATTCCTAGAACACTTCAATAATAAATATTTCTCAGAAACGATTCGTGAGAAGAAAGCTGCGGAGTTTGTTGCTCTTAAGCAAGAAGGGTTACTAGTGGCAGAGTACGAAGCCCAATTCGCTAGACTATCCCGCTATGCACCACACTTAGTTGGGACATAGAAGATGAAGGCAAAAAGATTCTTAAATGGATTGAAGCCAACATATATTCCCTTACTGGCGTCAATGGACGTCCAAATTTATAATGATATAGTGAAACAAGCTCAATTAGTAGAAGACGACATAGAGTTGACCAAGGAAGATGATGGGAAGTCCACCCCAAAGGAGGGACAACCCATTAACTTCAAGGATTATCAACCCAAAAGCCGTAAGAAGAGGTTAAATAAAGACAAGTGTCACTTAGAGAATAAGAAGCCTAAGAGAGAAGATCAACCACAGAACGCAATCCAACCATTCAAGGAGAAGTGTTGGCACTGTAGTCGAATGGGACATAAGGCTGAGGAGTGTTGGAGAAAGATGGGGGCTTGTCTGCGATGCGGAAGTATGGGCCATCAGATCAGTGGTTGCTCTCAATTGAATAAGACGACATCTCAACATCAAGGCCGACTTCAATCAACAACAGGAAAGGAACGCTCTAGGAAGAATAGAAAGGGCGGAACTGCATGAGGTAGAACTACTCACACTGACATCACAAGCATCATGTACTCTTGGTGCTTCTTCTGATTCTCCTCATTAATATCGTCTTCTCCTATTGCTCAAGTCATAATTGAGAAGAATTAAAATATTCATACTAATACAATAACCTCGAAGTAATCTACTTGAAAATTTTCCTCTACATGAATAATCTTAAGTGGGGGAGATTTGACGCAGAAGAAATTGTCCTATGAATTTGGGGACCAAATTCTTTTAAGTGGGGGAGGATGTAGCAACCCGAGAATTTCAATAATTGAAAATTAGAGATAAATAGAAAATATGACCACTTAATAATTTAAAACTAGTTAAATGCGTACGCACCATTATCCCAGATGTAAAAACACATCTAAAAATTTCGTAAAAATCATAGTTAGACTTTAAATATTATTCTTTAGTGACCCATAAAGAAATTTGGGCCAATAAAAATATTTTGGATTGAATTTTAGAATTTTCGTGACTTATTATCTTAATTAATGAATAAGTCAAAAAACCATTATCACATATACATAAAGGAGTCATAAATTAAAATAAAAATTTTGGTTGTACTTCAAACAATGGGTATTGACAATCCAATGAAAGAAATGGGCCGAAGGACGTCCTTTGGGCCTTAAATAAATTAATGCTAGGAAAATGACCCGAAATTCGAAAATATTCACTAATGGACCATGGTAGAGTAAATTCTCACCCTATAGACCTTCATTAGACTTCAAACCAAGCCCAAATAAGTGGTTACCACCTAAGGTAAGCTTCCATACCAATTCCATCATGAATTGGGGAGAGAAATATCCAATTTGAGGAAGGATACACCCAAATTCGTCCCTAAAAGTTTCCTAAACCAATTAGGCAACTAAAGACCCCTCTCTCTATAAATAAAGCCTCTCTCTCCCATGGGATGACCCCTAGGGTTATTGGAGGCGTGCTTGGAGGCTATGGTGGCTGGAGATCTCAAGGAGAAGGCTGGAGCAAGGGGAACCTCATGCTCTTCCCAACTCGGATCTACATCGACCTGCACACAAGAGTCAGATTGATCATCACCAAAGGTTAGTGAAATCTCAATCAAATTAAGCAAATAATATACCCATAGAAATCCCTTCAAGTCTAATTTTAGATGAAACTATTTTGCCCAATTTAAACGCAGCATGCTGGATGTATTAAGAAGATCTTTGCACTACTGCAAAAACTACAGTTTTCGGGGAGCACAACTTTCATTCACCTAAAAGGTAGGTCATCTCCATGACAAACTCTAATTAAACTCGTCCATGCTTGCATCCATATGTATAGATCTTGTTCTTACTATTTTCCCCAATTTTTATCTTGAGAGTTTCACGAATTAAATCTTGCATGATCTTGACGCTATACTGTTGTAATTTAACCTTGACTTGTGTTACAAGTTCCATACCTCTTTATGGAGTTGTTTTTGGACCGAGTGTTAAACACAGAACTTGTTACCCTTTGAGCCTACGTTCATTTGGCACTAGTTTCTCAATTTTCGTTGACCGTACTGAGCGTATGAGCCCAAACATGAACACTGTGTCAGAATCACGTAGTCAGTCACAATACGTTTTATTACCCCATCGAACAACCTTTGTTTCTTGATTATTTTCTATTGTACAAAGTATTTAAAGTAATATAACTAACAAAGGTGGTTTCACCCGCTTTAGATCACCCTATCAATTGTTTTGATTTTTCCAACCCATAGGTGTCAAACCCAATCCAAGTCGGAGTTGGAAATAGGTAGAAAAAGCAACCCAAACGTCATATTCAGGTGGTGACAGGTTGACACGTCGCTACCAGAATGCGACAACATCATGGTCGCGACCCATACCAAAAATCAGACCATTTTTTGGCCTTCTTCAGAAGGTGACAAGATGATGGTCGCCTTCATGTTCTGAAGGCGACAGGCTATGTGTCGCCTTCTGCCTATGTCCACTTAATCAGTCATAACTTTTTCTATAGACCTCGGATTGACGAGCCGTTTTCTTTGCTGGATTCCTCATTCAAAGGGCTTCAATATGGTACATTCATGTGTGATATTTGAATAAAAAAATTAAATGAGTTATGACCTAAGGAAGTGAAGGGATCGGACTGTATTTGCCTTTTAAGGGGCATGCATCTCGGTTTTCGTCGTTTTGTGTCGTTCCTTGCATGTGTGAGTTTGATCTATTCTAGGAAGGTTATAGAAAGTCTTATCATGCAATTATCAACCCATATGAAAGTTAAAACATGTTCACATGATTTTTAATTGATCTTAAGTTCATGATCATGCTCTCTACCTGCCGATTATTCACGTTCTTGCCTTGTTACCGAACTTGCTAAACATACAATAATACTTGCTAAACTTGGTCATGCATGATTAGTACTTCATGATTTAGCACTCATGATACTTGCCATAAATGGAGTTTCTATAACTGGAGTTTCCATAATCGGATTCACACACGCACTTGAGCGATTCTCACGCGCGGCATGCGCATACACTCTAGCACGATAGGAAAGCCCCTTCTTCGCTTGTGGTGAACTCTCCATCGGATATTCCTTCTTCCGGACTAGTGACCCCTTGACCAAGGCCTCCGTAAGTCTCCTCTGACCATGGATTCCCACATGGCCGACGAGCAGGTTGTACCAATGAAGTACCTGGAAGTTAGTGTACACGTATCTCTTCTCTTTTGGCATTCTTGACGAGATCTTTCTCTTCTCATCTTGACCTTCTCGGAGTGATCGAGTATAACACATGAAACTAAGTTATTAAAGATAGAATCTATGTAAACGTGTCGTTATGCTTCCGGATTGAACTCTTGATTTGATATTCCCAACGTACCCTTGAACTCTATATCATTATTGACATGACACTCTCGATAATCATTACTATTGACATGATAGTCCTAAACTTTCTCGACCAGTCTATCCTTATGGGCACACATTGCCTTCTTGTGATACGTTCTTGAAGTACATTAATGATATTGGAGTCACATACTCAAAACTGATTCTTGTCACCCATGAGTCGACGGGCTCATTGGGACACATGCTAGTGTTGCGCAATACGAACCTGATTTAGGGCCCATATCTGGTCCTGGAGATTTTGGCAAAGTCCTGTTACCTATGGGTGTGATTGTCGGATTCGCCCCTGACAAAGTCTTGTTTACCCCAAGGTGTTGATTGCCCAGTTTTCCCAAAGATGTTCGTTACCTCAGGAGTTGATTGTTAGGTTGATCCCCTAAAAAAGTCGTGTGCCTGGCGTGGTGCGGAATCATGATTGGTGCTTGGCATGGCATGTACTTGTTACACGTGATAAACTTGCTTGCTTGTTACCTGCTATTATGTGCCTTAACCCGAGTGGCTGAAGGACGTACTTGCATGAGGCACTAGTAGATCCAGCGTGATATTCTTGTGGAGTGCTCCGAGCGGGTTACTCAAAATGCTTGCTAGTGAAATGTCCATCTTGTTATATGCTATCTTGTTCTTGTTCATGAAGTTACCATCTTGCTAGATCATTGTTCACAATATCTTGAACTCTTGAATACAGCCTTATTGCTAGATTGATCATTACAATCTGTTAATCATACTATCTTGCATAATACATTGTACGCGTGTTACTCCTGATGTTTTAATTGCATTGTACATATCATGTTCATACCTTCTAGCTTTTAAAATGTAAATACTTATATCATTGCTGGAAGATGTAAATCCTACTGGGCGAGTGCCCTCATACCTGCTCTCTTTAACATTTCAGGTAGTGAAGGTAAAGATAAATGATGGGACTTGTGCGCTGAGTGTGGAGTACACTTAGAGAGTCCATTCTTATTTAGATTGGTCTTTAATGTAATTTCCCTTTTCTTGAGAGATAGATAGATTGGTGAGCAATGAGTGTTTCATTTGACATTGGAGGTTGTAATATTCGTTTTGATAAATAAAGGAAGAAAATTTGATTATTACATTGTGGGCCCTATTTGTATAAGCTATTGGTCTATAGCTTATGAATGCTTGCTTGTTCGTCGCGTCTCCCAATTTATCCCGCTGCTAAAATAAAATTGGGCACGTGACATGGATCTAGTAGACCGACTGGCAGACGCAGTGAGGAGGGCTGAGGAGGCACAGGCAGTGCTGGCGAAGAGGGTAAGTATGGCACAGACTTGAACTGAATTTATTTACACTTGGCACTGACATGATCTTCTACAGGTGACCGAGCTGAGGACCGCCACCGACTGGGCAGCCCACTTGCAGGAGCAGGTCGACGCAGCGACAGTGTCGGTTGCCCAGTGGCACCTCCAGGCAGAGACAGGAGTAGCTGAGAGGGATCAGCTGTGCACGCAGGTAGGGCCGTCATCAGCAGAGGTGACCCGGTGGCGTGTAGAGGCAGAGACAGCGACAATGGAGGCAGCTCGGTGGCGCATCCAGGCGGAGGCAGTGGTGGCGCAGGTGGGTGAGCTGACGAGGGAGCTAGCGACACTGCGTGCGCAGGGATCGCTGGTGGACCCGATGGAGCTAGCCCAACTGCGCACTGACTTGGCTGTGCAGCAGTCCCTGGTTGCGGAGCTTTGGAGCTGCATGGCGATGGTGAGCCAGGCAGCTCGGAGCAGGAGCCGAAGCCAGGCTGGAGCGAGCGGGGCGAGTGGCGCCTCGGTTAGGCAGTTTTTGGCAGTTTCCTCCAGCCGGCGGAAGAATGAGGAGGAGGAGAGGCTCTTAGCAGGGGAGACGAGCGCTAGGAGTGGTAGGGGTGGGGGTGAGATGCTACCCCCACCCGAGAGGCAGGAGGGATCTGGGAAGAACGGCGGTGGACAGTGAGGAGCTTGTGAGCCACCTCCCCCTCATCTTTGTACATGATGTTTATTTTTAGTGGATCTTTTTATGTTTTGTTCCAATGTTTGTGATTATTGGAATTGAATTTATAATTGACACGAGTGTGACATGAGATCTGAGAGAGAGAGGGAGAATAGACTGAGTACGTCATTGCGCTAGTTCCAGAGTTTCCTGCCCCTGCACATTTAGCAAAACAGGTTAGATCTGCTCTTTGACTCAGCCCCTTGCATTAAACAAGGAGTGACTATAACTTCATAGCAGTCAAGGGGCTGAACCTTATTAAATAGGCGAAAGACAAAAGGAAATAATGCATGATATGTACATCTAATTTTTTGGATTTTGAGATTTTTGTTTTTTTTGCATTTTGTGGTTTTCTATTTTTTGGACTTTGGCATTTTCTAATTTTTTTTGGATTTTTGGGATTTTCTAATTTAATAGACTTTGAGATTTTCTATTTTTTTTATTTTGAGATTTTAATTTTTTTGGATTTTAGGATTTTCTATAGCGACACCTTCTGCATTTGAGTGATCAGCTAGGAATTTCACTTTCCATCTTACACTTGTCAAACACCTTCTAGGTACAGTGTGCGTTAGTTCTTGGCTTCCCTAAGGCTGATTGCCCGTGGTCGCCAGTGTTCTTACAAAGACTAGGTGTGGGGGTGTTCCGGTCGGTTGTGAGGATAGGAAGACATAAGGGGATAAGAATCGACATCGGTGCTTGGGACACTGACTTGTTCAACTCGCAAGGGTGTATCACACATGGATTCCATCTGTTGTCCAGAGACTTTGTGGTCATTACCTTTTGCATGGGGCATGCGTGCGACCAGGCTCAAGGACGTCCCGCGGGGAACTGTACTGCCACTCTTTGCCATGCCCCTATTCTCATTTTTTTTTCTTTCACTCATTTGTTATTCTTTTTTTGTTATTTCTTTATTTTGAACTGATCGTCCCTCTTTGAGACTCCATTCACACATGATCTACGCCCTCCCTTGTCTACAAATCAGCATCTTTTTTGCCCCTAGACCTTGTCCGAGTGAGAAAAGAAAAAGACCTTCATTCCCCTACACTAGGGCTAAGTAAGAACACATTTTACTAAGGGGAATTCAGCCCGGGTTGCCATGTTGTGTGTGTTAACTGAATCCAGAAATTGTCTGACAGCCATAAAATGGATGTGAAGGTCGCAGTTGCTATCATTCCTTTACAAAATAGTGTTTCTATTGAAAATCTTTTATTAAGGGTAGAATGTTTTAAGATATAACCCATTCCACGGGTGAGAGAGCTCCTCACCCTCAGCATTGACTAGCCTATACACGTTTTCAGGGTACACTTCCTTATCAACGTACGACCCTTCCCAATTTGCCTGCAACTTTGACCTAGGACCTCCAGGTTTTATGAAACTTCGCTTCAAAACCATGTCTCCTTCTTGAAATTTGCGTTCAATCACCTTCTTTTGAAAAGATCTTGAGAGTCTATTTTGATAGGAAAGCACATGATCGGCTCCGGCCAGACGCCGCTCGTCTAGGAGTTCCAGCTGTGTAAGTAACGCCCCTCAACGTTCATCGAGGTTAAGTTCTTTATCCAGCTATACCCTTAGCGTAGGAATGAGGATCTCATGTGGACATACCGCCTCCATCCCATAAGTAAGAGAAAAGGGAGTTTTCCCAGTCGGCGTGCGGACGGAGGTACGGTAGGCCCATAGAGCCTCAATCAATTTCTCAGGTCAAACAACAAATTTATGAGACTCACAAGTTTTCTTTAAAATTTTTAAAAGCGTTTTGTTCGTGGCTTCGGCTTGATCGTTGCCATGTGGATACTATGGCGACGAATAATGCAACGAAATGTTGAATTTCATACACAGGTTCTGAAGCTCTTGGGATATGAACTGGGGTCCATTGCCGGTGACGAAGCTGCTTGGCACTCCAAACCACGAGATGATGTTCTTCATGATGAATCTGCACACAGTTGAACCTTTGATTTCTGCAAACGCTTCTGCTTCAGCCCACTTGGTGAAATACTCAGTAGCAGTAAGGATGAAGGATTTTTGTTTAAATTGAGCATTAGGATCACCGAGGTGTCCAATGATATCAAAGGCCCACATGGAGAATGGCCAAGGCGAAGATAGTGGATGCAAAGAGGAAGATGGAGCATGGATCTTATCGGCATGAAGTTGGCATTTGACGCACCTACGAACGTAGATGGCGCAGTCTTCCTCTAGGGTTGGCCAGCAATAGCCCTGCCTAAGGATTTTCTTAGCTAGCATCTGGCTATTCACATGCCCTCCACACTCACTAGAGTGAGCTCCTTCCACTACTTTCCAGGCTTCTTCGTCCGACAAACATCTGAGGAGCATTCCATTTAGAGCTCGCCTATACAATACTTCTGCAATGATGGTATATCTTAACGCAGCTCTACGGATGGCTCTTCTATCCTCAGCTTCAGCTTCTTCTGGGAAGGTACCGTCCTTGCAATATTGCTCGATCTCATAGTACCATGGCCTTTCTTCTTCCATCATTTCTCCTAACTCCACAAGCATTACTTCCTTCGCTTCTCTTCTCTCTGCCTTCAAGACTAAAGAGCTCCTGAGGTTATTGAACCAAGGATCCTGAGTGGAGGGTGCTTCTAATCTCTGGACAATGATAGTCTAAGCGCTGTGGCTGAGAGGGAAGTAGAGAGATGAGGCCAGGGATGCTAGGGCATTGGCCAAGATGTTCTGAGAGCGAGGAGTGTGAATGTAGATAAGCTTACGGAATTGCTTGGCTAGGAGAGTGACCAGATTCTGATAAAGCTTGAGCTTAGGGTCACAAGTGCGGTAGGTAGAAAGGACCTGCCGAAGGATGAGTTGAGAGTCTCCTATGATCTTGAGATGACGCGTGCCTAAGAGATAGGCAAGCTTTAGACCGGCTAGGAGAGCCTCATACTCGGACACATTGTTAGTGGCAGGGAATTGGAGTTGATAAGCTAGCGGAATGGTGATCCCCTCTGGGGTGAGCAAGATAGCCCCTATGCCCCGTCCCCTAGAATTGAGAGCTCCATCAAAATGGAGTGACCAGAAGGGATCGCGAGAGATGAGTGACAGGTTTTCATCAGGAAATTATTCCTGGACTGTGTCACTATCAGGAAGAGGGAGGTAAGCATGGTGCTCAGCAATGGCATACCCTTTTATAGCCTTCTGGACTATAAAGGTGATATCAAATTGAGACAAGAAGCTCTGCCAACATGCCAGTCTATCGGCGAGGACTGGCTTCTCTAGGAGATACCTAATAAGATCCATTCTAGAAATCAAACTCACCTAATGGGCTAAGAAGTAGTGCTTCAATTTCTGCACTACCCACACTAGTGCTGCACACGTTTTCTCCATTGTGGTGAGCTTGAGCTCGAAAGGATTGAAGAGCCTAGAGAGGTAATAGACTGCCCAATCATTACCAGAATCATCATGCTGAGCAAGGACAGCTCCTAGGGAGTCCTCTGTTGGGTTATGGCATGTGCTTAAATGTTTTTGATGATGAGAAATGTCAATTGATATTATGTACATGGTTCAAACATGATGACAATGACAAAGACATGAAAAAAACATGATGTTGATAAAATGCTTTTATTGATTAACTATGGATTCATTATATCTCACTTAGAATGTTTCTCAATATAGGTGTGAATGCATACAAGTCAAGAAACAAGAACCAAGTGAAAAAGAACAAGAAATACACTTCAAGACATTACCTGTCGACAACCAAGAAAGTTCCTGTCAATAGATGAACAATCCAGAACACACAAGCTACTGGAAGCTCATTCGGAGCAGTAGCTATCGACAGATGTCATGTACCTGTCGATAGATACAAATCGCCTGTCGACAGCCAGCAATCTACTTGTCGACAGATGAAGCCTTCCAGCAACACCAAGGTTCTGGAAATGAAAAGTCTGTAGTAGCTATCGACAGCTATGAAGTGCGTGTCGACAAACAAAGAGAAAAGTCAGATACGAGATATGGATATGTTCTATATTAGGGTGTTTCCTTTTAGCACGTCTCTCTATACTTGGACACCCATATATATAGAACATATTGAGGTATTTTCACAGCAAGAAGCCACCATACCAAAACCCTAGCAGAAAACCCAAGAGAAAGCTTCTTCCTGCTGCTCTGCTTCAACACTTCGTCCTGTTCGTGGAACATTCATCTCACGAGCAAAGTTGAAGCCAATTCGTCCTCGGTTCAAGCTTCGTTTTCATTACGTGGTCATCAACGACGTGAAGTTTGAAGTCTCCTGGACGAACTCACCGAAGAGTTCTTATCTTAGATTTGATCCTCAACTCAGAACTCTTTCTCTATTCTACTTTTCATATTTCTGTGTGTGTGGTAGTGATTCAAGCGTTCCTTGTGCTTGATTCACGTGTGATTTGTTGCTCTGATTGCGTGTTTGCATCAGACAACATGGGTGTGGGTGTTGTAGAGTTGAACTTGCTCATAAGCAGTTGTTCTGTGTGTGTGTGTGGACGGTGGATGTAGGATACAAAAGTTGTGTACTCCGAACCACCTTAAATCTTCGTGTTATGTGGTTTGAACGTTTCATGGTAGATGTTTGGTAGGCACGTTGATTACTCACACGCTATATAGATTTATAGTTGTTTTACTCACAATCAACACACACATCGTAGCTTGAATTTCACGCAAATCTGTTTAAGTTTTTGACAAGTCAGTGTTGGATCGAAAAGAAGGCCATAGTGTTTCTAATTGGCAATAATCTATTCAACCCCCCTTCTAGATTACTGTTATAGATAGTTCCGCATATCCTTTCAATTGGTATCAGAGCTCGGTTTCTCCGATTTACTGCTTTAGAGTTTTGATCTCACGATTAGGAGAAATTCGGTCTCATGGAAATTAACAGGGGGTTTATGGCTGAAGTGCACTCGGTGTCCAGGCCTCCCTTCTTTAATGGCACTGATTATACTTATTGGAAAAATCATATGCAGGTCTTTCTGAGAGCTCAAGATTTTGAGCTGTGGAAAATCATCAGCAAAGGGCCTTATGAACTGCCCGCTGACGAGGACACTTGGACAAAAGAACAAATTCGCAAAGGAACCCTCAACTGGAGCGCATTGAACACAATGCAGTGCGCCGTCCATCCAAAGAAATTCTCAAGAGTCTCCACATGTAAGTCAGCAAAAGAGATGTGGGACAAGTTGGAACTCATATACGAAGGTACGTCTGAGGTAAGGGAAACTTAGGCTAGCATGCTTATATCTGAATATGAAATGTTTAGAATGAAAAATGAAGAAATAATTTCAGATATGTATGCTAGATTCATGCTAATAATCAATGGATTGAAAGGTCTTAAGAAAGAGTATACTGAAAGTGACTTAGTGAGGAAGATACTTCGGTCTCTTCCATCCACTTGGCATACTAAGGCCACTGTCATTGAGGACTCTAAAGATCTTTCAACAATGAAATTAGATGAGTTAATGGATCCTTGATGACCTATGAAATAAATATAAGAAGAAAAGAAACTGAAGAAAATCCAAAGAAATCAATTCCTCTAAAAGCCCTCAACAAAATTTCTCAAGCTCCAAGAAAGAGATCCAACAAGAAGTGATGAAAATGGAACGTCAAGTGATAGTGAGAATGATGAAATGGCCATGCTCACTAGACAGTTCAAAAAATTCTTAAGGTTCAAAAAGAAAGGCTCAGGTAACTCCAAATCTTTTCCAAAGAAAGATTTTTCAAATAAATTTGATGAGTGTAAGAAACCAGGGCACATTAGAGGAGAATGCCCAGAGCTCAAGAAGAAGCTGAAAAAGGACAAATTCACCTTCAAGAAAGCCAAGGCAATGATGGCGACTTGGAGTGATGAAGATGAAGACGACAACGATCAAGGAAGCTCTGGAGATGAAGAGATTCAATGTTTTTGGCAAGGAGTGAGGACTCCACAGAGATAAACTCTTCCTTTGAGAATTTTTCTGTAGATGAATGGGAAGAGGCATACACATTGTTGTTTCAAAAATTCTGTGAAATCAAGTCTGAAAATAAAGCACCAAAAAAAAAATTCTAATCTTGTTTCTAGCACAAGCACTGATGAACAACTTGCAATCATGTCTAAAGAAATTGAGATGCTAAAAATTGAACAGGAAAGTCATCATGAGGAAATGGATTGTAAAAAAGAAAAACTACAAGAAAAAGGAAAAACAAGGGTTAAATAAAACAGTTGAATCTCTCCAACTTGATAATCAAGAGATTCAGAAAAAGTTGGAACAGGCTCAAAGAGAATTAAAAGGTAAATCTGATGATCTTTCAAGATTTATAAAAGGAAAAGAAAATCTTGATGCAGTTTTGGGAATTAATGCAAATGTAACAAGGCATGGGCTTGGGTTTCAACCGGAAAAACAAAAGAAACTTGGAACAAAATTGATCACTTCTTTTGTTGAATACAGTCCAAGTACAAGCAAACAACCTCCCACTGTATGTAAGAATGCTCAAGCTAAGGGTAAGCAACAGCAACACAATCAAAAGACTTCATTTGTTCAACAAACTAAGAAATCTGTCGATAGACCCAAGGAGAGCTGTCGACGGGCATGGAAGTACACTGCCAAGGGACAGCCATCCAGGCAACAAAAGGGTAAAATGCAAATAAATGTTCAACAAAATAGCAAAACAAATGTCTTGAGAAAATCTCCATCATGCAATTTCTGTAAAAAGTTTGGCCATATAGAAAATCAATGCTGGAATAAATTAAACAAACTGAAATGCAAACAAGTTTGGATTCCAAAGTATTTACTTTTTGGCTTGAATAAAAAGTTTGGACCCAAAATAATTTGGATACCAAAACCTCTTGTATGATCCATCTATGCAGGAATGCCTAGTAGCCCAAAATCAAAACAAATGGTACCTAGATAGTGGCTGCTCGAGGCACATGACGGGCGACAAAGAAAAATTTTGTTTGCTGGTGGAAAAAGATGGAGGATAAGTTGTCTTTGGAGGTAACAACAAGGGCCAAATAATTGGCACAGGTAAGGTAGGTAAGTATGCCTCTAACTCAATAGACAACGTGCTCTTAAATGATGGTCTTAATCACAACCTTCTTAGTATTAGTCAACTGTGTGATAAAGGACACAAAGTAATCTTTGAGTCGAATGCATGCCAAATCATTGATAACTTTTCAGGAAGTGTTAAGTTTTTTGGAAAAAGAGTCAATAACATCTATCTAGTTGATTTAGATGAACCAGAAAACAAAAATTTGTGTTTTGTTGCTAATAAACAGGATGAATTGATCTTATGGCGAAGGCTAGGCCATGCGAGCTACAATGTGTTGCACAAGATCATGAGGATGAAGCTGGTAAATGGACTTCCTGAAATTCCCTTCAATAAAAATGTGAGTTTTTGTGATGCATGTGCACAGGGAAAACAAACCAGAAAGTCTTTCAAATCAAAAGCACCAGTAATCACTTCAAAACCTTATGAACTATTGCACATGGACCTTTTTGGACCTACTAGAACACTTAGTCTCAATGGTAAACATTTTGGGTTTATCATTGTAGATGATTTTTCAAGGTTCACTTGGGTTAAATTCTTGGCTCACAAAAATGAAGCACTTAAAGTCTTTGAAGAGTTCTTTAATAAGATTGAGCACGGGAGCACAAACAAAATATGCTAAATCCGCACTGATCATGGGGGAGAATTTGATAATAATGCATTCTCTGAATTCTGCAGGAATCAAGGTATAGATCACATGTTTTCCTCCCCAAGGACACCAGAACAAAATGGAGTAGTGGAGAGAAAGAACAGGACCTTGGTGCAAATGGCTTGCACTCTTCTAGTTGAAAGCCAACTCACAAGAAACTTTTGGGCAGAAGCAGTGAATACCTCATGCTACATTCTCAATAGAGCCATGGTAAGACCTGTGATACAGAAAACCCCCTATGAACTCTTAAAAGGTAAGAAACCCAGTATTGGGTATTTCAGGATTTTTGGCTCCAAAGTATTTATACATAACAATGATAAAGTTGACTTAGACAAGTTTGACGCCAAAAGCGATCCAAGTATTTTTCTAGGATACTCAGAACATTCTCGAGCTTATAGGGTCTACAACTATAAATACAAAATAGTAGAAGAGACTCCACATATTGTCTTTGATGAGTATCATGTAGAAACTAACAATGCAATTCTTCACAGGTATGATGATGACGATGAGGGAAAAATACTGAGAAAGTTACCGTCGACAGACCAAGAAGAAGCTGTCGACAAGCCATAAGAAAATACAGAAGATCAAATCCCTCAACATCAACCTCTCCAAGAACAAATTCCTCAAGAGCAATATCCTCAAGATCAAGACCAACTAGGTCCTTCAACAATCAGAAATGTCAGGTACTCAAAAGATCACCCACTTGAAAATGTAATTGGAAATGTAAATGATAAAGTTCAAACTAGATCACAAGCAAGACACATTGTTGAACAAGATCATTTAGCTTTTGTCCCTCAAGTGGAACCTAAAAATGTTGAAGAGGCACTAAAAGAAAATTCTTGGACAGATGCCATGCATGAGGAACTTGGGCAATTTGAAAGAAATAATGTTTGGAGCTTAGTTCCTATGACCCTGAAATATCAATAATTGGAACAAGATGGGTATTTAGGAATAAACTAAATGAAGAGGGTAACGTGGTGAGAAACAAAGCTAGATTGGTAGCAAAAGGATATAATCAAGAACTTGGGATAGATTTTGAAGAATCCTTTGCACCTGTAGCTAGGCTTGAGGCAGTCAGAATTTTGTTGACATATGCATGCTCAAATAAATTCAAACTTTTTCAAATGGATGTTAAAACTGCTTTCTTGAATGGCTATATCAAAGAAGAGGTCTATGTTTCTCAACCATCTGGATTTGAGGATAATGAAATACCTAATCATGTTTATAAGTTGCACAAAGCTCTTTATGGTTTGAAACAGGCACCCCGAGCTTGGTACGACAGGCTAAGCAACTTCTTGGTGAGTAAAAACTACTCCAGAGGTAAAGTGGACCAAACTCTCTTCACTAAATGTGTTCACAATCACATAATTGTTGTTCAAGTTTATGTGGACGACATTATATTTAGTTCAACTAACCCCTCACTGTGTGAAGAATTCTCAAAACACATGCACAGTGAATTTGAGAGGAGTTTAATGGGGGAGGTTCAAATTTTTCTTGGCTTGCAGGTAAAACAATCAAAAGATGGCTTCTTTTTAAGAGGGGGAGGATGTAGCAACCTCGATTATTCGAAAAATAAAAATTTAATAATATAAAAAGAAAACTAATTAAATTAATTAGAAAAACAAATAAAAGAGAAGTAGATGAAACCCATTAAATGAAAATAAGTAATGGGCTTTGTTAAAGGGACCCATTAGAAATTAGTGGGCCAAAATAGGAATTTTAAAAGGGGAATAATGGAAAAATACCCTAAATTCGTAACTAAAATAATGCTTAATTATAAAAGAGGCATTTAATGCATTAAAATAGCAATTTGAGTTGGATTGGGATTCCTAAACCTACCCTAATAGGTTGGCCATGAAATTAGCTCCCATCCTAACCCAATTAGTAGATCTCATGCCTAAAAAGGGGAGAGGGAAATAGGAAATTTGGAATAAATATGAATTAGAGTCATAATAGGAAATAGAAGGGGGAGATGCTTAAATACTCCTCTAAAACTCCCATGGCCGGCCCTAGCTCATGCCAAGGGTTTGTTGGACGTGGGATGGAGCCAAAGGAAAGGAGAATTCATGGAGAAGGAGGAACCCTCATGGAGAAGGATAAATAATTTTTATGGATTTTCATCAAAACCTGTGAAGGCGACATATGCCAATGAGGATTGCGACAGGGGTAGGCAGATCGCGACATGGGTACTGTCGCGACGGCCTTGTGAAAGCGACAGAGGCGGGAAAAGGTCGCGACAGGACAGGCACAAGGATAGCGACGGCTCAACTGTCGCTTTCTGAATGCGACGGGTAGGCTGTCGCAATCAGCCCTCAGAAGGCGACATATCGGGCCGTCGCTTTCTGGTGGTCTGCGCCTGACTCTGACAGGAGTCAGACCAGACATTGGATTGCGAACCAGAAATATTAGATTTTGATACAGGGTCGTTCCGAAAATCATAACTAAATGTATACACGATGAAAAATCATGAAACCAGTGGCAAATGAAACTAGACATACGAGAGTACTTCCAGTAAATAGGAATTAGAGAGAGAGCAGGGTTTGAACAGGGTTTGAGCATGAACAATAACGAGTAACACAGAACATGGTACAGAGAGCAAGATTGATTTAATTCGAGCAACATGCTCAACAAGAATTAGGGCTTTTAGGGGCAAAAGATGCCTAACATGCATCAGTTCCTACATGAGATTGAGTATACAAGGAGATCAAGAGTTAAGAAGAGGGTTCGCGGTCATGTAAGTTGTAGAACATGAAAAATCAAGAACTAAAGATATGCTCGATGGAAAATTATGAAACTTGAGAGTTTCGTTCCTGATAGACGAGACATCCTACAAAAAAGTTTCATCTTTTATGCTTGTGAGAATGCGTACCTTTGACTCGATTTGTCTTCTAGGGCTTAGAACTCCAAGAATGAGGAAGAAGCTTAAAGAACTCCTTCTCCCCACGAGATCCTCTCCTCCTTGGCCTCTTCCCCAAGTCCAACACCTTTGGCAACGAGCTAGGGTCGGCCAAGAGGGTTTAAGAGGTGTATTTATATAAATACAAGTTCCTATTCCTACTACTACTCAAATTCCTTTTAATTCCGAGATTTCCTAACTCCACCTTTCCTCTCTTGCTTTCCAATCTCTAATTGGGTTAGGATAGTATCTAAATTCGTGCTAGACTATATGGGGTAGGTTTAGGAATCCAATTCCAACTCTAATTGCCATTTTATTGCTTTAATAACCCCTTTCCAATTATGATATAATTAAACTCCGAATTTAGGGTATTTTCTTAATATTCTCCCCTTGCAAATTCATATTTTGGACCCAATAAATTCTAGAAGATCCATTAAGCAAAGCCCATTACTCTTTACCATTTAATGGGTTTTATTTAATGCTCTATTTAATATCCATTTAGCTAGGTTTTAATTCTTTATTTAAATTTTTATTTTTTTCGCAAAAATTCAGGTTGCTACATATACTGTCGTTAAGCCACAGTAGACGGCGGCACATAGCGCCGTTAACGTATACTAGCGGCGGCACATAGCGCTGTTAACTTATAGTAAAGAACGGAAAAACAAATGGTGTTCACATTAAGTAGACGGCAGTCGATGCTGCCGTTTATAAGATATAGACGGCAAGCGATCTGGATGTCTAGTTCTTCAACACAGAAATCTCAGAAACCCCACATGAAATGACACGACTTTTACCCTTTCCCGTGCATTGATTTCATGCTTTTAAAATATATAAAAAATTGTAATTACATAATATAACATATCCTAAACTGAACCCCCATGCAACTTGCCTCAATCCCTCCTAATGGAGTGACGAATCTAAGCCCGAAGATGCCCACCTCGTCTGTGAGGCAGTCTCCTCCACCGACTTCAAGCACTCCAAATCCGCCTCAAACGCAGTTCCCCCGCCTGGATAGGTATCGGATCTTCAAGTTGGAAGACCCTCCTTGGTCCAGAAGCCTCCAAACCGCACGAACCAGCATTGCAAAACTCTTTCTCGGCCCTCTTTTCTCTCTTCCAAAACCAGTGCGGAAAACCCCTTCTATCTACAAATTCTAGGTCTTATAAAGACCTCCCACGCATTAGCCAGCCTTAATCCTGACCCTTGGATCCTAAACGCTCGGATCTACGCATTAAAACCCTTCGGAAACGGCCGATCTCTCTTTCCTGGAACGAAAATATCAAAAACAGGCAAGTCAGCTGAACGTCAACCGAAATTGCCGTCAGCCTCAATGTAAACGTCCATCGATGATGTCGTCTACAGTGTTGCCCGAAAAATTAATAATTCAGAAAATACTAAATGACACTATCTACTGTCGTTAACAAGGGATAAACGGCAGACGATCATGCCGCTAACAGGACTTAACGCCAAAGGATGTTGACGCCAAGTTCAACATAGAATAGCACTCAAATACATGCAGAAATAAACATACAGTTTGCAATTTAAATTCAAGAAAATTCTAGGGCACTATAGTGATGACCTGAGTTCTCCCCTGGAGGTGAGCTCCTAGACCCTGTCTCGGCTGATAGCCAATATTGAGCATGATGTTCCAGCCTTTGGTGTCTGACGATATACCCTTCTTGACAGCAGCCAATGACGGGGACACTGTTTGGTGACCGAAGGAAAAGGTATAAGCCCACGGATAATTTACATCAAGCACCGAAATGATGGGCTTATTTGAGGGCCAAACTGCTGGCATGATTTTCTCAATGGCCTCCACAGTATGGGTAGTTGCTGCACTTTTAACTTTGGCTATGCGCCCTTGGAATGGAAATTTCAAACATTGGTGTGCCGTGGAGGGGACTGCCCCTAATGCTTCAATCCAAGGGCGATCCAGGATAGCCTTAAAGGTCGGGTCAATGTCAAGCACATAGAAGTCCACGGTCATAACAAGCGGGCCTAATTCTGCCTATAGGGAGACAACACCGTGACAGGCTTGCCGGGAGTTATCGTAGGCCGCTATAGTGGTGGGAGTTGGTTGCAAGCGGCGTTTGGAAATGTTGCATGACCACAGGGTACTTAGGGGGCACACATTTATGGAAGCCCTTGTATCAACCAAGGCGGCATCGACGACCACCTTATTTATCGTCAGAGTTACACATAAAGGCATCTTTCGAGCTTCTGGGGGAGCTAGCTCACTGTCAGTGAAAGTAATTGTTGGTCCCTTGTTAACAATAGACAGGACCGAAGGCAGGTTGTCGGGGTTCATATCTTCATTTACCATAACCCTCTACAGAAAAGCCTTCAAGGCATCTTGATGGGTCTGTGATCTTTTGATCAGCTCGAGGATGGACATTTTGGCGGGAGTCTGATCCAGATGCTTTAGTATATCAGACTGGGTCCCTGGGACCAGATCTATCTCTTCGAGTTCCTGTGGGTGCTGTTGGTTGTTGCTGCTGGTATTTTGGGCCGGCTGACCCGGCATGGACACGGATGCGTTAGGATACATCCGGTGGAACATCCGCACGCTCCGTAGGGCGAAGTTATGGTGAAGTGGTGGCAAAGAGGTGTCAATGATAGAGGGATTGGCTATTATGGGTGGAGGCATAGTGGAAAATGGGATGTTAAGGGGTGACGGAGTGACGGGTGCTATGATGGAGGTATTATAGAGTGGTGAGGTAATGGTAGCGATGGTAGGTGTGGTGGAGGTAGGTATGACATGAGAAATGGCCAAAAGTTGGCCCACCTCATGCTCATCGTCATAAGCCCATGCGGCTGCGGGTGGCGGATGGTGGATGACGGGGTTGACTTGAGCGGGTGGAGGAGGTGGTGGAGCAGGTTGGGGGTTCGGAGCGGGCTGGTGCTGCGGCATAGGATTACGAATTATGTCGAGGTCATTTGCAAGTTGTTGTGGTTGTTGTTGTTGGAACTGGAACGGTTGCTGGAACTGTTGCTGTTGCTGTTGGAATTGCTGTTGCTGTTGCTGGAATTGCTACTGTTGCTGTGGCTGCTGTCGCCTTTGCTGCTGCTACTGCTGCCTCTGCCCCTGTTGGTCCCTCAATGTCTGGATCAATCTCTTCATCTCAGTCCAATCAATCTAATTCCGTTCATGAAGATCATACATAATATCTCTAAATTGGAAACAATCCTACACATTGTGGCCCGGATGACGGTGGTACACGCAATACTTTGTCTGATCCGCTGCCATATTGTAGTTCGCCTTCTCGAGAGGTAGCCTACGGGCATTAAGAGACATGAGGTCCGCAAAAATATTAGCTAGACTCTCTGGAAGGGGAGGATATTGAGCTCTCTTAGGTCTGTTAGGCTTCCTGGGAGCATAGCCATTTTGGGGTGGAGGGACCTGATTGTACTGGCACTGGTCTTGTTGGGGGTTCTGGGTTTGAGAAGGTGGCTGCCTATTGTTCCAGGGCTGCTGAGGTTGTTGGGTGTAGGGAGACCTGCCTACAGAACCTTGAGGATTGTTGACTGCACCAACCTGCTCATTGGTTTGGACTCCTTCAGTGACGGGACCTTGAGGTTTCTTAGGATAGCAAGACTTAGGGGTCTCAAATATAGAGTGGATGGGCGAGTCCTTAAGCTGCGTATGGATGAAACGGGCTCGGCTGTACAGCTGGTGCATGGAGGTGATGTCGTTCATAGCTAAGATGGCACGGTAGGTAGGTGTGGCATTGACAATTATCAACTTGACTTTCTCCTCCTCGGGCATTGGGCAGCGGACCTTTGAAGCTAGGGCACGCCACCTATCAGCATATACTGCAAACTCCTCATCAGGCTTCATCTTTTCGGCTACTAGATCAACAAAAGAATACTCGGGTCCGACTCGATCCTGAAACTGCTGTAAGAATCTTTCTTGAACAATCTGAAAATCCTCGGTTTCATCGGGGGGCAAAGAGTAGAACCACTCGAGGGCCGCTCCATCCAATGACTTACGAAACAAGTACGCCATGAGATGGTGGTCATACTTGTGCGTGGCAGATTCATATATAAAATCTTTCAAATGCACATAGGGGTCACCTACCCCAGAATACCGCCGGTAGACAGGGAGTTCCGACTGGGGTGGGACCCGGAGGTGTTGGAAGGAAGGAAGGGGGATATCAGCGGCTTTCCGCGGATCCAATTGTCTCCGGAGGTCATGGAGCTCCCTCTTCATAGACGTCCACTCCGCAAGGAAGTCGGAGGGGGACGTGGCGTGGTGAGCGGGAATGAGGGAGCGGGATTGCTCCAAAGAATAGGACCTTTCACGGGAAAAGGAAGCAGGTTCGGCCTGATAGAAAGAGGAGACAGGAGGGGATTTGGGCCGAACCTCCCGCGCGGGAAGGTAGCTGGGCTCAGAAAAATGAATAGCTCGCAGACGCAAGGGAGTAGGATCCGCCACGGTGGCAGGAACATGTGGCGCAGAGGCTGTAGGCGCAGAAGAGGCCGCCTGTTGGGCTGAGTGATGAGATGGCGGGGATAAGGGACGCTTGCCTTTGGCAACGGCCAGAAACTCCCGAACTTGGTCCAGGCTCAAATGTGGGAGGAGCTGACTGAATTGAGTGTGCGGGTCATCTGCCCCAGGAGGAGAAGGGGGGCGAGATTGACCATCAACGACAGTTGGGGGCTGGATGTGCCTGGAGAGGGTGGTCGTAAAAGGTTGGGCCACATCCTCAAGGAGCATGATGGGTAAGGAGTCGCCAGCGAGGACGCGGAAATGGTCCATGCCGAACAAAGGATTGTGATATAATACAACAGTTGGAGGGGACTGACTCGAACGACCAAGACAATGACGCATGCAATGGCCCCTAAACAATTAGGGGAGATGACACAATTACCAAACAATTTTTAGACCCTAACACATCAAGAAAGAACTATGAGATAAGAAGGGGTGTACCAAACAAGCACTCAAGTTAGCATGATTATCATCAAAATTTTAGGGTTTGCACTTGACCTTTAATGGATTGATTAATGAAATTTCACTCGGCCAATAGGGACCCTAATAGGTAAGGACTCAAGTACTTCGGTGAAACTAAGGGGATGCACAAACTCACGCGTGAGATGGCCTGAATTATGGGTACAACGGGTACAACCAGCCCGGTGAACTGCAACGTGCGTATGACCATAGGGACTTACGGAGGCCCTCGGTAGGTGACCCTGGTCAGCCCACGAGTGCTCGTAGGTGAGAGGGTCTACTCTACCAAGGAGGAAAACCTAATCAACACGAATCAGAAGTGTATGCATGAGCCTAAGTGCACCAAGGTGCATGCAATTCTATCCTAAACTAACACACAGCAACTGGCAGGTCTCTTCTGAAATCACGGCGACCAGATCCGCCGCGACCTTATCGCGAACGAGAATTCCGCTGCGATAATAACAGGGCACAGAAACCCACAGTCACACGTAAACAGTAAGCAAACAAACTAACCTAGGACGCAATACAATCATGGAATAGACTAAGTAGCACAGCAATACTCACTAAACATAGAGAAACTGACACATGGATCAAAACAGTAACAAACAGTGTGTACCTGAAGATGCGGCCTACAATACTGACGCGACACTGTCGCGGTCCCCCAATCAGCCGCGACACGATATGAAATCAAACAGTAAAAGAAAATGAAAATCCGAACCCTAGCAGGATTCTAACAAGCAAGAACACAAATATACATGGCAACACAGCATGGATAAGACATGGGAATGCTCTTAGTGAAGGAACAGTGCGAGGAAGAGTGAAGGAACGCGTACCTGCTGTCGCGTCCGCCTTATGAATGTGATAGTGTCGCGGCCGCGTGATGCGCCGCGTTAACAACTGAGCGCAGAAAGACATAAAAAGATAGAAAACACACCTAACAGGGTTCTACAAAGCACTTAAACAGATAAACATGGCAGGCAAACAGGCAAAATCGACGAGGCTAGCACCGAAGGTCCCACTGTGATCGCCAAAAGGTGTAATCACGGGGTTGTGCCACCCCTCGAAACATGCAACACGTTGTTTTTAAGAGCTTAAAAAGGTGTAACATGGATTAAAGGAAAGTGTGATCGCCACCTAGCTAGTTGCCATGACTACGAACTATGTAGGCTAACGTTGCTAGGAAAGGAAGAGAGAACGGGGCACTGACCTTGTCACGACGGGGCTCCCTGTTGCGATGATGCTGATGTCGCGACGCCCCACCAGGGCGTTATGCTTGTCACGACACCCTTGTCGGCCGCGTTCTCTATAGTGCAGAAGAATGCTGGTTGGACCTTCTTCCTATCCTCCGGCCGGACAGAGGACAGGAGCTCCTCGTCTGATGATGCTTGGGTGCCTGCCAAAACAAAGAAAACAAGAAAACAAACCCTGTTAGAACATATTTAAATGTAGCATCTATTCAAAAATGAAATAAGAGGGGGAACATGGAGGGAACGAACCTAGGGGTGGCTTTTAAACCCATAGGGTGTATAAAATGTAGGAAGAGAAGAGGGAATGCATCCTATCTAAAAGAAAACCGTAAAATGCATGAAAGGAGAAGGGGAAGAGGAGGGAAGAAAGATCCCCGAATGGGGCGACTCCCTGGCTTCAGATGGCGTCCTTTGGTGCTGTAGAAGCTGTAGAAGAAATGGAAGTCGCCCTCTTCAAGCACCAAGCTCCATGGATGAGGAAGTATGCATCACTTGGTGAAGGAAATGTGATGGAATGGGGAAGAATGAGAGGGCCACGAGCTAAGTGTCGGGTCTGGCAAGAATTCGGCAGCACTTCGTGGCAAAAAGGGGCTCTCTCTTCCTCTGAAGAAGAAGCCGTGCTTATATAGAGCATGAGAGAGAAAATCCCGTCCATGGGAGATAATGACCAAAAATGAAGGATAAATCCAAGGGAAATTCGTGGGGAAGAGTCCTAGGGAAGTCCCAAGGTGCCCTACAACCCTAAACCAAGGCCAAGGGGTTGGGAGGTTGCATTGGGATGAGGATAATGCTAATGGAGGATAAATAGGAGGTGGTTGCGGAGGCCAGCGCACGCGGCTGTAGTCGCGACGGGTCGTAGGGGCGCGACAAGATAGTCGCGACGTCCAGAATGGTCGCAACCCTAAGGGCATGTGCATGGATATGCATGGACTGTCGCGACGGACATGGGAGGCGCGATAGAGGTTAACGCGGCGCTACGACCCATCGCGTTAAGGAAAATCGATTATTCTTGAATTTTTGACCAATCATAAGGGAGAACAATCAATAATGGGGTATAAGGACTCTTCAAGGGATAATTGGATGGGATTTGGGCTTTTAATTGGCTCAAAGCAAGGCTAAAGAGTGGGTTCAAGGTGAGTGACCAACTAGGGGCTTATTAAGGGAACAAGAATAATGGTTCGACTTATAGGCCAGAATCGGGTGTCTACAATGTCGAGCATAATTGGGGAAGTACTCGTTGTGAAAGACCCCCAAAAACCTATGCCAAGTGATGTAAGGCCCTTGATTTTCATCTTGCTTGCTTAAGTATATATATATATATGCGTATAAGTGTATACTATTGATGTATAGATTATTGTGTATAAGTATTTATTTATACAAATTGTATGAATTAGTATTATTGTATACAAGTATATATATATATATATATTTATGTGTGTAGTATTGTGAATTCTACATAGTTAAAGTGAATTTTGTCGGCCAGTCGGCGTCAACATCGGCTGACGTTGACTAGGAGTAGGCGGCAATATCGATGGACGCCCACTCTGGATAGGCGACCATAGATATGGACGCCAATATCCCAGACCAGTTACGTTTCAGATCCGGAAACGCCTCCGGAAATTTAGCCTTTTATTTTAGAAACCCTTCCCAACGGCTCTGAGACTTACCCCTTTAGCATATCCGACCCCCAACCCTTTATAATACCCAGTTTTCGGCCAGATCCATCCCTTTTGACTCTTGGGTCAAAAACCTAGCTCTTCTATGCGAAAACCCCAACTTGAACCTGAGAGATCTGATTTCGAGAGGCTTCATCCGGTGATCTGCATCGACTGGTGTCAACTCTGAACATCCGGGAACGACTCCCCACGCTGGTGTGCAGTGAAGATCAACAAAGAACCCGAAGAAGGAGGGATTTGAAGACTCTTTGGCACAGCCGAGGAGGGCTTCTCCGGCTTGAATCGTCGATTGTGGATTTTACAAGAGGCAAGTACCCCACTCACATCAACCCTACATGTGTCTAGTATGTCCCAGGAATTTTTCAGATTTTCCTCGTGTCCTGGAACCCCCCTTTCAAGTGATTTGTTGGCTTTCAGTCTGTGTTTGTGCAGACAGGATATTAACGGCAGGATCCCTTGCCGCTAATATCATGTGTTGGCGGCATCATATACTGCCGTTAACCTATAGACGGCTACCCCATGCCGTCAAGTTTTTCAGACTGCAACAGTTTGCAAGTCTGCCCTTCTATAAGCTAATTTTCGAGTTTTCCCGCATGAGGATATACAGTAAAATTTCATATAATATGTAAATATACATGCTGGGTGTACTGTGAGTTATTGTGCATTTTTGGAAATTTTCCCTGATTATTAGAATTCCTTGAATGTACTACCGACAGAAATTTAATCTTGAAAAATATCGTTTATGAAATATGTATAGAATTTGACTGCCATGAAATTTCTGTACACTGGTTATGAGATCTGATGCATGATATAAAAATTTGAGAAATTTATAATATCTGTATAGTTTATTAAATTTTCTGAACCGGAAAATAGTTAATATGTCTACTCAATGTAGAAAAGTTAAGAATTCATGCGAAACTAGTTAATTTCCTATAAATTGAGATAAAATTTGTACTGTCAGTATTCATGTATGTAATAAACTGTGAATCCGAATAATGAAAATTTATGTCAGTTTGGCTATTTTTACATTTGATAACATCACTGTTAGAATTTTCAGAAATTATGAGTAATTCAGAAAAATGTAAATTTTGGTATGCATGATGGTTAAACTGTGATGAATTTCTGGTTAAATTTCTGTACTGAACTGATGACAATAGCTATATAAATTGTTTTATGTTAGATATTATTAATTAATGCATGCTAATATGATTAGTGTTTAATTCTGCAAAATTTCAGCATGATTAGAATTGTTGTAAAACTTGATTAATACTGAAGACAGTAGTACCATGCTAGGTAATACTGAAGAATGTAAATGTACGAACATGAGATGAATGCGTAAATATTTTGTATTTAGAAGTGTGTTGAAATTGAGAAAATGTATTAATGTGCCAATGGGTGACACTGCTACCTTAGAGGGCTGTGGAACTGTACTGTGGTAAAGTCCCCACGGGAAAGTTCAAAGTGTGTGATGTCCCATGGGCATTGGGATTAAATCCTGGAGGCGAACAAGTATCGCTGGTTAGGGTGGAGAGTGCTTCTCCCGGTTCTGCGCAGTAACTAAGATTAATCACTGGAATGCCTAGGTGATTGATATGTGATGTGATTAGTGTGTGTCCTTCTAAAGTGGTTTGGGCTATGTGTCACGGCATTAAGGAAAAGTGAAAATGTGTTTAAGTGAAAGAAAATGTGTAAATTGTGAACCTGTGTAAGTGAATATGTGTTCATGAAATTCTTATGAAAACATGCAAAAATGATAAGATCCTTGTGAATGTGACATGATAGTAGTAAAACAGCGAGCTTTTCACTAATATAAATGTGTTAATTACGTGAAAAATTATCTTAGAATTCATGTTAATTAGTTGTTATGAAATGTGTAAATTTATGTGTAAAATGATCAACATGTGGCATAGAATGATTGAATGAAATCAGTTTAGCATATTGAAAAGTGTAGAAAGCATGTGATAGGATTAGGTTATTGTGTATAAAACTGAATCCCATGTGTAAAGTGTGTAGAAATCATGCATAGGCTTCTATTTGAAAAACTGTCACTTCCATGCATTATGTGTAAATGATGTAGCATAAGGATATGGAGATTACTTGATGCATGTATGTTTAGTGTGCTTGGTGTTACTTGTTGAGTTCTTTTGAACTCATTCTTGCTTCGGCGTACAGGTGCAGACGTTTCTACTTCTTCCGAGGAGATCGTTAGGAGCGACTCGGAGCGAGAGTAGGAGAGATTGTTGTGGATTTAGCATTGTACTTTTCCTTACTTCATAGTATGTAATAAAGACTCTGCGTAGTCTCATGTGGACAATGTATTTATTTTATTTCAATTATGAAAAGTTAGTTCTCTTTTCTTCTATACGGACTGTGAATAGAATGTGGATGATGGAATAAGATTTCTTTTCAGTTCTTTAAATTCCGCTGTCATGAGATATATTATATTTGTGTATGTTTCAGCCTATTGTACTAGTATTGGGTAAATGTCCCACTGTGGCGATGCTTTCTATATCGATGTGGGTTGGTGGGACCGTACCGATATAAAGAGGGTCGTTACAGAGATTGGTATCAGAGCAATCAGGATGAAATTGTACATAAATATGCATATACCATCATCTTCATTGTATACTAAGTCTATTGTCCACATAGATAAGTAATTAGTTAGAAATTAGATAGTTTAGTTCTAAATGGTGATTAATCCGTTTTACAGGATATGGCTTCGCGTGGTAGGCGCGGTGTTCCTGCTCGTGATGGCGAGCAGAGGAGAGATGAGCCTCGGCGTGAGGATCAGGGTGAGCAGCAGGCCCCTGCACCCCAGGGTCCTGTACTTCCTCCACCGCCACCAGTAGACTATGGAGTGTTCATGCAGGGTTTGGTGCAGGCAATGCAAACACAGGCCCACACTCAGGCTGCACTCCAGGCTCAGTTGGAGGCTCAGGCTCAGGTACCAGTTCCCCAGGCTGACCATGGTGGACCCTCCATCATGGAAAGGTTCAAGAGGATGTCGCCACCCTCTTTTAAGGGGGAGAGCGATCCATTATTAGCTGAGAACTGGATGAGGGAGATTGAGAAGATCTTCCGGGCCATTAGGTGCGCTGAGGACGACAAGGTCACTTTAGCCACCTATATGCTACAGGTATGTGTAATCTAATCTAGTGGTTATTACTTTAAGTACAAATTATGTTGGTTAGTTCTCATGGATGGTTTTGGCAGGAGCGAGCCGATGTATGGTGGTCCTCGTTGTTACGTACTCGATTCGAGGATGGTGCCGTGGAAGTTGGATGGGATGAGTTCGTGAGGCTTTTCCGAGCCAAGTTTGTTCCGGAGCACATCCAGGACAAGATGGAGCAGGAGTTCCTCTCGTTAACTCAGGGCTCCATGACCGTGCTGGAGTACGAGGCCAGGTTTGCCGAGCTATCAAAGTACGCCCCTCATATTGTAGCTGATGAGCGCAGGAAGGCGAAGAAATTCGTGATGGGTCTGAAACCATCGCTGAGGACGAGGTTGGTGGCTTTCGACCATCGTACTCTCGAGCAGGCGCTCAGCGCGGCGTGTCGGCAGGAGGGGAGATGGAGCAGTATCTGGAGGAGAAGAAGGCTTCTCAAAAGAGGCCAGCAGCTCCTTTCCAGAGACAGGAGAGGAAGAAGGCGACTTTCCAGTCACCGCAGCGTCCTGTGGCATCAGGCAGTGGTCAGGTATCTTCTCAACGTTCCCCTAGTGGTAAGAAGGAGTGTCCTCATTGCGGGAGGGCACATGGCGGTACGGAGTGTTGGCTGGTAGCAGGAAAGTGCTTAAAGTGTGGGAGCAGTGACCATAAGATCAAGGATTGTCCGAGGCTTCAGCAGGGAGCCCAGCGTGGGCCAGCCCCAGTAGCAGCAGCAGCAGCGCCAGCGACAGGACGACCAGGGAGACCTCGAGCCCCAGCTCGAGTGTTTGCTTTAGCTCGTGAGGACGCCGAGCAGGCGGATCATGTCACCGAAGGTACGGTTTTGTTCTTAGGTGTGCATGCTCGGGTTTTGTTCGATACGGGTGCTACTCACTCGTTCATTTCCGAGCGTTTTGCTAGGCAGTTAGCTTTAGAGTCAGGATTAGAGTCTGAGGATTTAGAAGTCCCTTTGTCTGTGCATACACCTGCGGGTACGGTATCGACTAGGAAGTGTATTCCGTCTTTACCGGTGTGCATTGAGGATAGAGTCCTAGAAGGGTGTTTCTTCTTGCTTAAGATGAAGGACTATGATGCTATTCTTGGTCTGGATTGGCTAGAGGAGCACTATGCATTGGTAGATTGTCGTGGGAAGAAGATTGTTTTCCGCATTCCTGGTGAGGATGAATTTTCTCATCCTTTGCCGAGGAACTTAGCAGGAAAGTTTGTCATCTCGGCCATGAGGGCAATGAGAATGGTGAACAAGGGTTGTGACGCTTTTCTTGCCAGTGTGGTTTTAATACCCAAGGCTGATGAGTCACTTACTCTTGCCGAGATAGATGTAGTGCAGGATTTTCCAGATGTCTTTCCTGATGATTTATCTGGATTGCCACCGGCTAGAGAGATAGAGTTCACTCTAGAGTTGCTTCCAGGCATCTCTCCTATCTCGAAGGCACCTTATCGGATGGCACCTGCGGAATTAGCTGAGTTAAGGAAGCAGTTGCAGGATTTGTTAGATAAGGGATTTATTCGCCCTAGCGTTTCCCCTTGGGGCGCACCTGTCTTATTCGTGAAGAAGAAGGATGGGTCACTTCGGTTATGCATTGATTATAGAAAGCTAAACCAGGTGACGGTGAAGAACAGGTATCCCTTACCTCGGATTGATGATTTGTTTGACCAGCTACAGAATGCATCGGTCTTTTCTAAGATTGATTTGCGTTCTGGCTATCATCAGTTGAGGATTAGGAGTGAGGATGTGTCCAAGACGGCATTTAGAACCCGTTATGGACATTATGAGTTTTTGGTCCTTCCGTTTGGTCTAACCAACGCCCCTGCAGCGTTCATGGATCTCATGAACAGGGTGTTTAGACCCTATCTAGATAGTTTTGTTGTAGTCTTCATTGATGACGTACTGGTCTACTCTCCGGATGAGGCCACACATCGTCAGCATTTGAGGATAGCGTTAGAGGTTCTCCGTGAGCACAAGCTGTATGCAAAATTCAGCAAGTGCGATTTTTGGATGCGCGAGGTTCATTTCCTTGGGCATGTTATCTCCGGTGCTGGTGTAGCAGTGGATCCAGCGAAAGTACAAGCTGTTATGGATTGGGAGAGTCCCAAGACTCCTTCGGAGATTCGGAGTTTTCTTGGTTTGGCGGGTTATTATCGGCGTTTTATTGAGGGATTTTCATCCATCGCCGCTCCATTGACTCAGCTGACCAGGAAGGGAGTGAAGTTTGTCTGGTCCGAGGAGTGTGAGAGTAGTTTTCAATTATTGAAGACTAAACTCACATCGGCTCCTGTGTTAGTTCTACCGAGCGGTGTAGAGGATTTTGCTATCTACACGGATGCATCTCGGATTGGCCTTGGCTGTGTGTTGATGCAGCAAGGAAGGGTAGTAGCATATGCTTCAAGGCAATTGAAGGAGCATGAGCAAAACTATCCGACTCATGATCTTGAGCTTGCGGCAGTGGTTCATGCACTGAAAATCTGGAGGCACTATCTTTATGGTGTCAGATTTGAGGTGTTCACTGATCACAAGAGCCTAAAGTATCTTTTCTCCCAAAAAGAATTAAACTTGAGGCAGAGAAGATGGATTGAGTTTCTGAAGGACTATGATTTCGACCTCCAGTATCATCCTGGAAAGGCGAATGTCGTAGCAGATGCCCTTAGTAGAAAGAGGTCGTCTCTCCAGCAGGACTGGAAGATGTTGGAGGATGCAGCGTGTTCGATGACCGAGTTGGAGCCAACATTGTGCCGAGCTTTTGTGGCTCAGCTGTCCATTAGGTCATCGGTGTTGGATGAGGTGATCGAGCATCAGAAAGCCGACCCTAGACTCCAAGAGTTAGTGGGCAAAGCGGGTATTTCTTGTGATGAGGATGGTGTGATTAGATTCCATCATCGTGTCTGTGTTCCAGACATTGTAGATATTTGTGAGCATGTTTTAGCAGAAGCTCATAGATCTAAGTTCTCTATTCATCCAGGTAACACTAAAATGTACCAGGATTTAAAGAGATTGTTTTGGTGGTCTGGCATGAAGAAGGATGTAGCCGAGTTTGTGTCTAGATGTCTAGTATGCCAGCAAGTGAAGGCCGAGCGGCAGCGACCATCTGGTCTTATGCAGAAGATGGAGATCCCAGTTTGGAAGTGGGAAGCTGTCACTATGGATTTTGTTACGGGTTTTCCTCGATCTAGACGAGGTAATGACTCGATTTGGGTAGTGGTAGATCGATTCTCGAAGACTGCGCATTTCTTACCCATGAAGAAGAAGCAGTCAGTAGAGAGTTTAGCTAGATTGTATATTAGTAGCATTATTAGATTGCATGGTGTCCCGAAGTCGATCATTTCGGATCGAGATCCAAGATTTACTTTGACGCTCTGAGACTTACCCCTTAGCAACCCTTCCCAACGGCTCTGAGACTTACCCCTTTAGCATATCCGACCCCCAACCCTTTATAATACCCAGTTTTCGGCCAGATCCATCCCTTTTGACTCTTGGGTCAAAAACCTAGCTCTTCTATGAGAAAACCCCAACTTGAACCTGAGAGATCTGATTTCGAGAGGCTTCATCCGGTGATCTGCATCGACTGGTGTCAACTCTGAACATCCGGGAACGACTCCCCACGCTGGTGTGCAGTGAAGATCAACAAAGAACCCGAAGAAGGAGGGATTTGAAGACTCTTTGGCACAGGCCGAGGAGGGCTTCTCCGGCTTGAATCGTCGATTGTGGATTTTACAAGAGGCAAGTACCCCACTCACATCAACCCTACATGTGTCTAGTATGTCCCAGGAATTTTTCGGATTTTCCTCGTGTCCTGGAACCCCCCTTTCAAGTGATTTGTTGGCTTTCAGTCTGTGTTTGTGCAGACAGGATATTAACGGCAGGATCCCTTGCCGCTAATATCATGTGTTGGCGGCATCATATACTGCCGTTAACCTATAGACGGCTACCCCATGCCGTCAAGTTCTTCAGACTGCAACAGTTTGCAAGTCTGCCCTTCTATAAGCTAATTTTCGAGTTTTTCCGCATGAGGATATACAGTAAAATTTCATATAATATGTAAATATACATTCTGGGTGTACTGTGAGTTATTGTGCATTTTTGGAAATTTTCCCTGATTATTAGAATTCCTTGAATGTGCTACCGACAGAAATTTAATCTTGAAAAATATCGTTTATGAAATATGTATAGAATTTGACTGCCATGAAATTTCTGTACACTGGTTATGAGATCTGATGCATGATATAAAAATTTGAGAAATTTATAATATCTGTATAGTTTATTAAATTTTCTGAACCGGAAAATAGTTAATATGTCTACTCAATGTAGAAAAGTTAAGAATTCATGCGAAACTAGTTAATTTCCTATAAATTGAGATAAAATTTGTACTGTCAGTATTCATGTATGTAATAAATTGTGAATCCGAATAATGAAAATTTATGTCAGTTTGGCTATTTTTACATTTGATAACATCACTGTTAGAATTTTCAGAAATTATGTGTAATTCAGAAAAATGTAAATTTTGGTATGCATGATGGTTAAACTGTGATGAATTTCTGGTTAAATTTCTGTACTGAACTGATGACAATAGCTATATAAAATTGTTTTATGTTAGATATTATTAATTAATGCATGCTAATATGATTAGTGTTTAATTCTGCAAAAATTTCAGCATGATTAGAATTGTTGTAAAACTTGATTAATACTGAAGACAGTAGTACCATGCTAGGTAATACTGAAGAATGTAAATGTACGAACATGAGATGAATGCGTAAATATTTTGTATTTAGAAGTGTGTTGAAATTGAGAAAATGTATTAATGTGCCAATGGGTGACACTGCTACCTTAGAGGGCTGTGGAACTGTACTGTGGTAAAGTCCCCACGGGAAAGTTCAAAGTGTGTGATGTCCCATGGGCATTGGGATTAAATCCTGGAGGCGAACAAGTATCGCTGGTTAGGGTGGAGAGTGCTTCTCCCGGTTCTGCGCAGTAACTAAGATTAATCACTGGAATGCCTAGGTGATTGATATGTGATGTGATTAGTGTGTGTCCTTCTAAAGTGGTTTGGGCTATGTGTCACGGCATTAAGGAAAAGTGAAAATGTGTTTAAGTGAAAGAAAATGTGTAAATTGTGAACCTGTGTAAGTGAATATGTGTTCATGAAATTCTTATGAAAACATGCAAAAATGATAAGATCCTTGTGAATGTGACATGATAGTAGTAAAACAGCGAGCTTTTCACTAATATAAATGTGTTAATTACGTGAAAATTATCTTAGAATTCATGTTAATTTAGTTGTTATGAAATGTGTAAATTTATGTGTAAAATGATCAACATGTGGCATAGAATGATTGAATGAAATCAGTTTAGCATATTGAAAAGTGTAGAAAGCATGTGATAGGATTAGGTTATTGTGTATAAAACTGAATCCCATGTGTAAAGTGTGTAGAAATCATGCATAGGCATCTATTTGAAAAAGTGTCACTTCCATGCATTATGTGTAAATGACGTAGCATAAGGATATGGAGATTACTTGATGCATGTATGTTTAGTGTGCTTGGTGTTACTTGTTGAGTTCTTTTGAACTCATTCTTGCTTCGGCGTACAGGTGCAGACGTTTCTACTTCTTCCGAGGAGATCGTTAGGAGCGACTCGGAGCGAGAGTAGGAGAGATTGTTGTGGATTTAGCATTGTACTTTTCCTTACTTCATAGTATGTAATAAAGACTCTGCGTAGTCTCATGTGGACAATGTATTTATTTTATTTCAATTATGAAAAGTTAGTTCTCTTTTCTTCTATACGGACTGTGAATAGAATGTGGATGATGGAATAAGATTTCTTTTCAGTTCTTTAAATTCCGCTGTCATGAGATATATTATATTTGTGTATGTTTCAGCCTATTGTACTAGTGTTGGGTAAATGTCCCACTGTGGCGATGCTTTCTATATCGACGTGGGTTGGTGGAACCGTACCGATATAAAGAGGGTCGTTACAAGTGACTGATCCAAATGCTGCCCAAGGAGTGGGTCTGCCGCTGAACTCTCCACCACTCATGGGATGGCCCCTTGAGCTGGTACACTGCCAGTCTGACCTGGTCCTCCTCAGCGCACTCCATAGTCTCGAACGTGCACTCCCAACTGCTGCATCCAACTCTCTGCCTTGTCTAGATCATACTCACCAAAGAACATCGGTGGCCGGAGATGCAAGAACCTCTCCAAGAGGGCGGTCCTATCCTCAGTGACAGCCGCCCTCCTTCGACTGGCCCAAGTACTCCCAGTACCTGACGCCTGCTGAACTGCTGGCTGCTCCACCTCTGGATCTACCGGCTGCTCCAGTACTGCTGGCGGAGGTACTGGAGGCTGACCTCCCACTGCTGCCTGCCCAGGCTGCCACGCTCCCTAGTACAGGGTCCTGAAGAACTACTCAGCCAAAGGAAACCAATCCGCGTATTGCTGTGGCGGAGGCTGGTACTCCTGCTGCTGCTGCCCACCTGCTGCTGCTGCTGTCGCTGCTCCCTGAGCCTGTGCCACTGACTCCTCTATTGACACCTCCTCTTGGACCTACCCTTGCGTGGGCATATCCGACTCATCCTGTTGCTCTATTAGCTCTCTGGCCTGCCTACGTCTTCGTGGAGCCATATCCTGCACGGCATACAACCAACAAGGTTAACAATACCAACTCAGGTGGCTAGCAGTGTACTTGTACCACTGTTGGGACTTCCTGTTGCAATTTAAATCCTCTACAAGTCCTGTCAGACTCTAGCTCTGATACCGACTGTAACGACCCTGAGAACCTGACCCTCGTCCCATGCCGAGGACCCGATTTTTGTGGTCGCTGCCCACGGATCCGGAGACCCGGAAGGGCTAGAATATAAATCTAACATAATATGTAACGGAAGTAAACGTCAACTGCTAAACTAGAAGCGCACATGCAGAAACAGAAAGAAGAGCGAGACCGCTGTGTACCGCTCTAAGTACAGTCCCAACACACACAACTAGTACAAGTAAAGGTAGGGGATAACAAGTCCCTTAGGGGCATACCTCGAGGGTGACGTACACTAAGAGGGGGGAACTACTGCTAGCTATGGGGACCACGACTACCTCCCCGTCTCCTCCGCCCAGGGCGCGCCCTGCCACTGCTGAGAAGTCTCACCTGAGAAAGAAGGTGATGAGCTTCACAACAGAAGCTCAGTAGGAACTACCAATCTCCTACTGGCTCTAACAGGTAGTCAAAACTATGTACTTAATTAAATAACAATAGTTTATCTTCTACCTACAAACGGAAGTGCGGAAGCAAAGCTACTATCTAGCAACGGTACGGAAGTACAACACGATCGAAAACTCTGCACGACTACTCATCGTGACCACCACACGGCTAGCAACACAGACAAGGAGAACCCTGCCTAAACAAGAAACACTAGCTACGGAAAGCACTACCACTAGTCAACCGGTCAGGTGCGTCCACTGACGTCTTATCCTCGACCCAGGTCCAAACCTCCACGTCTCGTCAGAGTGAGGTAGGAACATTAAGTACACAACAGTAACAGCCGTAGTCTGGCCAGACTACGGTCCCACGCCTGGCCTCTCTAGGTGGTTTCGGAGCCACAAATTAAGAGCAAGGCAGTGAGAAGAAGGACTGACTGGCCTACGTCGGGAAGAACTCCAAACGACCTCGGCATCCCAGACCAACCATGAGAGCTCTGCAAACGACTCAACGTCACTGTCCTAACCACCGTTTTCCCCTCTGCTCTAGAGTCTATGACTCGAGCACGCCCGCCTCCCGGAGTACTCCCTCAATAGGCACGCGGCGACAGGGGTCCCAGGCAATGGTAACAACCTCTCTCACGGGACAAGCCCTCAAGTGCCGAGCACCGGGCGAACGACTAGTGTAGAACAGTACTAGGGAACTAGCATAGGTGCCACAGGTACAGTAAAAGTGAAAGCGGTGAAGACTTCACAAAAACACGTAACTTCACAAGACCATAACCTATCTCTGCTGTAGTCGCGACGCATCGGGCCGTCGCGACCATGTCGCGATGCCCTACCTTGTCGCGACACTGTCGCGACGCACAAGAGTGTCGCGATGATGTCGCGGCAGCCTCGCTGGTCGCGACATCATCGTGACCTCTATAGAGGTCGCGTCTTCAGCCGAGGGGGGGGGGGGTTCCGGGACAATCCTCCCGGAGACCACCCCAAAAACCATACAAACGCATTTCACAGGGGGAGGGGAGCATGCTAAACACCATAGAAACCTTTAATCAAGCCAAACCACCCTCAAACCCCACAAAGCATGGATTTACAAGAATCTACGCTCAATGGAAATCTCACTCAAACACGAGCATGGTTCCTCACACCCCCACAACCCAAACCACGAGGAAAACATGATTTCAAGGGGGAGGGGAGCATGCTAGGGCGAGAGGAGAATGAGGGTCCCTACCTCCACAAGTAGAGCCAACCCGTTGGGGCCTTCACGTCGGAATGGCCACCTCCTCCTCGCTCCAAGCACCACGATCACGTCCCCTGCATGAACGAGACGACACCACCTCAGCATGAGCACCAAGAACCACCTAAGAAACGTAAGGGAGCTCGAGAGGGGAAGAAGAAGGAAGAAGAAGGAGAGAAAGGGTGAGAGGGGGAAATGGGGCGCAACCCTCGGTTTTAAACCGATGGGCCCCAAGACGCGATGGGTTGGCCCGGCGCGACAACAACCACGTCGTGATGCCTGTAGGCATCGCGAGCATGTCGCAATGGCCACCCACGGTGCAACCCCAAAAGCGGTCAAACCTTGATGATCGGGAAACAAGAACGCGACTGCTGACCAGGTCACGTCAACGCTGTACACACCTGACACCTGACAAGACCGTTCTAACAGACGGGACAGCGGTCAAGTCTGTCAAAAAAGAAGTCGCGTCGCCTTCAGACGGCGTTACAAGAATGTGACGCCCACCCCCGTCGCTAACAGAATGCGACGGTCAGGCGAAACCTGTCGCGGCAGGTTCCTCTGGCACGACCACGTCGTGACCTGGGCGCCCTTCGCGACCATGAGGACAGGGCCAAGGGCCCAAGGGGGCCGGGTCTTACAAAGGCCCCAGTACATTACACAACTGGGACTGATGGATCTGCAGACTTATTCGGAGATGGTAAGGAAGGCACTACTACTTGAGGACACACTATCTATAGCTAACAATATCAAGAACAACATGATGAAGAAGGAACACGGGATGATATCCAAAAGGCCACCAGCTGTGGTCGGAACGAAGAGGCCTATTGGCCAAGCTGGGAACCCGCCTGTGAAGAAGTTCAGGGATGGAGGTTATCAACAAGCCCCCATCAACAGGGAATTTTGCAAGCACTATGACAAGGCTAGTCACAGGTCTGAGGACTACTTGAAGGCATTGGGGAGATACCTACGCTATGGAGGCCAGAGCCATAACATCTCTGACTATCCACGGATGAATAATCAGACACTGGCAACACACCAAGGAGGCCAGAAGCGCCAAGGTAGGCTGTAGGCATTGCAAGAACCAACTACATCAGAGGAAGGTGGTGTGGTTGAAGGTACACTTACTATTCTATCCCATTCTGCATTCATTCTATTTTATACAGGAGCTACTCATTCCTTCTATCACAAACATTTGATGATACCTTACTTGTAAAACCCATTCCAATGAAATCTGAACTAGTCGTGTCAACACCTATTGCTCTTGGCACCAAACTTAGAAACCATTTTCCATTTAGTGAGGTGTTAATTGGAACTCAAAATTTACTTGCAAATTTAATATGCATGGACATGGAAGGTTATGATGTGATACTGGGAGCAGACTAGTTGTCTGAACATGGGGTTAGTGTCAACTATAAGAAAAGCAGGGTAACATTTAGTCCACATCCTAAGCTAATGTTCTCAGGAGATAGAAACCACAGGAGAGTCCCTCATATCCGCACTACAAGCCAAGAGGATGATGAGGAAAGGTTGTATAGCCTTTCTAGCTGCTGTTATGTCACGCCCCCAATTTTAGCAGCAGAATTTAATCGGGAACGCGATGGACAAGCAAGCATTTAGAAGCCATAAGCAAATGACTAATATCGATAGGGCCCATAATTCAATAATCAAACATTTTTATTCATCATAAGCAATTAGTACAATCTCCAATGTCAAAATAAGAACAGCTCTCTACTACTAGTCTAGTCTATCTCTCAAAGAAAGATAAGATTACAATAATGATCAATCTCTCACTAACTAAACAATAACTCTCTATAGTGTATGTCACGCTCAGTGCACTAGTCCCATCATCAAACATACTCCTCATCTTCACTACTTGAAATTTTAAGAAGCAAGTATGAGTAAACTAGCCCAGTAGGATTTACATCTCGATGTGCGGGCAATGATATAAGTGATTAACTCTTTAAGAAGTAGGCAAGCACGAGTAACAAGCTAAATCATATGCACGAAAAAATCAATGACAAAGTGCTAACAGGATTTTATGCAGATAGGAACATGTCAAGACAATAGAATTTTGACTATCAAGGTCTAAGATGCTCTTCACGAGACGGGCAAGTATTTTGTTTCATTCAAGTGATGACAAGTAACAATAATTTTATAGTAGCAGTGTAATAGGATAGCATGGGCAGTAGCCATTCAATAACACGACAATAGCAGTTCAGTAACAGTCAGTGGTAGTACAGTAATAGTGCAGTATGTCTGAACTAACAGACTAACAGTAACAGTTTAACAGTCAGATGTCTAGCTAAATCAGAACAGTCAGAACCGGTGCAAATGCCGACACTGTCATTAGCCCCTGCAGGTATTTTCGGGTGGCTCTCTACCCCCAGGACTAGATTAGAGCCCCTCCGACACTCTCCGTGCCCTTAGCAGTAAGCATTCAAGTCCAGTAGAGTCACAAGACCCGTTATAGTGCTAGACAGTTAAGTACAGTACAAAATAGTAGGAGGCACAACAATTCAAAGGGGTCCTAAGAGAGTACTTTCAAGAGTTTAAGAATGTCATGTCAGGATGTCCGAGAACATTATTACGATCATGTTACGAGACAATGTTCACTAGTAGTCTGAGACTATCATATCGCGAGCGAGTTCAAGAGCATGTAACACGAACAAGATTGTCAAGAAGGTTAATGATTGTCAAATAACATTGGTTCGGAGTGTCATAGTGTCATGTCCATAATGATTTCAAGCATAATAAGTCAAGTGAACGTGATTTTATGATAACATTAATGATCAAGAGAGAATTTCGACAGCATAACGGTGCTTTTGCATTATTTCTATTAATAACTTGTTTTCATATGTCATTGTCGATAGCTTCGAGAAATTCAAGATGAGGGAGAGAGAGAGAGAGGTGCACACTAACATCGAAAAACTTCATGGTACAACCTGCTCATCAGCCATGTGGGAATCCATGGTCAGAGGAAACTTACGGAGGCCTTGGTCAAGAGGTCACTAGTCCGATAGAAGGAATATCCGACGGAGAGTTCACCACAAGCCAAGAAAGGGGCTTTCCTATCGTGCAAGAGTGTACGCACGTGCCGCACGAGAGAATCGCTCAAGTGCATGTGTGAGTGTCTTGTAAACCCGATTATGGAAACCTCACATTATGTAAGTAACAAGGGTGCTAAATCAGAAAAAAAAAATGATCATAACCAATTTTAGCAAGTTTTCATGTGCTTATTCCAGCAAGTTTTATATCAAGGCAAGAAAGAGAGGACATTCAGCAAGTAGCGAGCATGATCAATCACTTAAGTTCAATTAGAATCATGTGAAAAGCTTTACTACTTATTCATAGGTTGATTAATGCATGATCAGACCTTATAGAACCTTCAAAAAATAGATCAAACTCACACATGCGAAGAAACGATGCAAAACGAAGAAAACCAAGATGTATGACCCTTAGAAAGCAAATGCAGTCCCATCCCTTCACTTCCTCAGGTCATAACTCACTGATTTCTTATCCAAATCTAACACATGAATATACCATCTTGTATCCCTTTGAATAAGGAATCCAACAAAAAAAATGACTCGTCAATCCGAGGTCTATAGACAATGTTATAGCCATTTAAGTGAACACTGTACAAAAGCCAGGTCACGACAGAAAACCAGTCACGTTCTGAACACGACAGGTCTTTACGTCGCCTTCTGAATAGGGGTTTTGGGTTGCCAAATGCACCTAGTTCAACTCCTACTTGGAGTGGGTTGATATAGGGCACTTCTAAGGCTTATAACTCACTATATAGAGGATGAAAGTTGTGAAACTAAGTTCATTGGATTGCTATCTCACTAAGCTAACTACTGTAACGAGGAATTAGAAAACCAATCACATTTACTGGGTCAACTTGACTGTATGAGACAGACCATAGAAAAGTGACACAGTAGAGATGTTTCGGTCATTGCTCTCTACACACACCATGAAATAGAGTGATTTCAGTCTTGTTTGAAAGTAGACTCAAATGGGAACATTATTCATGTTGAGTGCTTGATCTGAAAATGACTCAAACAAGAGGTAGAAGACTCTTAAGATAGTGCAAGGGTTTCATAAGGCAGAAAGACTACTATGATGATACAAGATTTATTGTGATGACACAACAAGACATAAATTGGGGAAAACCGTATAAACATGATCTAAACATATGTATACAAGCATGCATGAGTTTAATTAGAGTTTGGCCTAGAGAAGACCTACCTTTTGGTTGGAAGAAAAGGCATCCTCCAGAAAACCCTAGTTTCCACCAGTCATAGGAGAACTCTTACTACTCACGAACTACTGGGCAGAAATTGGGCAAAATAGTGTCATAAGAAACTAGACTCGAAGAGATTTCCAAGGGTATATGGCTGCACGGTTTGGTCGAGGTTTCACTAACCTTTGATGATTATCAATCTAACTCTTGTGTGCAGGTCGTTGCAGATCCGAGTTGGGAAGAGCACGAGATTCCTCCTTGCTCCAGCCTTCTCCTTGAGATCTCCAACCACCACTACCTCCAAGAATGCCTCCAATACCCTAGGGGTCATCCCATGGGAGAGAAAGAGGCTTTATTTATAGAGAGAAGGGCCTTTAGTTGCCTAATTAAATTAGGAAACCTTTAGGCACGAATTTGGGTATACCTTTCTTCAATTTGGAGATTTCTCTCCCCAATTCGTGATGGAATTGGTATGGAAACTTACTTTAGGTTGCATCCACGAGTTGGACTTGGTTTGGGGTCCATTAAGTGTGTATTGGGTGAGTATTAACTCTTTTATGGTCCATTGGTGAGAATTTTTGAATTTCAGATTATTTTCCTAGTATGAATTTATTTCTGGCTCAAAAGGCCTCTTTTGGCCCATTTCATTCATTGGGTTGTCAATACCCATTGTTTGTAGCCCATCCATGATTTTTATTTGATTTTTGGACTCACTTAAGTACCTATGATAGTAATTATCCAACTTATTCCCTAATTACGATAATAAGTCAAAAAATGCCTTAAACATAGCCAATCGGATTTTTCTTCGTACAAATTTCTTTGTGGGTCATTTTGGAGTATTATTTAGAGTTGAACTATGATTTTTATAGAATTTTTCAGTGTGCTTTTGTACACATGATAATGGCACGTGCGTTTTACTATTATTAAATTATTATTTCTAATTTTCATAATAAAATTTTTGGGGTGCTACATGTTATCACCACGAAGAAGGAAGTCTAGATTGAAAACATCCCTATTGTTAGCGAGTACGCTGATGTATTCCCCGAAGACTTGCCAGGTATTCCTCCTGAGCGAGAGGTCGACTTTACCATCGAGTTGATCCCTGGAGAAGCACTAGTATCTTGGGCACCTTATAGAATGCCCCCCACGGAACTGAAGGAATTAAATGAACAACTGATGGAATTGCTAGAGAAAGAGTTTATCCGACCAAGCACAACACCATGGGGTGCACCTGTTCTCTTTGTCAAAAAGAAGAATGGGTCGATGAGGTTGTGCATAGACTATAGGCAACTGAATCAATTAACACTCAAGAACAAATATCTTCTGCCAAGGATTGATGAATTATTTGATCAACTATCTGGAGCTAAATACTTCTCTGAGATAGATCTCAGATCCGGCTATCATTATTTAAGGATCAAAGGAGAAGATATACATAAGATAGCCTTCCGAAGCAGGTACGTGCATTATGAATTCATTGTTATGCCTTTTGGACTAACAAATGCTCCTGCAGTTGATGAATAGTATTTATCGACCATACCTCGACAAATTTGTTGTGCTGTTTATTGATGATATATTGATCTATTCCAAAACAAAAGAAGAGCACAATGAACAATTAAGGATGGCATTACAAATTTTGAGGGATAATAAATTGTACGCCAAGCTGAGTAAGTGCGATTTTTTGCTAGAAGAGGTATCCTTTTGGGACATGTAGTAACCAAGGATGGTATCGTTGTTGATCCATCAAAGGTGGAGGCCGTATTGAAGTGGGAAAGACCAACAAGTGTCACAGAGATCAGAAGTTTTGTGAGATTAGCAGGGTATTACTGAAGATTCATAAAGGATTTCTTAAAAAAATCGCAGTGCCATTAACCAACCTGACCAGAAAGGAGAACCCGTATGTGTGGACTGATAAGTGCGAGGAAAGCTTTAATAGCTTGAAGAAGTGTCTAACTTCCGCTCATGTCCTTGCCCTACCCACTAAAGATGGAGGATTTGAAATATATTCAGATGCTTCTGAAACAGGTCTAGGATGTGTCCTAATGCAACAGGGAAGGGTAATAGCATATGCCTCAAGACAATTAAAAACCTACGAAGTAAATTATCCCATACATGACCTAGAATTAGAAGTTGTAGTGTTCACCTTGAAAATATGGAGGCACTACATTTATGCTGAACAATTTAAAGTCTTTTTTGACCACAAGAGCCTGAAATATCTATTCTCACAGAAGGAACTTAACATGAGGCAAAGAAGGTGGTTAAAGTACCTCAAAGACTTTAACTTTTCCATTCAATATCACCCAAGAAAAGCCAATGTGGTGGCAGACGCTCTATGTAGACACCAAGAGCTATGCTATCTAGTATGATGCTGGGCGAATGGAAGTTGTTGGAATAATTTGCAAGTATGAATTTAGACATGGGAAAGAAGGAGAAACAAGTGATGGTTTCTAACATCAAGGTACAGTCCAATCTACTCACTGAAATCAAAGAGAAGCAAGTAGCAGATCCTTTCCTAGTTGATATTAAAGAGAAGCTAGAACATAGACCGGATTTCTCCCTAGCACATGATGGAAGGATGTTATTCCAAGGTAGAACATGTGTACCAGACCTGGAAGAACCTCAAAAGGAAAGTGCTAAAAGAAGCTCACCAGTCAAAGTACACAATTCATCTTGGATCAATGAAAATGTATCAGGACCTAAAAAGGTCTTATTGGTGGCAATATATGAAGAGGGATGTGGCCGACTTTGTGGCACATTGTTTAACCTGCCAGCAAGTCAAGGTTGAACATTTCAGGCTTGCAGGAGGATTACAACAACTAGACATCCCAGAATGGAAGTGGGATAGTATTGGTATGTGTTAGGATCAGTTATTCGGTAATGGCAAAGCTAGAAGGGGGGGTTGAATAGATTTGCAGCGGAAACTTAAGCAATTTAAAAACTACTTCGGATTAATAGATCTACTCAATTAAAACCCCTTTGATCTGATGTAATGTGTGTGAACTAATTAACAAGTAGTGTGTAAACGAAATCCCTAGGCATGCATATAGCGCAACAAAATGTAAACCACAAGTCAAACCACAGTGCACAAGGGATTTTTAGGTGGTTCGGAGATCACACCACGTGACTCCTACGTCCACCCCTCACACAGTGAGGACACACTACTCAAGAACTGTGTACAACACACACACACGAGCACAACGGCTCAACCACACACACACACGCTAGATCAAGTCCACAATAGATCAGATCCTCTAGCCTTGATCTGAACAACACACCACACACGTTGTCTGATGCAAACACGCAACCAGAACAACAATCCACACACACACAAAGATATGAAAATAGAAAGAAAGAAGAGTTCTGAGTTGAGGATCAAATCCAATATGTAAACTCTTCTGTGAGTTCGTCCAGAATACTTCAAGATTCACGTCCTTGAAGACCACGTGATGATGGAGAAGCTTGACTTGAAGACGAACCGGCTTCAACTCCGCTTGGAATGTTGTTCTTCTTTGTTCTGGGTGAGAGTTGAAGCAGAGCAGCATGAAGAGAGCCTTCTTCTTGACCTTTGCTTAGGGTTTTGGTATGGTGGATTCTTGCTGCGAAAATAGCCTCATATGATCCATATATAGGGGTGTCCAAGCATAGAGAGTCGTGCTAAAAGGAAACAGCAAAATATAGATCATATCCCGGCCATTAGATCTTCCCAAAACTCCGTCTGTCGACAGCCGACTTGCTGCTGTCGACAGGAATAGACAGTGTTCCAAAATCCAGAAGACTGGCCTTCCAGGAAACAATTTTCTATGTGTATATGTCGACAGGTCACTATTCATGTGTCGACAGGTCACTATTCATCTGTTGACAGGTGCACTATTCATCTGTTGACAGGTGCACTATTTCAGCAACTTGTCTTGTTCTTTTGCACTTGGATTTTGGGCTTTGTCTTGCATGGAATCTCACCTACATTTAAGAACATTATTAGTGAGATATAATGAACGCATAGTTAATTAATAAAAGCATTAACATCAATGCATAGTTAATTAATAAAAGCATTAACATCATGTTTCTTTCATGTCTTTGTCATTGCCAATCTTTTTGAACCATTCACATAACATCAATTAGTATTGCTCATCATCAAAAACATTTAAGCACTTATTACATTCTCCCACATGAGAACCCAACAGTATGGATTCATCATGGGACTACCCAGGTCTAGAGGAGGTTTAGATGCAATATGGGTGATAGTAGACAGATTGACTAAGTTCGCTCATTTCTTACCAATTAAGAGCGTATGGGCTGTAGATGTGTTGGCTGCACTCTATGTCAAAGAAGTGGTTGGATTGCATGGGGTTCCATCCACCATAATATCTGACCCAAGATTCACCTCACACTTCTGGAAAGGGTTACAAGCAGCACTGGGTACCAAACTGAACTTTAGCACTGCCTTTCATCCACAGACAGATGGACAAACCGAAAGAACCAACCAGATAGTGGAAGACATGCTCAGGGCTTGTGTGATCGATTTTAGGGGACGTTGGAATGAGCAGTTATTCTTAAGTGAGTTTGCATATAACAATAGCTACCAGGCAAGCATCAAAATGGCACCGTTCGAAGCCTTATATGGCAGGAGTTGCAGATCACCTCTTTGTTGGGAGGAGGTTGGAGAAAACCAATGAGTTGGACCCGACTTGGTAGAAGCAACTGTCAGGAAAGTTCAATTCGTAGGGGAATGTCTGAAGATAGCACAGTCAAGGCACAAAAGTTATGTAGACAAACAGAGGAGAGAGTTGAAATTCCAAGTTGGTGATCATGTTTTCCTAAAGGTCTCACCTTCACGGGGAATCCAAAGGTTTGGGATCAAGGAAAAGTTGAGTCCCATATTTATCGACCCTTTCGAAATTCTTGAAAGGGTTAGGCAGGTAGCCTACAGACTAGCACTACCTCCACAACTAACTAATATACACAACATCTTCCACATATACATGCTGAGGAAGTACGTGTTCGATGTTGATCATGTGATTCGCCATGAGGACTTGGAGATTCGAGAAGACAACTTATGAGGAGAAACTGATCAAGATATTGGATCGGAAGCCACAACAACTCAGGAATCGTACCATACCTATGGTGAAGGTCCAGTGGAGTCGGGAAGGAGTTACCAATGCTACCTGAGAATCAGAGAAAGAATGAAGAAAAACCACCCAGAATTATTCTCAGGTATGATACTATACCATCGTGTATAAATTTGGGGACCGAATTTTCTTAAGTGGGGGAGGATGTAACACCCCGGAAATTTATTGATTTAAAATTAAAAAAATAGCAAATAAATAAAAATGTTGAATAGAAATAAAATAAAAGTCATGGTAAAACTCCCAAGAAGTGGAATCAACCATTTAAATTATATTGGGCCAAGACAACCCTTACTGGGCGAAAGAACAAAACGTAATGACATTAAAACCCAAAATTCATAACCATAATTATGCAGAAAATAGGAAAGGGTAAATTAGGGCTAAAACAAAGGTAATTAACCATGCATAGCAACCAAATTCATGCCCAGCCATGTTAGAAGGTTTCCTTATGGCATTCCTACTTCAATTGGGTGAAGAATCCCCAAAACATGGAAGGAGCCAAGCCACAACCGCAACTGTAACGACCCTCTTTATAACGGTACGATTATACCAATCCACATCGAAATAAAGTGCGCCGTCACATTGAGACATGTACCCAACACAGCACAGTAGGTAGAGATGTACATAATTAACAAAAGAAGTTACAGCGAAAATGAAAGATATTCTTATTCCATCATCATTCACACATCTCACAGTCTATATAGCAGCAATGAACATAAACCAAGTCCATAATTATACAAGTCCATAACATAACATCATTGTCCACGTACTAGTAAAAGAAAGTAAAAGCTAACAAATAGTCCTCCACAAGCTCTGCTACTCCTCTCATTCAGAGTCGCTCCTCTCAATGTCCTCCTCAAGCATGGGGACACCTGTCTCACCTGTATGTTAAAGCAAGTATGAGTCTTCACAAAGACTCAGCAAGTAACCCATTGGCACATCCTTACACATATCACATTCATGCTATCCAAATTAACAATAAGAGCAATTTTAACACATGATTCATGTCATAACAAACAAGTATAATTATGTAATCTATAACATGCTTTCTACACATGGTCTTTACCTTTATTCATGGTATCAATTGCAATTCATTCATATCATATTTCCAAACAACTTGATCATGGAATTAAACACATACTTACTAACACACCTAGCATGATATCTATCACTTTTCACATGCTTTTATATCACATAAATACACATTTTTCTTGCTATTTTAACACAAATATCACATGTTCACATGGTTTCACAATGTTTCACATAGTAGCATATTAACACATCAATTTCACATGGTCACTTTGCACATTTACACATATTTCACATCTTTACACATTATTTGCCATGACACATAATCCGAACCACCATAAAGAAGGACACACATATCACATATCACATAACACATACTCGTCACCTAGGCATTATAGTGACGAATCTTGGTAACTGCGCAGAACCGGGAGAAGCCCTCTCCACCCTAACTAGTGGTACTTGTTCACCTCTAGGATTTCATCCTGATGCCCACAGGATATCACATACACATTGAGCCTTCCCATAGGGACTTTTCTACAGTACGCCTCCACAGCCTTCTATGGTAGCAGTGTCAATTTTGGCACATATTTCACTTAAACACATTATCTCAATTGATCACATGATTAACATCATTTATATGCACTTATTGGTCCATTCACATGCACACCATTCAAACATATATATTTCATTTACAGACTCTATCATGGCTGTCTAACAATATTAAAACATGCATCACAGTACCTAAACATAATACTAATCACTGAAAAATACCGTTTCTTAATAAATCATACATAACATGGATTTTATTCCCTTTACAATTGAAAACAGTACTTACAGACATCAGAATAGTCCCAAATTTTAACTATAAACTCTATGCATGGAACATATCATATGGTTATTTTTCAGAATTTTCGAAATAAAATAACTATTTTTAACATTTAACACAGATCTCATGCAATTTAACTAAATAATTCAATTAGACATAATTACAGTGGACAATCGAGTCTAACAACCTCAAAACATTAAAATAGTAACCATAGTTTCAGATAAATTTTCTGTAACAATAACATGCATCAAATCTATTTATCCAAAATTTAACTCTGTCAAGCCATGCATATTTCTCCATAACAAAAATTCCATAATCCACAATTATTATCAGAAATTCATGGTTCTGACCTAATATCATACCTTAACATCCAAAAAATTTTATAGCATGTACAAACATTCTGAAGTCACGAAAATCACATCACAAAGATTAAACCCATATTTCTGAAAAAGCCAAATGAACTTGACGGCAAGGGGCCTGTCGTCTGGGTGGGTAACGGCACAATCGATTGTCGTTAACTCAAGAACTTGGCCGTAATAAGGTTGCCGTCAACCTCCTGTCTGCAGACAGTGCAGACCAAACACAGAAAAACACAGAATTTGGGGGTCTAGGACACGATCTAAAAATCCTGAAAAATACCTAAACTCTAGCTGATAGGTCTAGGGACGAAACCCCTAAGTTACTTGCCTCTATAAAAGCTTCCGAAGAATTAATATTGGCGATGAAGCCCTCCTCGGCCAAGCCAAAGAAGTGATATCTTCTGCCTTGATCTGATCTCCACCCTCGCACAGATGATCCCCCGGCGTTAGGAGAGCTCCTCCACCTTCAGGAAAGTCTCCAAGTCGCAGAAGATCGCCGATGAGCCTTCCAATCATTGGATCAAACCCTCACAAGAGCTCATTTTCTCTTCCCGAAACTTAGAAATATCTTTCTAATCCAAAGGGCCTCTCCTAACCAAGATGTCTAGGTTATATATGCAATAGAGTCGGGGTAAACCTAGGTCTTAAGAGTCCTAACCGTTGGGGATAGATTTCCTAATCAAATTCCGGAGAAAACAGGGCAGTTACAATATGGAATTCCAAACATAGCCGGAAAAGTAAACAACCACAAAGCTGTCGTCAACCAGAAATAGGCATCAATCAATGTTGACGTCTAGATCCTCTGGCCACATAGTCAACGACATAAAAGTTGTCGTCAACATGCTCTTAATGTCAAGGGATGTTGACGTTAAACATGAATTTCGGGCAGAACACTTAAACATCAAAACAGAAATATAATGCACAAAAATTGAGGGCCTTATAGTATCCCACCCTTCCTAGTCTCATTAGGACTTGAAATTAACCATAATCATATAAATAATTGTCATAAGATTAGTTGGAAAGGGTCACCATCGTGCTAGGGTCGTGAGGAGGCGAGCTAGGGCACCAAGAGACGAGGAGGACGACCAACCATGAACCCGAGCTTCTTCTCAAACCTTTCTCTGCTGCGAGCTATGCATAGACCTCTCTTAGATCCATTCAAAGGTAGGTGTTCTCGAGCTTAATCTAAACCTTGCACTTACCAATGGAAAGAGCATCGAGTCTAGTTTCATATGCAAGTGTTTCCCCCAATTTTTATGAACCATGTTAGTCGTATTAAGCATTTTTCAAGAGTCGTGCATGATTAGGGCTTTATGTGTTCATACTGTGTTTCACGCAAATCGAGGCCAATTGGGTCAAACCAAAATCGAGGTTCTCTTCTACTCGTTGTCCTCGACACTTTTCATGTTCAAAGTTTTGTCCAAAGACCTCTGTATTTCGAGTTATAAGTCTACCATGTAGGGTTGTAGCATTTTTCTGGGTGTCGATCAAGATCCAAGAATGCAACCACTCCAGACCGAACGTAGATGATTGGGTTTCTCTTTGCATGAATGTGATGTACATCTACGTCGCGATTCAGGTAAAGGCGACCGAGCACCCCGTCACGTTTTCAAGTTTACCAGTCAACCCTGACACATAAAACTATGTGCAGCATGGGTTTCTGTACCCCTCTTAAACGCGACAGCATGTGCCATCGTGATTTGGTCATTTTCCTGCCCAAGTTTTTGCACTATTTTATATGCAGAGTTTGAAGTCAACTCTTGAACGTGACGTAGGTCGACGTCGCAGTTCAAAAGTCATGGCGACATATCGGCCTGTCGCGTTATGAAGGCGACTGACCTAACTGTCGCTTTCTGTTTCAATAATCGATCCGACAATCGATTCCTGATGGAAAAGACGACGATATGTCCTGTCGCGATTCGAATGTGACAGGTAGGTCTGTCGCGATTCTATAACTTTGCACAAAGTTCTGTTTAACTGTGTACGGTCCTTTGAAGTGCGACGAATGAACCCGTCGCGATTGAAGATCAACCCGAGACTATTGTATTGAGTTGTACAATCAACCATAGGCATGCACTATTGTTATATCATGTCATGTAGTTATTCAATGGCCTAAAATGATCAACCAACATGAAAGCCATAATAATATGAACTTCTATTCTAGTGTTTTTATGATTGTTTGAGCACATCTACCATGTGAGTGATATGAGCTATGTCCATACTCTATTTTGTTCATAACTGAAAAGTGTTATATGCTAAAATTACAGCAACCATGTGATAGATTGAATTGCATACATGTAATACTTATTTGTTATAAGCTTTCCGTCTTGTTTTAAACCGATGGATTGTGGATTGAGACACGTTCTACACAACACATTGCATATATAGGCAGCCCTCTCTTGGGGATTTGGAAACTCTTGGCTGGTCATTCCATATCGGCAGACTAGTGACCTTTTCTCTAAGACCTCCGTAATTCTCCGTACTCCATAAATTTCCTCATGGACACCGAGTTGGTTGTACCACTGAAGTTCCCAGAAGATAGAAAACACCTCCATTCTTATCTACTTCTCGTGAGAGTGATTTGACACATTGAACTAAGCCAATAAGTGTAAAGATTGAACTAAAGTAATTAAGCCATTATGCTGCCGAAATTTACTCAGGATCATGTCCACTTATCTTGTTCTCTATAATCATTGACATGATCTTTAGTGCATACTGTCAATTGCTTGAAAATCATATTGGTCATAAATGAATGAATGGAATTATTAGAAATTATTGGAACTTCGGTTCACAACCATGCCTGTGCAAGTAGGGCCCAGTCTGGTCCTGAGAGGAGCACCCGAAATACTTATAAATTGCGAGAGTATATGATTCATTGAGGTGTCTGGCAATCACCTAATTGACTGCAAGATTGATCTGGGTAATTTCCACACTGTTATTGAATGATTGATTGATTGATTGAACTGTTATATATGAAATGACCAAATCTATTGTACATGTCACCGTTATTGAATCTAACACGTCATTGTCCACTGAAATTCTATGGAATTCAACTTGAGATATCCATTGTACATGTTATTGAGTATTGAATCTCTTCTACATGATAAATGATCATACTATCAACTATCCCATTGTTAATCATTCCGTCCCACATGAGAATTGTCATTGGAATTGTTTATTGAATCGATCTCATACATGTTATAGCTTGGAAATGTCACTATCATTATTGTCATAAGTATTGCATATTAGTATCTTACTTCTTAACATGTTAATTACGTAAAGTATGCCAGCACCATGAGATATAAATCCTACTAGGCGCTAGTGCGCTCACACCTGCTTTCCTTAATATTTTCAGGTGATGATTATGAGGAAATAGAGAATGATGAGACCAGGGAAGAGTGACGAGCTTCTCAAGTGTACCTGTCATGTCAGCCAGCGAGATTAGAATTCAAAAGGTTTGTATTAGATAGTTCTTTGATGTCATATGTACTTTGGAATACAATATTGGGCCCTATGTTTGGCTCTGATTATGTAAGGTTTTAAGTTAGTTTGTTGGAAATGAAATAAAGAGTATTTGGCTGGCAATATCATTGTCTCAGGTCATTTGTTATACTTAGTTGTCACTCTAAACTACTCGACTGTGATACTCATACTTGTATCGTTCATGATCTCGATATTTATTTCCGCTGTTAAATGTCAGGGCGTGACATTGGAGGACGAGGAAGAGAAGCTTTTGGACGAGAAAATTGAGGAGGAGGAGGCTATAAACAACAGTTCTTCGTGTTCTTTAAGTTTCTTGCCTTAGGATTTTAAAGCGCTCAAAGATAGACAATCTCTCAAACAAAAAGAAATTTAATTCGACCCTAGATAGACCATGATCCTAGCTACGAAAGCCCTATGTTTTCCCCAATTTTCATCATGTCGTTTATGAGTATTTCATGTCCAAAGTCTTGTTAAGAACATGTACTCGACCCCACATGTTCATTTTAAATCCTTGTCTATGCTGGATCTCGTACTCTGAAACTTTTACCTTACATGTTACATAACGTCAAGAATATATTGACACCATTTTCCCCAATTTCTATTAAGTACATTTTTCGAATTAAATCATTTTTCATCACTATGTCAGGTTTTTGGTTCATCGTGATGTACCTTGTACATATCATGATCATACCATGTTAGAAGCTTAATTACTCTTTATTGTTGATACCTTCGCAAGTCTAGTTTCATTTAAAACTAATTTCTTGATTTTTCAGCATGTGTATGACTTTATATTAATTTTTAACGATCCTTATGTCAAGTCCTTGGAGGACTGGACCGCAACCCAAGGTGGCCCATTTCACCTTTTGGGCTTGGCCAGGACCTCTGAGAACACGGCAGCCCAATCGATCGTGTTCATAGCCTAGTCGCGACACAGGCGCACGTCGTGATTTGAGCGCGACAGGTACCAACGTCATAATTGACTATGTGTTCCATAAACCGTAATTTTCATTTAAATATTGCAAATCCATGCTTTATTATTATGACTAAACCCTTGTAATGCCCTGTGATGAACAAAAACATCATGCCATCTAATTTTCATCAATATGCAAGCAATTTTATTGTTTAAAAGATGTGTGCACAACTCGCATATGCTATCTTTGATTTTCTCTCACATGCACACACCAAACATAAAATTTTTCCATGAGAACTTACAAAAAAGTACTCAATAATATATATGGTAATAAAGTGTAATTATTCATGTAAATTTCATTATTATTTTAAATAGATTTGTTTTCATTTTATTCGCTCAATTTAATACCATTATCGTGACTCCTCGGCCTTCGAGCACTCAAGGCACGACGAGTAAATATTTTCTATACACACTTTCTTGACTTGGACGACCTCTCTATTGGGAATACTCCTGACTGGACCAGGAATGTAAGGCCCTATATTTTTACTCTCTTATATAGGTGTTAAATTGTGCTTATGTATGTGTGAGAATGTGTATATAAATTATTTTTTGTCTTGTTGTAAATATGTATATATATATATATATTGTATATTATGTAATGCATTGCATAGATGATATTATATTTAAATATACATTGTAAATTGTACATAACTGTGTGGTGTATATAGAGTTTTCTGCAATTTTAAGTTTTGTTCTGTCGACCAGTAGGCGTCCACATCTGTAGACGCCGACCCCAAGTCAGCGGCCACATCGATGGACGCTAACCTAGTATTGACGGCCAGTGATCTGAACATTTACCTCCCAGATCAGATGCGTTTGCAGATCCGGAAACGCCTCCGGATATGTCGCCCTCTGATTAGGAAACCGTTCACCAACGGTAACCTAGCATACCCTCTTTACGTCTCCGACCCTTAGCCTATAAAATACCCAGATTTCGGCCGGAGATGACCCTTTTGACTCTTTTGTCAAAACCCTAGTTTTCTCTGTGTGAAACCCTCACTTCATGCTCTGAGATCCGGCGACTGGTGACTTCTTACGGCATTCTTCATCGACAAGGAGGGAGTCTGAACATTGGGGAAGGCTTCTCCGACATCGGGTTGTGCTCTACATCGACACAGAACCCGGATAGGAGGGATTCTGAAGGCTCTTTGGCTCTGGCCGAGAAGAGCTTCTTCGACCTATAACTCCATCCGTGGATTTTTACAAAGGCAAGTAACCCTTCTACATCACTCCTACGTATGTCTAGTAGGTCCTAGGTAATTTTTTGGATTTTTATTCGTGTCCTGGAACCACAATTTCACCAAGTTTCTTGCATTCAGTCTGTGTTTTGCACAGACAGGAACTTAACGGCAGGATCCCTTGCCGTTAAGATCTTAAGTTGGCGGCGACCTTTGTTTCCGTTAACCTGATAAACGGCCACTTGCATGCCGTCAAGTTCGCCAGACTGCAACAGTGTGCAAGTCTGACCTATATGACCTATTTTTCGGATTTCTGCGTATGAGGATATAATGTAAAAGTGATATGCTATAAAATACTATTATTGGATCATGCTGTGAAAATTTTATGAAATTATGTGGAATACCTTATTTATCTGAAATTTCTGAAATGCATGATAAACAGGTTTTTAATCTTGTAAAATTCCGTTTGTGCAATCTGTGTGGAATCCAAGTGTCATAAAATATCTGTGAAATGTTTATGGGTTTCAGTTCATGTTGTAGAAATTTGGGAAATTTCTGATATCTGTATAAATTATTACATTTTCTAAATGGTAAAACAGTGAGCATGTTTTATTAATACAGAAATTCAGATAAATAGTGTAAAAATAGTTAAATTCCTAGAAATTGACGTATGTTTAGGACTGTCAGTATCCATGTATAGAATGAGTTGTGGGTCTGAACAATGAAAATCCATGCTAGTTTGACTATGTTTACTTTGTATAATACCACTGTTGGAATTTTCATAATTTGTGGGTAATTCAGAAAAATGTGAAATTTGCTATGCATGATGGGTAACCTGTAAGAAATTAGTGGTTAAATTTTCGTACTGAAATTATGACAGTAACTACATATGTTGGTTTTATGTGAGCATTGATCAATTAATACATGTTAATGAGGTTGTTAATGAAATCTACTAATTTCAGCATGATTAGACTTGCTTCGAATCTATTTAATATTGAGAACAGTAGTACCATGCTAGGTAATACTGAAGTATGTAAATGTGTGAGCATGAAATGGATGTGTTAAAATTGTGCATTAAGTGTGTGTTAAAAGATTAGAGAAAATGTGTAAATGTGCCAATGGGTGACACTGCTACCTTAGAGGGCTGTGGAACTGCACCGTAGTAAAGTCCCTATGGGAAGGTTCATATGTGTGTGATGTCTCATGGAATTGGGATAAAATCCTGGAGGTGGACAAGTACCGCTGGTCAGGGTGGAGAGTGCTTCTCCCGGTTCTGCGCAGTAACTAAGATCTATCACTTGATTGCCTAGGTGATAAGATATATGTGTGTGATGTGACAAGTGTGTGTCCTTCTAGAGGTGGTTTGGACTATGTGTCTGAAGGGTTATGCGGAATAACACAATATGGTAATCTAGAAGAGGGGTTGAATAGATTACTGCAATTTCTAATTATTGATGGCTTCTTTTCGGTGCTACAGCGATCTTAATGAAACTTGATTGGAATTCGATTGAGTATAAGAAAGCTTGAGTTGATCTAAATGAGAACAGGGTATCAAACATGAGTATGAACAACGTGCCTACCAATCATCTATCGCAAAACGCAAGCAAACCACAGGACACGATGATTTAAGGTGGTTCGGAGTACACAACTCGTGTATCCTACATCCGCCGTCCACACACACACGCAGAAACGACTGCTTATAAGCGAGTTCAACACAACAACTCACACACGCACACGTTGTCTGATGAACCACGATCAGAACAACCACAATTTCGTGGATCAAGCACAAGGGATGCTTGAAACACAACCACACACACACGATGGAATGGAAATTGTGAAATGGAGAAGAATTTAGAGTTGGGGAACAAATCCAGTTGGAATCCTTCTCGTGGATCGTCCGGACGCTCTTCAAACTTCGATTGGATGTAGACTGATCGATGTAGAAGGTTGAATTGACGACGATCCGGCTTCAACTCCGCATGGATGGTGATTCCACGACGATCTGAGCGGAAGATTGAAGCAGGGCAGCAATTTGGGGCTTTTCCTCTTGGTCCCTTGGAGGCTCTTGGTTGGGAGGCTTCTCTCTGCGAATTTGGTTCCAAAAGGATGCTTATATAGTGTTAGGTAAAGGTGGGGGTCGTGGAGGAAGGAAACACCCAAAAGGGGCCGGAGTTGGAATCTCTAAATCTCATGTATCCGTCGTCTGTCGACAGGTGCACTTGCATCTGTCGACAGATGCACTCAGGCTGAGAACTGGGTTTCAGAAATCTGAATTTCTGAGTGTATCTGTCGACAGGTGCACTCAGGGATACAAAACCTGAGGTCTGTCTTGCGTTGTCTGTGTGTATCTGTCGACAGGTGATTTGCATCTGTCGACAGGTGCACTCAGAGATGCAAAAACTGAACTCTGTCTTGGGTTGACTGTGTGTATCTGTCGACACATGCCCTGGGCCTGTCGACAGATACACTTCTTTGACAATTTCTTGTGCTATTTGCTCATCTCTTCAATGCTCCATCTTTCATGCTTGTGCACCTACATGCAAATACATTGTTAGTGATATACATTGTATGATTTAGCAATATTTAACACAATCACTTTCATGGTGTTTTTCATGTTAGTTAGCACATCAATTTTGCATTAAATCAGTGTTCAAGGATATTAATGTGATCATCAAAAACATGATATATTGAAAACCCAACAGTGTCATGGCATATAATTAAGAATATGTGATCATGTGTGTGAAAGTGTGAACATGTGAACTAGATAAGTGAAATTTTGTAAATGATTAGGTGAGAATATGAATCAATAGTATAACATGTAAAATGATAATTCCTTATATGAATGTGATATATCCATGTCAAAACAGCAATCTATTCATGTGTGTAGATGCGTTAACCATGTGAAAATGATCATAGAATCCATGCTAGGAATGTTTTTGTAATATGTGTAAACTCCATGTTTAAAATAGTTATTATCTTAGTATGTGAATGTAATTAAATGAGATTTAGTTTAGCATATTGTAAAGTGTGTAGAAAGCATGTGATAGGTTTTAAGTCATTGTAAAAATTGTTATAAATCACTTATCATGTATAGCATGTATAGAAATCATGTTTAGGTTTTTGAAACATTATCAAATCCATGCTTTACATGATAATGGTGTAGCATGAGAATGTGTAAGGTCAGGTGATGTATGTATGTTTGGTGGTTGGAGTTACTTGTTGAGTTCTTTTGGACTCATTCTTGCTTCGGCGTACAGGTGCAGACATTTCTACTTCTTCTGAGGAGATTGTTAGGAGCGACTCGGAGCGGGAGTAGGAGACTTTTGTCTTGGATTCAGCATTGTATTTTCTCCTTTCATAGTATGTAATAAAAGACTCTGTGTAGTCTTATGTGGACAATGTAATAATTGAAATTTCTCAATTATGAAGTATTTACTTTTCCTTTTCTATATAGACTGTGTATAAATGATGATGATGGAATAAGAGTTACTTTCCAGTTATTTCATTTCCGCTATCATGTGTTATATATATTTGTGTATGTTTCAGCCTAATTGTACAATTGTTGGGTAAATGTCCCACTGTAGCGGCGTTCATTATACTGATGAGGGTTGGTGTAACTGTACCGGTATAAGGAGGGTCGTTACAGAGATTGGTATTAGAGCTACAGGCTGAAATTGTACATAAATATGCATATACCATCATCTTCATTATATGCAAAGTCTGTGTAGATTGTCCACATAGCTAGGTAAATAGTTAGGAATTTGATAGTGTAGATCTAAAGGATGAATTAAATCATTTTGCAGGATATGGCTTCACGTGGTAGGCGTGGTGTTCCTGCTCATGAAGGTGAGCAGAGGAGAGATGAGCCTCGGCGTGAGGATCAGGGTGAGCAGCAGGCCCCAGCACCCCAGGGTCATGTGCTTCCCCCACCGCCACTAGTAGACTATGGAGTGTTCATGCAGGGTTTAGTGAAAGCCATGCAGACGCAGGCCCACACCCAGGCTGCACTCCAAGCTCAGCTGGAGGCTCAGTAGGCTCAGGTTAGAACGATAGACATAGTAGTTTGTTTTACTTGATGATATGTTTACTATGTTGCTATACTATATGTGCTACTTATGATGTTTACTGTGGCAGGCTCAAGTGCCAGTTCCCCAGGCTCAGGACCATGGTGGACCCTCCATCATGGAACGGTTCAAGAGGATGTCGCCACCTTCTTTTAAGGGGGAGAGCGATCCATTATTAGCTGAGAGCTGGATGAGGGAGATCGAGAAGATCTTCCGGGCTATTAGGTGCGCTGAGGATGACAATGTCACTTTAGCCACCTATATGCTGCAGGTATGTGTAAAATAATTCGGTGGCTATTTCTTTAAGTATAGATTATGTTGGTTAGTCCTTATGGGTGGTTTTGGAAGGAGCGAGCCGACGTGTGGTGGTCCTCGTTGTTACGTACCAGGTTCTAGGATGGTGCTGTGGAGATTTGTTGGGACGAGTTCGTGAGGCTTTTCCGAGCCAAGTTTTTTTCGGAGCACATCCAGGACAAGATGGAGCAGGAGTTCCTCTCTTTGACTCAGGGCTCCATGACCATACTGGAGTATGAGGCCAGGTTTGTCGAGTTGTCTAAGTATGCCCCTCATATTGTAGCTAATGAGCGCAGGAAGGCGAAGAAGTTCGTGATGGGACTGAGGCCATCACTGAGGATGAGGTTGGTAGATTTCGACCATCGTACCCTCGACGAGACGCTCAGCGCAGCGTGTCAGCAGGAGGGAGAGATGGAGCAGTATTTGGAAGAGAAGAAGGCTTCTCAGAAGAGGCCTGCAGCTCCTTTCCAGAGGCAGGAGAGGAAGAAGGCAGCTTTCCAGTCACCGCAGCGTCCTGTGGCATCGGGAAGCAGTCAGGTATCTTCTCAACGTTCCCCTAGTGGCAAGAAGGAGTGTCATCATTGTGGGAGGGCACATGGTGGTACGGAATGTTGAAAGATGGCGGGGAAGTGCCTGAAGTGCGGAAGCAGTGAGCACAAGATCAAGGATTGTCCAAGACTTCAGCAGGGAGTCCAGTGTGGACCAGCGCCAGCAGCAGCAGCAGCAGCAGCGCTTGCGACAGGACGACCAGGGAGACCTCGAGCCCCAGCTCGAGTGTTTGCGTTAGCTCGTGAGGACGCCGAGCAGGCAGAGCATGTCACCGAAGGTACAGTTCTTTTCATGGGTGTGCACGCTCGAGTTCTATTTGATACGGGTGCCACTCACTCGTTCATTTCCGAGCGTTTTGCTAGGCAATTAGCATTAGAGTCTGAGAAGTTAGAAGTCCCTTTGTCTGTACACACACCTGCAGGTACGGTATCGACTAGGAAGTGTATTCCGTCTTTACCGGTGTGCATTGAGAATAGAGTCCCAGAAGGGTGTTTCTTCTTGCTAAAGATGAAGGACTACGATGCTATTCTTGGTCTGGATTGGCTAGAGGAGCACTATGCGTTAGTAGATTGTCGTGGGAAGAAGATCGTTTTCCGCATTCCAGGTGAAGATGAATTTTCTCATCCTTTGCCAAGAAACTTGGCAGGGAAGTTTGTCATCTCTGCCATGAGGGCGATGAGAATGGTGAACAAGGGTTGTGACGCTTTTCTTGCCAGCGTGGTATTAGTACCCAAGGCTGATGAGTCACTTACTCTTGCGGAGATTGATGTAGTGCGGGAGTTTCCAGATGTTTTTCCTAATGATTTATCTGGATTGCCATCGGCTAGAGAGATAGAGTTCACTCTAGAGTTGCTTCCAGGCACCTCTCCTATCACGAAGGCACCTTATCAGATGGCACCTGCGGAATTAGCCGAGCTAAGGAAGCAGTTGCAAGATTTGTTAGATAAGGGATTTATTCGCCCTAGCATTTCCCATTGGGGTGCACCTGTCTTATTCGTGAAGAAGAGGGATGGGTCACTTAGGTTATGCATCGATTATAGGAAGCTAAACCAAGTGACGGTGAAGAACAGGTATCCCTTACCTCGGATTGATGATTTGTTTGACCAGCTACAGAATGCATCAGTCTTTTCCAAGATTGATTTGCGTTCTGGCTATCATCAGTTAAGGATTAGGAGTGAGGATGTGTCCAAGACGGCCTTTAGAACCCGTTATGGACATTATGAGTTTTTTGTCCTTCCTTTTGGTCTGACCAACGCCCCGACAGCGTTCATGGATCTCATGAACAGGGTGTTTAGACCATATTTAGATAGTTTTGTGGTAGTTTTCATTGATGACGTGTTGGTCTACTCTCCGGATGAGGCCACACATCGTCAGCATTTGAGGGTAGTATTAGAAGTTCTCCGTGAGCACAAGCTGTATGCAAAATTCAGCAAGTGCGATTTTTGTTGCGCGAGGTTCATTTCTTTGGGCATGTTATCTCCGGTGCTGGTGTAGAAGTAGATCCAGCGAATGTCCAGGCTGTTATGGATTGGGAGATTCCTAGGACCCCTTCGGAGATTCGGAGTTTCCTTGGTTTGGCGGGTTATTATCGGAGTTTTATTGAGGGATTTTCATCTCTCGCAACCCCATTAACCAGCTGACCAGGAAGGGTGAGAAGTTTGTTTGGTCCGAGGAATGTGAGAGTAACTTTCAGTTATTGAAGGCTAAGCTTACTTCCGCTCCAGTATTGGTATTACCTAGTGGTGATGAAGGTTTTGTCATTTATACGGATGCATCTCGGATTGGCCTTGGCTGTGTGTTGATGCAGCAAGGAAGGGTAGTAGCATATGATTCTCGGCAATTGAAGGAGCATGAGCGTAACTATCTGACTCATGATTTGGAGCTTGCGGCAGTGGTACATGCACTGAAGATCTGGAGACACTATCTTTATGGTGTCAGGTTTGAGGTGTTCACTGACCACAAGAGTCTGAAGTATCTTTTCTCCCAAAAGGAATTAAACCTGAGGCAGAGAAGATGGATTGAGTTCCTGAAGGACTATGACTTCGACCTCCAGTATCAACCTGGATAGGAGAATGTTGTAGCGGATGCCCTTAGTAGGAAGAGGTCATCACTCCATCAGGATTGGAAGATGTTGGAGGATGCGGCATGTACGATGACTGAGTTGGAGCCATTATTATGTCAGGCTTTTGTAGCTCAGTTGTCCATTAGGTCTTCGGTGTTGGATGAGGTGATCGAGCAACAGAAAGCCGACCCTAGACTCAAGAGTTAGTGGGCAAGGCGGGCATTGCTCGTGATGAGGATTGTGTGATTAGATTCCATCACCGTGTTTGTGTTCCTGACATCGTAGATGTCCGTGAGCATGTATTAGCAGAGGCTCATAGGTCTAGATTCTCTATTCATCTGGGTAACACTATGATGTACCAGGATTTGAAGAGATCTTTTTGGTGGTCTGGCATGAAGAAGGATGTAGCAGAGTTTGTATCTAGATGTCTTGTGTGCCAGCAAGTAAAGGCCGAGCGGCAGCGACCATCTGGTCTTATGCAGAAGATGGAGATCCCAGTATGGAAGTGGGAAGCTGTCACTATGGATTTTGTTACGGTTTGCCTCGATCTAGACGGGGTAATGACTCGATTTGGGTAGTGGTAGATAGATTCTTGAAGACTGCGCATTTCTTGCCCATGAAGAAGAAGCAGTCAGTAGAGAGTTTAGCTAGATTGTATATTAGTAGCATTATTAGATTGCATGGTGTCCCGAAGTCGATCATTTCGGATCGAGATCCAAGATTTACTTTGAGGCTGTGGAAGGGTCTTCAGGATGCGTTAGGTTCAGAGCTGAAGCTCAGTTCGGCGTTTCATCCCCAAATAGATGGACAGTCCGAGAGGACTATCCAGACGCTCGAGGATATGTTGAGGGCGTGTATTCTGGATTGGAATGATGATTGGGAGCGCCATTTACCTCTTGTGGAGTTCGCATATAACAATAGTTTTCATGCGAGTATTGGTATGGCTCCATTTGAGGCGTTGTATGGTAGGCCCTGTAGATCTCCCTTGTGTTGGGAGGAGACAGGCGATATGCAGTTGATCGGTCCGGAGTTAGTTTAGGAGACTTCGGATAAGGTCCAGATGATTAGGAAGAGGCTTGTTGCGGCACAGAATAGGCAGAAGAGTTATGCCGACAACAGGAGGAAGGATTTGGAGTTCGAGGTAGGTGAGCATGTCTTTTTAAAGATATCGCCTACTCGTGGTGTAGTCAGATTTGACGGGCATAGTAAGTTGAGCCCTAGATTCATTGGCCCGTATGAGATTCTCAGACGATTGGGCAACGTGGCATATGAGATATCTTTACCCCCAGCGTTAGCTAGTGTTCATCATGTTTGCCACGTATCTATGCTCAGGAGGTATGTTAGAGATCTATCTCATATTATTAGTCACGAGCCAGTGGAGATCCAACCAGATCTTTCTTATGTCGAGCAACCAGTAGCTATTCATGGCCGGAAGGTTCAGCATCTTCGGAACAAGAGCATTGCGTCAGTGAAAGTTTTATGGCACAACTTCTTGCGAGAGGAGGCTACATGGGAGCTTGAGGATGCGATGAAGAAGAAATATCCCCAGTTGTTTGAGTAGTTTCGATCTAACTTCGAGGACGAAGTTTCTTTAAGGGGGAGAGGGTGTAAGGCCCTATATTTTTACTCTCTTATATAGGTGTTAAATTGTGCTTATGTATGTGTGAGAATGTGTATATAAATTATTTTTGGTCTTGTTGTAAATATGTATGTATATATATTGTATATTATGTAATGCATTGCATAGATGATATTATATTTAAAATATACATTGTAAATTGTACATAACTGTGTGGTGTATATAGAGTTTTCTACAGTTTTAAGTTTTGTTCTGTCGACCAGTAGGCGTCCACATCTGTAGACGCCGACCCTAAGTCAGTGGCCACATCGATGGACGCTAACCCAGTATTGACGGCCAGTGATCTGGATGTTTACCTCCCAGATCAGATGCGTTTGCAGATCCGGAAACGCCTCTGGATATGTCGCCCTCTGATTAGGAAATCGTTCCCCAACGGTAACCTAGCCTACCCTCTTTGCGTCTCCGACCCTTAGCCTATAAAATACCCAGATTCCGGCCGGAGATGGCCCTTTTGACTCTTTTGTCAAAACCCTAGTTTTCTCTGTGCGAAACCCTCACTTCATGCTCTGAGATCCGGCGACTGGTGACTTTTTACGGCATTCTTCATCGACAAGGAGGGAGTCTGAACATTGGGGAAGGCTTCTCCGACATCAGGTTGTGCTCTACATCGACACAGAACCCGGATCGGAGGGATTCTGAAGGCTCTTTGGCTCTGGCCGAGGAGAGATTCTTCGACCTATAACTCCATCCGTGGATTTTTACAAAGGCAAGTAACCCTTCTACATCATTCCTACGTATGTCTAGTAGGTCCTAGATAATTTTCTGGATTTTTATTCGTGTCCTGGAACCCCAATTTCACCAAGTTTCTTGTGTTCAGTCTGTGTTTTGCACCGACAGGAACTTAACGGCAAGATCCCTTGCCGTTAAGATCTTGAGTTGGCGGAGACCTTTGTTGCCGTTAACCTGATAAACGGCCACCTGCATGCCGTCAAGTTCGCCAGACTGCAACAGTGTGCATGTCTGACCTATATGACCTATTTTTCGGATATCTGCGTACGAGGATATAATGTAAAAGTGATATGCTATAAAATATTATTATTGGATCATGCTGTGCAAATTTTATGAAATTCTGTGGAATACCCTATTTATCTGAAATTTTTGAAATGCATGATAAACATGTTTTTAATCTTGTAAAATTCCGTTTGTGCAATCTGTGTGGAATCCAAGTGTCATAAAATTTCTGTGAAATTTTTATAGGTTTCAGTTCATGTTGTAGAAATTTGGGAAATTTCTGATATCTGTATAAATTATTACATTTTCTGAATGGTAAAATAGTGAGCATGTTTTATTAATAGAGAAATTCAGATAAATAGTGTAAAAATAGTTAAATTCTTAGAAATTGACGTTTGTTTAGGACTGTCAGTATCCATGTATAGAATGAGTTGTGGGTCTGAACAATGAAAATCCATGCTAGTTTGACTATGTTTACTTTGTATAATACCACTGTTGGAATTTTCATAATTTGTGGGTAATTCAGAAAAATGCGAAATTTGGTATGCATGATGGGTAACCTATAAGAAATTAGTGGTTAAATTTTCGTACTGAAATTATGACAGTAACTACATATGTTGGTTTTATGTGAGCATTGATCAATTAATACATGTTAATGAGGTTGTTAATGAAATCTACGAATTTCAGCATGATTAGACTTGCTTCGAATCTGTTTAATATTGAGAACAGTAGTACCATGCTAGGTAATACTGAAGTATGTAAATGTGTGAGCATGAAATGGATGTGTTAAATTGTGCATTAAGTGTGTGTTAAAAGATTAGAGAAAATGTGTAAATGTGCCAATGGGTGACACTGCTACCTTAGAGGGCTGTGGAACTGTACCGTAGTAAAGTCCCTACGGGAAGGTTCATATGTGTGTGATGTCCCATGGGCATTGGGATAAAATCCTGGAGATGGACAAGTACTGATGGTCAGGGTGGGGAGTGCTTCTCCCGGTTCTGCGCAGTAACTAAGATCTATCACTTGATTGCCTAGGTGATAAGATATATGTGTGTGATGTGACAAGTGTGTGTCCTTCTAGAGGTGGTTTAGACTATGTGTCATGGCATATATTTAAGAATATGTGATCATGTGTGTGAGTGAAATTGTGTAAATGATTAGGTGAGAATATGAATCAATGGTATAACATGTAAAATGATAATTCCTTATATGAATGTGATATATCCATGTCAAAACAGCAATCTATTCATGTGTGTAGATGCGTTAACCATGTGAAAATGATCATAGAATCCATGCTAGGAATGTTTTTGTAATATGTGTAAACTCCATGTTTAAAATGGTTATTATCTTAGTATGTGAATGTAATTAAATGAGATTTAGTTTAGCATATTGTAAAGTGCGTAGAACGCATGTGATAGGTTTTAAGTCATTGTAAAAATTGTTATAAATCACTTATCATGTGTAGCATGTATAGAAATCATGTTTAGGTTTGAAACATTATCAAATCCACGCTTTACATGATAATGGTGTAGCATGAGAATGTGTAAGGTCAGGTGATGTATGTATGTTTGGTGGTTGGAGTTACTTGTTGAGTTCTTTTGGACTCATTTTTGCTTCGGCGTACAGGTGGAGACATTTCTACTTCTTCCGAGGAGATCGTTAGGAGGGACTCGGAGAGGAAGTAGGAGACTTTTGTCTTGGATTCAGCATTGTATTTTCTCCTTTCATAGTATGTAATAAAAGACTCTGCGTAGTCTTATGTGGACAATGTAATAATTGAAATTTCTCAACTATGAAGTATTTACTTTTCCTTTTCTATATAGACTGTGTATAATGATGATGATGGAATAAGAGTTACTTTCCAGTTATTTCATTTCCGCTGTCATGTGTTATATATATTTGTGTATATTTCAGCCTAATTGTACAATTGTTGGGTAAATGTCCCACTGTAGCGGCGTTCATTATACCGATGAGGGTTGGTGTAACCGTACCAGTATAAGGAGGGTCGTTATAAGGAACTCCTTGTTCAAGGCCTCCATAAAACTCCTTGGCTTTGGCGGACGTCCATTTCTGACGAGCATGTTGTACCATCAATACCCAGGATCATCATGATCCAACGGCCTTAGATTTCTCTCTTACCTTGAGATCACGCCGGACCTCTGGACTATATTCGTAGCACGGACAATGGGCGATTAGTGACTTCCACCAGAATGCTGGCATCAATTTGGGTGTTAAGCAATCGTTACTATCATCGCTTTAACGTTGTTTTATGTGAATTGATCTATAGTGCTCATCTACTTTTCTATCCTCTCATCTATTCAAGTTCTCTCTATACTCTCGTCTCGTTCCTCTACTATCTCATCTATTACTTGGTACTCTATTGGCCATATGACTAATTGTCTAAAGATAAAAATATGATCAATGTCAGGCAACATGATTAAGGGCCGATCTAGTCCTGTGAAGTGCGCTCGAATGTGCTTGTGCCCATGGGAGTTTAATAATCAGAGTATTCGATATTACACTCATGTACCAGTTATCTCGATAATCTAAAGACAATCAAAGTGCTATCTTGACTAGTGTGTTATCGTGTTATCATGACGTACTATCTTGTGATATGGCCATTCCATTTAACGTGCTAGTTGCACTATATTCTTTTGAAAAGTACTATTATTATCTTACTATCATGTACAATTACTCTCTCGACTATACTTGATCATTCTCACTCGTTGTCTTGCTATGCAAGATATTAATCACTTAAAACATGTCTGTTTTACGAGATATTAAGTCCTATTGGGTGTTATCGCTCATTCTGCGCTATTTATTTCATGTGTTTCAAGTGAGTCTGATGAGGATTACCACACGCATGAGAAAGGGGATGAGCAAGTATAAGAGTGACCTGACGTTTTTCCAATCAATCCTCGTAGTAGTTAGTTAGATAGTTAGTAAGTTGTTTCTATTGAATAAAGTACGCTGAGTCCATAGTTATGGCTCTGCATTAGTGATTGTAATAGTGAATTATTGGAATTATGAATAAAGTAGGTTCATTTGGCATTATTCCAATTTGTGAAAAGGTTTGGTGTGTATTTACGCTCTATACTTTTTAATTAATTGTAACCCACTCTGATATTCTACGTCGGGACGTTACATTTTTCGTATCCTGAGCCTTACTCTTCATGTTAAATCTTATTGAATCTATATTCTCATGCCTAATTTCTTGTTTCTACATGTTCCTAGGCATTTAGCTTTGATTTAAGACCAATTTTGGGATTTTTCATGCACTATACTTCAAATTTTAGGCATTTCTTTGCCCCTGTGTCACGAACGGACTTTCTACGTATAAATGCAGTGGCCATGGCGACTACGTCCATAACGTGACGAAGCGATACACCGCGTTCTGAACCCGACAAACTATCCTATTGCATTCACTTAGGAGGTACGCACCGCACCCCTAGACCGTGTTCTTAACCGACGTTCTACCCTGTCGCATTCTGACTGTCGGTCTAGAAACCTGTTTAAACCATGAACAATGCATTTTAACTTGAAATTCGGTTTTTAAATGATTGTTTAACCCATCTAACATTGCCCTATGATAAACCAACATATTAATTAAGTTCATGAAATTAAATTATAATGATTCTTAATCCAATGACCCTTTTCATGCTATCTTTATTATAACTTGTGATTGTCTCATGTATCTATCCCATGAAGCCATAACTTGGGTCATCATTATGGCTACAAAAGAATTAATATGGACATAAAACTAATTAAAATGATTATCACCAATAATATGAAGTAACAAAGATTATACACCCAATTTGTACTCATTTCTATCGTCATTTTGAAGCACCGTTATCATCGTTCTGCTGTTCTAAAAGTCTTCTAAAACGCAAAGCAACAATTTCATGTCCTTCTTGAGGTTTTGAGAACCCTCCGTCGGGTATTCCTCCTATCGGACTGGAACTCCTTCGTTGAGGCCTCCGTAAGACTTTGTGACCTTGGAATTCCTCTAGGACGTCGATCTGGTTGTACCATTAACACATGACCACTTCTAGGGAGCATGCTGGACCTGTACGACATGATCCAACCAGTCTACATGGTTTGTCTTTGAACACGCCCTTTGTATTGACTGCGTTCTTAACTTGGTAGACAGGACGACCGCATCTTCTCTGTTAACGCACCCAACCCTCTGACCGCGTTATGGTTGCTTCCAGGGAGTAGACCGTGTTTTCTACTAGAATTTTAGTACCCGAGAGTAATGTTTACAGTAATTACTATCGTGATTTTCTCATATTGTCTCCTTATATGTTTCTGGTTAATGTAGAAACTATCATCTACACATTTCTCTCTCATCTATTCTCTTTCTCTCATGATAGTTTTCTCTATTCAACTACACTTCTCATCTTTTTCTTTGTACTTTATATGGCCATTAACTGATTATCTACATAATAAATATAATCAATGTCTGACAATATAAGGGGTCTAGTCTAGTACTGAGATGTGCGCCCAAAGTGTTATTTGCTTGTGGGAGTTAATTGACCAAAGTGTTTGACATTACACCCAAGTGCTATACTATCTCAATTAATCTATGACAATCAACTCGTGCTATTTACTAGTTGTGCTATTACTTTATTAATGTTATTCGCACCGGTGGGTATTTACTGTTAATATGGCCAATTCTCTCTCTTGCTGTACATGTTACTAATTTTTGCTCTACACTTCGACCTTTTGCTCGTTATTACTTGATATCATTATGCTCTTGATCTATATCATGACTCGCCATGCATCATGTAGTTACTCTGCCTATTAACATGTTAATTATTTAAAGTATTATCAGGTTCATGAGATATAAGTCATGCTAGGCGTTATCACTCATCAAGTGCTTCTTAATATTTTTCAGGCAAGTTGACTAACGTTACACAAAACAATGGAGATGGACAAGAGTGACAAGCAAACTGACGTTATCTTAGTGGAGTTGCCATAGCATCATAGTATATTAGAATCTAGTTAGTTGCTATTATTTTTTTCCAATATAATAGTGTTATGATGGGCCCTATGTAATGGCTCAGAATTAGTGGTAGTAATAGACTTAGTGATTTAATTATCAATAAATGAAGAGTTTGTATTATTTCAACTATTGTCTTTAGTTGCTCTAACTTACATGACTGCTTGATATTATGTATCTGCTCACGCTCCCGATTTCTTTTGCTGCTAAATTGGGGGAGTGACATAATTGATCATGGCACCTTGTGCCTCCAAGGCTGTGCCATACAAGGGCATGATTGACTATCACCCCCTATAGATAATCAATTATCACCACGTTGTGCCTTTAGTGGCTCAATGGGACAAAAGGGTGTCATAATCGATTAACGCCTCTGTAACGACCCTCCTTATACCGGTACGGTTACACCAACCCACATCGGTATAATGAGCGCTGCTACAGTGGGACATTTACCCAACAAATGTACATTAGGCTGAATCATACACAAATATATCACATGACAGCGGAATAGAAAGAACTGGAAATATAACTCTTATTCCATCATCAACATTTATACACAGTCTATATAGAATAAAGGAAATCAAATACTTCATAACTGTGAAACTATACTTATTACATTGTCCACACTGAGTTACACAAAGTCTTTCGCTACATACTATGAAAAAAGGAAAAGTACAATGTCGAATCTCAACAAACGTCTCCTACTCCCGCTCCGAGTCGCTCCTAACGATCTCCTCGGAAGAAGTGGAAATGTCTACACCTGTACGCCGAAGCAAGAATGAGTCCAAAATAACTCAACAAGTAACATCCATTCATATTACTCATACATACATCACATGGACTAATCATGTAGCAACCTGAATTTTTGCGAAAAAAAATAAAAAATTTAAATAAAGAATTAAAACCTAGCTAAATGGATATTTAAATGAAAAGAGCATTAAATAAAACCCATTACATGGAAAAGAGTAATGGGCTTTGCTTAATGGATCCTCTAGAATTTATTGGGTCAAAAATTTGAATTTGCAAGGGGAGAATAATAGAAAATATCCTAAATTCGGAGTTTAATTATATCATAATTGGAAAGGGGTTATTAAAGCAATAAAAGTGGCAATTAGAGTGGGAATTGGATTCCTAAACCTACCCCATATAGTCTAGCACGAATTTAGATACTATCCTAACCCAATTAGAGATTGGAAAGCAAGAGAGGAAAGGTGGAGTTAGGAAATCTCAGAATTAAGAGGAATTTGAGTAGTAGTAGGAATAGGAACTTGTGTTTATATAAATACACCTCTTAAATTCTCTTGGTCGACCCTAGCTCATTGCCAAAGGTTGTTGGACGTGGAGAAGAGGGCAAGGAGGAGAGGATCTCGTGGGGAGAAGGAGTTCTTGAAACTTCTTCCTCGTTCTTGAAGTTCTAAGCCCTAGAAGACAAATCGAGTCAAAGGTAGGCATACTCACAATCAAAACCAAATCAAATCCGTCTATAGGTAGTTCCAATCACCGGGAACAAAAGCCCTCTTATTTCATAATTTTCATCGAGCCAATCTTTTGTTCTTGATTTTTGAAGTTCTGCATACATGATAACCCCGAGATGTCATGTTTAATTCAAATCTCTATGTATACTTGATCCCATGCTACGAAATTTTTACTGTAGATACTTCATGTTGTTAGGGATCTTTTGCCCATAAAAGCCCTAAATTTCATTGAGCATGTTGCTCGAATTAAATCGATCTTGCTCTCTGTATCATGTTCTGTGTTACTCGTTATTGTTCACGCTCAAACCATGTTCAAACCATACTTTCTCTCTAATTCCTATTTACTAGAAGTACTCTCCTATGTCTAGTTTCATTTGCCTCTGATTTCATGATTTTTCATCGTGTGTACATTTAGTTATGATTTTCTGAACTACCCTATTTCAAAAAGGCAAGTTTCTAGACCGCAATCCAAGACAGATCAGAACCCTGTCAGGCTCAGGCGCAGACCCTGTGAACGCGACGGCCCGATAGGCCGCGTTCACAAGGTCTGTAGCGACAAAGCGCTCTGTCGCGATCTGATCGCGACAGTCCTAAGTGTCGCGATCTGCTGACCAGGCAGTCGCGACCCTCATGCAAGCCTGTCGCGATCTGCCCTTCTGTCCTGGCAGCCCTGTCGCCACCCTTTTCATGCCCTGTCACGATCTGCCTGTCCCTATCGCTACCCTTACAGGCCTATGTCGCGTTCACAGGATTTTGCATAAAAACCCAACGCCTTTTTAACAGTCACATACGCAGTAAGAACACCTGTTCTAAAATGGAGCTATATTGAATGCTTTAAATTACATATTCATGACTTCTTTCTGTCTATGATTTCTCTTACACATGCATACACATGAACCATCCATATATGACTGAAATCTGGCATACAATATCTCATAATGAATCTGAGAATTTATTGCAATAAAGTATATTAATTACCCTATTTTAAAGGACTTGTATTCGTTTCTTGCGTTGTTTATATACCGATATCGACGCTCCACTGTTCTAGAATTCCAACGTCGAGCACCTGTTTTTATATACACACTTTACTTGGCTTGTGGTGAACTCTCCGTCGGATATTCCTTTCGCCGGACTAGTGAACCCTTGCACAAGGCCTCCGTAAGTCTCCTCTGATCATGGATTCCCACATGGTCGACGAGCCGGTTGTACCCTAACACCGATGATACCCTTTAGGGATCTATATGATCCAAACGGCTATTAGAGATTCACTATCGTCTTAAATCACGCCGGACCTCTGGACCTGTGCATAACAAGGCCAGTGGTAGGGTCGTGAGTTCCACCTGACTGCCAACACCATGTGCGCGTGTTGTGCAACTGTTACTATCGCCTGTTTACTCGAAGAGTTACGTGCATTGTCCCTTAGCCCTCATCTATACTCTACTCGCTCATCTATTCACGTTCACTCTACTATCTCGTCTATTCATCTAGTACTCTCATCTATTTCTTGGTACTCTATTTGGCCATTAAATTGATTGTCTACGATAAAAACATGACTATGCTAGGCAACATTATAAGGGCCCGGTCTGGTCCTTGGGAGGAGCACCTGAAAGGCTATAACTCGCGGGGGTCTAATGATCTGGTGATGACATACACCTAACGTATGAACATGCAAGATTTGATCTATGGCAATCAATTAATTAAATAGTTAATTATTGGTTTACTTGAATCTCGTGGTTGAAAGAATATCGACCAACACTTGCTATCGTGACTTGTGCACTGTAGTGCAACTTTACTTGTTATCTTGTTATACGGCCAATCCGATATCAAAACTTGTCGTGCTATACTCTCGTGCATTGTGCTATTGTCCCTCGTTATCGTGTACCAGTACTTTCTATATGTTTCTCATTGTTCTCTCTAGTTATCCTGCTTTATAAGACATAAATCATTTAAAGCATGCTTGATCCTGAGATTTAAGTCCTACTGGGCGTTATCGCTCACCCTGCGTTATTTGTCGTTGTGTTCTAAGGTGAGACCGAGGATGAACCATAATCTCAAGAGGACGGAAACGACTTGGAGTGATGTCTTGAGTACCCTAGCGTCCTATTGCTATATTTAGCGTTGTAGTAGTTAGGTTTGAGGTTTGGTCTTTTGCTTTCTTTCATTGTAATTGGGCCCTATAGATTGGCTCTGATAGTAGTGGTTGTAACTAGGCATTGGAATGTATTAATGAAATGAATTTGCTTTAGTATTATTCATTGTGCATGGTTTGATGTCTAGTACTCGCTCTATACCCGTTCACTTACAACTGCCTTCGCGCTCCGATATTCCGCGTCGGGGCGTGACAAATCACATTTACATATCACACACATATCACATAAGCATGGATTTGATAAACTTTTAAAAGTACACCTAAACATGATTCCTACAACTTACATCACATGGTACATGGCTTAAATTTTTCTTATAAGGATTTGAACCTATCACATGCTTTCTACATATTCTCCACATGCTAAATTAAGTCTTATTTAATCATATTCATGCTCAAAGCCAATATTCAATTTAAACATGGAGTTTATACATAATACAAAAGATATTTCTAGCATGAATTCTATGGTTAATTTCACATTGATATCACATCTATACACATGAATAGTTTGCTGTTTTGATATGGATATGACACATTCATATAATGAATTATCATTTTTACATGTTGTCCCGTTGATTCATATTTCCACATGATCATTTACACAATTTGCACATTCACTTTACACATAAACACAAGTTCACATTTTTATTATATACCGTGACACATAGCCCAAACCACCCTTAGAAGGACACACACTAATCACATCACCACATCTATCACCTAGGCATTACAGTGATAAATTTTAGTTACTGCGCAGAACCGAGAGAAGCACTCTCCACCCTAACCAGCGGTATTTGTCCGCCTCCAGGATTTAATCCCAATGCCCATGGTGTAGCAACCTGAATTTTTGTGAAAAAAATAAAAAAATTTAAATAAAGAATTAAAACCTAGCTAAATAGATATTTAAAAGAAAAGAGCATTAAATAAAACCCATTACATGGAAAAGAGTAATGGGCTTTGCTTAATGGATCCCCTAGAATTTATTGGGTCAAAAAATATGAATTTGCAAGGGGAGAATAATAAGAAAATACCATAAATTCGGAGTTTAATTATATCATTGGAAAGGGTTATTAAAACAATAAAAGTGGCAATTAGAGTTGGAATTGGATTCCTAAACCTACCCTATATAGTCTAGCACGAATTTAGATACTATCCTAACCCAATTAGAGATTGGAAAGCAGAGAGGAAAGGTGGAGTTAGAAATCTTAGAATTAAGAGGAATTTGAGTAGTAGTAGGAATAAGAACTTGTGTTTATATAAATACACCTCTTAAATCCTCTTGGCCAACCCTAGCTCGTTGCCAAAGGTTGTTGGACGTGGAGAAGAGGCCAAGGAGGAGAGGATCTCATGGGGAGAAGGAGTTCATGAAGCTTCTTCCTCGTTCTTGGAGTTCTAAGCCCTAGAAGACAAATCGAGTCAAAGGTAGGCATTCTCACAAGCAAAACCAAATTAAACTCGTCTGTAGGTAGCTCCAATCACCAGGAACAAAAGCCCTCTTGTTTCATAATTTTTCATCGAGCCAATCTTTTGTTCTTGATTTTTGAAGTTCTGCATACATGATAACCCCGAGTCATCATGTTTAATTCAAATCTCCATGAATACTTGATCCTGTGCTACAAAATTTTTGCTGTAAATACTTCATGTTGATAGGGATCTTTTGCCCCTGAAAGCTCTAATTTTTGTTGAGCATGTTGCTCGAATTTAATCGATCTTTCTCTCTGTGTCATGTTCTGAATAACTCATTCTTGCTCATGTTCAAACCTTGTATGAACCATGCTCTCTCTCTAATACCGATTTACTGGAAGTACCCTTACAAGTCTAGTTTAATTGCAACTAGTTTCATGATTTTTCATTGACTATACAATTAGTTGTAATTTTCTGAATCACCCTGTGTCCATAGGATGGGTTTTGGCCCACAATCCAATGCCATGTCCTTTCCCTGTCGGACTCTGGCACGGACCGTGTGAACGCGACGGCCTAATAGGTCGCGTTCACAAGGCCGTCGCGACAGTACCTATGTCACGATCAGATAGCGATAGACCTGGCGTCGCTATCTGCTGCCAGAACCTGTCGCGTTCCCTTCATGCCCTTGTCACGTTCTCAAGCCCGTCGCGACACCTCTTCTTGTCGCGTTCTGAACGCGACAGTACCCTACGTCGCGTTCTGGCCTTCTGTTCTGGCAGCCCTGTCGCGACCCTTTGCAGGCCCTGTCGCTACCTGCCCTACCCCTGTCGCAATCCTTACTGGCCTATGTCGCCTTCACAAGATTTTGCATAAAAACCCATAAGATTTATTGCTCTCACTTTCTACAATATTCTTACACCTTTTTAACAGTCATACACGCAGTAAAACAACTGTTTTAAATTGGAGCTATATTGAATGCTTTAAAATACATATTCACGACTTCTTTTCTATCTATGAATTCTCTTACACATGCACACACATGAACCATCCATATACGACTGAAATCTGGCATAAAATATCTCATAATGTATCTGGTAATTTATTGCAATAAAGTATATTAATTGCCCTATTTTAAAGGACTTGTATTTGTTTCTAGCGTTGTTTATATACCGATATCGACGCTCCACTGTTCTAGAATTCCTCTAGAACGTCGAGCACCTGTTTTTATATACACTTTACTTGGCTTGTGGTGAACTCTCTGTCGGATATTCCTTTCGCCGGACTAGTGAACTCTTGCACAAGGCCTCCGTAAGTCTCCTCTGATCGTGGATTCCCACATGGTCGACGAGCCGGTTGTACCCTAACACCCATTACACCTTTAGGGATCGATATGATCCAAACGGCTATTAGAAGTTCGCTCTTACCTTGAATCACGTCGGACCTCTGGACTTGTGCATAACATGGCCAGCGGGAAGATCGTGAGTTCCACCTCACTGCCAACGCCAAGTGCGTGTGTTGTGCAACTGTTACTATCGCCTGTTTACTCATCGCATTACGTGCAATGTCCACTAACTCTCATCTATAATCTACTCGCTCATCTGATCACGTCACTCTACTATCTCGTCTATTCATCCAGTACTCTCATCTATTTCTTGGCACTCTATTTGGCCATTAAATTGATTGTCTACGATAAAAACATGACTATGCTAGGCAACATTATAAGGGCCCGATCTGGTCCTTAGGAGGAGCACCTGAAAGGCTATAACTCGTGAGGGTCTAATGATCTGGGTGATGGCATACACCTAACGCATGAACACGCAAGATTTGATCTATGGCAATCAATTAATCAAACAGTCAATTATTGGTTTACTTGAATCTCGTGGTTGAAAGAATATCGACCAACACTTGCTATCGTGACTTGTGCACTGTTTTGCAACTTTACATGTTATCTTGTTATACGGCCAATCCGATATCAACACTTGTCGTGCTATACTCTCGTGCATTGTGCTACTGTTTCTCGTTATCGTGTACCAGTACTTTCTATATGTTTCTCGTTATTCTCTCTAGTTATCCTGCTTTACAAGACATTAAACACTTAAAGCATGCTTGATCCTGAGATTTAAGTCCTACTGGGCATTATCGCTCACCCTGCGTTATTTGTCGTTGTGTTCTCAGGTGAGACCGAGGATGAACCATACACTCAAGAGGACGGGAACGACCTGGAGTGATGTCTTGAGTACCCTAGCGTCCTATTGCTATATTTAGCGTTGTAGTAGTTAGGTTTGAAGTTCAGTCTTTTGCTTTATTCCAATGTAATCGGGCCCAATAGGTTGGCTCTGATATTAGTGGTTGTAACTAGACATTTGAAAGATTATTAATGAATGAAATTGTTTTAGTATTTATTCTTGTTCAATGGTTTGATGTCTAGTACTCGCTCTATACCCGTTCACTTGCAACTGCCTCGCGTTCCGATATTCCGCGTCGGGGCGTGACAGTTTTGTGGTATCAGAGCCTAGGTTATTCTTAAGTAGTATAGGATGATCTAGGTTAACCTGCCTCGACTAGAGTCAATTATCCACCTATGTGAGTTGAGGTTAGAGCCAAGGGTAACTAGCTAAAATAAACTCACACACAGACCAACTTAGTGCAATCATGATATCTTACATTAAAATTTCTCTTTTGAAGGAACTTAAAACATAGCAATGGCAGCCGAGCGTGCACAACTCCGTGACATGCAACAAACTATCTAGCAGCTCACTCAAGCTCTACTTCAGGCTGCTAGAGCTCGTGGGAACCAAGGAGCCAGAGATCTACATAGGAATTTCCGCAACTTGAACCCGCCCGTTTTAGTGGGACTACTGATCCCGACGAGGTAGAAAACTGGATGAAGGAGGTAGAACGCATCTTCCGCGTCATGCAGTGTGCGGATGGTGATAAGTTACTACTGGCAACTTTTCAATTAGAAAGGACGCCCGTGCATGGTGGGAGTCTGTGGAGGCCACCAGGGCCGATGCACAGTTCACCTGGGCAGAATTCAAGGTGCATTTTAACTCCAAATACTTCTCTGAAAGGATCCAGGAGAGGAAGGCCTCCGAGTTTGCTGCACTGAAACAGAGGCACCTTACGATCGCGGAGTATGAAGCGCAATTCTCCCGATTGGCGCGTTATGCCAATCATCTGGTCAACACAGAAAAGATGAAGGCGAGGAGATTTCTTAATGGACTCAAGCCTTCATATATTACACAACTTGCTCCACTCGACATCCAGACTTATGCCGAGATGGTAAAGAAGGCACAGCTGCTGGAGGATGCGACCGACCTTACTGATCGCATTAAGGGTAGACTAGTCAAGAAGGAACCAGCATCAGGTTCGTCAAGCAAGCCCACCAATGACAAGAAGCGGCCGTTCAACATCACGGGAGGGCCGAATCAAGAAAGGAAGTTCAAGATACCTACTACCCCAAACACCGACAAAACCAAGTGCGAGCATTGTGACAAACCTGGTCATACTGCTGCTGAGTGCTGGAGGAAAGCAGGTGCTTGCCTACGCTGCGGGAATCGCAATCATCGCATTTCCGAGTGCCCTGTGCTGAAGGAGCAGGAGAAAGAGAAACGCCCTAATGGACAAAAGAAGCATGGCCGACTGCAAGCTGTCCAGGAAGTGGAGTCCACCGAGGAGGGTGGAATCGTAGAAGGTACCCTTCAAGTTTTCTCTCTATCAGCATTCGTTTTATTTGATACTGGAGCAACCCATTCATTTATATCTCAAAACTTTGCTGATACGCTGAATGCTAAACCTATATCCATGGGTTGTGAGTTCTCTGTCACAACGCCACTAGGGGAAAAGGAGAAACTGAACAAATATTTCCCATCTGCCGATGTAATGATCGGAGACCATAACCTAAAAGCCGACCTGGTGTGTATGTCCATGGATAGCTATGATGTAATTTGGGAGCCGACTGGTTGTCCACATATGGGGCAAGTGTCGACTGTAATAAAGGGAAGGTTACCTTTAGTGACTTTCCTAAATTGAAATTCTCTGGGATTAGACATAAGAGATGGATGTCTCTAGTCTCCGCCATAAAAGCCCACAACATGATGAGGAAAGGTTGTATTGCCTTCCTAGCAGCCGTAGTAGTGGAAAAAAAGGGTTCCAAGATAGAGGACATACATATAGTACATGACTACCCAGATGTATTCCCCGAAGACCTGCCAGGGATTCCCCCTGAACGAGATGTCAACTTCGCCATTGAGCTGATTCCTGGAGCCGCACCGGTATCGCGTCAACCGTACCGGATGTCACCTGCCGAGCTGAAGGAATTGAAGGCGCAACTGATGGAACTACTAGAAAAGGGGTTCATCAGACCTAGTACTTCACCATGGGGAGCTCCTGTGCTATTCGTAAAGAAGAAAGATGGATCGATGAGGCTGTGCATCGACTATCGACAACTCAATCAGCTTACCATCAAGAACAAATACCCATTGCCTAGGATCGATGAACTATACGACCAAATTTTTGGAGCGCAATATTTCTCCAAGATCGATCTTCGATCTGGCTATCACCAAATGAGGATCAAGGATGACGATATCTTCAAAACGGCTTTCAGGAGCAGGTATGGACATTATGAATTCGTCGTTGTGCCTTTTGGTCTAACCAATGCTCCTGCAGCCTTTATGCAACTCATGAACAACATATATCGGCCATACCTCGACAAGTTCGTGGTCGTCTTTATCGACGACATCCTCATATAGTCCAAGACCAAGGAGGAGCATGAAGAACACTTGAGGACCGCACTGCAAGTCTTACGAGACAACAAACTATATGCAAATTAAGCAAGTGCGAGTTCTGGCTCGAAGAAGTGTCTTTCTTGGGCCATGTTATCTCAAAGGACGGCATCTCTGTTGATCCCTCTAAAGTCGAAGCTGTACTCAACTGGAGAGACCGACCAACGTCACCGAAATCAGAAGCTTCCTAGGACTGGCTGGCTACTACAGGCGGTTCATCAAGGACTTCTCTAAGATCGCCGTATCACTCACGCGTCTGACACGAAAGAGAATCCCTACTCCTGGAGTAAAGAGTGTGAGAAGAGTTTCCAAACTCTCAAAGACTGCCTTACCTCAGCACCTATTCTCGCTCTACCAATAGAGGGAGAAGGTTTCTCTGTCTAGACCGATGCCTCAGGAATCGGGCTAGGATGTGTACTCATGCAAAAGGAGAAGGTCATCGCCTATTCTTCAAGACAACTGAAGACACATGAAGTCAACTACCCTGTACATGATCTCGAGCTGGCTGCTGTGGTCTTCGCCTTGAAGATTTGGAGACACTATCTATATGGCGAGCAATTCACTGTCTACTCAGACCATAAAAGTCTAAAGTACCTATTCTCCCAGAAAGAACTCAACATGAGGCAGAGAAGATGGTTAGAATATCTAAAGGACTTCGATTTCAACATCTAGTACCATCCAGGTAAGGGAAACGTCGTGGCTGATGCTCTTAGTAGAAAGCCAATGGCATCTATCTCAAGTCTAGTCCTTGGAGAGATGCAATTACTTGAACAATTCGCAAGGCTAGACTTAAATATTGAACATAGGGATGATCATGTTTGATTGCCAATCTCAAGATCCAATCCGATCTGCTGGAGGAAATCAAGATGCAACAGACAACGATCCATTCTTCGTTCGTGTCAAGGAAACCTTAGCGGACAGACTGGATTTTGCCATGACTGAAGATGGAAGGTTAGTATTCCAAGGGAGAACTTGTGTCCCAGACGACGAAGCCCTAAAAAGGAAACTAATGGATGAAGCTCATCAAACTAAGTACACTATTCATCCAGGAGGTACCAAAATGTATCAAGACATGAAAAGAACATTTTGGTGGCCGAATATGAAGAGGGAAGTAGCCGAGCATGTAGCTCATTGCCTCACATGTCAACAAGTAAAAGCGGAACACCTGCGCCCTGCGGGTGTACTCCGACCACTTGATATTCCGGAATGGAAATGGGAAAGCATTGGCATGGACTTCATCATGGGTTTACCCAAGACTCGTGGTGGGATCGACGCCATATGGGTCATCGTTGACCGGTTGACCAAATCTGCGCACTTCTTACCCATAAAGAGTACATGGTCTGTGGAGGTGCTAGCTGCGTTATATGTCAAGGAGATCGTGCAGTTGCACTGTATTTCGTCATCTATTATCTCAGATCGAGATCCAAGGTTCACCTCTCATTTTTGGAAAGGTCTGCAAACTGCCCTTGGTACGAAGCTTAATTTTAGTACTGCCTTTCACCCGCAGACTGATGGGCAAACTGAGAGGACAAATCAAATTGTAGAAGACATGTTAAGAGCCTGCATTATATATTTCAAGGGTTATTGGAATGAACACTTACCCTTGATTGAGTTCGCCTATAACAACAGTTACCAGGCGAGTATTAAAATGGCACCATTTGAAGCACTTTATGGCAGGAATTGTAGATCTCATGTGTGCTAGAATGAAGTGGGAGAACAACAATGGTTAGGACCTGACATGGTACAAAGTACAACCCGGATATACAGATGATACGAGATTGACTCAAGATTGCTCAGTCTAGACAAAAGAGCTATGTTGATAAGAGAAGACGAGATCTGGAATTTCAAATAGGAGATCATGTGCTATTGAAGGTATCTCCTACCCGTGGTATTCAAAGATTCGGAGTGAAAGGAAAACTTAGTCCAAGATTCATTGGTCCTTTCGAAGTACTTGAAAAGATTGGTGAAGTTGCTTACAGACTGGCCTTGCCTCCAAATTTGGCAAGTGTGCACAATGTCTTCCATGTCTCCATGCCTAGAAAGTATGTGTACGATCCTACACGTCATTCGCCATGATGATCTGGTGTTAAACAAGGACATGACGTATGAAGAGAAGCCGATCAAGATATTAGACCGGAAGGTACAACAACTCAGAAATCGTCCCATTCACGTGGTGAATGTCTTATGGAATAACCGCGGAGTGGAAGAAGCCACATGGGAACCAGAAGGAATTACCAGACGCAACTACCCAGATCTATTCGGTAAGCCATTCTCTCCTGAAAGGTCATATGAATTTGGGGACCAAATTCTTTTAAGGGGGGGAGGATGTAGCAACCTGAATTTTTGCGAAAAAATAAAAAATTTAAATAAAGAATTAAACCTAGCTAAATAGATATTTAAATGAAAAGAGCATTAAATAAAACCCATTACATGGAAAAGAGTAATGGGTTTTGCTTAATGGATCCCCTAGAATTTATTGGGTCAAAAATATGAATTTGCAAGGGGAGAATAATAAGAAAATACCATAAATTCGGAGGTTAATTATCATAATTGAAAAGGGGTTATTAAAGCAATAAAAGTGGCAATTAGAGTTGGAATTAGATTCCTAAACCTACCCCATATAGTCTAGCACGAATTTAGATACTATCCTAACCCAATTAGAGATTGGAAAGCAAGAGAGGAAAGGTGGAGTTAGGAAATCTCGAAATTAAGAGGAATTTGAGTAGTAGTAGGAATAGGAACTTGTGTTTATATAAATACACCTCTTAAATCCTCTTGGCCGACCCTAGCTCGTTGCCAAAGGTTGTTGGACATGGAGAAGAGGCCAAGGAGGAGAGGATCTCGTGGGGAGAAGGAGTTCTTGAAGCTTCTTCCTCGTTCTTGGAGTTCTAAGCCCTAGAAGACAAATCGAGTCAAAGGTAGGCATTCTCACTAGCAAACCAATTAAACTCGTCTGTAGGTAGTTCCAATCACCAGGAACAAAAGCCCTCTTGTTTCATAATTTTTCATCGAGCCAATCTTTTGTTCTTGATTTTTGAAGTTCTGCATACATGATAACCCCGAGTCATCATGTTTAATTCAAATCTCCATGAATACTTGATCCCGTTCTACGAAATTTTTACTGTAAATACTTCATGTTGATAGGGATCTTTTGCCCCTGAAAGCCCTAATTTTTGTTGAGCATGTTGCTCGAATTAATCGATATTTCTCTCTGTGTCATGTTCTGAATAACTCGTTCTTGCTCATGTCCAAACCCTGTATGAACCATGCTCTCTCTCTAATACTGATTTACTGGAAGTACCCTTACAAGTCTAGTTTAATTTGCAACTGGTTTCATGATTTTTCATTGACTATACATTAGCTGTAATTTTCTGAATCACCCTGTGTCAAATAGGATGGGTTTTGGCCCGCAATCCAATGCCATGTCCTTTCCCTGTCGGACTCTGGCACGGACCCTGTGAACGCGACGGCCCGATAGGTCGCGTTCACAAGGCCGTCGCGACAGTACCTATGTCGCGATCAGATAGCGACAGACCTGGCGTCGCTATCTGCTGCCAGAACCTGTCGCGTTCCCTTCATGCCCTTGTCGCGTTCTCAAGCCCGTCGCGACACCTCTTCTTGTCGCGTTCTGAACGCGATAGTACCCTACGTCGCGTTCTGGCCTTCTGTTCTGGCAGCCCTGTCGCAACCCTTTGCAGGCCTTGTCGCTACCTGCCCTACCCCTGTCGCAATCCTTACTGGCCTATGTCACCTTCATAGGATTTTGCATAAAAACCCATAAGATTTATTGCTCTCACTTTCTACAATATTCTTACACCTTTTTAACAGTCATACACGCAGTAAAACAACTGTTTTAAATTGAGCTATATTGAATGCTTTAAAATACATATTCACGACTTCTTTTCTATCTATGAATTCTCTTACACATGCACACACATGAACCATCCATATACGACTGAAATCTGGCATAAAATATCTCATAATGTATCTGGTAATTTATTGCAATAAAGTATATTAATTGCCTTATTTTAAAGGACTTGTATTTGTTTCTAGCGTTGTTTATATACCGATATCGACGCTCCACTGTTCTAGAATTCCTCTAGAACGTCGAGCACCCTGTTTTTTATATACACACTTTACTTGGCTTGTGGTGAACTCTCCGTCAGATATTCCTTTCGCCGGACTAGTGAACTCTTGCACAAGTCCTCCGTAAGTCTCCTCTGATCATGGATGTCACGCCCCGATATTTAGCAGCGGAATAAATACCGAGGGACGTGAACGATACAACAGGCGTATCACAGTTGAATAGCGCAGAGTCACCATTGAATATAATAACACATTCGAGACTATAATATGGTCACCAAAAGTATACTTTATTCTATTCCATTTAACTAGATACAACCTCACATAAGAGAATCGACTGAAAAGGTTTATTAATCAAATAACAACGTTTCTCTAATACATCGACTACTTAGATTTCTATTTCTAAGTTGACAACTATTCATATAACAGGTGCTCATCACTCTTGCCCTGTCCCATCTGACTCCACTGGTTCCTCATCACTACCTGAAAAGGGCAGGATGATAGGGGTGAGCGAACTAGCTCAGTAGATTTACATCTCAATATTGTACGGGCACTAATATACATGATTAACATTTTAGATAGGCAGATATGCACATGAGTATGATGACAATGCATGCAATACTAACAGAGTGAATAGCAGAGTAGAACGAATATCATTTCAGATCAAAAGTCGAGATACATATATACCGTGGATAGATAGTTCAAGAATAGAATCGTATCAAAAGATTGGCCATATTCAGACAGATATCATGCGTTCACATGATCAGGCGTATCATATCAAATCATATCATATCAGATCACATCAGACTTATCATATCAAACAAATGCACATTCACACAAATCTTGCATATCGTATCAGTGTCATGCCACGCACCACAAGTCCATACTCCCGCGGTTAAAATACATTGGGGGTGCTCCTCCCCAGGACCAGACAGGGCCCTTATTGCACATGCATTAGTCAAATTGGACCGAAGTCCCACGTTGTGCCGAACAAACATATTCATATTATGGCTACAGAGTTTCAATGGCAAGCTCATAGTAAAAAGGAACGTGATCATTCATAGAGTCAAGGTATGACAAATAGCTCAAGAGAACAAGGCAGGATAACGACGTATCTTATGTTTCATAATTCATTAATGTCTTGACATGAGGATGTTTCTAAGACAGATCATATGCAGAACATGTGCTCTCAATTTCCCCACGAAGGGTGTGCATATTCGTGCAAAAGTGTAAGTGACGAGTCCCGGATCTTTCCTAGCATGTATGCATATGACAAATAATTAATTGAACACCGGAAAGCATGTAACTATTGAAACTCATATGTAAATCATGACATTACACCACTAACAAGTCCATACTAACATGTATCCATCCCCACATTCATATCATATTCTTATCTTATCAATTGACAATAAGCAAGATCACAAGATAACCCAATGAACATAAGATCAATCACAATTTCACATTAGAATCGTATTCATATCATTACTATTTTTCAATGGGTTGATTTATTTTAGGTCCATGCACACTATATAACATCATGCACATGCTAGTAGACATCATGCAATGATCAGACCCAAAATATGCAATTTTTTGTAAAGGTAGTGTCGACACACCTCTTGCTGGTGTCGACACAATGCTTCAAAAACAAAGTAAAATAATGCAGAACTGGTCAAGTAGTGTCGACACTAGTTCAGGTAGTGTCGACACAGTGCTTCAAATACAAGGCAAAAAGGTCAAGTAGTGTCGACACTAGTTCAAGTAGTGTCGACACTAGAGACAGCTTCCAGAAAACCTTCTGGCCAATATGGGACAGTGTGTCGACACTAGACCAGGTAGTGTCGACACTAGATCAGCTCCCAGAAACTTTCTAGGTCAAACTGGGACAGTGTGTCGACACTAGATCAGGTAGTGTCGACACTAGAGACCTTCCCAGAACACCTTTTGGGCTGTTTTGGGACAGTGTGTCGACACTAGCTCAAGTAGTGTCGACACTAGTGCCCTTCCAGAACAAACTTATAGGTCATGTGGAACCCGAAAACACATTTCATGCAGTGGTTTACTTACCCCACTTATAACTCTCTAATAAGTGACATTTAGACAAAACGTTAAACACAAAAGATGACGAAGACAACTAGTAGAAGAACTTTGATGTTGGGGGTTTGATCTAATTCAGTCTCAGATCCTGAGAAAACATATGAAGAACAAAAAGTCAAGTGTAGCCCGAAATCACAGTATCAGGCAGAGACTCTCTTCCCACGCCTATAACTCTCTAACAAAAGACTTTTGGATAAAACGTCCACATAAAAGATGATCGTGACTTCAAGCAGAAGAACTTTCGTGAAGGAAGTTTAGTCAAATTCGGTCTCGAATCACGTGCATAATAAGAAGAACGGGAAAATCCTTAACTGGGCACGACTTAGGGGAAACAACCAATACTCCATGCATACTCCATGAAAATTGGGAAAATCAAGTGCAAATGATCCTAGAATCAAAGAACTACATGATGGTGTTGGTTTCTTAATCTTGGCCTGAGAACACCTACCTTTATGAAGATCTAAGACCAGTCGACGTTCTGGACGCAGCAGAGGATGAAGGGGGATGAAGCTCCGGGTTCCCAGCCTTTCTCCTTCTCCTCTGAAGCTCTAGCCTACCTCCAAACGACCCCAACTCGTTGTTAAACCTTCCCCAAGAGTTTAAGGACGAGTTCTTATAGATTTAGGTTGTATTTACAAGTCCTAACGAGACTAGGAAGGGACTACGAGTTCTGTTTCCTACTCTCCAAGAAATCTGGGACTCTTTCCTCCAAAGGAGGTAGCAAAGGTTTAGGAAACCACCAATTGGGGTTGGGTTCGGTTTTGGCTTACTTTGCATGACTAATTACCTTAATTTTAACCCTAATTTGCCCTCTCCAATTATGGCATATTTACATACACGAATTTCTGGGAAGTTTCATGTCCTAGTTTATTTATATCCTTGGGCCAAATGTGCTCCATTGGCCCAATCTTGTTAATGGGTCATTACAGATGGTGTTGGAAGTCTCTCCAATATGTTTATTTAATTTATTCTCCTTTATTTCCAAAGTTTTTAAATCACAAAATTTCTGGGGTGTTACAATGGATTCCACATGGTCGACGAGCCGGTTGTACCCTAACACCCATTACACCTTTAGGGATCGATATGATCCAAACGGCTATTAGAAGTTCGCTCTTACCTTGAATCACGTCGGACCTCTGGACTTGTGCATAACATGGCCAGCGAGAAGATCGTGAGTTCCACCTGACTGCCACGCCAAGTGCGCGTGTTGTGCAACTGTTACTATCGCCTGTTTACTCGTCGCATTACGTGCAATGTCCACTAACTCTCATCTATACTCTACTCGCTCATCTATTCACGTCACTCTACTATCTCGTCTATTCATCCAGTACTCTCATCTATTTCTTGGCACTCTATTTGGCCATTAAATTGATTGTCTACAATAAAAACATGACTATGCTAGGCAACATTATAAGGGCCAGGTCTGGTCCTTGGGAGGAGCACCTGAAAGGCTATAACTCGCGAGGGTCTAATGATCTGGGTGATAGCATACACCTAACGCATGAACACGCAAGATTTGATCTATGGCAATCAATTAATCAAACAGTCAATTATTGGTTTACTTGAATCTCGTGGTTGAAAGAATATCGACCAACACTTGCTATCGTGACTTGTGCACTGTTGTGCAACTTTACTTGTTATCTTGTTATACGGCAATCCAATATCAACCTTGTCGTGCTATACTCTCGTGCATTGTGCTACTGTTTCTCGTTATCGTGTACCAGTACTTTCTATATGTTTCTCGTTATTCTCTCTAGTTATCCTGCTTTACAAGACATTAAACACTTAAAGCATGCTTGATCCTGAGATTTAAGTCCTACTGGGCGTTATCGCTCACCCTGTATTATTTGTCGTTGTGTTCTCAGTGAGATCGAGGATGACCATACACTCAAGAGGACGGGAACGACCTGGAGTGATGTCTTGAGTACCCTAGCGTCCTATTGATATATTAGCGTTGTAGTAGTTAGGTTTGAAGTTCAGTCGTTTGCTTTATTCCAATGTAATCGGGCCCAATAGGTTGGCTCTGATATTAGTGGTTGTAACTAGACATTTAAAAGATTATTAACGAATGAAATTGTTTTAGTATTTATTCTTGTTCAATGGTTTGATGTCTAGTACTCGCTCTATACCCGTTCACTTGCAACTGCCTCGCGTTCCGATATTCCACGTCGGGGCGTGACACATGGGATGTCACACACTATGAACCTTCCCATGGGGACTTTACCACAGTACGGTTCCACAGCCCTCAAAGGTAGCAGTGTCACCCATTGACACATTTACTCATTTTCTAAGTTTCATCACACACTTAGTGTACTATTTACCCACACATTTCACGCTCACACATAAACACATACTTCAGATTTACCTAACATGATACTAATGTTTACAAGTTTAACAATTTATTAAATCACACTAACATGTTTTAAACATTAAATTATCATGCTATAATTGGTCATTACACGATGAATTTACAAAATCAGTAATTGTTATTATTCAATTCCTCTGAAAATTTAACTACAGACTATTCACGGATCATACATCACATATGCAAATTTTCATATTTTTTCTGAAATATCTACTAATTAATAAAATTATAACAATGGTATTATACACAGTAAAAATAGCCAAATTGGCATGGATTTTCATTATTCAGACCCACAACTCATTCTACACACGTACTCTGACAGTCCTAAACATATGCAAATTTCTAGGAATTTAACTATTCTTATACCATTTATTTGAATTTTTGACATTAATAAAACATGCTTACTATTCTACAGTTCAGAAATGTAATTATTTGCACAGATATCAGAAAAATCTCAAATTTCTATAGCATGAATTTGAACCCACAACCACTGCACAGAAATTTCATGACAATTAAATCCCACACACATTGCACAAACGAAATTTTGCAAGATTAAAAACATGTTGGCCAGACATTCTGAAATTTTTAATAAATAATGCATTCCACAAAAATTCATAAAATTCCACAACATACTCCCTTAAAGGTATTTACATATCATATAAATTTTACCATATATCCTCATGCGTAAAATCTTGAAAATTAGGTCATATAGGTCAGACGTGCACACTATTACAGTCTGGCGAACTTGACGGCATAAAGGTGGTCGTCTATCAGGTTAACGACAACAAAGGTCGCCGCCAACTCAAGATCTTAACGGCAAGGGATCCAGCTGCAAGAACTTGGTGAATTTGGGGATCCAGGACTCGAATAAAAATCCGTAAAAATTCATGGGACTTACTAGATACATGTATGGGTGATGTGAAAGGGTTACTTGCCTCTTGGAAAATCCACAAGCAACAAATTAAGCCGGAGAAGCCCTCCTCGGCCAGAGCCAAAGAGTCCTCAAATCCTCCTCTATCCGGGTTCTATGCCGATGATGAACGCAACCCGATGTCGGAGAAGCCTTCCCCGATGCTTAGACTCCCCTCCAGTCGTGAAAGATCGCCGGAAGGAGTCGCCAATCGCAAAATCCACGGTCCAAAAGTCAGGTTTCGCGTACAGAAAATAGGGTTTTTGACAAAATGCCAAAAGGACCTAACCTCGCCCTAAGTCGTGTCTTTTATAGGGTTGGGGGTTTAAGAACGCATTTAGAAGCCCAGGTTACCGTTGGGGGACGGTTACCAAAACAAGGGGCGAAGTTTTCGGGGGCGTTTTAGGATCTGAAGTGCAACAGATCTGGGGAAGTTGACGTCCAGATCCTTGGTCGTCTGACTGGGGTTAGCGTCCATCGATGTGGACGCTGACCTCCCCTTAACGTCACTCATGTGACGCCAAAAAGGGTTTTCAGCCAAACACAGAATTGTAGTAATTCTGCTTACACTAGGTATATACATGCACTGTACAATATACATAATTTAATTATTAAATAAACATCATGTATGCAATATATATATATACATATATACATGTACAATTATAAATATTTATACATATATATACACGTACTCATTATATACATAAGGTATACACACATCATATGAGAAAAATCTAACCAAAATAGGTCAAATTCAAGGGCCTTACACCCTCTCCCCCTTAAAGAACTTCGTCCTCGAAGTTAGACCGACACTACTCAAACAACTGAGGATATTTCTTCTTCATTACATCCTCAAGCTACCAAGTAGCCTCCTCTCGCGAGAAGTTGCGCCATAACACTTTCACCGACGCAATACTCTTGTTTCGAAGATGCTGAACCTTTCGGTCAAGAATAGCTACTAGTTGCTCCACATAAGAAAGATCTGGCTGGATCTCCCCTAGCTGTGGCTAATAACATGAGATGGATCTCTGACATACCTTCTGAGCATAGATACGTGGAAAACAGGATGAACACTAGCTAACGCTGGGGGTAAAGCTAGCTCATATGCCACGTTGTACAATCGTCTGAGAATCTTATACGGGCCAATGAATCTAGGACTTAGCTTACCATGCCTGCCAAATCTAATTACACCATGAGTAGGCGAAATCTTCAAAAAGACATGCTCACCTACCTCGAACTCCAAATCTTTCCTCCTATTGTCGGCATAACTCTTCTGCCTATCTTGTGCCGCAACAAGCCTCTTCCTAATCAACTGGACTTTATCTGAAGTCTCCTGAACTAATTCCGGACCGATCAACTGCCTATCACCAATCTCCTCCCAACATAAAGGAGATCTACAAGGCCTACCATACAACGCCTCAAATGGAGCCATACCAATACTCGCATGAAAACTGTTGTTGTATGCGAACTCCACTAGAGGTAAATGACGCTCCCAATCATCCTTCCAATCCAGTACACACGCTCTCAACATATCCTCGAGCGTCTGGATAGTCCTCTCGGACTGTCCATCTGTCTGGGGATGAAACGCCGAACTGAGCTTCAATTTGGAACCTAACGCATTCTGAAGACCCTTCCATAACCTCGAAGTAAATCTCGGATCTCGATCCGAAATGATCGACTTCGGCACACCATGCAATCTAATAATGCTACTAATATACAATCTAGCTAAACTCTCTACTGACTGCTTCTTCTTCATGGGTAAGAAATGTGCAGTCTTAGAGAATCTATCTACCACTACCCAAATCGAGTCATTACCCCGTCTAGATCAAGGCAAACCCGTAACAAAATCCATAGTGACAGCTTCCCACTTCCATACTGGGATCTCCATCTTCTGTATAAGACCAGATGGTCGCTGCCGCTCGGCCTTCACTTGCTGGCAAACTAGACATCTAGACACATACTCCGCTACATCCTTCTTCATGCCAGACCACCAAAAAGATCTCTTCAAATCCTGGTACATCTTAGTGTTACCCGGATGAATAGAGAATCTAGACCTATGAGCCTCCGCTAAAACATGCTCACGGACATCTACTATATCGGGAACACAAACACGGTGATGGAATCTAATCACACCATCCTCATCACGAGCAATGCCTACCTTGCCCACTAACTCTTGGAGTCTAGGGTCGGCCTTCTGATGCTCGATCACCTCATCCAACACCGAAGACCTAATGGACAACTGAGCTACAAAAGCCTGACATAATGATGGCTCCAACTCAGTCATCGCACACGCTGCATCCTCCAACATCTTCCAATCCTGTTGGAGAGATGACCTCTTCCTACTAAGGGCATCCGCTACGACATTCGTCTTTCCAGGATGATACTGGAGGTCGAAGTCATAGTCCTTCAGGAACTCAATCCATCTTCTCTGCCTAAGGTTTAATTCCTTTTGGGAGAAAAGAAACCTTAAGCTTTTGTGGTCAGTGAACACCTCAAATCTGACACCATAAAGATAGTGTCTCCAGATTTTTAGTGCATGAACCACTGCCGCAAGCTCAAGATCATGAGTCGGATAGTTTCGCTCATGCTCCTTCAATTGGCGAGAAGCATACGCTGCTACCCTCTCTTGCTGCATCTATACCCAGCCAAGGCCAATCTGAGATGCATTCGTGTAGATAGCAAAATTCTCTACACCGCTCGGCAAAACTAACACAGGAGCCGATGTGAGCTTAGTCTTCAATAATTGAAAACTACTCTCACACTCCTTAGACCAGACAAACTTTACTCCCTTCCTGGTTAGCTGAGTCAATGGTGCGGCGATGGATGAAAATCCCTCAATGAATCGCCGATAATAACCCGCCAAACCAAGAAAACTCCTAATCTCCGAAGGAGTCTTGGGAATCTCCCAATCCATAATAGCGTGGACCTTTGCTGGATCCACTGCTACACTAGTATCGGAGATTACATGCCCAAGGAAATGAACCTCGTGCAACCAAAAATCGCACTTGCTGAATTTTGCATACAGCTTGTGCTCACAGAGAACCTCTAATACTACCCTCAAATGCTGACAATGTGTGGCCTCATCCGGATAGTAAACCAACACATCATCAATAAAAACTATGATGAAACTATCTAGGTATGGTCTAAACACCCTGTTCATGAGATCCATGAACGCTGCAGGGGCGTTGGTCAGACCAAACGGAAGGACCAAAAACTCATAATGTCCATAACAGGTTCTAAAAGCCGTCTTGGACACATCCTCACTCCTAATCCTCAACTGATGATAATCAGACCGCAAATCAATCTTAAAAATACTGATGCATCTTGCAGTTGGTCAAACAGATCATCAATCCGAGGTAAGGGATACCTGTTCTTCACCGTCACTTGGTTTAGCTTTCTATAATCAATGCATAACCTAAGTGATCCATCCTTCTTCTTCACGAATAAGACAGTGCGCCCCAAGGGGAAACGCTAGGATGAATAAATTCCTTATCTAACAAATCCTGCAACTGCTTCCTTAGCTCAGCTAATTCTGCAGGTGCCATCCGATAAGGTGCCTTCGAGATAGGAGAGGTGCCTGGAAGCAATTCTAGAGTGAACTCTATCTCTCTAGCCGGTGGCAAACCAGATAAGTCATCAGGGAAGACATCTGGAAACTCTCGCACTACATCTATCTCCGCAAGAGTGGGTGACTCATCAGTCTTGAGTACTAATACCACGCTGGCAAGAAAAGCGTCACAACCCTTGTTCACCATTCTCATCGCCTTCATGGCAGAGATGACAAACTTTCCCGCTAAGTTCCTTAGTAATGGATGCGAAAACTCGTCCTCACCAGGAATGCGGAAAACGATCTTCCCACGACAATCTACTAATGTATAGTGCTCCTCTAGCCAATCCAGACCAAGAATAGCATCGTAGTCCTTCATCTTTAGCAAGAAGAAACACCCTTCTAGGACTCTATCCTCAATGCACACCGGTAAAGACGGAATACACTTCCTAGTCGATACCGTACCTGCGGGTGTGTGCACAGACAAAGGGACCTCTAACTTCTCAGACTCTAGTCCTGACTCTAAGGATAACTTCCTAGCAAAACGCTCGGAAATGAACGAGTGGGTAGCACCCGTATCGAACAAAACCCGAGCATACACACCCATGAAAAGAACCGTACCTTCTGTAACATGCTCCGCCTGCTCGGCATCCTCACGAGCTAACGCAAACACTCGAGCTGGGGCTCGAGGTCTCCCTGGCCGTCTTGTCACTGGAGCTGCTGCTGCTGTTGCTGCTGCTGGTGCCGCTCCACGCTGTGCTCCCAGCTGAAGCCTGGGACAATCCTTGATCCTATGCTCACTGCTCCCGCACTTCAAGCACTTCTCTGCCAACTTCCAACATTCCGAACCACCATGTGCCCTCCCGTAATGAGGACACTCCTTCTTCCCACTGGGGGAATGTTGAGAAGATACCTGACGACTTCCCGATGCCGCGGGATGCTGCGGTGACTGATGTGCCACCTTCTTTCTCTCTTTCCTCTAGAACAGAGTTGCAGGCCTCTTCTGAGAAGCCTTATTCTCCTCCAAATACTGCTCCATCTCTTCCTCCTACCGACATGCCGCGCTAAGAGCCTCATCGAGGTTACGATGGTCAAATGCCACCAACCTCGTCCTCAGTGATGGCCTCAGACCCATCACGAACTTCTTCGCCTTCCTACGCTCATCAGCTACAAAGTGAGGGGCATATTTCGATAACTCGGCAAACCTGACCTCATACTCCAGCACGGTCATGGAGCCCTGAGTCAGCGAGAGGAACTCCTGCTCCATCTTGTCCTGGATGTGCTCCGAAACAAACTTGGCTCGGAAGAGCCTCACGAACTCATCCCAACCATCCTCCACAGCACCATCCTCGAACCGAGTACGTAGCATCGAGGACCACCACACGTCGGCTCGCTCCTACCAAAACACCCATAAGGAACAAACCAACATAATCTATACTTAAAGAATAACCTCCGAATTAATTTACACATACCTGTAGCATATAGGTGGCTAAAGTGACTTTGTCATCTTCAGCGCACCTAATAGCTCGGAAGATCTTCTCGATCTACCTCATCCAGCTCTCAGCAAGTAACGGATCGCTCTCCCCCTTAAAAGAGGGTGGCGACATCCTCTTTAACCATTCCATGATGGAGGGTCCACCATGGTCCTGAGCCTGGGGAACTGGCACTTAAGCCTGCCACAGCAATCATCATAAGCAACACATATACATAGCAACATAATAAACATATCATCAAGTAAAACAGACTACTCTACCTATCGTTCTAACCTGAGCCTGCTGAACCTCCAGCTGAACCTGGAGTGCAGCCTGGGTATGGGCCTGCGTTTGCATGGCCTGCACTAAACCCTGCATGAAGACTCCATAATCTACCGGTGGCGGTGGGGGAAGCACATGACCCTGGGGTGCTGGGGCCTGCTGCTCAACCTGATCCTCATGTCGAGGCTCATCTCTCCTCTGCTCGCCCTCACGAGTAGGAACATCACGCCTACCACGTGAAGCCATAGCTTGCAAAATGATTTAATCACAATTTAGAAATAGACTATCTAATTTCTAACTATTTATATGTGGACAATCTACACAGACTTAGCATATAATGAAGATGATGATACATGCATATTTATGTACAATTTCAGCTTGTATCTCTGATACCAATCTCTGTAACGACCCTCCTTATACCGGTACGGTTACACCAACCCACATCATATAATGAGCGCTGCTACAGTGGGACATTTACCGAATAAATGTACATTAGGCTGAATCATACACAAATATATCACATGACAGCGGAATAGAAAGAACTGGAAATATAACTCTTATTCCATCATCAACATTTATACATAGTCTATATAGACCAAAGGAAATAAAATACTTCATAAATATGAAACTATACTTATTACATTGTCCACACTGAGTTACACAAAGTCTTTCGATACATACTATGAAAAAAGGAAAAGTACAATGTTGAATCTCAACAAACGTCTCCTACTCCCGCTCCGAGTCGCTCCTAACGATCTCCTCGGAAGAAGTGGAAATATCTGCACCTGTACGCCGAAGCAAGAATGAGTCCAAAAGAACTCAACAATTAACATCCACTCACATTACTCATACATACATCACATGGACTAATCACATTTACATATCACATAAGCATGAATTTGATAAACTTTTAAAAGTACACCTAAACATGATTCCTACAACTTACATCACATGGTACATGGCTTAAAATTTTCTTATAAGGATTTGAACCTATCACATGCTTTCTACATATTCTCCAACATGTTAAATTAAGTCTTATTTAATCATATTCATACTTAAAGCCAATATTCAATTTAAACATGGAGTTTATACATAATACAAAAGATATTTCTAGCATGAATTCTATGGTTAATTTCACATTGATATCACATTTATACACATGAATAGTTTGCTGTTTTGATATGGATATGACACATTCATATAATGAATTATCATTTTTACATGTTGTCCCGTCGATTCATATTTCCACATGATCATTTACACAATTACACAATTTGCATATTCACTTTTCACATAAACACAAGTTCACATTTTTATTATATGCCGTGACACATAGCCCAAACCACCTCTAGAAGGACACACACTAATCACATCACACACATCTATCACCTAGGCATTACAGTGATAAATCTTAGTTACTGCGCAGAACCGGGAGAAACACTCTCCACCCTAACCAGCGGTACTTGTCCGCCTCCAGAATTTAATCCCAATGCCCATGGGATGTCACACACTATGAACCTTCCCATGGAGACTTTACCACAGTACGGTTCCACAACCCTCTAAGGTAGCAGTGTCACCCATTGGCACATTTACTCATTTTCTAAGTTTCATTACACACTTAGTGTACTATTTTACCCACATATTTCACGCTCACACATAAACACATACTTCATATTTACCTAACATGATACTATTGTTTATAGGTTTAACAATTTATTAAATCACGCTAACATGTTGTAAACATTAAATTATCTTGCTCTAATTGGTCATTACACGATGAATTTACAAAATCAGTAACTGTTATTATTCAATTCCTCTGAAAATTTAACTACTGACTATTCACGAGTCATACATCACATATGCTAAATTTCATATTTTTCTAAAATATCTACTAATTAAGAAAATTATAACAGTGGTATTATACAAAGTAAAAATAGCCAAATTGGCATGGATTTTCATTGTTCAGACCCACAACTCATTCTACACACGTACTCTGACAGTCCTAAACATATGCAAATTTCTAGGAATTTAACTATTCTTATACCATTTATTTGAATTTTTGATATTAATAAAACATGCTTACTATTCTACAGTTCAGAAATGTAATTATTTGCACAGATATCAGAAAAATCTCAAATTTCTATAGCATGAATTTGAACCCACAACCACTGCACAAAATTTCATGACAATTAATTCCCACACATATTGCACAAACGAAATTTTGCAAGACTAGAAACCTGTTGGCTAGACATTCAGAAATTTTTAATAAATAAAGCATTCCACAAAAATTCATAAAATTCCACAACATACTCCTTTAAAGGTATTTACATATCATATAAATTTTACCATATATCCTCATGCATAAAATCTCAAAATTAGGTCATATAGGTCAGACATGCACACTGTTGTAGTCTGGCGAACTTGATGGCATAAAGGTGGTCGTCTATCAGGTTAACGGCAACAAAGGTTGCCGCCAACTCAAGATCTTAACGGCAAGGGATCCCGCCGTTAAGTTCCTGTCTGTGCAAAACACAGACAGAACACAAGAACTTGGTGAATTTGGGGATCCAGGACTCGAATAAAAATCCGTAAAAATTCCTGGGACTTACTAGATACATGTATGGGTGATGTGAAAGGGTTACTTGCCTCTTGGAAAATCCACAAGCAACAAATTAAGCCGGAGAAGCCCTCCTCGGCCAGAGCCAAAGAGTCCTCAAATCCTCCTCTATCAGGGTTCTATGCCGATGATGAACGTAACCCGGTGTCGGAGAAGCCTTCCCCTATGCTTAGACTCCCCTCCAGTCGTGAAAGATCGCCGGAAGGAGTCGCCAAATCGCAAAATCCACGGTCCAAAAGTCAGGTTTCGTGTACAGAAAATAAGGTTTTTGACAAAATGCCAAAGGACCTAACCTCGCCCTAAGTCGTGTCTTTTATAGGGTTGGGGGTTTAGGAACGCGTTTAGAAGCCCAGGTTACCGTTGGGGGACGGTTACCAAAACAAGGGGCGAAGTTTTCGGGCGCATTTCCGGATCTGAAGCGCAACAGATCTGGGGAAGTTGACGTCTAGATCCTTGGCCGTCTGACTGGGGTTAGCGTCCATCGATGTGGACGCTGACCTCCCCTTAACGTCAACTCATGTTGACGCCAAAAAGGGTTTTCATCCAAACACAGAATTGTAGTAATTCTGCTTACACTAGGTATATACATGCACTGTACAATATACATAATTTAATTATTAAATAAAACATCATGTATGTATATATATATATATACATATATACATGTACAATTATAAATATTTATACATATATATACACGTACTCAATTATATACATAAGATATACACACATCATATGACAAAAATCTAACCAAAATAGGTCAAAATTCGAGGGCCTTATAGCCTCCACTGAAAACTGATTATCACCATCTTGTGTCCCCAGTGTTTAAGTGTCGCACAAGGGTGCTAGGATAGATTATCGCCCCCACTAATAATCAATAGTCACTGTGTTGTGCCTCCACCAGTTCTCACACAGGGACACTATAGTCATTGATCACTCCTATGATAATCGATTACTGGCCCAAGGTGATTGATTACATTCTAGGTGTAACGTCGCGCATTTTTCAGATCCTTGTGGATCCTTGCTTAGTGGTTGTGGTGGCCGGTGTGCGGCCAATGTCGTGTGTTTCAGATGTTTGTGCAGGGATGTGAGGCTTTGTGGGCCAGCAGGTTGGGCCCAAAGTGCTCACTGGCCCTCTATCGGTGAACGCCACAAAGCCTGGCGTCGCGTTCTGAACGCGACGGTTCTGGGTGTCGTGTTCAGGTTGTCGACGCCTGAGGGGCTTCGTCTGCATGTCCGTCGCGTGTCGCGCGCTAGGCGGACTAACTGACGTCGGCAATGGGAAGGCGACAACCACCTACGTCGCGTTCTTGTCACGACGGGAGGGTGCGTCGCGTTCCCATCTCCGAAGTGTTTATGAGAAGTGTGGTGGTGTAATCCTGTTTGGGCCGGAGCCAAACGGGCCTCCACTAGAGAGAGAGAGGGAAGACGATCGCTGGTGAGGACGAGGACCTGCAAGACCAGAAGAGGATCAGGGGGCCCGGTGAAGACCAGGGAAACCCTCTGATGCCTAAGTCAGTGGAGAGCTTGCAAGGCAGGGGGTTTCGGAATACGAAGATGTGTTCGCGTGAGGAAGAAAACGTACCGTTGCATGGTACTGTACCTGTGCTTTTATAGGCGTCGGTGCCAAGGCCAACGTGCATAACGTTGGTAGATCGTGCCTGAAAAGGCGCCTTGATGGACGCGCATAACGGGAGGAGTTATGCGCTTAGGCGTCCGTTGGGCTGCCAAGCAGTTCGTGCCTCTTGATGGTGGAGTACGTGGCCTGGGACGGTTACAACCGCACTGTGAGCCGGAGAACCTGCTCGGAACCCTTTGGAGATACTTTCCGAGCAGGTGACCCACATGGGGGCTCGAACATGCTGTTCGGTGATGCCCAGGGTTGTTCCGCGCAGCAGGGTTACCGTTCCTGTTCGGAACCCCTCCGCAGTTGTTCGGTCGCGGAAGGACAGATGACCTGTTCGGGGTCATACCGCCACGAGGCTTGACAGCGTCCGTTCAAGGTGGCGGTATCCTGGAGATCTTCACACCGTCTCAAAAAGGACGTGGCCCGTTGAGATGGGGCCACGTTCGCTGACAGGACACGCGAGGGCCGTAGTGGGCCATCATGGGACTAGGTGGCTAGATTTGGCCACCACACTTGCCCCCCACGCTCTCGAGTGGCTCGGTGAGACGAGCGCTTCGAGGGCGTCACTTCTGCATTTAATGCGATGGTCCGTTGCGGGATGTCGCCGCTTGGAACCTTGGCAGGCGGTTAACCCATCATGATGGGTGCAAAGCCGCGCCATGCCTGAGGTGCCGTCGTCGCGTTCGGACGGTCGCCAACGCTGTACCCGAAGGGGCACTTTCAAAAAACGAGAAGGAGTGGCGTTTCAGGGCCCGCCTCGAATTTCGTTCCCTCCTCTTTCCTTATAAAGAGGGGAAGAGAACGAGGGCGGGAGCTACGCCTCCCAGAAACCTTTCAGCCTTGAGACTTTCGTGCTTCCTTGCCTTCTCCTGTTTCTATCTTCTCCTTCGTCTCCTTGCGCCGTCGCCGCCTCCTACGATCCTTCCAGCGATGGCGAGCAGAGGGAAGGCTGTTGCCGGAGCGAGCGGGGTGACCGTCGCGGCGTCCGGTGGACCACGGTGCCGTCACTTCAGCGGGGTCCGCGAGCGCTTCAGGATTGGGGACGAATACGAAATCATCGACGCCAAGGAGAGTGACTCCATCCTGGTGAACAAACCAGGCTGTCTGCTGCTCTCTGTGGATCACCTGGAGGCAGGTTTCCGGCTGCCGCTGCCGGAGGTGGCGAAGGCGCTCCTGAACATTTGGGGCGTTTCGCCTATACAGTTGACGCCCAACACCTGGAGATACATCTGTATCTTCGGTGTTATCTGCAAGCTCAAAGAGATCCGAGGCTCGGCGGACGTTTTCCGAGCTCATTTCAAGTTGTCTGCTTCGCGGGCGTCAGGAGCAGACGTTTACTACGCCAAACACCGAACAGACCGGATGCATATCGGACTGTCCAACAAGTATTCCAACAACAAGGGTTGGATGGACATGCTGCTTTTTGTGCGCCACCGGAGTGGTGCTGAGTGGGGAATCCCCACTGTCGTCCGATCAGCACAGAAGGATAGCTTTCCAAAGCTGATCCAGGATGAGGCGAGGGCATCGGACAAACTTCTCCGAGCAGGTGTTCGGAACGGAGAAGGATATGTTACCGAGTACATGCTCGTCAAGTACGGGCTCAGCAAACCATGGAGTAAGTATACTACCTCTTGGTTGTTTACTCTTAGGTTTGGTGACCTCATACTAACTTTTCTTCTTCTTGTTTTCTTTGTGCGCAGCGGCCGCAGAGCTGGAGGCCGGAAGGGATCAGGAGGCGAATGAGGATTTTGCCGAAAAGATCCCTGTCTTGGCGCACATGGTGTTCGAAGACGATGATGCTGCCGCCGTTGCCCGGGTTCCCTCTGCAGTGAGGGTTGGCGCCGCGGTAACGACGGCGCTCGTTGCTCCCTCGCCAACTGGGGGGCGCTCGGCCAAGGCAAAGGCTCCTGAAAAGGGGCCTAAAAAGATTCGCCTGAAGAAGAAGGCCACCAAAGAGGTGGTTCTGGCTGGAGTTCGGGCCTCACCAGCGGAGGGCAGCGCAGCGAGCCGTCTTTCCGCTTCCGCAAAGAAGAGGCATGTCCTGTTCGAAGAGAGCGCGGAGGAGGAAGGACAACTCCGTGCTCGGAAGCGGAAGAAGACAGTCCAAGCTACTCCTCCAGATGACGGAGAGGGGACTGGAGAAGAAGAGGAGGCGCAGTTGCTGCTGCGCAGGAGAAGTGAGGCCGTACAATCGGCCGATCAGGGAGTGCGCGAGCACTTCGTGACGCGCCCAGAGGTCGCGCAGAAGATGGCGACCGAACTGGGGCTCATCTTTGTAAGTGAAGGGTCCGAGAGCCCTGCTGGAGGAGAGGCCAGGGGCTCCTCCTGCTCGAGGGATAGGGAGCCCTCCGGTGCTTCCAATGTTGGTGGTGCCGAGCACGGTGCTACCAGCAACACCGCTGAGGTTTCCTCTAGGAGGAGTGGAGAGATTGCAGCGTCTCCTGTTCGGCGGGAGGAGGACGCTGATGCAATGACAGTTTCCACCCCTTCTGGAGTGATAGCTAGCAGCGCGGTAGCTCCGGCGCCAGGCACAGCTCCGTCCGAAGGGCAGGAGGTGATTCCTGCTGCAGGGGCCACTGAAAAAGTGGCTGCAACGACGGGGACGTCCGAAGAGGTTGCTGCTACCCTTGGGGGTATCCTGCCCCCCACGCCCCCCACCGAGGTGGTTGCTATTGTAAATGCAACCTCCAAGGTAGTCGAAGCTACTGGGGCGGATGTTGCGGGTGCTGGGGACGGTGTTCGGGCTGAAGAGTCCGAAGACGACCGAAGACCCCTTAGTGAAGCGTTGCAAAAGAAGCTTCCTGCAGACCCTTCGGTGGCGGCTCTGGAGGCGACCCTTCGTCGCATGGAAACCGCGCCAAGGGATCTGCCTGCGAGTCCCACTGCTTCTCACCTTGACCAGCTGGCGAGGTGTCTGGACCTTCCCTCCGAGCAGACCCCGGAGAGGTCAGTGGAAGGTTACCTCCCAGAGGTCCAGGGGGGAGATGGCTTGAGCGATGTTGATGTCGAAGCGCTCGCGGATGGAATGTCCAAGTCGCTGGGCATTCTGAAGGTTCTGGCTGTTCGGGGCCAGAGACAGAAATACCTCCAAGAGGCGCAGACAGCTTTCTGCGAGGACCTCTCCGCGAGGCATAAGGCTCGCGAAGCAGCGCTGGAGGAGGAGGTCGAGGACCTCAAAGCTGCCCTCCAAGCTTCGAAGCTGGACGCTACCTTGGCGCGGGCCGAAAAAGACGCCCTGGCCAAGGTAGTAGTAGATGCTGGGGCCCGCGCGGTTGCTGAGTACAGGGCCGGGCCAGAATATAAGGAGGACTTGGAGCAGTATGGAGCCCGCTGCTACAGGGTGGGTCTCAATGCTGGGAAGGAGTCGGAGAGCGGCTTTCCTGGGTCGAACGCGCCCGAGAAGCTTTCGAGGCTGCTGTTCGGGAATGCCGTCGTCGCACTGAAGACGTCCGTTTAGATGGTGTGCGCTTCGCACAATTCCAGTCTGGACGGATGCCCTCTTCGGGTGAAGATGCTGGTCCTTCCGAACAAGCTCCTTAATTCCCATGCCTCATGTCTTCTTGTATTTCGCTTTTTGTAACCGCGGCCAAGAAAGGCCTGCTTGTAAGCACAAAACCTCTTGTAAATGAAATTCTCTGCTTCATGAGCTTACCTATAGCGTCACTTTCTCTATCTTCTCCCTTTTGTGGTTGTTCCTGCTCGGATCGGAATCCGTTAGCTTCATAAGTGTTGCATGTAAGACACAGATCGTTGGGAACCGTAAAGGAGGTTCCGATCAGGCGTATATGCTGAATGCTTGTGAGACAACAGGAGTAGGGAGAAGAGAGGTAGGATGCTGACAAAAGGCTTTTATAAATGATAAGCCTTAAGATTAGAAACATGCCAAGTCCTGGGTATGGCTTCGCCACTAGGAGTAGTTAGCTTATATGAGCCTTTTCCGAGGACGTGGGTGACCTGATAAGGTCCTTCCCATTTGATGGCAAGTTTGCCGACTGCTCTTCGGGGATCCGAAGCCGAACAGCGGCGCAGAACCAAATCTCCCACATTGAACCGCCTTTCCCGAACTCGCGCATTATAGTATTGTGCGAGTCGTTGCTGGTAAGAAACGAGGCGAATGCTGGCGTCGCTTTGTCGTTCGCCAAGCATGTCCAAGTTTTCTCGAAGAGCACGGTTATTGGCGGCTTCGTCGAAGTGGGTTGTTCGGATGGTTGGAAGGGCTACTTCCAGAGGTACAACTGCTTCTGAGCCGTAGGCCAAATGGAAAGGTGTTTCGCCTGTAGCTACCCGAGCAGTCGTTCGATGACACCAAAGAACGTTTGGGAGCTCGTCAATCCATGATCCACCTGCAGCCTCCACTCTTGTGCGGATCCCGTGCAGCAGTGTTCGGTTGGCGTTTTCGACCAAACCGTTTGCCTGGGGATGAGCCACGGAGGTGAAGTGGTTGTAGATCCCGAGCTCAGCGCATTTCTGCTTGAAGAAGGTGCTGTCGAACTGCTTCCCGTTGTCGGAGGTGATCACCCTTGGGACGCCAAACCTGCAGAGGAGGTTCTTCCAGACGAACTTCCATGCGGCTTGTTCGGTGATTGTGGCAACGGGTTCGGCCTCGATCCATTTGGTGAAATAATCGATGGCCACAAACAGGAACTTCTTTCGCCCTTGGGCCTCAGGGAAGGGACCCAAGATATCAATGCCCCATCTGGCGAAAGGGCGCGGCTCGAACAAGCTGTGAAGCTGTTCGGCAGGCTGCTTGATGAGTACTCCGAACTTTTGGCATTCTGGACATTTCCTGACGAAGGACATGCAATCCTTCTGAAGAGAAGGCCACCAGAACCCTGCTCGGATGATGCTGCGTGCTAGCGTTCTGCCCCCCAGGTGGCTTCCGCACAGCCCCTCGTGAACTTCTTCTGTGGCCGCAAGGGCCTCCTCAGGATTGAGGCATCGCAGAAGAGGTCTTGCAAGGGACCGTCGGTACAGCTTGCCTTCTACGAGGGTGAAGTGCTGAGAGCGCATCCTGATACTCCGGGCTTCGCCCTGTTCGGGCGGAAGCTCTCCTCGGAGAAGGTATGCCAAGAGAGGGTCCACCCAACTTGGGGTTGGTGGGCCCGTTTCTATGGCTGCTACATTAACCTCCGTGCTCGGCAAGGCGAGCTCTTCAATAAACACGGAGCGGGAAGGGGTGATGCTACCTGAAGATGCCAATTTGGCCAGTGCATCAGCCCGCGCGTTCTGCTCCCGTGGAACATGTATAACTTCGAAGTATACGAGGCCCTCTGTCTGGCTCTTGACCTGTTGGAGGTATTGAGCCATGCGGGGTTCCCTCGCTCCGAACTGTCCGCTCACCTGGCTGGCAACCAGCTGGGAGTCACTAAAGACTCTAAGCCGAATGGCTCCAAGGTGCCTGGCCATGCGGATCCCGGACAGCAAAGCTTCGTATTCGGCCACGTTGTTAGAGGCCGAAAAGCGGAAACGGAGGGCGTACTGGAACTCTAACCCCTCTGGGGAGGTGAGGACCAAACCTGCTCCGCTTCCGGTGACGCAAGAGGACCCATCAACATAAAGCTCCCATGGGGGCTCGTCTGCCAACGGTGGATCCTGCTCGGCCGGAAGGGTACATTCCGCCACGAAGTCCGCCAGCGCCTGCGCTTTGATCGCCGTCCTCGGTCGAAAGCTGATGTCGAACTCACCAAGCTCTATCGCCCACTTAACCAACCTGCCGGAAGCCTCCGGCCGCTGAAGGATGGATTTCAGCGGCTGATCGGTTAGAACTGTAACGGAATGGGCCTGAAAATATGGCCTAAGCTTCCGAGCAGCCGTAACGAGAGCAAGGGCGAGTTTTTCTGCTCTGGGGTACCTTCTTTCGGCTTCTTGGAGGACCCTGCTAATGTAGTAAACAGGATGCTGCGCCGCTCCCACTTCTCTAATCAAGACTGCACTGATGGAGTGTTCGGTGACCGAAAGGTACACGAACAGAGGTTCTCCGAGCACAGGCTTTGAGAGAACAGGAGGGGCAGCCAAATATGCCTTCAGCTCGGTGAAGGCAGCCTCACATTCTTCAGTCCACCGTACTTGCCCCCCTTGCTTCGAGGCGCTTTTAGGGCCTCGGAGCAACTTGAAGAAGTTAAAACTTCTTTCCGCTGCTCGGGACATGAACCGGTTTAGTGCAGCAAGACGTCCTGTCAGACGTTGGACGTCGCGCACTGTCTTTGGACTGCTCATCTCAAGCACGGCTTGGATTTTTTCCGGGTTCGCCTCTATTCCCCTGTTTGATACGAGGAACCCGAGGAACTTACCCGACCGAACACCAAACGCGCACTTGGCGGGGTTGAGCCTCATATTATACCTTCGCAGAGTTGCGAAAGTTTCCTGGAGGTCGGAAATGTGGTCAGTACTCGGAAGTGTCTTGACCAGCATGTCATCAACATAGACCTCCATGTTGCGCCCGATCTGCTGCTCGAACATCTTGTTGACCAGCCGCTGGTAAGTCGCGCCTGCATTCTTCAGACCAAAGGCATTCTGGTGAAACAGTATAAGCCTAGGTCTGTAACGAACGTTGTGGCGTCTTGATCCGGGGGATGCATGCTGATCTGGTGGTAACCAGAGTAGGCATCCAAAAAGCTGAGAAGCTCGTGTCGGAAGTAGCGTCCACCAGCTGATCAATGCGCGGCAGAGGGAAGTTGTCCTTGGGTGTTGCCTTATTGAGATCTTTGTAATCCACGCACACACGCCATTTACCGTTGGCCTTGCGTACGAGGACCACGTTGGAGATCCATCTTGGATATTGGGCCTCTCGGAGGAGCCCAACAGTTCGGCTTTTGACCACGTGATCCTGAATCACGGTTTGCCGTTCACGGTTCACAGGTCGCCTCCTTTGCTGAACTGGTGGGATCCGGGGATCCAGTCGGAGGCGATGCACCATGACCTCCGGGGGAATGCCTGGAAGCTCATCATCAGACCAGGCGAACACGTCCAAATTGGCCATCAGGAAGGCTGTGTAGCGCTGCTGCTCGGCCTCTGTCAACAAGGCGCCAATGTACAAGACGTGTTCGGGGTCATCGTCCACCTGGATGGGGATTAAATCTTCCGCAGGCGTCCCTCGGCTGGTGGAAGGCTGATCGGAGGTTGAAGGGGCTGCATCAGCGAGCGGTTGCTTGTCCCTTAAGGAGAGGACATAGCAGCGACGAGACTCGCGCTGGCAGCCGAGCACTTCGCCCACTCCGCTTGGAGTAGGAAACTTCATCTTCTGATGGAGGGACGAAGGTACTGCTTTGATGCGCCCGATCAGACCTCTGCCAAGGATAGCATTGTATCCAGGCATGTTGTTGATGACCAGGAAGTCAACAGTTTTGGTTACGGCCTTTGGAGCCGTTCCCAAGGTGATCGGAAGGCGAACCCTTCCCATGGGCTGGACCGAAACTCCCGAAAAGCCGAACAGTGGCGAGTTTACAGGGGTGAGTTGATCGGTTCGCAGGCCCATGAGGACAAAACAGTCGTAAGCCAAGACATCAGGGGCGCTTCCATTATCTACCAGAATCCGGCGCACATTACAGTGGTTGATGGTGGCCGAAATGACCAACGCATCAGTGTGTGGGGTCGTAACCCCTACAAGATCTTCATCCGAGAAGGTTATAGCCTCCTCGGGCTGTGCGCGTGCAGGACTGGCAGGATATGGAGCCGGCCGAGGTGCCGAAGGCCTATCTACGACATGCACTCGCCTTGCGTAGTCGCGTCGGCTTCGAGTGCTTTCTCCGCCTGCGCCGAAGCCTCCTGCGATCACGTTGATCTCCTGCCCATTGGGCTCGTTGTTGATCGGCTGCTCGGGAGTGCGGTCTCGGCGTCTAGGGCGCTCTTCGTTCCGGCGCACGAACCGTCCAAGATAGCCGCGCTTGATAAGGTCTTCGATTTCGTCCTTAAGCTGGCGGCACTCGGAGGTGTCGTGGCCATGGTCGCGATGAAAGCGACAGTATTTATTCTGATCGCGCTTCCGAGGGTCGGAGCGCATTCTCTGTGGCCACCGAACAAATGCTTCATCCCTGATCTCCGCCAGGATCTGTTCGGGTGCCACGGTGAGGGGGGTGTAGTTGGTGAAGGGGCGCGGACGGCGCGGAGAATCGCCATTGCGTCGTCCCTTCTTCCGATCTCGGTCGGAACCGTTGTCGGAAGGCCGCTTCTTATCCGACTGCTCCCCCTGTTCGGCCCTACTCGCCGCCAGGCTCTCCTCGCAAGCCGCGTGGCGCTGTGCGATGGAGAGTAGTTCGGCGAGGGTGGCGGGCTGCTGGACGCCGAGGGTCCTCTGCAAGAAGCCGTCGCGAGTGCCCTGGATGAGGGCACTGGTTGCCAGAGGGACGTCCAGGCGCGAGATGCGAAGCGCCTCTGTTCGGAACCTCTTGACGAAGTCCCAGAGTGCCTCGCCTTTCTTCTGGCGCACAGTCAGGAGAGAAGCCGCCGTTCGCGGCTGCGACTTCCCACCAAGGAAGTTGTCCCTGAAGGACTTCTTCAGTTGGCGGAAGGAGGTGATGGAGCCCGCAGGGAGGGTTTCAAACCAGGCCCTGGCGGTTTCCTTGAGAGTTGCAGGAAAGGCCCTGCATTTGGCCGCATCTGATGCTCCATGGAACACCATGTGCGACTCAAAACCGTGGATGTGATCGGCCGGGTCGGTTGTGCCATCATAGGGTGCAATGGTGGGCAGAGGGAGCTTGGAGGAGACCTGAGCTTCCAGGATCTCCCTGCTGAAAGGGGAGCGGAAGTCCAAGTCATCCTCCGCCGGAGCCTTCCCCTCCGCACGCTGGACCATCGCGTCCATACGGCGCTCGAGGTCGACCACACGCCGCAGGCGCCTGGCGAGCTCCTGTTCGGAGTTGGCGGGGCCTCCTCGTCCGGAAGCGTGGGAGTTGCCTCCCACGACAGATCGTGGCGGACGGGGGGAGGCGACGGGGCGAACGTCCGCGGCGCTCTGGCGCTCGCTCCTCAGACGGAGCTCGGTGGGAACGACGCGGCGAGTCTGCCTGCTGCTCCTGAGGCGCGGGGAGGACGCGAGAGCGTCGGTGCGACGACTCCGCCTGCCGTTCGCGCGGCAGGGAGACCGCCGGGGCCGCTGCTCCCACCATCTGGGCCTGCAAGGCGAGGCAAACGCCCGTCAACTGCTGCATCTGCCCTCGAAGTTCTGCTACTTCAAGGGCAGTTGCAGGTGCGGCGGCCGCTGGCGCAGGGACGTCGTTGTTACCGCCGGCGGGGGCGATGTCGACGTCTACGGGAGGGGGCTGACGACGAGAGTCCCCTCGTGATTGACGGGACCTCGTCGCCCTGCTCCCCACGTTCTGGTATGAGGATCGTCCTCGAGCCATGGCTGCGTCGTTTCCCATAGACGGCGCCAAATGTGGTGGTGTAATCCTGTTTGGGCCGGAGCCAAACGGGCCTCCACTAGAGAGAGAGAGGGAAGACGATCGCTGGTGAGGACGAGGACCTGCAAGACCAGAAGAGGATCAGGGGGGGCCCGGTGAAGACCGGGGAAACCCTCCGATGCCTAAGTCAGTGGAGAGCTTGCAAGGCAGGGGGTTTCGGAATACGAAGATGTGTTCGCGTGAGGAAGAGAACGTACCGTTGCATGGTACTGTACCTGTGCTTTTATAGGCGTCGGTGCCAAGGCCAACGTGCGTAACGTTGGTAGATCGTGCCTGAAAAGGCGCCTTGATGGACGCGCATAACGGGAGGAGTTATGCGCTTAGGCGTCCGTTGGGCTGCCAGGCAGTTCGTGCCTCTTGATGGTGGAGTATGTGGCCTGGGACGGTTACAACCGCACCGTGAGCCAGAGAACCTGCTCGGCACCCTTTGGAAACACTCTCCGAGCAGGTAACCCACATGGGGGCTCGAACCATGCTATTCGGTGATATCCAGGGTTGTTCCGCGCAGCAGGGTTACTGTTCCTGATCGGAACCCTTCCGCAGTTGTTCGGTATGGAAGGACAGATGACCTGCTCGGGGATATGTCGCTGCAGAGCTTGACAACTTCCGACCACGGGGGTCGTTCAAAGGAGGTCTTCGAACCATCCTGGTGAGGGTGTGGTTTCTGGAGATGGTGCCACGTCTGTTGACAGGACGTGAGCGGGCCGTAACGAGCCATGATGGGCCTAGGTGGCCAGATTTGGCCACCACAGTTCTCATTCCTCCCATCAGTCCTATACATGTATTGGGGGTTGAAGAAATACCCTACATATAGAAGAAAAAATGTTAAAACATGGTATGATTCCTTAGAATTATAAATAATATGTAATCACAATTCACAAGAGTTGAAGTGTTATGCTTACCTGCAGCATGAAGATCATGATGCAATATGTGCTCCCATCGTCGATCTATGATTTCCCACCACTTGGCATACGTTGTTTTGTTGTTCATTTGGATAAGCTCATTTGCTCGATCCATAGCCTCGTACAAGTAACCCATCTCGGATCTCCTCTCCCATCTACCGCCCTTAAGACTCGAACAAGCGGTTCTACTACATTCAAAACATTTTGGACCCCCTTCCAAAATGGCTTTGATTGAATAATGTCGGTCACCTTCTTTCCCTTCTCCCTCACCCGTGTAGGACCAGTACATCGGAGATAGTCCTCTTGACCTAGGTGATGACCAGTACGTCGGAGATAGTCCTCTTCCGCAAAAGACCTTCGACTTGCTTGCGATGCCCAACGAAATTGTTCTATAGTATGAGATAGAAATAGAATGATAATTTTAAAAAACTTGTTGATGATGTTATACATTGAAATGTATAAATTATAATGAGGGTGCTTGAACTAAAATAAATGTTCCAAAACTAAGTTAACTAATTACTAACCTTCTTCATCATCATCAAGATCAATTGTTTGTCTCCCTCTTGGTAAATCCACGGACCTTCGAGGAGGGCAGACAATTCTTCCCGGATTTCTTGCCGTCTTCTACTAATGTTTGCTTTGGATGTCTCTTTCTCCTTCATATATTGACAAAATTGTATTCGAACTTCAACAGAAACTCTCGAACATGGTGCTACCTCACCTTTAATTCCCGCTAGATGTTGTTTCAAACATGGTTTGGCGTATCGAATCGGATTGGCCCGATTCTCCCGAATCGGGGCGAATCATGGAAAAACCCGATTCTCGATTCCATCGATTCGATCCGATTCGGCTCATATATATATATTATTATATCATATTAGTAATATATATTATACATTATAAATATCATATATATGATATATTATATATATAATATATATTATACCCATGAGAATCGATCCGATTCGGATCGATTCGGGTCGATTCGGGGGAATCGAATCGGATCAAGAAAAATCCGATTCGCCTCCCGATTCCGATCCGGCAAACCATGGTTTCAAACGCCATACGCCGCCCGATAAGACCGGTTACAATACTTGCATTGGACCTTCCTTCGAGCTATGTCCACAACGATACCATGAGCCCAAGCGGGATCGGCGCTGGGAGGGTTGCTTGAAGATTGGGGAGTCGGAGCAGCACCACCTTCGGCGGCCATCACTTAGAACACAAAAAAGAAGTTAAATAATAGAAAAACAGAAAATAAATGTATTTTTTTTTGCGGCTGAGAGAGAGGGAGATGAATCGCAGCCAAGAGTTCGGGCCGAGAGTGTGTGTGAGAAAGCCCGAAGAGTCGAAGACGAAGCGCAAGAGCGTGAAAGATGAGATCGTCTCCCAAATAGTGCAAAATAGCGCCCGAGAGAGAGAGAATGCCCAAAATATTGAGAGGAGGGGAGGAGAACTCAACACTTGAGTTTGGAGCATAATGGGGGCCTTTGGGGGTTTATATAGACCCCCAAGGCCTCCAAAGGCCAAAAAGAGCCGTTTCTGGCCGTTGGGGAGCACCCCCCAATGGCTAGAAACGGCTAGTTCAAAACTAGCCATTGAGAGCCGGATCGCCCCGGTCCGGCCCAGTCCGCGGCGGATCGGGCCGGGCTCGGCGAGCCCGCCGAGCCCAACCGAGCGCGGATGATCCGCGCGCAGGGACCAGCTGGGTTACCCCGGCTCGGGTCGGGAGGGCCAAAACCGAGCCAACTCGGGCGATCCGATCCCGAGCCGGCCGAGTTTTGATACCTTGAGCTGAACAAAGCCTTGTATGGGTTGAAGCAATCACCTAGGACATGGTTTGATTGCTTTCGCAAGGCTATGCTGAGTTTTTGCTATTCTTAAGGAAATTTTGATCATATACTCTTTATTAAATTGTAGAGTGGTAAGGTTGTTATTCTGCTGATTTATGTGAATGATATGATTATCACAGGTGATAATGAAGAGGAAATTGGGAAGTTGAAACAAATTCTTGCACAAGAATTTGGTATTAACGATTTGAGGAAGCTGAATTATTTTCTTAGAATTGAAGTTGCTCCAGCAGGGTGGGTCTTTATATTTGTGAGAGAAAATATGTCTTTGATTTGTTGGAAGAGACAGGAAAACTTGGTTGTAAACCATATGACACTCTGATTGAAGTCAATCATGTCTGATTAAAATGGATGGTGATCTCCTATCTAAGTCAAAACGAGGAAAGAATCAGAGATTGGTTGGCCAATTACTCTATCTGGGCCTTAGTCACCCTGACTTGACATATGCTATCAGTGTAGTCAATCAGTTTATGCATGCACCTAGAATTGCTCATCTGAAGGCAGTTGAAAGGATATGTCGCTACATCATGTCCTGCGGTCTAGTGCTGAGACTGAGCATCGAACCATGGCCAAATGTGTTACAGAGATGGTATGGCTAAAATTATTTCTAATGGACCTGAGTGTTAGAATTTGCCTACCAATGAAGTTTTATTGTGACAACAAGGCAGCAATCAACATTGCAAATAACCTGTTCAACATGACTAGACAAAGCATATTGAGATTGATCGCCATTTTATCAGAGAAAAACTTGATTCAACAAACATTTGTTTTCCATATATAAAGTCAAGGATCAGGTTGCTGATATTTTTACAAAAGGACAATCTGCTGCTCAGTTTCAACGTTGTCTAACCAAGCTAAGGCATCGTTTGGAACTAATTGTGTGGAGGATTTCTAGTACAAGAATCTATGACAAGACATAAGTGTTTTCAAATGAACAAGGGGTGCATCGACTTGTGTGGAAATGGATTTGAGTTGCAAGAGAGAGAGAGATACAAAAAAGGTGAAAATAGATTTTCTCCAAAATCTATCTCAACATGGATTCTGCACAGATTTTAAGAAAGTGTAGGGTTAAAAAAATGAAAAAGACCAAGAAGACATTAATGCTTGTCTTTTTTACAAGAAAAGATAGGGGTGATAAAGTAAAATACCATTTTTAATCCAGAATCCAATAAAAGACCCAAATGAGATTTTGAAGGTGGGTTTCATGATGTCAAATTTATACTTTTGCAAAATCAATGAGATTGTAGGATTCTTTCCTAAATCTATAATCTCACCTTAGTCCCAAACGCTGCCTAAGTATACTGGATATCTCTACTCAGCTTGACGGGGAGTATAGCAGTGATGTTAGAGGGGCAGTTTAGTGACTTATTTTTATGTTTTCTTTTAGTTAGTTAGTTATGAAGGGTGTCATGTTATTCATCCCTGTTTTAAGGGGTATTTTTGCCCTGTTTTAAAAGTCTTAGTTGTAACTACCTTAATTAATATAATAGTGGAGATTAGAGGGCCCGCACGTAAGAGAGAATTCCCAAGAGTGGCTACACAGGCTCCCTCTTCCTCTTTTCTCTTCTTCTTCACACTCAGCCTAGCCCATCTTGGAAATTTAACAGTACCATTTATTTTCTGTGGTAAGATTGTCTAGTTTGTCATAGTCCTGCTAAACTTTTTGCAGTCCCAACTTAGCCATCTGGGATTTTTCTTTGTCAATGACCTAAGGTTGTGTGTTTATTCACATAGCCATGCCCCCTTTGTGACCTCATGTGCATATCATACATTAGGTGATGCACTAAAGATTCTATTATCTGTACAATGCATTTGTCAATGGTGGAACTAAATCAATAGCAACAATTTAGTATCCAAACAAGTCATGAAAGATAACTCTATTCAAGGACAAACATTGCCAAAGGGGTCACAGTTGGAAACGATGAGTATGAGGTATGAAATGGGAAATGCACTGAGACAGTGAGACTAGTCCATTCTTCAAATAAACCACATAAGCATGGCCATGCAGGATACAAGATAAAAGAACAACATATATTTCTTTCTTTGTATACTCATTGTAATTGAAGAATCATCTATAACTCTTCACCCATAAAGATATAAATAAAGGCAAAGAAATGATGTCTATACAACATAGTGTGTCCATTATCAAGAGAACTCATTATCTGTGACCATAAATATAAAAGCAAGCCCTGAACAAGCTATCAACATAACTATCCATACCAGGTAAAATTTTATGATTGAATCCATATAGAATTGCAATAGGTGCTGACCACATAAGTGCTGATGCAAAGACGAATTTTCGTATCACTCCTGCCATTGTTTTGCTTATCTGAAACAAAAAGAGCACACATTACACATAGTCAGAGTACAGTCATCTCATTTCCTCATATAAATAAGATATCATCAAAAATACATTACCCATGAGAGAAAAATAGTAGTTCCACTTGCTAAGCACCAGTCACAGTACAGTCATCTAATGTACGTATAAGGTATTCATTGCTAAGAACCAAAAGGATATATTTAAAGCATGCTTAGTTCCATAATGATGGGAATTAAAGAGGTGACATTGATCAACAAACAAACATATATATGAGAAAGACTGGCCTCAAATTAGATTACTTAACAGATTTTCCATGGAGTAATGTCATGATTTCTTCTTCCCCCATGAGCAGTTGTTTCAATGGTAAGCCATGTTTTTCTTATCCTGACCATTCTATGGAAAGTTGACTCAAGCAAACATGAAATATTTCATTTTTGTCCCCATCTAGGAAGCTAAAATTTGGAGCTTTTAGTTGGAAGCTAAAACTAGCCCGGAAACAACATAAACAGCTTTCAAGGCTAGCCAATCTCTCTATAAAATAAATAGAACACAGCTTGTGGAAGCTCAAAAGTGTTTCCAATTAGAAGCTGCCCTAAATATGGTGGGGTCAACCTTTTAAATAGTGACATCTAGTGCAAAAAGAAAAAAGAATAAGAAGAAGACAAAGATACTGCAAATTCTAAATTGGAAGGAGGGGCAGAAACTTACATGGTGTCACCAATGGGCAGTACAGTAGGTTGTCGCAGCACCTTCTCCTTATCCTCGTTCTTCTTCTTTGGCTTGCAGGAGACCACGGAGGCAGGGATCCCAAACACACTATCTTCTCCTCCTCTCCAAATATTCAATTGCAGTGGGCCAGTGGCAGTGATCTATGATCCTAGCACATCGGGAGATGGATAGCAACAGAAAAAAAAAAGCCAGTAAGATATAGGAACCATTAGATAAACAGTAATCCAACTCCAAGAGATTTCACTAACGTGGGTAAGATCAAGATAAATGCATGTTGGTAGACCAGTGTGTCTTTTTTGTTTCAAGAAATAGAAACATGAAGTATAAACTAAACCAGAAGGAGATTAAGGCTGAAGAGAGACTGAGAGAATGAACAATATCATCGTGAAAAATACAGCCAGGTAATTGGTGTATAAGCTGTGGAATAGCCTGTTCCACCGGTTTTTGCCCAAAGAAAAGAATAAGAAAAGAAAATAGAAGGAAAAAGAATAAGAAAAGAAAAATGGGAGGCGGCCTTACCTGTCGGTGCCTCCACCACCGCACCCCTGCTGGCTGTCGCTGCTGTCTGCTCCGGCCATGGATGGCAGAGTCGGCCGACTCGGAGCGGAGTCGGCCGACTCGGAGCAGAGTCGGCCGACTCTGAGTCGGGTCGGCCCCTGGCGACCCGACTCTGGGGGGGGAACACCGACCCACCCACGGGACAGTCGGGACTGGTTTACTGTCCCGACTCAGGCCGACTCGGCCCGACTCAGGCCGAGTCTGGCCCGACTCAGGGTCGGGATCGGCTGGTGCCGACCCAGCCACCCGACCCGACTCTGCCATCCTTGGCTCCGGCCACCGCCGCCTCTGGTGGAAGAGGAGGAAGGCCCGCCGCCGTTGCCTGGCCCCTCAGCCTCTGCTCGCCGCCGCCGCCGCTGCCTCTGCTCGCTGCCGCGCGCTGCCGCTGCTACCTTGCACAGCTTCTGTCGTCGCCTTGCCAGCCGCCGCCTTTGCCTGGCCCTCACACAGCGAGAGGAAGAAGAAGGGCAGAGAAGGAGAGGAGGCCGCCCTTGCAAGCCGCCGCTGCCGTCGCCGCTACCCCCTGTTCACCGCAGACCAAGGGAGGAAGAAGAGAGGAGGAGGAGCGCGCCTCCCCCCTCCCAGGCATCTCTCTCTCTCGCAGCCTCTCTCTCTCCCGATGCCCTAAGCCCCGAAATGCAAAAGAGAGAAAGAAATGGGAAAAAAAAAAAAGGAAGAGAAAGTGGCAAGGGCTAACGTGAAAAATATCAGGTCATACCGCGGAGTTACGTAAACTAGGTGGAGGTACGCAAATCTCCCGGTGGAGGTACACAAGTAGGGGTGTCAATGGGCTGGGTTAATTTGAAGCCCAATGGACAGCCCACTCCAGACTCAATTTGGGTTAAATATGATGGCCCATAGATCTCTTTTGAAGCCCATTTGTCAAACCATCACTTGATGAGTTGGACTCGGGTTGGCCCATTGGGCTAAGAGACATCAATAACCACCATACCTATCAATAACCATCATACCTACACATGCATTAAAAATATACTTAAATAAAGAAACGGTCACCACCACACCAACAGTTCCCTCTAAATTAAAACATGCTTAAATTAAAATAGTAAATCTATCTACATATTAGTTTGATGGGCTGAAACGGGCCCCAATGGGCTAGCATGGGTTTTTTTACTTTGATCCATTAAATTTGGGTTGGACTTGGGTTGGGTTATTTTAGTGTTGGACTGAACTGGTTTAGATTGGGCCAGCCCAAGCCCACCCATTGACACCCCTATACACAAGTATGCGGTGGTGGTCTCTCCTCCTTCCACTATAAAAGGAGGGGGGCGTCCCAGGCCAAAGGAGAATTTTTTGGAGTTTGAACACAGAGCAAGGCTCTGAGAAAGACTGTAAGGCTGTCTAGGAGAAGGGTCTGCAAGGCAAGCCTAAAGAATATTGTGCAAGGCACAATTTTAATTTTCTCAAGTCTTAAGCAAGGTCCATTGGGCTTCCCTTATTAGGCCAAATTTCTTATTGGGCCACAAATTACTTATTGGGCTAAACTTGTATCTTCCATGCCATGATGTATTAAAGACCATGATGCTTAATGCTTAATTGGCCTAATGATAGTTAATGGGCCGGCCTATGGTATCTTTACATGTGATGTTTAATGGGTCTATTGGGCTGGTTCCCAGTATATGATCAAGTACCCATACTCAGGTTATGCTGGTTCCAAGCAAGTGCCAAAATAAATTATCGCAAAGCCATCTAACGTATCATCATCAGCAAAGAAAACCAAGCAACCCCGTCTGACTCGGGTCCATAGAGTACTTCAGACACACCAACAGATCACAAGAGAGAGCATCTGCACTAATTCATTTTGATACTTCCCTAACTTAGGAAACTCCAATTAAATGCGAGATTAAGGCGCAATGCTGGAACACGAGGGAGAGGAAAATAAAAGTCACCAAAAAGTGGGGACGCGGGGGCGGCCGTTCAAGCCTCTGCCCAGGAATCAAAAATATTGAAGGCAAGGACCACGGATAACATCTTATCCTTTGCTGATACCCATTCTTTAACAGAGGAAGAAGACGAGAGGGGGAGCAGAAGTAGGAAGACGCATCAGGAGAAAGGAGAAAGAGAATGCTCAAACACGCACTCTTGCAGTTGCCAAAGGTCGGAATGGAGATCTTGCAGGCGTCAGTCGCAGGCGTTTGAGGCACTTTCGAGGAAGGCGAAGACCGCGAGCACGGCGAGGACAACCAGCAAGGTGAAGAACCGGCGATGACGAGCACACGCTGGGGGTTGCAAGTCGCCAGCCGCAGCCCGTAGGTGGACCTTCCGGAGGAGGAAGACTCGAATCAGCTATGAGGGTTGGAAAAGGTTCCGATCGCAGAGAGCCTCGCAACCAAATTCCGTTTGTATGGGGCACAAAGAAGGCAAATATAATTATAATATATATATATATATACACATATAACAATATGAGTGATGTGTTTTGTATTTACAATATTCGAGGTTTGTTTTACAATTTCCCTTTTTATTTTTCTCGAGGCTTAAAAGCCTTAAACCTAGGACTGTCAACGGGTTGGGCTTGGACTGGCCCAGCCCAAGCCCACCCTTAGCCCGTAACTGCTTTAGCTCAGTCCAACCCAGTCCAAAATGCAGTGGGCCTACACTATCTAATGAATCATGGCCCAAATGAAACCCAGATTGGCCCGTTGGGGCCCATCCAGCCAAACAAGTCATTCACATAAATTACAATTTATTATTAGTCATTTAACTCTTTATTAGTATAACATAACTAAAAAGACTTAATTTTTTAAATCAAAATTTATGGTGCAAAGATCTTTTACTATCTTCTGTAAATAAAAAAAAAATTGTCAAATTTTGTTCTGGTAGAAAAAATCATCAAATTTTGTCAAAATTGGCTTTATATTGATTACCAGTAGATTGTAAAATATTACTACACCTGAAAAGATCTGGTAAAAAATTGTTAAAATGTTAACCAGGTTTAACATATTGAAAAATATACTCAATCATGATTGTGCATATATCTCTAGCTCTGTCATCACCCACAGAACAAAACTATTGTATGAACAAAACTTACAATGCTTCAATCAGATTAGCTGGAAGTCAATTTTCTGAGAAACAGCTAATGTCTCTCAAGCAAAGAATCTGAATGTAAGTATGCACATCTCATTCAAATCTCTTGTGCACACATGTGAGTATTGTCCAACAAAAACCACAAACTCATCAATCTAGATAATCAAAAGTCAAAGAACAAGAGCATTCAGAATAGTTGACAGTTAACAAAACAAAATATTTGCTACTCTGGCTATCGATATTCATATGTTGATCAATTTCTTCCTTCACTCAATCTCAAAGGTGTGTTCTATCCAGATCATCAAGGTATGGGTGTTCCATGACTTTCTTGGCAAAAATTCTCTTTGCAAGATCATGTTGCAGCATTCTTTGCCAAACAGAGAAAATAAAAAAATAAGAAAAATTTAGAGTACAACTTTCTGCAAAATGTTAATCAGGTTCAACATATTGAAAAATATACCCAATCATGATCATTAAAGTTAAAAACTCAACAAAAAGATAAAGCCCAGGTAAACCTGCTATTACACAAGTCAGTGCATGGCAAAAAAATTGCAAGGATCCAAATAATTAATGCGCCAAATACAAGATGGAAGGAAATGATACATAGATTCATGTGCATATTACACAAAGTATGATGAATAAATTTGCAAGAGAAGGTTAATCATATATTTATTGAATGTGCAGAGCTCTATTCTTCATTTCTCAGAGAGAATTTTCTTTCCTTATTCATCCACTCCAATGGAAGAAACAAACATCAGTCAAGAGAGAGAGGAATAGAGAGAGAGAACAGAGATGTTAGACTGTGTCTCTCTATCTGGCACAGTCAAAACTAGTTAAGCATCATCCTCCTTTCTTAATGTGCGCCGGGTGCTACTCCCTGTGTGGCTTCACCAATCTTCCTTAAAGTACACCAAACCAAGAACCTATAAATGTTTCTTGGTCTCTTCCCAACCCCCTTTCAATGCAAAGTTGTCCACTCTCTCTCTCTCTCTCTCTCTCATTCATGTCATGTTGGAAAAATATTTTCCATTTATTCTGAGTTGAGTGAGTACTCTCCGCTTTAGATACATGCGAATAAAGAGTCGTTGGAAGTAAAATTATATTGAGAGCTAAGACAAGGAATGGATGAGAACCATAGTTGTCAAGGCGTCAAGGCGACCAAGACGTAGTTGGGATCTCCGATCGCCTAAGCGCTTAGGCGCCCGCCTAAGCGGTGCCTAGGCGTTTAGGACGGAACCAAATATGAGTTGTTTTCAAGTGTCCCTCTTACATGATATTTATGTATCTATAAATATATAATGATGAAAATTCAATAAAAAAATATCATAATATGACTGACATAAAGACAATGACATATCATAATATGGTAGATATATATTAAAATAATACATAAACTTGAGAATATATATAATAGCTATGTATCACAAAAAAAATACTTGCAAAAAATTAAAATGTCACAACAAAAAGGTCAAAATTATATGAAAGCAACAAAAATTAAACTACAAGTAAACAAACTCACATTATATATCATAAAGTCATAAAAAATCTAAATTGACATCTTCAAATAAATAAGCACACTAAATAAGAACAAGAAGTGCAAATATCATTCTATCATTAGAAAACTAATTTCCAACTTTTAAAACAAACCAGTAAATACACATACGTGTAAATATGTTAAATAAAAATAAGAAGTGCAATATCTTAACACACTTAAAACTATATATACATACATATATATATATATATATATATATATATATATATATGTGTGTGTGTGTGTGTGTGTGTGTGTATTACCCATAGGGGAACACGGTTTCTTCTTCGTGCTTATTTACCTGAATATCATTTAAATAAATGTTACATTTACTTAAGATATTACATGTAAATAAGAAAGTACCCCCCCCATTTGAATCCAATAAAAATATCAAAAAAATCATCTCTTACAAAAAAAAATCAACTCTTCCATCAAAGAAGAAAATTGCCGGTGATTTTAGCGAAATGCTAACTTTCTAATCTCTCATAATTTGACCTATCTAAAAATTTGATAATTCAAATAAACCATATGGAACACTAAAAATCTAAAGTCCGATAAAAAAAGTCAAACGTGCATGTGACTTCTCCAAGGGAGCCGCTCTCCTATTGAAAAAAGTCAACTTCGGGTTTCAGTAGGAGAGCGGCTCCCTTGAAGAAGTCACATGCACGTTTGACTTTTTTTACCGAACTTTGAATTTTTAGTGTTCCATATGGTTTATTTGAATTATCAAATTTTTAGATAGGTCAAATTATGAGAAATTAGAAAGTTAGCATTTTGTTAAAATCACCAAAATCGTGATTTTCTTCTTCGATGGGAGAGTTGACTTTTTTTAGTAAGAGATATGATTTTTTTGATATTTTATTGGATTCAAATGGGGGGTACTTCCTTATTTACATATAATATCTTAAGTAAATGAAACAACAAATTATAACATTTACTTAAATGATATTCAGGTAAATAAGATGTTTCCTGAAATCGGGTTGGACTCAGCCCTAAAAATCGACCTGAACCTGCTGTCTAAGCGGGATATTGCGGACCCCTAACGGGTCTAGGCGCGCCCAAGCGCCCCTGGCGTGCGCCTTGGCCGCCTTAGCGGCGCCTTGGGGCGCCTTTTCTACTCTTAGAAAGGCGGGGTATTTTAAGGCGGCTAAGGAAGCGCCTTGGCGCTTAAGCGGCGCCTAGGCACCGCCTAGGCGTCGCCTTGACAACTATGATGAGAACTGATCATGATCATTTCCATCAAAGCAGAAAGTTGGCAAAGTGAGAAAGTATTGTCTTTGCTATGTATGTGATGCTTTGATGCTTACCTTTGCACATATTTTGTGTGACTTCGTCTCCTTGCCATTTCTGATGAGAACAATTATGGTTAATATTGTTCTTCAGCAGGAAAACTCTGTTTCATCAATGAAGATGAGGGATATGGATGTTCAAAATAGAAGCCAACTTGCTCTGAGCAGCCAAGAAAATGCAAGAAAGGTGAACTTCCTACTATTTCCAGTCCTTTAATATCTCCTAGCCATATCAACCTGATTAATGTTGACCAATTTAATTTTCCTTTTTTTGTGTTGTAGAAAGTGAATCTTTCTGGAATTATGCGTACCCCTGTGGCAAATATGCTGAAGAAGATGGAGAAGGGGAACAAAGGAAATGCAATCAATATTCCCAAACACAGTAAGAAGGTAATGCACTCTTTTTTGTTGTTAAATTTTATAGAATTTGATGTGTAGATTCAAAGTCATACAGGTTTACTTGTCATGTTGCTGAAGGATTTCTTGTATTAGCATTAGAATGGGAATGGCATAGAACTGACATTTTCAGTGGATTTGACCAGCTGCATTGAGGATATTAATATTTAGTTTAACCACAATAAATAGTTTTCCATTAAAAAGACAGATAGAAGAAAAAACATCCAGAGTTTTATACATAATTTTTCCTATATCTCAATCAGCATACAGTCGTTCATTGTTAAAAAAAAAAATCAACCAAATGTAAATAAGAGAAGACAGATGATAGTCCTACATATGCTCCTAACTAGTCTCTCCATTGAAGATGGGTTCACAATCAAGAAGAGTACTGGTTACAACCAAACCTATAAGGGAGTTAAGGTATTTGAAGGTGCTGTAGGCATTTCTTATATTTCTGAACTTGAGACACTAAATATGTGCACATTTTAGCCAATTTTATCTGTCTAGGAAGACAGTTTGTATCTGAACTATGACTTCCACTTGATGTAAAAAACGATTCTGCTTTTATGTTTTTCAGATAATTAATAAGACAGAGTTGATCTGTTTTTATGTACGGCAGCTTGTGGAAGTCACATGGCATTGCACTTTAGAATTAGAGAAATGGGCTTACATTTAAATAGAAACTAAATTAAAAGAGAAAACTAGAAAACCTAAAATATCCAAACTTCTCTAGGATTAACATCCATCATAAATATTTGTTGGTATTCATGATCTTTTGAAGCTGTGGTTTGGTCCTTATGATTCTCATGCATGCTGTGGGCATTCTCATATTAAAAGAATTGAAAGTTCTGAAAGGATACTAGTTAGGAGAAAAGATGTGAAATGTGGATTGCCCTCAACAGCTTCCTTCTCAATCTCTCATGACAAAACCTACACGACAAGATGTGAAATGTGGAAGGGAACAAAGAGAAAAGGGAACCCAGCAGCAGGCGGGACAGTAGCAGAGAAGAAAAGATGCCGAAGAAAGGGATAGAAAGAGAGGGCAAACAAAGAGGATAAAAAGAGAGCCGGGCCTGGCGACACGAAGGTTGGGATCACATACGGTGGGGAACTTGTTGCTGGTGTAGCAGATGAGCATGCAGGTCTTGCCGACGGCGCCGTCGCCCACCGTCACGCACTTGATGAACTTCGTGGCACTCATGGCGCTCGCTGTCGCGGCTCCGCCCCAAAATGGGGTTGGGAAGGGTCGACCAGGGGACTGGGCGAGGCTTCTCTGCTTTTGCTTCCCGCCGGCAGAGGAAGAAACTGCAGCCGGAGGAGGAAGGGGTGGAGAGAACAGGGAGGAGGAGGTTTTGCTTCCCGCCGGTTTCATCGATTAATAGAAGAGTATTTTTTTTACTGGTTTACCTTAATGCAGGACCTCGACGACGATGGTGCCGGTTTACAGCTTCTCCTCCAACGCCACGGGCTCCATCCGCATCGCCGACATCTGTGGCGACCACCCGCTGAGCGCAGCCGAAACCCTGCAACCCCGCGGCAGGGAAAAGGGAGACAGGGAAGGGGAGGAGGCTGGGAGAGGAAGAAGACGGGATGCGGGGAGGAGGGGCGGCGAGGGAGGACGCAGCGGCCAGAGCGAGCGCGGCGGCGAGGGAGGACACGGTGCTGGCCTGCTGGGCGCGGCAGCCACGAAGCCAGGCACGGGGCCGAGGAGGGATCGAGAGGGTGGAGGAGGAGCCGGTGGGTTTAGAAACCCTACCTGTAGCTGGCCCGATGGGCCAACCCCTCCCAGTCCAACTAAATATGGACCTAATTTTGGAATTATCTCGTGAGCTCGGGCTAAAAATTTAGATTTTAGATGGACCTTTTGACCTGTCAAATGAGCGGGTTTATGGGCTAGCCCGACCCGTTTACGAGTTAAACCCCAGGAGCGATCTATAATCCCTTGGACCTCCCGCCTGCTGTTCACTCACAGCGATTGCAGTCTTCCCCTGGTGCATGCCGGCGGCCCTCTTCTCCTGCTACCGCCGTCCACCGACATGAGGAGAGCTGCGAGGCTCCTCGCCGCCTCCACCTCCTCTCCGCCTTCCTCTTCCCCGCTACCGGCGCTGGTGCGAGCGCCGCCGCTCGCCTCCTCTGCCCCGCTTCGATGCTCTGCTTCTACTCCGCGCAGCCGGAGGGGCTTCCTCCATCCTCAGCCGCGGGCAGCACCTCCGAAGAGGAGTGTGACGATGGGCCCGCGGCGGATGGTACCTCCTCGTCCTCGAGTGTCGAATTCGACAGCAGGGACTACTCGCTGCCCTTGCCTTATGCCTCTTCGACGTCCGAGGCGTCACCTAGGGAGCCCATCTGGGACAAGGCGTACCGAGCCAAGGCCGACCGGATTCTGTTCGGCGGGAGAGAAGCCATTCAGAAGGGGGAGGGGAACCAGGAGGTAGTGGAGGAGGAGAGGGAGGAGGTTGTGGACGAAAGGAAGAGAAGGCTAGCGAGGGCGCTGCTGGAGGCGGCTCTCATGAAGCCTGACGCCGAGGAGGAGGAGGACGCGACAGTGAAGGAAGAGGACCAGCGGTCGCTGTCGGTTGGGATCATCGGAGCTCCAAATGCCGGCAAGTCCTCCTTGACGAATTACATGGTCAGTGCATCTTACCATGTTGTCCTCGTTTGTGGCTGCAGTTTGTTTTCAATATAAGGTCCAACAGAGTAAACGAGAGGAAATCATATCATTGTTCTGACGAGATAGACATTTGGCAACTCTTTCTTTGTCCGCATATAATGTGGAGTTTTGCCGGTGCACCAACACGAATGAAAACATCCACATTTAATGGCTTTATTTTCTGGCAAATTAAGATGCTTGTTTCATTTCTCAGTTCACACATCTTCAGCGCCTCTCTCCGTTGATTTGGCATCCTCCTGGTGACCTAGAAAACAAACACTGTGTTCTTAAGTGAGGTTTAGGTAATCAAGACCCATACTGAAATGGCGAACACTATTCAAAAGAGTATGAAAGCTGCAGTTTTTGAGATTTCCTATACGATGGAATATGACATATGTTTAACGTTCCTCAAGTGGAATATAATAATCTTTTTTAATCCTGATGTTTTCTTTTGAAATATTACCTGAACGTGTGCAAGAGTACAATTCCGTGATCTTTTTGTACACTATTGTTCTGACGAGATACAGCGAATTCTGATGCAAGAATCATAAGTATGCAATTTTTTTAGCTATGCTTATATGCATAAGCCCTCTTTGATTATTTGGCCTTGGGTCTGTTCTCCATAATATACTGAGGCGTGGGCTGGGACATATAAGTCAAATTGATCTTTGGTTTCTATCACACTCCAAAGAAGAAAAGGAAAAGTTGAATTGACATCTTCAGGTCTGGGTATGAAAGGTTAACTTTGTTAGAAACTGATGGACATGGCCCAAACATTTTACCCTTGCAGAACCAGCCTATTTAATATCTTACTGCATTTTAGGCACCAAGTTGTGTTACTTTTATTTTCCAGTTTGGCTTTAATTCATTTGTTACCCTAAGAACATGCTGATTCTTTTGGTGTGATCTTTCTCTTGTCTGTTTGTGTAGGTTGGAACAAAAGTTTCTGCTGTATCTCGAAAGACAAATACAACAACCCATGAAGTTCTAGGGATTATGACTAATGGGAACACACAAATAGTAAGCTTTTCTTTTTCTCTCTCTCATTTTAAAGGAGATATAGTTAAAAGTGAGGTTCTGAGGATTGCTTATCTTTAATATTTATATATGAAAATCCTCCATTTTAGTTGGCTTATGCATCATTGAAAACCAGTTATGTTTACATGCCTTTCTTCCCATCTATGTTAGATTAGATTAGATGATGCTTATGGTGTCTGTAGATTGCATGTCAGCAACATGCTCAGATGTAAACAAGTCGGTGATAGCTTGTTGAGACCTCTTCCAAGAAAAAAAATAAATAAATAAATAAAACGGAGAGTGCAGCGTATGGAGAGTGCACACCTCCCCAGCCAGGAGATATGTTCCCATCCCCCCCCTCTTGCGCACATCTGAAAAATCTTATCCCCTGAGTGTACAAGAGCAAGAAACAGAGCTTTAGAGGACCCCTACAAAGTTCTAATAGAAGGGATCCCACTAGCATCAAGCATTGCACATCCTCTGGCACACTTGGGCAACGCAGCCCAGGAATAGAATTCAGAGTTAAGCAATTAGAGGAACCAAACACAGCAAGTGCATAACCTGCTGTGTAAAGAATTTTTCCTCTTCTAAGATGCAAGTTTCGATGGCATCTTGCCTCTTTGTTTGATGTTTCTGAGAGGGTAAAGGATGGAGGTGGATGTCAAATTAGTTCATCAAAGACCAAATATAACTTTCTTTTCTTGTCTGTGTGAACTGAATATTCTAGTACTTTTTCTCTTACATGCTATCTCATGCTTCTTGGGTTTGATGGTATTCCCATTGCATTCTGATCTTCAAAATGAGGGGAAAAAATCCATTTGCTAGTAGACTCTGAATCACCTTAGCTCCAGGTTTCTTAACACTAGTTAACCTTGTATTATAATTTCTTCCTAAATAAAATATCTTCTCTAGAAAGGTACCAACTATGTTATATTCAGAACATGATAGAAGTGTTCTCTTCTCTATAAGCATATGACTCTAACTCTAGCAATCAGTCTTTTTATCATTTAGGACCTGCAGAATAATCTTCAAGTCAATATGCTATGTTTTATCATCTATCACTTTAATAAGTAGTCTGCATTTGCTACTTCCTTTGAGACATCAGGATAATTAAGATTAACCTAATTTCAGTGGCATAAACAAGAAAGTAGTAGGTTTAGTCTGCATTTTTCTCCTGTCATCACCACCTCCCCCCTCCCATGGAAGGTAGAATCGGCCTGTTCGGATTGGGAGCGATCGATTCTTATCCAGATTGCCCAATGGTGATCCAATTCAAACACGGTAGGGGTTAGGATCAGGGAAATTCTGGCCAGAATCGGCTGGGATTGGCCAAGGTTGGTTGGGATCGGCTGATCCAGGATTGGCTAGACATCCGGCTGATTGGCCATCTGATCCCGCCAATCAAAATTTGAAGTTCCAAATATTAGCCTGGATTGACCCGATTTTGCAAGAATTGGACCAGAGTTTGTTGGGATCGCCTGGGATCAGTCGGACAGGCCAGAATTGGCGAGGATTCATCACACCTGATCCAGGCCAATTCCAGCCAATCATTGACTTCTTGTGGATTCACTGATCTGGCCGATCCAGTCTGAATCTGATTGGACTCCGATCTAGCCGATTTTACAGCCAGAGAGAGAGAGAGGGGGGGTAATGGTTGAACCCCATCCCCCCACCACCTATGGGGTGCATGCATGTGCATCAGAGAGAGAGAGAGAGAGAGAGAGAGGAAGCATGGGTGATCAAAACCCCTTTCTCCTACCACTGTGTGCATATCTCTGATGGGGAACAGAGGAGGACGAAGGGAAGAGGTGGAGGGGAAATTGGAATCTCACCAGAAAGAGGAATGGCAGGGAAGAAGGGGTCTCACACCCAGGGCCTCATGCCGAGAAGCCATGGCGGCAGGGAAGAACGGCAGCTGTTAACCCATTTCAGAATTTTCATTAAATTTTCATCATCCATCCCAAAGAGGATTACAACTCTATTTATAGTGATAAGCCCTAATGACTCCCTATCAACTTTAACTGGACTAAAACACCCTCAGACCTAACAAAAAAGGTAAATTCGCACCCTAAATATCTAGAAAATGGAAACTCACGTATGGGCCGCATTTAGGCCTTATTCATACAACCAAATGCTCAAATAACTAAAAGAAACACATAGGAATCACAGTTGCACGTCGCCGAGCCAATAGATGCCGTCGTCGCTACCCGTCACCTCCATCTTTGGTAGACTCGGATCCGGTCGGCCCGTTCCCATGCTTACGTGTCCCCACCAATCCTCCCCTCCCGGGAAGAACTTGACCCCGTCGAGTAAGGGTCATGCCTGCTTTGGTACTGCTCCAAGAGATTGGGGTCAATCTACTGCAACTCCGCACGTGAGATCCACGCATCCTCGATGGACGGTTGTCCGTTCTAGCGAACCAGGTAGCGTTGACAGTCACCGCTCTGTGAAGTAATGACCTGCTCATCAAGTATTGGTCAATTTACTCACGTCGTGCTGAGGCTGAAATGAGAGGTGGACACTCCAGGGCAAGGATGGCAGAGTCAGGTCGGGTGGCTGGGTCGGCCCCAGCCGATCCCGACCCTGAGTCGGGCCAGACTCGGCCTGAGTCGGGCCGAGTCGGCCTGAGTCGGGACAGTAAACCAGTCCCGACTTTCCCGTGGGTGGGTCGGTGTTCCCCCCCCAGAGTCGGGTCGCCAGGGGCCGACCCGACTCAGAGTCGGCCGACTCCGCTCCGAGTCGGCCGACTCTGCCATCCATGCTCCAGGGTGGGATCACTCTCAAGGGAAGGAAAAGGTTTAAATGAATCACTGGGAATCACTGCGAGTTCTCGATAAGCGACCAGGTCGGAAACATTAAAAGTGGAACTCATCCCATAATCTGGTGGCAAATCAATGACATATGCATTGGACCCAACACGTTTCACTATCTTGAATGGTATGGCTCCTCGAGCCTGTAGCTTCTTTACAGTCCCTGAAGGGAACCGCTCAGGTCTTACCATGATCATAACGTACTCTCCCTCTTGAAACTCTTGCAAGCGACGGTGTAAATTTGCTGCAGCTCAATAATTTTCATTGCTGATCTCAATGTGGTGACAGACATTATCATGCAGACCCTAATGTGCTCGGCTAAAGACTGAGCTGACTCTAAGACTCTAGACAGGTGGGAAATAGGAACAAGATCGACAGGACTTCTGGGCTTATACCCTGTGACTATCTCAAATGGACTCATGTCAGTGGACCTGTTGATCGAGTTGTTGTATGCAAATTCAGCTAAGGGGAGGACCAAATCCCAATTCCGAGCATTTTCTCCCACCAAGCAACGTAACAAATGTCCCAAACTTCTATTGACTACTTCAGTTTGCCCATCAGTTTGGGGATGGTAGGCAGTGGAAAATTTGAGCTTTTTGTCTAGAAGGTGCTACAGAGTCTTCCAAAAATAGTTTACGAATCGCACATCCCTGTCTGAGACAATTGATTTAGGAAGCCCCCGCAAACGTACAACTTCTGAAAGAAAATTGTGGGCAATTTTGAAGGCGTCAGAGGTCTTAGCACAGGGAACAAAATGTGCCATTTTGGAAAATCTGTCCACAACAACTAAGGTTTACCATATCGGATCTCGGCTTCGTCTCGGGAGGGTCAAAGAAAAGAGATCTCGAAGAGATCTCGGTAGGATCTCGAGAGATTAGGATATCATAAAGTGTGGATCACATAGGTTCACATAGATAATTCCTTAAGGAACATAGATAATTACATACATTCCCAAGTCTCAACTATAGATGACATAGGTTCACATCATGGTTTGCTGAAGCAGCAATTCGGACCGAATCGGGTTCGCCTTCATTCGATCCGATTCATATGGAATCGGTTTGATTCGCATAGGATTATTATATATATATTTAATATAACATAGGTAAATAAATAAAGAAACTAGAAAGTGAATTCTCATAAGTTTGGGTGATGATAGTTTAGGTTTGACTAAATCTTGAGAGGTCTCAAGCAAGCTAAGTGATGTCAGTAGAAGAGTGGCTCCCTTGGAGAAGTCACATGCACATTTGACTTTTTTTACCGGACTTTGGATTTTTAGTGTTCCATGTGGTTTATTTGAATTATCAAATTTTAGATAGGCTAAATTATGAGAGATTAAAAAGTTAGCATTTCGCTAAAATCACCGAAATCACGATTTTCTTCTTCGATGGAAGAGTTGACTTTTTATTGGTAAGAGATATGGTTTTTTTGATATTTTTATTAGATTCAAATGGGGGGTACTTCCTTATTTACATGTAATATCTTAAGTAGATACTAACATTTACTTAAATGATATTCAGGTAAATAAGGAGATCCTGACAACTCTGCTTGAAGAGATCTTGACAACCCTATCTGACTCATCTCGGCCTTCTCGTTTCTCGGGAAGGGGTCGAGACCGAGATTCTCGTGAGATTGCTTACCATGACAACAACCATGACCGAATCGTGCCGACGGTCGGTCGAGCACAGGCAGGGGGGTGTAAAGACCGATGTTCTGCTTACGTTGTTTAGCCACCGCGCAGGTGTGGCACTGGGCTACAATTCGGGCCACATCTCGCTTTAAGCTCGGCCAGAAAAACCAGTACTCCACCAACTCAATAGTCTTGTTACGGCCAAAGTGACCAGCAAGACCGCCAACATGCACTTCCCACACTAGAAAATCACGGACAGAAGTTTGTGGGATGCAAAGTCTATCCTCCCGAAAAAGATACTCATTATGAAGTATGTAATCATCATAAGCACGGGAGGGACCAGATTGTAGGGTAGAAAGGATTAGACTAAAATCCGGACAATTGCGGTAGTCATCACGCAATTTCTCAAAGCCTGTTACTTCAGTTGAGACAACCACCAACAAGGAAGCACGACGGCTCAAGGCATCAGCCATACGATTCTCCACGCCCGCCTTGTGTTTGAGAACAAATGTATAGGCTTGAATATACTCCACCCATCGGCTATGTCGATGGTTGAGTTTCTTCTGGGCATGAGGAAATTTAAGAGCTTCGTAGTCCGAGAACAAAACAAATTCTTGTGGTAGTAAGTAATGCCCCCAGTACCTCAAAGCCCGGACCACTGCATAGAACTTCTTGTCATAGGTGGAGTATTTCAACTTAGCATCACTTAGCTTTTCACTGAAAAAGGCAATTGGATGACCCTCTTGGCTTAAGACTCCACCTATTCCCACTCCGGAGGCATCACAAGCGACCTCAAACACCTTGGAGAAGTATGGCAGTCTCAATATCGGTGCCTGGGTCATAAGCTCCTTAAGATTGCGAAAGGCAGATGCAGCGCCCTTAGTCCATATGAAGGTCCCCTTTCGCATGCAAGTAGTAATTGGAGCCGAGACGATGCTGAAACCCCGAATAAATTGTCGTTAGAAGGTTGCCAAGCAATAGAAATTGCACACTTCATGTAGGGTTCGTAGCTCTGGCCATTCTACAATCGCCTTGACCTTCTCAGGGTCAGCAGAAACACCTTGACTGGAGACAATGAACCCCAAGAAGGTAACTTGTTCGGTCACGAATGCACACTTCTTGAAGTTGCCATAGAGGCTTTCACGGCGAAGAGTAATGCACACTTGCCTCAGGTGGTCTAAATGATCCTCCCTCGTGTGGCTAAAGATAAGGATATCATCAAAGTATACCGCTAGGAATACCCTCATAAACGGGCGAAGAATTTGGGTCATCAGTCGCATGAAAGTGCTCGGGGCATTAGAAAGCCCGAAGGGCATGACTAACCATTCATAGACTCTATCTTTCGTTTTGAAGGCGGTCTTCCCTTCATCCCCAGGTCGAATCCTCACCTAGTGATAGTCACTCTTTAGATCAATCTTGGAAAATACAGTGGCCCCCAACATCATATCCAAAATGTCATTTAGGCGGGGAATACGGAATCGATACTTGACCGTTATGTGATTGATTGCTCGACTGTCCACACACATCCTCCAGGTGTCATCCTTCTTAGGGGCGAGGAGTATTGGAATGGCACATGGACTCATGCTCTCCCTCACGCGACCTTGACGCAGGTATTCTTCAACCTGCCTTTGCAACTCAGAGTGCTCTGCAGGATTCATGCGATAGTGGGGTAGATTGGGCAAGGAAGATCCCGGAATTAAGTCGATGGTGTGTTGAATGTCACGCATCGGCGGTAACCCATCCGGTAACTCATCAGGGAAGACGTCAGCAAATTCTTGAGGTGGCGTCAGGTGGTTGCTCAAAGGAAGCCCTCCCAGCACCCTCCCCTGTTACTTCCCTTTCCACGAGGGCATAAATGACATCATAATCAAAGAGTTCTTGCTCAAATTCTCGAGTGGAGATCAGGTGTAACCTCAAGGTTGGAGAAGAACTTGCCGAGGGAGCACAGGTAAGAGAAGGGTTTCCCGTGCAGAGAACGACAACACTTGATGGTGTAGAAGGTGGAGGGGCACCAGTGCCGTTAGGGGAAGGAGGTTGAGGGAAGGGAGAGGTAGGAGAGCTACTAGAAGAGTTGCCCTCCTGAGAAGAGGAACTTCGGGGTTTGGATGGTTGGATGGTGATACGTTGGCTGCCATGCTCGAAGACACAGGTGTTGGATCGACCGTATAGGATCGTGTCCACATCATAGATCCATGGGTGACCAAGAATAACACTCCCGACTTCCATAGGTAGGACATCACACCAGATCTGAGCCTCATAGGAATGGAGGTGGATTGGAATGAGGCATCTTAGACGAACTGGTATCGCGGTGGTGTCTACTCAAGATACTTGATAAGGGCAAGGATGCTCCACAGTCGCTAAGCCCAAGCGAGCAACCGTGTTGGTGGAAATTGCATTAATACAACTCCCGCTATCTATGATGACCTTGCAAACCTTCCCACTCAGACGACAGTAGGTCTAAAAAATTGTTGTGTGGCGGCAATCCTCAGTGTCCTTAGGTCGGGCTAAGATCCGAGCCTTTCTCCTCCTGGCTCAACTATTGAATGGTCGGTCTCAATGGCACCAACAGTTTCTTCCTCAAATTCATATTCATCAGCTAGGTCATCTCTTGCCTCATAGTTCACATCCACAAGAGGCTGCTCAGGAGCTATAGGCTCGTCGCTTTCCAGGCTAGGGTCCTGTGGGGGCAAGAGATAGCATAATGCCCCAACCCGTGGCATCGATAACAACGATTATGCGAGTTGCCATCTTGCGGTCTCGCTTCCCTCATTGGGGCTTTCCCTTTATCCTCGCGCCTAACAGGGGGTGCTCCAAGAAGGGACGAGCAGTAGGCGGAGGTTGAGTAGGGCAGCCTCCCTTTGACCTTGTCCCACAGGTAGCCGATAAGTCGGAGTGTTCGTGGAAGGTCCATGGGTGGTGCGTGGATCCTGGGGACGAGGGGAAGGGTCCCATTTATGCTCAAACTACTCCATCTCATGCACTACTTGATAAGCATGGTCAAGAGTGGTGAGGTGCTGGCGAAACAGCTCTTGCTGATAGGGACGGTGCAAGCCCCTCCTGAATCAAGAGAGGGTCAAAGCACCCTCTTCACAAACCCCACACCTCAACATGAGGTCGTCAAACTCATCGATATACTCAGACACTGCTCGGGGACCTTGGGAGATGTTTTGCCACCTATCAAGAAAAACTATATATAAATCTCTTCTATCTCTCTGTACTTCTCCATTAACTGTCATATAAGAAAATAGCTTCTGTAGTAGATCTACTTGGCATAAAATCAAACTGATTTTCTAATACCGTAGTCATACATTGCATTCGTTCTCGATTACTCTTTCCCAAAGTTTCATAATGTGACTCATAAGCTTAATTCCACAGCAATTATTACAGTTTTGAATATCCCATTTGTTTTATAGAAAGGAACCACAACACTTTTTCTCCATTCTTCTGGCATTCTCCGTTCCTTCAAAATTTTATTGAAAAATTTAGTTAACCATTTAATATCACTGTCTCCTAAGGATTCCATACTTCAATAGGTATGCCATCCGGTCCTAAAACCTTGCCCAATTTATTTTCCTAAAGCATCACTCACTTCTGACATCTTAATACACCTGAAATATTGATATTTATCACATTTTGTTGACTCATGATTCTCTTCTAAAGAGATATCCTTAAAGCAATCTCCATTAAGTAATTTCTAAAAATAACTACATCATCTCTCTTTAACCTCTAGATCCTTAACTAAAACTTTTTGATCTTCATCCTTAATGCAACGAACATGATCTAGATCTCTACTTTTCTTTTCTCTTAATTTAGCAAGTTTAAATATATATTTTTCACCTTCTCGGGTTCCTAGTTTATTATATAATCTTCAAATGTCTTTGATTTAGCTTCACTAACTATTCTTTTAGCCTTCTATTTAGCTATTTTATAAGCTTCTAAAGTTTGACTTTTTTGTTATTTTGTCAAGCCTTAAAACAATCTCTTTTAACTTTAATAGTATTTTGAATTTCCTCACTCCACCACCAAGTCTCTCTTTTTACATTTCTTTGCCTTTAGATTCACCTAAGAGTTGTTTTGCTACATTCTTATACAATTTGCAGCATTATTTCACATTACATTAACTTTTTGCTCTAAATTCCAAATATTTTCTTTACTAGATGATTTTAAATGTTTCTAAATTTTTACTTTTCAATTCCACCACTTAATCTTACAGCAATTATTTATGATGGTTTTTCTTTTAAATTTTGGAATAAGGACATCAATTACTAGTAACCTATGTTGTGGGGCTAAACTCTTTCTAGGGATAACTTTGCAATCTTTACAACTCTATTTATAGCGATAAACCCTAATGACTCCCTATCAACTTTAACTGGACTAAAACACCCTCAGACCTAACAAAAAAAGGTAAATTCGCACCTTAATATCTGGAAAATGGAAACTCACTAATGGGCCTCATTTGGGCCCTATTTATAACCAAATGCTCAAATAACAAAAAGAAACACATAGGAATCACGGTGGCACATCGCCGAGCCAAATAGATGCCATCGTCGCTGCCCGTCGCCTCCGTCTCTGGTAGACTCGGATCCGATCGGCCCGGTCCCACGCTCGCGTGTCCCCACCAATCTCTATATGTGTGTGTGTGTGTGTGTGTGTGAAAGAGAGAGAGACAGAGGATGGTTGAAACCTCCTCCCCATTCCCCAACTGCACGCATGGATGGGACTTTTTGTGTGGGTGTATGCATGAGAACCAGATAGAGAGAATGGGGAATAAAGGTGGTCATAACTCTTTGGCGGACTCCAATCATAAGATGGAGATGGAGAGCTTGAAGCTGGTGCAGGGAGAGATGGAGGGAAGTCAGGTTCACCGGCGAAGACCCCGGTGTCAGAGAAGATGGTTTTTGAAGGCAACTGATAAGGTCACTTTTTAATTAGAAAATGAGATAAACAAGATGTAAAAAGCCAATGTCATAGGCATTTGTCAGAAGACAAGGAGAGGAATAAGAGAGAAGGAAAGAAGAGATAGAAGAAGTCAGAAAAAGACAAAGTGAACAGAAGGAAAACAAGTAGCCAAAGTCATGAGAGACAGCTACTTTTAGACCCCGTACTGAGTTAGGGACTACATGCAACATTGCACTGTAAAATTTCTCCAATTATTGATGGTTGCTGGTGTCCTCATGGTTGTCAGCAAGTGTTGTTGCTACTGCAGCTAGGGTTATGGGTTGGGGGGGGTACAATTCTTTTCATTGTTGTCAATCCTCTTTATCCTTTCAACTACACTCTATCATACTCAGCTATCTGTGTTTTCATTTAAACATTTTCATATGATGTATGTGTTTGACAGGAATCCATCATCCAATGTCAGAAGGAAAATTGTTGTTTCAGTTTTCAACTGTCTGAATGGCGAAGCAACTTGTCAATAGACTATACGGGAATTTAGACTCGCTAAAATATAGATAAGGAATGGTGAAGTAATGATCAGTTACACAGGATTGTCTGGATGAATAAGCCATAGGGTCTTAATTTTATTTTGAAAATTTTGAAAGTCTCCAGCATATGACCCCACTTGTAAGATAGTATGTCAAAATTCACATCAAGTTTCTGCATCTAACTGAAGGCAAATGCACACATCATCCCCTCTTTGAATAGGATCAGATATTGTAGCTCTATTATAATTCTGTGGTGTTTGAAATAAAAAAAATCACTTCCATTATGATGTTTATACTATACTGAAATTAATTTTTATTTGATGAAGGCACATTTTGTTTTTCTTAATTTGCTTTCAAGATAGTTGATTAATTCCGTTTCTGCAGTGTTTTTTTGATACTCCAGGGCTTATGATTGGGCATCGTGGATATCCCTACAAGAATGATGTCAAACTGCGGGTGGAAAGTGCATGGAAATATGTAGATCAGTATGATCTACTTATTGTGCTTTTTGATGTCCATAGGCACCTTGCCATGTAAAGACATCCATGCTTTTTAAGTATCTGTATTACCTTTTATTTCTGAATATTTCCCAGCAAGTTCTTTGCCATTCACTTGACATATTTCTATTTTCATATGATTTTTTCCAAAAAATACTTCACATTCTCATCAAAAGGTTGGAATAATTATCTTAACATTTCATTTCTCATGATATTGCATGTTTTCTTTGTCCTTTGATTGACCATACTTTGATGCATTTTGAATATTTTGTTGAAGAATATTGAAGCTTACCAATTTATGCACAGCTGGGAAAGAACTGCAGCACTGAATACCTGAATATCTCACTAGGGATGATCAGCATTGAGAAGCACTATACAAACTATAATTGAGGATAGTTCAGGATATATTTTTTGGTGTCTCTAGCTTCCACTTACTGGAGACCACTTTTTGGAGGTCTATAGACAAAATTCCAAACAAAAGGACCCTATTGGATAAAAAGGAAAGTCTTTACTTGGTAAGAGTTAGACACTTGATCTTAGACTCTTACCAGTACTCAAGGAGTAGCTCAGTGGCAAGGCCATTGAAGGAAAAATCAGATTGTGTCCATAATGTCAGAATTGACCTGGTCCAATCCTGATGCAATCCAGATTACAGCGGCCGACTTGGCCAATGCAAAGGAAGTGAAAGAAGTTCATTTTTCAAAGGCAAAAAAGTAATTTTTATGAATAAAAATGAAAAGTTATTTAGAGAAATATAAAATAAGTATATTTGCAAGAAATATGTTTTGATAGACCCTAATGAGCCAAGATTTGCTAATTCTCTGTTTCACAGCTAACTTGACCAGTTCAGGCTCTGATTTGGCCTATTCGGGTTGTTTTAATTAATATATTGTTTCTTATTTTAATCTGTTGAATGGGTCAGCCTTTAGTACCAAAAAGGGGAACTGCCTTTGCTTATTCCGAGTCCAATCAGACATTCCAATCAGAATAGGCCAATTCTACATTCCATGGATAAGGCCTTCCATGGAAGGTTGATTGATAGTTGTAAGGATCAAACCTTGTAGTAGTCGGGTCAGGTTCATGAGGAATTTATATGAAAGCTGTCCAATAGGTTAGTATTAGTCCCCAAAAGGGGAAAAAACAAAAAATGGACTCTCAGCGAGTGCTACCAAACTGAACCACCACCCAAAACTCAGATTAGTGGTGTAGAGGTCCAGAATAAATATGGGTACAAGTTAGCCCATGAATATCTGGTGTGGGACCAAGGCACTCTTTGAAAATGAGTTAGAGACTATATGATTCTCCGAAGTCAATTTTCCAACAGCTGTGTCAGAGAGAGGTGATTGTGAATGATGATGTCAGATAGCTGAAATCCCATTTGAAAAACAATGTGGAATTGAATTTCTTTTTTTAATGCACTCAACCTCTTCAAAATTATTGGACAGCTGTTTCAGAGATAGGGGAGTGTATGGGTGTCTTTTATTGTATAAAATCAGGGTTCCCCTTCAAAAGCAGACCTCGGGAAGCTTTCTTCTGAAATTGGATGGGAGAGGTGGTTGAGTTCATCTCTCTTCCCTTCCGAACTTTGCATTTCATGTAAACCGGAAGATTTTGTCTTGTTTGGGAACCTTAAAGGGGCTATTAGAGATTTCTGACCTTGAAATCTGCCCCATCAAGTTTCCCAAATGGTACCTAAATACCTTTCACCAACATCTTACCTACAATAAATGAGGGTGGGGTCATATTACAAACTGTGCCAGTTCCTAGAACTGCAAGATCAGATGGGCGAAACCCATGGCACAAATCGACTCTGATATCTATTCCATGTTATTGAACAGACTGTCGACCTAGTACTCAAGTTAGTGAGTGGAGATGTCCAAACTGATGTAGACACTACGTGGCTCATAAATATCTGTTGTGGGACTAAGCGGCCTTTCAGCAGCAATAAAGTAGAAACCATGCATAGGAAAAGCAATGGACTTCCATATTAAGATAGGACAAGGAATGGAACCTTGAAGTCTAGCTGTCAACTATTCCTCTTGGTGTTTTGCTTTCTTTTTCTAAATAATTAGCCTATAGCTGTTTCAATTCCAGCTGATTCATTATTTCTGTCCCTGCTGGAACATCCTTGAGTTGCTCTAGTGTAAGCTGCTCTCAGACTTGTATACAATTCAATTACCAATGCATTTGATTAACTATTCATGCAATATATACATTAGCTGTAGAGATGTCTAATGCATTTACTTCTCATTGTCTTAACGTCTTAACATCACATCAAGGACTTGCTGTCTGATATCTTTCTCCTGTGCGTAGGCCTGACAGAAGGGTTATAAAGTTGATTAAATTTCTGGGTGAAAAATCACAACCTGAGCAAAAAAGAATTGTGTGTATGAATAAGGTTGATCTAGTGGATGACAAGAAGGACTTGTTGAAGGTTGCTAAAGAATTTGAAGATCTTCCAGGATATGAAAGGTTGGGAAAAATTTTCATTTATTGATGTGGACTTTTAAGCTTATTCCTTCTGTTCTCTTGAACTTTAGAAGCAAGACTAATTTCTAACTCATGTAAAGAGTGGTGATCTCATCTGTCATTTTGATGTCTGAGATGGTTACCAGAACCTTAAGTTGATCTCAAGCTGAAGATGCAATATAATACCAACAAATGGCTAGAAAGGGAAAAAGGAATGATCCTAGGAAATGGGAATGTATGAGTCTAGTGAAGGAACATATGGAAAATTATGGAACACATTCTACAAGACATGTCTTCCCACTTCCTACGGTTCTTTCTTCATTTTTTTTTTAATATTTTCTGCATCCTTTTCATGGTGCTAAAAAGCTAAATCAATCTATTTAATTGGATACAACTTTCACTAAGCATGATGCAGGATCAAGTATTGTAGTGACGTATATTTGATATTGTGTACAGTTTGATCACCAGAAATTGCTCTAAATCTACCTCATGCATTGAAACAGACCCACATTTGCTAACTTTCCTTTTCTGCGTATATTCTGTAGATATTTCATGGTGTCTGGTCTCAGAGGTTCAGGTGTGAAAGACCTTATTCAATATTTGATGGAGCAGGTATATTTCTCCTTACATTGGCATCACACGGTGATGGTGACCACAGACTATGCTTGTTAGACCTTCCACTAAATCTGCATCATTATCTTAAATGTTTTAGCCATTTTTTTAACCATCCTCTCATGTCCTCATGCTTTATTTTTGAAAAGCAAAGAATATCATGCTTAGATCTGATTATCTCCTTATATTGCCCCTTTATCTGTTTTATGAGTAGGCAGTTAGAAGACCTTGGGAAGAAGAGCATACTGTGATGACTGAAGAACTTATGAAAAGCACATCTCTGGAAGTTGTTCGAGAGAAAATGTTGAACCATATTCATCAGGTGCTACCTATGTTGTTTTAACTCTCAATGAAGCTCACCTTCTTCGTGAAATGAATAGATACTTATGCAAGCTCTTATTTCAGGAAATTCCTTACGTCATTGAACATCGGTTAATGGATTGGAAGGAATTGAGGGATGGTTCTCTTAGGGTGGAACAACATTTCATTACCCCAAAACCAAGCCAACGTCAAATCCTTGTGGGGAAAAATGGATCTAAAATAGGGTAATATTTCCGACTTATCTTGATCCCTCCGTCCTCTTTTGCTTTGACCATCAACTTTCACCACATAAAAGTGCGCCTGATATCTGAGGAATATTAAGTTTCCTTCCTATTCTTATATTTCATTATGAAATAATCCACTGCTGTCCTGTCCTTAAGAAAGTAGCCGATGCCACATATAAGTATGCTAGCTTCCAGCATCTGTTAGATGACGATAACGCGATGTTTAAACTCTCACTAATCTCTAATTCTTTTTCTTTTTTTGGGGGGGGTTCCTTTTTGCTCGTAGACACTTTTTTTCTTTCAATACTTCATATCACGAAGTTTACATACGCAGGAGAATAGGGCTTGAAGCCAATGAAGAGTTGAGATCCATCTTCAAGAGGGATGTACACCTCATTCTTCAGGTTAGAGTTGACCGGAAACGTGGTGCATGACTAATCCTCATTCTTCACTTGCGCATGTCAAGTAGCGGTGAGTACACTTTCATACCACAAAGTTGCATATCTATGGTCATTCCTTCCTTGGCGAGTTATACAGATTGGGAGTACTCATCAACTGCTAATCTCCTGGGGAGTCTGCGTTGTGGTCACTCTTCGTAATCGTTAAAACTTAAAACCTGTCAAACTGTTGCGTTCACAGCTTGGCTATCACGGTCTTTGTCCACTTGGAGAAACTCTTATTCTCCCAGATTTGGGCCGGTGATATATCGAGGATATCGATTTCCCTCGTCTCCCTTCTTGGTTTAGATTCCTACGACAAAATCGTTGCTTCGCAATTGCTGCATCTAGTCCAGCTTTCTTGAATGAAGGCGAAAACAGCATATATATATAAAAGATGATCATATGGAAACCATCTCCTTTTTTTTCTTTTAAACTTTTCTTACTATAATTTTTTCTTAGATATATATATATATATAGTACGATTGCACTATTTGTATCACTATATTATATTCATATTTTCGGTATGATTTTACAAGCAATAATGTATAATTTAAATTTTTAGAACTTAACTTTATTTTTGAAATTGATAATGTAGACACCTAAACCAACCATAAAGTTACATAAGTCATGTATTTTTTACTTTAGAATCTTTGTTGTTACTTATTTACATTAGCTTCTCTATTATGATCTATCATAAAAATAATCAATATGAATCTTAAACTAATTATGAATAAATATCATTGAAACTCCAATTAGAATTCAAAGTTAACAATTATTGTTTTAATACTAACTCTGGGTAAACAAGTGGTATTGTAGAACAAAACATTGTTTTTACGTTATTTTGTTCTACCCATCTCCTTGTATCATTTCCTTTTTTTTATTCAAGGAAAGGAATCATTGAGTTGAGAAAAGCTTAATGCACTCGCAAGTGCAACAAGGTGGCTCTCATGTGGCATCCAACATGACACCATATAGATTACCATCTCAGTAAATAGGAGCAATAGGCGGTAAATGATGGTCGACGGCAGCAATGGCGATCGGTAACAACTCACAATTGGGTTTTAAAATATAAATTTTATACTCCAAAATGTAAATATTCGGCTCCAAATACCACCCTTAGAGTTTAAAAATATTAATTAGGTTTTAATATTTGGGTTCTAAAATATAAAATTTGAGCTCTAAATAAGATTATTAGGGTTTAAAATATTGATTGAATTTTTAATATTTGGACTCCAAAATATAAACATTAGGCTCCAAAACACTTACTTTGCCTCCATAATATTAGGGTTCAAAAATATTGATTGAGTTTTAATAATAATTTAGACTCTAAAATAGAGACTTTCATTGCCGTCAGCCATCGTTGCCACCGCCACTTATTGCTTCTTATTTACGGAGGTGACAATTTATGTGGCGTTATGTTGGATGTCACATGGACTGTCATCCTATTCATATTACATTTACTGTACTCATGTAAGGGAAGTTGATTCATTATTTTTTTTTTCACGTGGGTGATAAACATACAGAAACTCAATTAAGAAGTCATGCCAACTAAAGTTTTGAGAATGTAAAATGAGTATGTAAAGGGAGAGGTTACTCCAAGGGCAGATAATTGCCCCCTTTGGGGTAAAAAAAAAAAAGGAAGAGAAGTAAATACTATGACAAAAAGGGGAAGAGGGAAATGCAAAAGGAAGATAGAGGAATTATGGTGGTGATGCATGGAGGGAGCCAAGTTGGATGCCACCTAGGTTACTTTGGGATCTCCATAAACGGTGTTGTTATTAAACCGTTTTCCAATTTGAAATGAGCATTTGATTGCTTGTGTCTTTTAGATAGATAGAGATTATACTATTTTTCTCACTTACATTGTCTAAGTCTGCAGAATCAACTTTTCTCCTGCGCCAACGCAGGCGGTGAACGAGGCTAAATTCTCTTTTTCTGGATATGAACCATGCCATGAGCTACCTCAACAATCGGGTTTTGGCTAACTTAACTTCGTGAAATGTAACTAATTGATCATTGGATGTTAAAAGTCCAAGCCGCCTCTCCCTCCTATCTTTTTTGTGTATTTTTATTCCATCTTTTTTCGATAAGATGTCAGCTTGAGGGTCTTCTATCACCATTTGTACTTCCTATAAGGCGGCGGACCCAGAGAGAGTTTTCCACACCACAACCTGGAGTGCAATAATTCTTGTTTCCTTCGTGTTTAGAAGTAGACAACTGTACTATTTATTCCAGAGTTGTATCATAAATCATCCATTTGAATGTAATGCTATTTACATGCAGATACAACACTCAATGATAGGGGTGGCAATGATGCCGGGTTTGGACCGGATCTGGGTTAGTCTGAGTCTAGTCCGATCTCTAATTGACCGATTTGGATGAGGTTCGATTTTTAAAAATCAGGTCCGGCCCAGGGCAATTAGGTATGATTCGGTCCAGCTCAGTTTTACCTTTCTTAAAGTATTCTTATTATTTTTTATTTTTTATAATAAAATTGATGTTCATTGAATCAAAACATCATAATAAAATATTATACTAATCTAAATAAATTTATTCTAGTTATTACAAATATAAAATAAATATTATGTCATTAATATAATTTCACAACATAATTTTCAATCTAAAATTTAGAATATTAGAATTATTGTCATATCGTTTACTTTTTTAAAAAAAATTTTTGGGTCATCGGGCCAGGTTGAGCCAAATTTAGGTCCGACCTAATCTACTCTAGGTCGAGTCGGATTGAGTTCAAAAATTAAAAGATGTTAAAATATTCGATCTAAATTGTGTAAAATCAAATCGGGCTATCGGATCTTTGGATCGGCTCGGCCGTGGCCTAGTTAACACCCCTACTCAATGATTGCTTTCTTTTGGGCCTTCTTCTCTTCATCTAACTCTGCCCACCATAATTAAAAAGAATTGTCTTCTATGCCCACATGTGATCTGCACTAGAGATACAACTTGCAAATAAGTCTAGTGCTTGGTCAGTTTTCAGGCATAATTATTTGACATGAGTAAGTTCCAGCAGATGAGAGGTCCAATTTACTTATTAGTGACATAGGATAATCCCGTTAGAAAGATGTTTCCTTCACAAACTTAAGAAGCAGTTTTTTTTACTCATGTTCTATGTCAGGAGAGGCTTTTCTTTCCCATGAAAATTAATGGTCGTTTTAATAAATTATCTTTCTGTCATATATTTTTAAGAGAATTAAAAATTGTGAAAATTTTATTTTAAGTTCCGACTCTTTTTGAAAATTATGTAATTACAGATTTATCTCTTTTAAAAAAATGTAAGTTAGGGAGCTAAAAATAAATTCTTCAAAAGTAGGAATTGATAGGCAATTCTTCCTATATTTTATCCATTTGAGATCCTAATATGAAGTTCCCACTTGGGCCTTATGGATTTAAATAATTTAGTATCAGGAGTTAAAAAAATGGAACGGTATTCAAGATGTGGGATCTGATTTGCTAAAGAAAATCCCATCGCTAGGTGAGAAGTCTGGGAGAGGAAGATGTGGTCCAAAAATTACATTTCCCCTCCCTAAATCTTTGAATAATTTTAGAAAAAACAAATTTGCGCGCATTTTCTATCTCAACAACAAGAAAAGTTCTCAAGGCAAGGCATCAAGACAAATTGGAACGGGGGCACAATACATAAACCCACAAGTGCCCTATATTATCATATCTTTGTTGCATCACTATTGAGAAAAGATCAAAAACAGATATTCTTCTGTTGAGATTTCAGATTGTAATTGCATATTAAAAGAAATTCTAACCTGCAGCACTTGGAATGCTTCAAAAGTGCTGGTAACATCAATCCCCATGAGTTTTCCATTCCACAACAAACCCTGGCTACTATTTTAAGCTAGAAGTCCATAGCAGCCTTACAACATAACAAGATAAAAACACACATCATACACATCCACTCTTCTTCTTCCTCTTCTTCTTCTATCCATCATGCATATATCTGCCTATCTATCTATCTACCTATCTATATATAGATATATATATTGGACCCCCTCTTCCTAACACCTTGCTCTTTGTTGAAACATGCATGCATGCACTGAAATCCCACCATGAAGGAAGTGATCAGTAGGATTTGTAGGAGGATTGCATGGCATCAAACATCTTAAGCTTGAAAGGGAAACGCCGACGACTGGAGAAGACCCACAGCAGGCGTGGCCAGCCTGGGCTCGAACGGGAACCCCCTCAGGCCCCCGCGGAGGACGACGTCGCCGCCACCCATCTGGAGGAAAGGGCATGGCGGCAGCCACCGCCACACCCTCCGGTTCCCATCGAAGAACAGGACGTCGTTGGAACCCGGATGGTGATGGCCAGGAGGCTCCCGTTGCCGACGCCCTCGAACCCCCGTCCCCCCTCCGCCTCCACGAATTGCGCGTGCACCTGCGGTGGCATCCTCTCCAGCTCCGCCCACGCCCGCCCCCCGGTTGCAGCCCCCAGAGCCGCACGCTCCTCGGAACAGCCAGTTTGCTCTTCTCCACCGCTGCCACCAGCACCACCTCCCGTCGAATTCCACCAGGCTGGGCGACCGCAGGAACCGCTTCATGGGCGCCTGCAGCTTGGACCACTCGTCGGTGGCCACGTCGTAGGCCAGCACGCTGAAGGGGCTGTAGTTCATGCAGTAGAAACCTACCTTCCTTGAATACCATGCGCCCGGATTCCAGGTTGCAGAGGCGGGGCAGCGGCGCCGCTGCCACCCACGGGGTGTAGAATCCAGTGGTGCCGTCGACGTGGAAGCGCTCCGCCGTCAGGTTCTTCACAGCGAAGGGGGAGATGAGGTCGTCTCCGGCGAGCATGACCGCGAGAGAGGCGTCGGAGACTGTGAGCCCGACGGAGGGGAACAGCCGGGGCCGCGGCGTGGGCAGCAGCTGCGCGGTGAGCTTGGATAGTGGGTTACAGAGGACGAGGTTCTTGGTACCGGCGCCGTCGGAGACCCAGCAGAGGAGTCCCCCCGAGGAAGCCGCTGGGTAGAACCCGGGGGGCACCACTCCCGCAAAGGACACGCGTCGCCACGTGCCCTCGTCGGGGGTCGAACATGAATCCGTAGCAAGGGGACGCCAGCGCCCGCCGGTACCCTCCCCCACACCTCCGGCGGCGGAGGTCTCGGCGCCGGCGTAGACGTAGCTCTTGGGCAGGTCGTGCTCGAAGAAGAAGAGCCAGCGGCAGCGGGGCGAGAGGCGTAGATGCATCTCCAGGAAGGCGTCGGAGAAGAGGAGAGCATACCAGCGGCGGCAGACGGAGCGAGCGCGGAAGAACGCAGGTGGTGGGAGGAAGGCGACCACGCGATCCAGCAGCTTCTGCGGCAGTCGCCTCCATATCCTGCTGTCCATGGGAGGGGAGGCGGTCTGCATGGCGATGCAGCAGCTGCCGCCACTGCTGCTGCCGCCACTGCCAAAGACGACTTCCATGAGAAGGAGCCAACAGCTCTAGTTGGGGAACAGCGGGTTCGCTTAGCTAGGGTTTCGATGGAGCACGACGGGGTGTTCATGTGCGGGCTGGGGTGTGGGCGGGGCTCTGTTATAGATGAGGGTGTTACGTTATCTCATGTCAACAAGGACCGAGTAGCACATCAGAAATTCTTCTTCTTCTCGGAAGTGACGTGAGTTGGATGGGCCTTGTTACTGTGATGTCTCTCGACCCATCTTCTCACTGTTTAGCTTCAGAAGGAGAAGGCATTTTAGCAGAACCAAGTACGGCCCCTGATCAGTTTGGGGTGGGGTGAGAGAGAGAGGACTGTTTTGTTCCATCTACTCACTGTTTTGCTTCGCCGAGGCCGATGGAGAAGGTATTTTTATCAGCTCAACGTACGTACAAGGTGGACGGGAGTGGAGTGGGAGAGTAGTAGTGGAAATGGAACTGTTTCTTCGAAGAGTAAGATGAAATGAGAAGAAAGAGCTTTTGCCTGAGTCTCTGATCTACCCACAACTGTTTGTGTTGACAAGGATGTCGACGACGGTGAAGGCATTTTATCACAATTACGACTTGGCATGAGAAAGAGAGAGCAGACTGTGTTCACAGACTGTCTAGTCTCATCGTTAAAACCTTGCTAGTTGCCAAGTGCCAAGGCCAAGAGAGGAAGCATTTGAGAGAGGGAGAGAGCAGAGTACTGTTCGTAGACTATCGAATCTCAGTTGAACCTTGACGAGACTATCTAAAAGAGAAGAGACATTTTAGAGAGAGACAGATTAGTAGACTATCTAATCTCACTGTTAAAAAACCTTGCCAAGGCTGAGAGGAGAGAGATTTTCTCACATCAGGTACATCTTAGAAGAGGGGAGAGAGAAGAGGGAAGGGAAGGGAGAGGAAGAGGAGAGAGAGAAGAAAGAGGAAAGAGGGTGTTTCGATCCATCTACTCACTGTTTGTTTTCCCGAGGCAGGGACAGAAGGCATTTGACAGACCAAGTACATCAAACCAGTTTCAGATTAGAGAGCCAGGGAGAGAAGAGAAAGTCTCAGTGAGTTGTCATGTGGACAGCGACGAAGACGATAATTACCACTGTTGGATGCCTGCAGCCAGGGGGGAGGGTCTGCTGCTGCCGCAGCCTGCAAGGGGCGGAGGAGAGAGAACACCGCCTCCCAACGCCAAGGACGCCACGAGAAGGAATTAAGACTCCGTTCATACGTCCAATCTTCCTTTTTTTCTCTACCTCGCTGCCGCCGGTGGCACGTAAACGCGACAGCTTTGCTGACATCTGCCGGCGCTGACTACTCAGAGCAGCTAGTATCCTCTCCTCCCCTCTTGCCAACTGTGAAGCTGCATCTCGCTGCTTGGAAAAGGGCATTTTTAACTAGTTTGTCATCTGTATTCGGCCTTGAAAAGGGTTTGATTTGTCCCTGCCATTTGCCATGACGCATCACGCTCCAACAACCTCTTCTCTCCTTAATTCACTAGTAGATGTAAGAACCATTTATATGTTAAATTGACACAGAACTATGTATGTATAAGTAGATTTCAAGGGAGTAATTTAATTGATTGACAAATATCAAAAATACGCTCTCTGTGAGGGGATTCCACCGGAGAGAAACAGTACTTCAATGCACCAGCATATGCGCAGCAGGAAGTGTTTGGCTTTCCCATCTTATATTGGTTAAGAGAAAAGTTTATTGTATTTGTACATTATATTTTTTTAAGTGTAATGTGACTAGACAATAACTCATGTGATATCTTTCACATGAGGAGTGATAAAGTGACAATCTAATTGTTAGATGTCACATAAATTTGTTGTCTAGTCACATTACACTTAAAATACAATGTAAAAATGCAATAAACATTTTTCATTCAATAATATTAGATACTTCTTAGATCAATAAATCTCTCTCTAATTAAATTGAGAAAGATTTTTTTGTGAAAGAGAGTGCGTTAGTATGTACTACTGTATTGACTCTTTAACAATATTCTCCATATTATTGAGCAAGTTTCTTGTTATTGTCTATTCACGTGTTATCATTATTCCTATTTTATTAGGCAATGCTAGATAGCTTGGGTCCTCAGTACTCGCATCTCACATATGACAGATTGATAGATGGGTGGATAAACGGGCGAACACCAGTAGATAGGTTGGTTATAAGCAGGGTGACAGGTAGTCCCTGCCGCCTAGCATAGTGGACACGTAGATGGGTGGGGTGGGTCGCGTCCGGGATTCGATCCCTGGATGCACTGGATTTTGCATCGATCAGGTAGTGGTCTTTGACTACTACACCGTGCAACAAAAAAAATAAATAAGTTGACAGATAAGAAACGAGATAACCTAATTCTTGCTCTTCTCAGATTGATTCTAGGGCTGCTTTGCATATTAAAAATAATAATAATAAATAACCTAATCCTTGAGCTGAGACATTAATTGCTTGACTTCAAAATGATTAGACCACGGATATAGGGATGTCAAAGCACCGGATCTGGGTCGGATCCTCTGTGACCCAAATCCGGATCTGAACCAGTAGATTCGGATCCGACCCGGATCCGGATCTAATCAACATTTCGGATCCTTTGGATTAGGATCCGAAATTACATTTTCGGATCGGATCTAGATCCGGATCCTATTTGTGATAAAAATTTTAAAATTACAATAAAAATCTTTTTAAAAATTCAGGTACATTCGACACAACATTTTGAATCCGGATCTAGATCTAGACCCTAATTTTGGATCCCAATCTGGATCTAGATCTGGATCTTATCTAGATCAAAAAATTCAAAACAATATAACAAAAAATCTGTGAAAATTCTTTAAAAATATTGCATACTTTACTTGTTTAAAATATGGTAAAAAGCTATCCATTTCTAGCCCATCTCTTCCAGAAACTGCCACATCCCCTCGTCCTCCCCGGCGCCTCGTAATTCCTGCCGCCATCGCCCTCGTCGTCTTCCCCCGACCTGGCCCCCATGCTTGCTTCCCGTTTTCGAATGAGCTGTTGAGCTCCTCGGCGCGCTCGACGCAGAAGGGGTCACACCTTGACTGGGGACGGCGGAAGAGAGGGGGAGCAGGTCTCCATGCCCATCGACAGTCGTAGGGAGACCCCAAGAGCACCCCCACCTTCGCGCCTTCTTCCTCTTCGCTCGCGGTCGCTTGCGCCTCCTCCTTTGTCCAAACGGCACCCAGCTCCACTGCCTCTCAGTCGCTACTTCGCTCGTTGCCATCCATCGTGCCGCTGTCGCTGCAACTCTGGAACCTCCTGCCCTCCATCGTGCCACTGCCGCACAGTTGCGTATGCCTCCTCGCGAGAGGGAGGTCGGCCACCGAGCGTCGGATGGTATCCCTTCCTCTGCTCCCTACTCTAGGAAGCCCTGACGAGGCCCTGTTTCTTCACCTCGATCGCGTAGCTGCACTATGGGAAGCCCCATCGCCACTGCGCTTCCCACACTTTGTTGCGACTTGGCTCCTCCCCTCGACGCCCAAAAGCAAGATCTTTGTTGTCGCCGGTGCCGTCGTCAGATTGGGGTTTTGTCGCCGTAGTCGCCGATGAGGAGGGAGAGCAGCACAGTCGCCAAGGAGCAGAAAAAAACCCTAGTGGAACAGGACGGCCTAGACGGGAGAGGTGGGACTTCCACCGTGGGAGATGGAGTTGTCTCTCTCCGGATCGGGTTTGCGGCGCCCCGAAAAATAAATCCAAAATGGCAATTTCAGGGCAGGAAGGAAGCGCTCTAAAACTGAAGCAGCAGCCACTTTCAGAGCAAAATAAATGACCCAAATCCGATTTTAGTGTCCAGATCCGGGTCAAATTTTCTGATTAGGAAGATCCATTGACACCTCTAAACGGATATAGCATTTGTTTGTCAGATTTACTAAGCGATATATATATATGGGAAAATTAATTGAGGGTCCTTTGTGAACCACTCTTATATTTATCCTTTATTTTGGTGTGATAACAAAACTCATGATTAACTTAAATATTATTGAATATATTTAATATCATGTTTTCCTCGTAAATACATTATACTGGCATAATCGTTTCATGATTCGCACTAGAAAGCTAAATCGATTGTTGTCAATGTATATCGATTACTGACTAAGTGCCGCATTGATTACTATACAAAATGCATCGATTACAGTTGCTTCACATCGATTACCTCAGAACATCAATTATTTACTTAAACATCGACTTCAGCTGAACATCAATTCATCATCGATTTCATTAAACATCGGCTTCAGCTGAACATCGATTTCATTAAAATTGACTGTGTTCAAACATCGACTTCATTGAAACATTGATTTCAATCAAACATCGATTTCACTCCAACATCGATTATGTGTCAACATCGATTAATTTATACATGAATTATGTTCACATCGACTTCACTTCAAACATCGATTACATACATAGATTACATTGAAACATCGATTTCATTGGAACATCGATTATCTTCACATCGACTTTATCTCAAACATCAATTACCTATATGAAACATTGATTGTCTCTGAAACATCGATTACTATTATACTGAAACATCGATTGCCTCTAAAATTTCAAATGTTTCAGAATGTCTTTAACGCTCAAATGAAAGTTCAAATATACTCCATCTAATTAACTTATTATTTCTCTGACTGAAGATTTTTTTGTCTGTCTCATATGATCTCTTCCTTCCTGTAAACAAAAGAAAAGCACCTACATTATATTCCCAGCTATCTACAGGAAATACAGACAAAAGGTAAAAAGAGGTATGAACCACCTGACAAAAGACTTCACGAGTCTAATCATCTGCCTTGCATTTAATGTATGCAGATCCACCTCTGCACACAGTCAACATCTTGGACCTGCTGCTGGCATCCTTGGAAGTATGCACCAGCTAGAACATCTTCCTTCATTCCAAGTAGCCAGTAGGTACAAGAAGATAGCCGTTAGACGCAAAGGAAAGAAGTTGAAGAAGAAGAGAGCCAAGAATCTTCAACAGCCATCTGTTCAAAGCTGCTCCATAAAAGGGAAAAGAGAAAGCAGAAGAAAAACAACAAGAATAGAGAGAGTGAACTGAAGATTATTCAAGGAGTGTACATCCAGTGAGCATCCAACTCCATACACACTAAACAAGAAAGGAAGAGAGCTCGAGCCCATTCAAGCTGAAGTATTCAAACTGCCTTCCTTCTTCCTCACTTTCTCTCTGTGTGTCTCTATGTATTTGAGAGAGAGAGAGAGCTGGGGGTTAGCCTAAGAGAGTCTTGTTCTGTAAACTCTTTCCTTCTTAGGCTCAGTCTCAGATCAAGCATTTCAGTTTATCTAGAGCTTGATCTAGGGGCTTTAGGTCCTAGCTTCTATGTTTAGAAGTGTTCCTCTTCTGTTAGAAGAGAAGGCTTGCAGTGCAAGCGTTTCCCTTGTTGAAGGGAAGACCAGCTTGTGTCTGGTGGTGACCATCTGGGGTCTGTACCAGTGTTCCCCTTGATTAGAAGGGAAGACCTGCTGGAGTGTGTATCAGTGAGTTGCTTTTGAGCTCGTAAAAGAAGCACATGGCTGAGGTGAAACAGTGGGCTGCCTTCCTGCCCGAGAAAGAGAAGAAGACCAGTAGGGGCTGGGTGTTGTATGTCCTAAAGGGGGACTGTACCCTTGGTTAGTGAAATCTCAAGAGTTTGCTTGGGGACTGGACGTAAGACTTCCATTTGGAAGGGTCGAACCTAGATAAATCTATGTATTCCTTGTGTTCTTGCTTCCGCACCTTTAATTTCCTTGCACACGCTTATTTAGACTAACCAATCATTTTCAAGTAGTGATTTTATTTCACTTTTTTAGATTACCTACTCAGCACCCCCCCCCTGTAGGTTAGTCTTGCTGCCATATCCGAGTGGACTAACATCCTTGTCAGAGGATGTTACTTTTTTCCTAGTCCCTATCAGAATACTAGAAGTCGTAGAATTCTTACTTTTCTTCTAATTTAATTTGGAGTCTGTACTTTTGAGACATCACCATTTACGACCCTCGATTCACGAGTTCCATCTCTTTTGCATCCGTCTCTTTTTTCCGTTCTTGTCTTACCCTTCCGTCCTTTCGAAGGCCTTTTTTTTCCATTCCCATCTTACCCTTCTGTCCTTTCGAAGGCTTGTGAACTGACATCGATGGAAGTTGCACTTACATAACATGTACAGCAACCATTAACATCACTTACACATTGTGACATGATGTGCACTCATTTAACCCTTATCTTCTTCCCGTGAACTATTTTCACAACTATAAGAGGAACGGCTAGGTCCTCATACTTATCCTTCCCAAGCTTCTCTGAGTCTTCTTCTTCTATCTTTCTTGCTCGTCTTCTTCCTATTTATTTACAGATATCTTCATCTGATGGTGCTCCCCATAGAGATGGGAAGGAAACGGCGCCACCGGCGCCACCGGTTGAAGAAGCCTTCAACCCCGACTTTGGAGGGGTTTGTACACTAGTTGAAGGATGGCTTTAGAGAAAGCCTTTCGGCTATACGAAACAAGGCCTCACCAACATCTGCCCTGACATTGGCCCTGAGGCAGAACCCATCTGTTCCTCCTCTCCTCCCTCCCCTCTTCGTTCCTCCTCCCCTCCCTCCACCCCCGAGTCATCGGCTTAGGGAGTATAGAGACTTATTGTTGTAAGGCTTGTTTTGTAATATATTTTCATTTTATGCAGTGTTCTGTGGCCGCTATATAATCCATTGTATGTGCTCTCTATCATGCAAACTCAACATGATAGCAATAAGTACATACTGTAACATGCTATTATGTATACTATAATCAAAATAAGTAAATACTGTAACATGTATTATGTATACAATAATAGTGTAGTGCTTGTACTGTCAGTAGAACTGTAAGAGTGTAGTGATTGTACTGTATGTAGAACTTTAAGAGTGTAGTGCTCGAACTGCAAGTTCTAATGTAACCAGTTATTATGTATACTGTATTAGATTTTTATGTGTACTGTAATAGAAAAGTTAGTATGACAATGTCCTCACTGTAATAAATTAACAAGTGTTTCCTCAAGTAAATGTACAATATAATGACATGTGAAGTAGGAAATTGTATGTGCGGCAACTATGGTTCTTCGTCTTGAATTATATACGCTCTGAACATTCTTGTGCATTGAAATACGCTTTGATGAGGTAGACGGTGAACCTAGCTCGCACGCTTGGCATGTCATCCTAAAGAAGGGTTTGCCGTTTAGAGAAGGGTGATTGTTGTGTGTGAGGTTGATTGATGGCATGGAGTACCTGAGTGAAGGGGAAACCTTGAGTGTCCTACGTGCCAGACACTCCATGTATTTGCAAGTAAATATGGCGCAGTCGTCTCCCGATTCTTGCTGTGAGAATGGGTCGGGGTAGTGTAGCGACCAATTTGCTGTATCGAGGTCCCTACCTTTCATGTATCTTCTCAGTATGTCCACCTGCATGAAAAAAGTAACAAAGAGTTCCAATTAGTTGATATACATTTAATGTAACATATGTAACATAAGTGTGCATGCTCTGTACAAATGTAAGTCCTGTATGTAACACTTGACACTTACGTATTCTGGAATGTCAGGACGATTTTTTTTGTTTCTTAATGAATCATACACGTAGAACTCTTTTTCTTTAATATTGATGACCAAAAGAGCCCAATGGTTCGTCCCAACGTGTATGGGGGTGAAGAGGAGGTCTAATTCAGTTGGGGCACAGTTCAGTCTTTGGAAAGCGTAATCGAGATGTTGTTGTTTGCTCTTATCATCTTTGCACGATTGAACGTAACCTTTTAAAGTGGCTCCCATATATCCAAAAGTATTAAAAATACTTGGGTTCTCTTGACGGGGGAGAAGTAAGTAAGTGTTGACGTAGTAGTCAATTATGGCCAATTTGCTCTACCCCCCCGAACAATAGGTCCCAGATGTCCATAAATGTGAAAAATTATCGTATCCTTGGAGAGTGCCGCCAAACATCTAATCACTGCATGTAAGAAAGGTGTACATCTTCTGTAAGAATAGAGATGTTATACAGTAATAGACGAACTAATATAATGTAACAGAAAAACTCCGAACTGTAAAAAGAAAATACATGTACTGTAACACCTACTGAGTAATGATGCACTCTTTTAGAAATCTTTCAATCCAAGACTTTTCGTCCACTCCTAATACTTCTCGGGCAATGTAATCTCGTCTCCCCTCTTTTTTACCCATTGGAAGTGTGTCTATACTCTCCTGAGAGCCAACAAAGATCGTTCGGAAGTGGACACATTGACTTTGGGAGCTTATAGTACCAATAATCTTCTGGCTGTGACGGAATAAGAAATAAAAGAATGTTCTGTAAGGGGACTTTAATGTTACTGTAATATAACATTAAGGTTATTGTAACATAATGTTAAAGTTATGTATCTTTTGTTAACATTACTCTACCATATATATCTCTGTTGCTACCTTTTTCTTATCCTAGCTGAAACCGTCTGGACATGGAGGATGGGGAAACATGACGCCTCTTTCTCTTCTTCTCTTCCTCCATCGTCTTCCTCTTCTTCTCCTCCTCCTCCATCTTCCTCTTCTGCTCGTCCTCCTCCTTTCTCTTCTTCTCCTCCTCCTCCTTCCTCTTCTTCTCTTCCTTCTCCCTCTTCTTCTTCTCCGCCTCCTCCGCCTCCTTCCTCTTCTGCTCCTCCTCCTCCCTCTTCTTTTTCTCCGCCTCCTTCCTCTTCTGCTCCTCCTTCTCCTCCTTTCTCTTCTCCTCTTCCTCCTCCCTCTTCTTCTTCTCCCCTCCTCCGCCTTCTTCCTCTTCTGCTTCTCCTCTAATTTCTCTTCTTCTCTTCCTCCTCCCTCTTCTTCTTCTCTGCCTCCTTCCTCTTCTGCTCCTCCTCCTTTCTCTTCTTCTTCTTCTCCACCTCTTCCTCTTCTTTCTTCCTCCTCCTTTCCCTTCTCCGCCTCCTTCCTCTTCTGCTCCTCCTCCTTTCTCTTCTTCGCCGCCTCCTCCCTCTTTTTCTCCTCCTCCTCCTTCCTCTTCTTCTCCGGCCTCCTCCTTCCGCCTCCTCTTCCTCTCTTCCTTTGGCTCCAATGCCTACCACTCTAAAATCGATCGTCGCGACCTTGTCAAAGAGGTTCTCCTTCCTGTCACTGAATATATGATATAATGTATAAGAATAAATCATACTGTAAATGTATAAAACATATACTGTAAACGAGTATAATCTACTCCATTACCTTGGCGTCGAGCTTCCGATCCGTTGGAGTCCCACCTTAGAGGATTGGAGAGTAGGAGTCTGGAGGTCGGGGGGTGGAATTTGGCAGGGCTTCGCCGTGGTTCGGATTGGTTTCAATGAGGATCCCTCGGGTCTGTATTTATAGCCAAAATCGCGTCCAATTCAGCGAACGTCTATTACAACTTAAAGGTGTTCGCCTGACAGGCCGCGATTCATAAGATCGCTTGATTTGCGTGCGATTAGACATTTTCATGATGATCGTAGCTGTAAGCTAGGTTCTGAATCGCGTCTGAGTGGCTGGCCGCATTTTCTTAGGCAAATCGAATCTTTGACAAAATCTGATCCTTGATTTGATACTTATAAAACGCGGTGAGCCGCCCAGATGCACTTCAAACAGACATCATGATTTCTGACATGGTGTCCATTAAATGGAGCTGATAGGGTGCGGTCAGAATCTTTGACTTTAAATCACGGCGAGTCGGAGGACGTGCATTAATTGCGTCTAATAATCAGGACGCGGATCAACTCTGGTAAGGGCATCCGCTGTGTTGGCCGCGAATAGATGAAGCTCAACAGACCTTTAAGATAGAGATCTAAAAAAAAAATCTAGAAAAATAGGAAGATCACTCATGAGGTTAATGGAGAAGAGCCACTTCGAGGCATCGCAGTATAACATGGAATTTGCTCGATGTGTTGCCAAATTGGCGTGTCTACAGCTGCCTCGCCTTGGCGTCTGCTTTGCAAGGAAGTGAGGCGAAGTGATGTGAAATGAAAGAAATGGAGTGGCGTGAATTGAGTGGAACGAAGTGGAATGACTGAAAAGTAGACGCCAAGGTGTGATGAGACACGCCTTAACAACACATGACAGGAGCTGTTCCTCAGTCCAGAATGAAGTGGTTTGTTGACAATCTCAGGAGAAAACTTAATACTTCGGAGAAAAGGGGTGTGCACGTGGGCACGGAAAAGGAGAAAGATCAACTTTCGGTGTCGGGGAAGTACCTAAGGACACAATCTGTTAGGTTTCACCTTTAGGGGCGTCTGCCACTGCCGCAGGTGGATCTTTTGGGAGAATAACTGAATTGAAGGAAATCCAAGGCAGCGAGTTTCTCAAGCGATGATCTTCAAACAACAACGCAATGGATTGAGTACTTGACTCGGAGTGGAATATCTCATGTTATTCGGAATCGAGGAACAAGTGGCTCTTTTCAGTTAAAAACGAGAGTGATCAACCGGAGTTATGCTCAAAAAGGGTCCTATATATGATGCATGCTGGGCTAAAAGAAAAAACATAAAGCAAAGGAAAGTATAAAATAACCAAGGATAATATTGTTACATTGCGGAAGTCAGGATACCGGACAGAACCATCGTCCTTCCACAGTGTCACGGCCTATCCTCAAGTCGTGAGACTCCTCTGGAATTATCATTATTTTTGGCGGAGGAGGGGAACTCAAACTCCAGTTTTGTCAGAGCCTCGAGGTCCTTGATGTGATCTAATAAAGTATACCATATAGTAAGATGCAATATGTACAATACCGAGGTGGTGGTCGCCGAGGATGATCGTGCATTGTACGGCAATAGACATCCAGATCCTGTGCTCAAAGATTGATTAGTATTGACAAGCAACAAATGATAGAGTGGAAAATGACAAACAGTGCTACTTGTAAAAACGCGGCGAGCGATCTGAACGCCTATAAATAGCGAATCGCGGCCACTAATTTGGACGCGTTTACATAGGCTGCTCCAGAGTGTGGGAAGGTTTGACCATGACCATCATTGCCAAGAACTGTAATCATCCTTGCATTACATGAAATTTTGTCAAAGATGGTTACATGAAAAGCCAGGCCGCCCACACTCTTGAATACCAAGAGGCACCCAAGACCCAACTTTCATCAAAGCACACATATTTGCCATCATCGCTAACCTTTGTATTTCAAGCTCTACAGAGAGGACCCATGAGTGTGATGCGTGTCAAATTCTCTCTGATGAAGTATTTGGTGAGCCTATGTGGCATAGCCAATTTAGTGGCGAAGCCAGGAAGCAACACCCTGAAGAACTTGAACTTGCGAAGATTAGGCAATTTATTGCATAAATTGCTAGGCCTTGAGTCCCTCTTACCTATCATGAAGTTGGAGCGCTAATTTGAACTTTCTTAGCCTTCATGAAGTGAAAGAAAATGAGTTATGTGAAGACCCTTTATCCGCGTCCAGTGGGGACGCCGCATTTTTTTTTTACAAATAGCGTCCTGCCACCCAGACGCCTTTTAAAAAAAATAGCATCTTCTGATACGGGCGCAATTAATGCCGTCAATTTGATTGAAACTTTTGTCTTTTTTCAATGGGAACATGGGGGTGTGGGCAGGTGAAGGAGATAACATATCTCCGAGATTTTTCTTTCAAACTCCCATGCTTCCCCCTTTCTATTAAAGGCACAAGCTCCCTCCCTTTTGAATCAAAGAGAAGGAGAAGGAGGGTGAAAGGAGGGGGAGAAGGAAAGAAGGGAAAGAAGGGCTCGAGAGAGATGGAGGGTTTCCATACATTAAGCCAATTGGAGGGCCACATTTGCAAACTTGTCCAAGCAAAGATGGTAAGTTGATGATTTTGATCTTTGATTGATTTGCTTTGACATGCTATTAATCATTATGTTTGGTGTTTTCCCTCTTGACTTTCTTTCCATCTTTCCTACCTCTCTCAAATGACTGGCTCTTATACCACGGCTACCCATTTAGGATTACCCGCTCTTCCCGGGCAACCGACGCTTTATGCGCCTCCCTTGGCTTCATCAATTAACCTCCACCATTACTCTTGATATGACCGCTATCCTTAGACAATGGGGGATTAACAACCTTACTGTTCATGCTAAAAGGTACCACGAGATCCACCTTGATTGGGCGGCTCTCGGGGCATTGATCGAATTGTGGCACCCTCAAACCAACACATTTCTCTTCCGAACTTTTGAAGCCACTGTTCTTTTGGAAGAGGTTGAACTCTTGTTAGGTTTGAAGCGAATGAAGCAGGGCGAGGAAGAAAGAATGGCGATCATGCCAAGACATTACTCAAGCAGGGCGGTGCTCGAGAGCTTTATGGATCCGAGGGAGGCCCAAGGCGTTCGTGCCGACAAAGGGATCAACTTACAAAAAATGGCGGCCTGGACCATGAGGGAGATATCGAGAACAAGGGCTGATGAGAGGCTTGAGCAGGTAATGAAGGGATTTGCCATCTGCGCGGCGGGCGCGCTCCTCTTCCCATCGATAGACAATGCCCCGGAAGAGGATCAACTTGGCGCGGTTTGCGCCATTTGGGAAGGAGAGAGGCTGGGACCGGCGGTGCCAGCCTTCCTCTACAGCGGGATCACGGCGGTGAGCTTGGGTAGGCCTCCATACGGATCTATGCTTTTACTAACATGCTGGACTAACCTACACTTTAAGTTTGTCTAAGCAATGAAATTACAAGCTCATCCCGGATCTTCTCCAAGAGTCCGCTTAAGCACTTGGATCATCTTGTGGGCTTAGAAGGGTTGTGTATTCCACCAGACTGCCAACACCAAACGTGTGTGTTTGTGCAACTGTTACTATCACTCGTTACTCGATGTTCCATGTGTAATGTCCACTAGCTCTCCTCTATACTCTACTCACTCATCTATTCACATTCACTCTACTATCTCGTCTATTCATCTAGTACTCTCATCTATTTCTTAGTACTCTGTTGGCCATTGACTAATTGTCTAAAGATAAACAATATAACCAATGCCTGGCAATATATAAAGGGCCCGATCTGGTCTTGGGATGTGCGCCTGAAAGTGCTAGTGCCCATGGGAGTTAAATGATCAGAGTGTTTGGCATTACACTCGAGTGCTATCTATCTCGACTATCTAAATGACAATCAAAAGTGCTACGTGAATAGGTGTTTGAGTGGCGGTCAGTTGGGACGTCGCTATTTTCAGAATAAGTTCTTTTGGCCATGTGGGGACGGCCGTAGAGGTGGCAAAGGCACCCTGGAGCAAGCTGTTCAGTTGAAGTGAGGGCAGCATGTCAGTCTACTCTGCCATCGCAACTTCAAGTTCTTCAGGGCATCGCATCATTAGGATCCGTCGTCGCCCTTCCTGGTTTCGCCACCAAATTGGCGGTGCCACATAAGAGTCTCCAAGCACTCCATCAGAGGGAATTTGGTTATTTTGAACTCTTTCACCTCTTTATCCCTCTCAATAAACATCACAGGAAGGAGACAAGCCTAATTGTCGTGCCCGGTTTGAAAGTTGATTCGCGGCCAAAGTGTTGGACGCTTTTCATATGAAAGGCGTCCTCTGTAATGGATGCGGTTATAAGGGCCAACTAAGGCTTTGTTTTGAGGAGAAAATTCATGCAGTTTGGAAGAAATGATCTTATTCAGGGGACGTTCTTGGTCGTGTAAGGAAACAATTTATTTCTCATTAAGGATTCAATCGTGCCGTTTACAAACGGCCACTTTGGGCCACAATTTCCTGAGCTCCCTTACATAATTCATCCAATCATTTTCAATCGCTGTTACATTTGAAGCTGGCCTCCTGAAGGTGCAAATCTTCCATATAGCTTTGATAGTGTTTGCCTCCTCGCCATCATTATTAGTGACGATGTCGCGCCGTTTGATCGGTGGGAGGTGGGATGGTCCTTCGAAGATGCGCCGTGGAAGTCCAAGCTGAGGAAGGCAGCGGTGTGGATTGTAGAGGACAAACTCGGACGCTCCAATCAACCGCAAATCCACACCAGGTGCTAGTCGGGTCCGCACATCTCGGGCGAGAAGTGGCGCCGGAGTGAAAGTGAAGGTGCTTTCGGGCATATCTCGGAACCAAGGGTCTGATTATCGTTTTGCCAAAAGGAAGACTCGTACATGAATCCTTTTAGATGCACAAACGGATTGTCGGTGCCGTTGTAGCAACGGTAAATCGGCATCTCGGAGGGGGAAAGGTGAAAAACCGGCATAGAAGGGAGTGCCAGTTAGAAGGAGTCTTTGGGTGTGGACACCCTTTTGAAATCTTGTTCGAGCTTACTCACCTTCGCTAAGAGGGCTTGGGCGAGTTGATCAACGAAAGATTTGGGAGGTGCCCCCGGAGGAAGGTGGTGGGGGACATCCACCTGAACAGGATAATGAGTAGAAGGGACATCGGCGGGTGGGGAGACATGAACCGGGACCCGGGGTTGGTGAACAGGCCTCGCCGCGTCGGTGCTTGGCCGAACATAAGGAAGAGGATGCCTCCCCACGGGACTGTGGGGGTGGGATTGGATGATGGAATGGGCCCGCGAGGGGGTAGGAGAAGCTTGGGCCATCGGATCACGAGCGGATTGAATCTGAACACCCGCATTCGGGTGGGAGAGATGGACTGGGTCAACAACAGACTTGCCCTTGAGGGCAGCCTGGACCTCCTGAAGCTGAGAGGCTTGGAGGCTCTAGAGGATGTCTACAATCTGGGATATATCAAATGGGGAGGAGGTGTTCCCAGCGTCACGCCTTGGCGATACGTGGGGAGCATGAGTGTCCATCGCGTCAACACGCAGACTGGACGTATCGGCGTGAACCCGATTTTGAAGTTGGGGGAGTTGCTGATTAGGATCATACATCTCATCATACATGTTCTCATAGTCCTCGTACTCGGCCATTGAAAGGGATCGGCCGGAACAAAGCTGCATGCAAAATTCCAAAGACACACAGTGTAATTTAACAAGCAACTAACAAACAACTACTCAAACTAGTTTGAGAGAAGGAGTTAATGACTTTTAAATCACAGACTTGGAAAATGATTACGTCCACTTAAATATTCAATATGTCTTAATGTGGATTTTAATGACAGTGTCTCTCCAAAATAGGTGTGAACCTAAAGTAGGTGAGATGTCGACTTCGGGCTTTTCTAAACAACTTCCTTGCACGCAATGGGTTTTCTAACTCGGGACACCGGGATAGTACAACTGGCTCGGTCCACCGTGAGGGAATCCACGGGGTACGGAGACTTACGGAGGTCCCGATGAGGATTCTCTAGCCCAATGAGACGGAATGCCCAATGGGGAGATAGCCCTCACCGAGAAGGTGTGTGGATCCTAGGTAAGGAGGGAAGGAGGTCCCTCGGCCGAAATGCCCTGCAAATGCAAAAATAATACGAAGATAGCACAGATGGCAGGAAGACTGGAGCTCTGTGACAGACTGAATCGCGTCCAGTACAGTGGGCGCTATTCAGTAAAGGGCGTCCGTTCTGTTGATCGCGGATCTGACAGCTCTTGAAAGCTGTAAAAGCCGAGGCAACTCCCTCCAAACTATGTCACAAATAGCGTCCGATCAGGCCGCCGCGCAAATTAGGAACAGAACAAGCGTCCTCTGCACTAGACGCGAATCAAACTTGCAATCCGAGAACAGAAAAAAGGCAGGGAATCGGACAGATATGTTTTCCATAATTTTTATATGAGGAAGGAAATATCACATGGAGATGTTCTCTTCAGATGAAAGTAAGTACACAGGGAGGGGAACAAGGTGGTTTTTTTTTAGTTTTCTTTTTTCCTTTTAAATCACAGATTTCATGCAAGAAGTGTAGCAAAAAATAAAGGAAAAATATGACTACAAAGTGGTAATGGCGACGGGACTCTCAATAGCACCTCGTGGGGTGCGGAAAGGTGGACGTTGTACCGCGTGGGGTACGAAGGAGAGGCACATCTGGGTGCCGAAGGAGGGGCACACGTGGGTGCCAAATGGAGATAACCAGAATCAAAAGAAGAAGGGTCCCATCGCGATCACCAAGTTGTAGACGGCATTTTTCCTCGACTTTCTAGAAAACACTCGTCCCACGACGGCAAATACGGAATTTAAAAGGAGGAGAAGGGTAAAGTGAAAATGGGGATGGGGGATGAGGACGTAAAAGTGAAAAAAAAATGAACGTGCATGTGTGCACGAGGAATGTGTCGCAAATCGCCAGGTGCACGTGGGCACCGGATGTAATGGACGGAAGGGAAATGACGCGGTGTACTTACCTCCACCCGAAGAAAAGCGTGGGAATGTACGGTGGATTCTCCTTCCTTCTTACGCCGGCCGGCCGACGTGGAAGATTTGATCTGATTACCTTACAAAAGGAAAAACATCAAGGAACGTGTGAAAGCGGAGGTTAGACTGTGAAGCGTAGTAAATGTAGATGGAGTGAAGTATGGGAAAACATGTAAATGAAGAGTAACACACCTCGTGGAGGTGGTGTTAAACCTCTAGAAAGTGGGTGGGTAAAAGAAATGCTATGTGTGTGTGTAGAAGTGTGCGATGCATGTGCTAAATAACAAAAGAAAGGGGATTTGAAGAAGAGGAAGAGGTAGAATGGTGGCGTAGCCCGATGACGAAGTGTGGAGAGGATGGAGGAGACGCCGGTGTAGCTTCCCCCGCCATGCCCAAACACTCGGAAGCTCCGGTTCGCGAAGGAGATGATACGAAGGCGACGTATGCGTTGCATCCCACCTCCGTAACATGAGCTTCCGATCCGATGGAGTCCCGCCTTAGAGGATTGGAGAGTAGGAGTCCGGAGGTCGGGGTGAGAATTTGGCAGGGCTTCGCTGTGGTTCGGATTGGTTTCAAATGAGGATCCCCCGGGTCTGTATTTATAGCCAAAATCGCGTCCAATTCAGCGAACGTCTATTACAACTTAAAGGCGTCCGCCTGATAGGCCGCGATTCATAAGATCGCTTGATTTGCGCGCGATTAGACATTTTCATGATGATCGTATTGTAAGCTAGGTTCTGAATCGCGTCTGTGTGGCTGGCCGTGTTTTCTTAGGAAAATCGAATCTTTGAAAAAATCCGATCCTTGATTTGATACTTATAAAACGCGGTGAGCTGCCCAGACGCGCTTCAAACAGACATCATGATTGCTGACATGGAGTCCATTAAATGGAGCTGACAGGGTGCGGTCAGAATCTTTGACTTTAAATCGCGGCGAGTCGGCAGGACGCACATTAATTACGTCTAATAATCAGGACGCGGATCAACTCTGGTAAAAGGCGTCCACTGCGTTGGCCGCGAATAGATGAAGCTCAATAGACCTTTTGGAAAGAGATCTCAAAAACCCCTAGAAAAGTCTAGAAAAATCTAGAAAAATAGGAAGATCACTCACGAGGTTAATGGAGAAGAGCCACTTCGAGGCATCGCAGTATAACATGGAATTTGCTCGATGTGTTGCCAAATTGGCGTGTCTATAATGGAGGTCGTCCAGATATGGCAGAATAGACAGTAACCCTGCCCTCCCACTTTTGGGAAGAAGAAACAAGAACATAGAAGCGCAAACCAAAGCTTGACCGAAGTTTCAACAGTTAGCTCACCCTGTTGTGGAACGTACTCCGTAAGCTTTCGCAAGACATTGTGCCTGTTCTTCGTTTGTTTAGACCCAAGGATGCGAAGCAAACTAGCTTTCACCCCATCCGCCTTTAGATTGATACGTGTACCATGATTGGGTATACCCATAACTGTTGCCATGTATGAAGGACGAAAACGCAGTCTACAGTGGCCAATCTTAAAATGATCTTCTCCTTCAAAACATGTTACCAGTTCGACTATCAGGGACAGAGGGTAGGTCACCGATTCACATATGACATACGCGTGGAATGGTGAATTTCTCATTAATTTGAGATGCACACTCCTAAACTGCAAGTCTTGCATAATGCTATAGTACCATGAAAGCGAACATCGCGTATTAAATTGATTCTGATCCTTGTTTGCAAAGAGAAGATCGAAACTTTTTTAAAAACAACATTCAGTCAACAAAGATCGAACACATGGTAAGAAGAAAGATTACTACTTTGGACGACTTGGAGGGCGGTTTCATCCACTTTCGTCGCCATTAACGCTTGTTGCTCCGCATCCGCTACAATGTAAACAATCGTCGACCTCGTAGAAGACCCACGGCTTGTCATCGTTGGAGGGGACGGAGAGCTCGCTTCTGCTGCAGATGTAACTTAAAGAATGGAGAACTGTAACAGAGTAGAGGGCTAGTGCCAGAATGGCGGTGCCGTTCAGGTGTATCGAATTTTGAAATGTCGCAATAAATGCAGGGATGGGTTCAGTGGATCTGCGAATCTCAATCATCTGACAGAATGGCGGTCCACTGCAATGATGAACATCGTGCGGATGAAAAAAAGTCAGTATTCCCGACGATGGGACGTCCATCAAATCACGTCCGTTGGTCTGGCACTTTCCTGCCAACACTACTTCCACGATACGCACTCCTGCCAAAGCGACCCACAGCAGCTGATCTCCTCACACATGTTATTTATAGACACTATGCGCCACATTTCGATGAAAATAAGTCTTTCCTTCGCCTTCCTCTGTGTCGCAATAGAACAGCTCCCTGCATGATGTGCATTTGAAGATCAAAGTTTCGTCATTTTCATAGGGAAGGACATGGAATTGGCATCTATACATGCTAGAGTTTCAGAAATGTTGGGTATAAGTATGCAGGAAAACATGCTGAAGTATCTTCTTCCCATTGATGGCCACGTTGAACAAGTGTTGCATGACGATGGGGATGTCCAAGCAATGTTTGATCTTCACAAGTGTCTAGGCACATCATTCATAAATCTATAAATTCAAGTGGTGGACTCTCGTTGCCTCAATATGCATGCTAGTCGTCAGTTAGGTGATCCGCCAAAACTTGTAATGGGAGGCAATAGCATATGTAGAACTACTGACAAGTACATACTCCCATGCATCATTCCCATGCATTCTTGAACATCCTTCATGTTATCTCATGCATCATGTACGTATGTACAATTTTTACAGAAGTACTTCAGACACGTATGGCGCTTCTTTGGAAACCACAGAACCGTCCCAATTACTTGGAAGCAGTCTGGAATTGTATGATGATCGAACAAATGGAGCAGAAGGTCTAGTACTAGTCTTGACGCAATATTGTCTAGGTAGAATACATTTAGTAGGATAAGTCTTCATAAGCAAAGAGCATTTGTAGCTGGAATTGACAAATTACACGATCACAAAAAGATTTAATTGGAAATATTTGAAGAACAACTCTGTACACTTAACTGGACGGTGCAATGTACATGCTTGCCCATGGCGCCTTCATGCGTCCGTCATTTGTCAAGGTCCAGAATTTGCAATCAAGACTATGAACAACATACACAGTTGTGGGTGTGACATTATGAGCGAACGACATCTTAGGACATCTAAGAAGTGGGTTGCAAATGCTGTTAAGGGGAAACTTCTTGATAAACCCACTTATAGAGCAAGTGAAATGATGAGGGACATACGTCGGGATTATGGTATCTTCGTCCCTTATCATCAGGTATGCCATGACTAACATACATGTTTTCAATTCTAACACATCACGACTTCTTCTGTAATGCGTACAACGACAACTGTAAGCTTCTGGCGCTTGTATTGTAACAATTGTAATCACATACTATAAGGGCCCGTATTGTAACAATTGTAATCATTACAAATTATACTGTATGATTGTATGCAGGCCACTGTATCAACAGTAGTATAATCTGTAAGATATAAGGACAAGTACTGTAACACTTTGTAAATAGTCTGTAAATAGCACTGTATCAATTCATCTAACATACCATGTATCATCATATCAATAGGCGTGGTGGGGCAAAGAAGTTGCTGTCAGTTCTCTATACGAAGATTTCAGAACAAGCTATCATATGCTGCACTGGTACAACGAATATGCATTACAGTCAAACCCGGGATCAGTTTTGTCTCTTGAAGTGGACCCGGAGACACAACATTTCAAACTCTCCTTCATATGTTTCCAGGCATTTGCATATGGGTTCGAAGTTGGTTTTCGACCTATGATCTTTTTGGACAGAACTCATATCAAACAACATAGAGTACAAGGGGTTATACTTGCAACAAGTGCTTTAAACGGTAACAATGAGCTATTCACTATAGTGTTCTCCATCGCAGATTCGGAAACATATGACAACTGAGTCTGGTTTCTACAAAATTTGAAAAGGGCATTACTCTCTGATAGAAGGATCGCCTTCCTATCAGACAGGGGGAAAGGTCTAAAGAAAACGATTCCTGACATATTTCCAAATGATCATCATGGCTACTATTTCAAGCACATCATGTAGAACTTCAATGACCAATATGCAGGGAAATATGCTGCCCCTTTCAAGAAATTGCTTAGAAAAATCCTCCAGCGCATTGCCTATGTTGTCACTGAACAAGAGTACCAAGACGCAATGATCGCAATGGAGCTTAAATCTGCTGATGCCAAAGAATGGGTGCTCCGAAATGATGTCAAACACTGGTCTCATGCTCGATTCCTGGGACAAAGGTTCGCCTGTTCAATTACACAAAAGCGATATGTTCTATTATAGTCCGCCATTTATGTTCTTACAGTTAGGCGTTGACAGGTCTTATAGTAACAAATATAAGTTGTTACAGTAGGCATTGTCTTACAGTTAGAGATATATGATGTTACAGGACGTGTTAAATGTGGTTATAGTAAATAGTGAAGACGTGTTAGAGATATATGATGTTACATTAATTTCCTTTCCATTGTCTCACAGGTTTGACGAGTTGTACTCTAATTTGGCAGAGTCATTCAACAATTGGATACATGATGCGCGAAGTCTACCAATACTACAGATGGTTGACAAAATTAGAGTTCAAATGATGGAAATGGCTGCAAAGAGGAAAATTGACGCAGCCTTGTGGGATACTCCATACTGTCCTAAAGTACAAAAAATCATCGAACAAAATCTTCAAGAAAGAAGCTTAGCAATCTATCATTCAAACAGAATCAAATTTGAGGTTATTGAAAATATGAAGGCGTACGTCGTAGACCTCCATCAGCAAACATGATCCTATGGACACTGGAAACTTGTCAAGATTCCTTGCAAGCATGTATGCACAGCAATTGGCAGTAACAAGGAGGTCGTCTCTCAATAAGTTTCAGCATTTTACAGCACAGAAGTGTACATGGCTGCATATAAAACTAACATTCAACCGACTCCAACATTTGACATGCTAGATCCACCTCAACCATTTGATGCTCTGATCAAGCCATCGACAACAAAAAGGTTGTCAGGAAGACCAAGAAATAAGAGAATGCATTCAAGAGGAGAAGTAGAGCATGCGTATATTTGTTCAAGGTGCAAATAAATAGGTCACAACAGAAGAACTTGTAGCAACCCACCCCACAATCCTAAATGAATTAAAATCTTCTATATCTCAAGCTCTAATTTTTATTCTTTAACTACAATGTGTAAGTGATATCAATGGTTGTTATAAGTGCGCTACACACGTTATGTAAGTGCGATACACACATTATGTAAGTCCAACTTCCATGGATGGCGGAGGCGGGTAGACAGGCGGACATGTAACTTCACGGCCCTTTGAAAGGACGGAAGGGTAAGACGGGAATGGGAAAAAGAGACTGATGCAAAAAAGATGGAACTCGTGAATCGAGGGTCGTAAATGGTGACGTCTCAAAAGTAGGGACTCCAAATTAAACCATGCGAAAAAGTAAGGACTCCACGACTTCCAATATTCTGACAAGGACTAGGAAAAAAGTAACACTGTGTATGTGTGTGTGTGTGTGTGTGTGTGTGTGTGTGTGTGTGTGTGTGTGTGTGTGTGTGTGTGTCGTAAATGGTGACGTCTCAAAAGTAGGGACTCCAAATTAAACCAGGCGAAAAAGTAAGGACTCCACGACTTCCAATATTCTGACAAGGACTAGGAAAAAAGTACACTGTGTGTGTGTCATAAATGGTGACGTCTCAAAAATAGGGACTCCAAATTAAACCAGGCGAAAAAGTAAGGACTCCACGACTTCCAATATTCTGACAATGACTAGGAAAAAAGTAACATTGTCACTTGTAAGTGTGATACACACATTATGTAAGTCCAACATCCATGGATGGCGGAGGCGGGTAGACAGGCGGACATGTAACTTCACGGCCCTTTGAAAGGACGGAAGGGTAAGACGGGAATGGGAAAAAGAGACGGATGCAAAAAAGACGGAACTCGTGAATCGAGGGTCGTAAATAGTGGCGTCTCAAAGTAGGGACTCCAAATTAAACCAGGCGAAAAAGTAAGAACTCTACGACTTCCAATATTCCGATAAGGACTAGGAAAAAAGTAACACTATGTGTGTGTGTGTGTGTCGTAAATGGTGACGTCTCAAAAGTAGGGACTCCAAATTAAACTAGGCGAAAAAGTAAGGGCTCCACGACTTCCAATATTCTAACAAGGACTAGGAAAAAAGTAACACTGTGTGTGTGTGTGTGGGAGGGGGGAATGAGAAAAAGAGACGGATGCAAAAAAGACGGAACTCGTGAATCGAGGGTCATAAATGGTGACGTCTCAAAAGTAGGGACTCCAAATTAAACCAGGCGAAAAAGTAAGGACTCCACGACTTCCAATATTTTGACAAGGACTAGGAAATAAGTAACAATGTGTGTGTGTGTGTGTCTCGTAAATGGTGACGTCTCAAAAGTAGGGACTCCAAATTAAACCAGGCGAAAAAGTAAGGACTCCACGACTTCCAATATTCTGACAAGGACTAGGAAAAAAGTAACACTGTGTGTGTGTGTCATAAATGGTGACGTCTCAAAAGTAGAGACTCCAAATTAAACCAGGCGAAAAAGTAAGAACTCCACGACTTCCAATATTCTGACAAGGACTAATAAAAAAGTAACAATGTGTGTGTGCGCCACTTTTCTTTATTGATTTAGGAGGGGTGCATATTTAATGGAACCCATTTAATTAATTCATATTTCATGAAATATATTTTATGCATATAAAATAGTATATATAAATAGTGATATAATATACATAAATGGTAGAACAATACACAGAAACAATATAATAAAGTACACAAATAACGTACATTGTTACATTATTTGTGTACATTGTTATATCAATTATATGCATTGTTTTACTATTTATATATATTATATTATTATTTATATGTACTATTTTGTGAGTACAAAATATTTCTCATGAAGTGTGAGTGCATTAAATATATCCTCTTCTCTCGTTAAATACATCACATTAAATGCATCCCTCTTAAATCAATAAAAAACGGTGAAGGTGATTCCAAGGTTCGCCGTATCGACCGGATCGACCGTACCGTATTCTCCGTGGCACGGTACGTATCGAACCGTACCGTACCGCTGAGATACGGTGGAAAATTGGCATGTTGTGTTGAAATTCATTCTCCTCTTGTAAACACATTCAAATAATGTCCATTTGTGTTGAAATTTTAACTATAAGCTAATGTAATAGTTTTACAAATTATGGTGATTTTAATTTAATTTTTAGAATTTATTTTACACTGAGTGAAAAATCATCCGAAAAATAGTTGTATCAGTTGAATATCGAAATCCGTACGTCAACAATTCCGGATATTTACATTTTTGATATCATCACAATTTTCTGAAAATTATGGTGTTCTCAAAATTCATTTTTGTTACAGTTTTTTGGTGTCGCCTCGTCGGAGCGCGCACTTCTGAGTATGACATTGGGCTATCATTTATTAATGTTAATTAATCTCAGATATTAATAAAATTATTATAATTTGTATCATCTCTTAATTAGTTTATGTTTGAAATTTTATCTCAATTAGACACTAATTAGACCACTTAAGTGCAGACAGAGTTTGTCGCGGTACGACAAACTCTATGTGCGCGTACTTCAACGGGACGACATTTGGTTTCGAAAATAAAGTCAAATATGAAGTCATCATAATTACTAGAAAAATGTACTGATTATAAAAATATAAATATCATGAGTTATTGATGCATAGATGTCGAGATTAGGTCGACCTAATGATTTTTGGGACAGTTTTTACTTTACAAAAAATTAATTAAAAAAATTAAACTAAAATTATTACAATTTGTATCACATATTAATTAGCTTATGTTTGAAATTTCATCTCAATTAAACACCATTAGATCCCTTAAATGTTGAGATTAAGTCGATTTACTAATTTTTGAGATAATTTTTACTTGATAAAATAATAATTTAAAAAATTAAATTAAAATTACTATAATTTGTATCATCTCTTAATTAACTTATGTTTAAATTTTCATCTTAATTGGACACCATTTAAATCATTTTAATATACCTAATATAAAAAAATTATGAAAAAAAAATTAACTCGGGTCACCCCAATGGGGTGACCTCGAGCGGTTCGACCGTGCCGCCCCGGTCGAACTCGTGATTCTACCTCACTTATAAATATTGTCATGTAACGAGACACGTTTGCGCGGCCCTGCCACATCATAGCTGGGTGCCCTCGAATTTGAATCCGAGAGCACTCAAAAAGAAATTGAAACTCACCTGTACCCGCCGTCCTATGATACACACAACGGAACGACGGGGTGTGCGTATTTCAAAAACATTTAGTAATACAACATTTCATGGTTCTTTGCACGCAATTAGCATTCTTGATGACATGTACATGGATGACACCTCCGTAAGTTTCACTTTAACAAGGGCTAAACATATGGGAAAAAAAAACAACCTTCGTCTTCACGGTTTATGCTGGATGCGAGTAATTAGGCGGGGTTGGATGGCATGATGATGGGATTATTCTTTAGTTGTCAGTTCATTTGCCCATGGTACTTCTCATGCATGGTTATAAATTGGGTTTTTTACATATGTACCCCTTTAGAATCTTAAATATTGCGCAATAACCTATCCTGTATTTATATTTTCATGTATATTTTTTTTACACAATGAAATTTTTTTTTGAGAGACTCTATTGTCACATCCCATGACAAAATAGAAGAAGATCGTCAGCGGATATCTACGGGGTCTTCTTTTGCTAAAAGAGATGTATTAACTAACCCATCGTTTAGAGCTGGTGAGGGGGTCATCATTAGAAGTGTTTGTCCTCTCTCCTTGAAGAGGCGAGGTGTTATACAAACCCTAGCTTGCGAACAAGACAATTGGAACATCCTTGACCACTTCTGCGATGGCAGATGTGTGATAATCCTGTCGACATTGCATGCATTAACGATGGCAAATGCAAAGTAGCCGTGCATCAGATCAGAAGGCAGCTAAGCAACTCGTAAAGTTGTGGACGATGCAAGTCCTTGCTTTGGAAGTTAGATTGGGCTAGATCATGGTTTTTGATTACCAAATAGCCCAAAATCTCAAAATACAATAGACACTAATACTAATCTCTTTTTCCCAATCCGCAATGGAAATGATGAATTAGTTATTTAAATTCCTTCAAATTCCAACTCTAGAAAATAGAGGAAAAAGAGCCATGAATCTAAAAACTCAATAGATAGACATGCTATTGAATTTTATACTTATAACATAAGACAGATCGGAATAAAAAATATTGATTCAAATATGAGTCTCAAAATTCAGTGATAAAAAATTCAAGAAAACTAATAGATGGTGGAAGTCTTTAGAATAGGAACCAAAATCTAATTTCAGAACAAAACTGAAATTCAGATAGAATTCTTATCAACAATTAACATGAGGAAACTGAACTAATTTCAAAGAAAATCACGAGTACAAGATTGATATTCAAAAAATAATGCATATGAATAGATAGCTCAATATTCAGAATTGAATTTGCATGATCGAATAGCATAAGGAACTCATGAATTCCAGAATCATAACTTATATTTGTATACTTATCAAAATTCTTCATATCAAAGATACTTTTCTGCTATAAAGAAGTTAGATAGAAATTAAATTTAAATCAAAATTTGAAAGGCATCATCACTCCTCTCAAGAGATTAATATATATAGCTAATAGAAACTAACATCCTCAGTGCCTAGGCAATGTAGCATATCGTATCTTGATCATTGCACAAGAATGGGGTCTAATCACCCACCATCACCAATCAAACTAGCTTGGATTTAATAGATAATTGTCGCCCACAGTTGACAGCTTATCACTGATGCTTACCACAAGTAGTCCTAACCCCTCTTTAAGATAGCACTATCTTAAAGTTAGATTCCATGAGTATGAAGCTTTCAAGAGATTATAAGTGATATGAAAGTTCATCAAGTCAAATAAATTGAGAGGAAATTTTGGACTTACGAAATTCAAGATTAGGCTAGATTAGAACATAACTCAAATAAGATATTTGTTAACTAAAATCAAAATCTAAAAGCATAGCACAACAAAAGGGTATGAACAAAAACTCAAACTCACAAAAAGTAAAGTTCAATTGGCTTTATTCATATATTGAATAAGGTATTTAGATAGAATTGCTTAACAATAATACTATGTTTGACCAATCAACATACTAGAGCTGATCGACCAATCTAGTTTTGGTAGACTAAATGGAGAATTTATGGTAAATAAGAGGTTTCTAGTTTCCAACGATTTCACCCTTCACAGTGGGTGAAAGATCAATAACATCTAAACCAGGATAGAACCATAGAGAGCTCAAGCAAGAGCATGATTATGGTCAAATTGATATGAACGAGTACATACACGAACATGCAGGAGGTGATTTCTGCAGGAGGTGATTTCTGATGCTTCACATCCTATAAGATCCATCATTTTCTGATCCTTGTTGCAAGGTTTGGTGTTATCCGACGATGAGGATAAGTGTGTCTAGGCGGCTTCTAATAATGGATCTTTTTCTACTCAATCTGCTTATAATTTGGTCAGACCTGCTAGGGTTCAGAGATCGGCTCTCTCGAAGATTTGGCACAACTCTTACTATTGTAGAGCATCTTTGTTCTCTTGGAAAATCCTGAACAGGGCTGTTCCTGTCGATGATAGAGTTTCAGAGAGTGGTATCCCCATGGTTTCTCTCTGTTCTTGTTGTAGGTCTCCACAACTTGAAGAGTTGAACCATTTGTTTATTCATAGTGATACTGCTGTTATCCTTTGGTGTTGGTTCCAGCCGCTTATTAGTTCCAGGGTCAACATTCACAGCCAGATTAATTATGCACTCCAATATTCGTTCTCCCTATGGCTTTGTTTCTCTCTATTGTCTGATTCTTATGATGTGGGAAATCTGGAAGGGGAGGTGCTTGAATAGGTTTGAATCTAAGATTGTTTCAGCTGGGGTGATCATCAATAATATCAAGTCCAAGATTTCCTTTTCACTCTCTAAAGTTCAGTTTAAGGCTGCTCCTAAGCCATATGAGTTGCAGATACTTCATGACTTTGGTTTCGCTCCTCTTTGTCCTTCCAAGCAGTTGAAACTTATCAGATGGATCCCTCCTATAAATGATTTCAGTCTTAATGTTGATGGTGCTTGCAAAGGGAATCTTAAGGAGTGTGGAGGTGGTGGCTGTGTCTGGGACAAATAGGGTAATATTCATGTGGATTTTGCTCATTTTTATGGAGTTGGAAATAGCATGATTGCAGAAATCCGAGCCCTTTGCGATGGCCTTTGCCTGGCGGCATTTCATGGTTATCGGCTTTCCATTGTTTATTCGGACTCACAAGTTCTGGTGAACTCCATCCAGCAGGATAAGTCTGTTTCATGGAGCTCTTATAGATGGTAGAGGGAAGCTAGAAATGTGATTAGTAGAGACTCTCTATCGTTGTCCCATGTTTATCGAGAAACCAACTGAGTTGCTGATTCCCTTGCTAATTATGCAGTTAATTCAAGGCAAAATGATGTTTTCTAGGGGATTCATAATTTACCACACTCATGTAAGGGGTCTGTTGTCATTGATAAATCTGGTATTTTGCATGTAATAATGGTCTGAAAGGGATATGCCCCTTAGATGTTGTATTGTTATTCTTTTTTATATAATTTTGGCCCAGGTTGTCCTCACTGGTGGAGTGGGTATATTTTCTCCTTCTGGGTGCACTCTCCTAGTTTGAGGCCCCGAAGACTTTTTGATTAAAAAAACAAAAAGTACATACAAGAGCATGCATATGATCAAATTGGGATGAACAAGTGCATACAAGTATAACCAATTCAATTCATGTCTAGCCTATCTTAGATTCAGAAAATTCAAATATAAGAAGTCCCCATTTCTGCTCTAGATGACCTGCTCTCTTATTGGGGTTTTGAGAACTCTAAACCAGTTCGTATAGTAAGAACTTATAATTGGGCTTAAGCTGGTATGGGGTTTATATAAAGCTAATTTACTTCTCTTAAGACTTTTATAATTATTACTTAAGACACTTGTCATAACACAAGCTATAAAGTTTCTGCAATTTCTATGCTTATAGGTAAAATCATGAGGTTTTCACATGACGGCCTAACATGATTATAGAATTTCTATCATTGATTTGACACAGCACATTTCTAAGATGAATTTTTGGCTAAAGCTTGAGTTATGTACAAAATTCCATAGATTTTACCTTTATTTTAATGGTGATATCAGCCAAAGGACCTTGGAATTATCAAAAGTTAATCTAACAGGTGTTAAGTCTTATTCATCTTATTGGTTCTCCAAGGTTCCTTAGGTGTAGGTGCATTTACACTTGTTAGGAGGCTTAATCTATCTTTTCTTGATCAAAGAATAAGTCGCTTATAAATTACCTCTGATATGTTTAATAGTTTTCTGAATGATTTGAGAGAAATCAAGCGATTCTAAGTCAATTCTAGAAACTACCAAAAGTATTTTGTCTAAAGGCTCATTTTATTTTGTGTAAAAAACTTGTTTTAAGTTTCTTCAAAATGATAGTTTTGTGAACTTAAGTCAAAATACTCATTTTTTGGGACTTAAGACAGAAATCATTTTGAAGGGTCAAAGAATTGATTTTAAGAGATAAGTTATGAATAAATTATTTTGAAAGGCTCATTTTGTCTTAACTTAAGACTTGATTTTCCAGGCCTTATATGAAAGGAGTCAACTCTTTCTAACTTAATATGTAACCTTTGCTACAAATTTTTGATCAATGTGTTCGCCAATGGTAGTCTGACTAATTAAAGGGTTAAAGTTGTTTTAGATAAGTCATGAGTCTTGGGTAAAAGTTGTATAGGGTTAGTTTAATTGGCATTGTCACAATAATCTTCACTTCAGAGTATTAGTTGCAAAAGTTAAATTTCAAGGTATTACATTCCTGCCCACTTTAAATAAAATTTCATCCTCAAAATTATCAGAATTTGCTTACCAAATAGTTGAGGATATGTTTCCTTCATTTCCTACTCCATTTCCCACATTCTTCTTCAACCATGGCATTCTTCCATAACACTCTCACCATAGGGAATATTTTGTTTCTCAAAACATGTTCTTTCTTGTCTATGATCTTTACTGGTTTTTCTTCAATCGTCAAATTTAGTTGCAATTCAAGATCTTCATGACTAATTATGTGTTGGGTCTGGCACATACTTTCTTAACATTGATACATGAACACATTATGGATGTGGGACTAGAAAGGTGGTAAGGCATCTGATATGCTGGGACTTCAAAAGGTCCAACATACCTTGGACTAAGCTTTCCTCTCCTATTGAATCTCATAACGCACTTGGTTGGATAAACCTTCAGAAAGACATGATCTCCCACAGAAAATTCTAGTGGACTCCTCCTCTTATCGACATATATTGGGTTGTCGATCATCTTTTCTTGATTAAGTTTATCTTTTTGAACAGTCTTGGATTAATTCTGGCTCAGTTAAATACTTTTCTCCCACTTCAGTCAACAAGTAGGTGATCTACAAAGTCTTCCATACAGTGTCTCATATGGAGCCATTCTGATACTTTTATGATAGCTATTATTATAGGCAAATTCAATTAATGATACTCATCCCATTTCCTTGCCAATCCAAACTACAGGCTCTCAACATGTCTTCTAATGTCTTAATAGTTCTTTCGAATTGGCCATTAATTTGGGGATGATAAGCGGAACTAAACTTCAATTGTGTGCCCAAGGTAATTTGTAAACTTTTCCAAAATCTAGTTGTGATCTGGGATCCCTATTTGAAGTTATGGATGAAAGAATTCCATGTAACCTTACTATCGCCTTAATATATAACTGAGCTAGACCTTCCAATGATTGGGTGTTAGATATGGCTAAGAAATGTGCTAATTTGTTAAGTCTATCCACAATCACCCAAATAGCATCATGTTTTCTTCTTATTTTGGGTAGTCCTATCATAAAATCTATAGTAATTTGTTCTCATTTCCATATAGGAATCTCAATTTGTTGCATGAGTCTAGCTGCTTTCTAATGTTTAGCTTTAATCTGTTGACATGCCAAACATTTACTCACAAACTCTGCTATATCCTTCTTCATTCCATTCCACCAAAATTGTTTCTTCATATCCTTATACATTTTAAAACTTCTCGGATGAATGGAATATTAAGATTTATGCCCTTCAATCAATAATTCTTGCTCAATCTCTTCATTAGTTGGCACACATAATCTTCCTTGAAATCTAATCACTCCTTTATCATCCTTAACATATCTTGGTTTATTTGTCATAACTTGCCAACTCTAAACTTTATTTTGTGCTTCAATAATTTTGTCTACCATAATTGATTTATTAGTCATTTGTGCTAATGTGAAATTGCTTCTATCATATCTAGGTGAGTAATCAATTAAATCTGTCATTCCTTTCCAACTTTGATGTAGTTGTACTACCATTAGCCTCTTTCTACTCAATGCATTAGCTACTATATTAGCATTGCCTAAATGATAATTCATTGTAAAGTCATAGTTCTTCAAAAATTCTATCGATCTACTTTGCCTTAAGTTTAATTCCTTCTAGAAAAATATATACTTCAAACTCTTTTGATCAGTAAATATTTCAAATTGCTTTCTGTATAGATAGTGGTGTCAAATCTTCAGAGCATGAATAATTGCTACTAATTCTAAATCATGAGTTGGATCTTCTCATGATCTCTTAATTGTCTGGAGGCATATGCTACTACCTTCTTATATTGCATCAAGACACCGCCAATTTCTTTTTTAGATGCATCAGTATACACTACGAATCCTCTTGACCCGTGAGGTAAAGTGAGGACTGGAGCAGTAGTGAGCTTTTTATTTAATTTCTGAAAACTAACTTCACACTTCTCATTCCATACAAATGGTATTCCTAACTTGGTTTACTGTGTCAGTGGCATGGATATGTGGAAAAACCCTCAACAAACCTTCTATAATAACTAGCTAATCCCAAGAAACTCCTAATCTCTAAGGGATTCTTGGGCCTTTCCCAGTTCAATATAGCTTCCACTTTATAGGGTCCATTGATACACCACCTTTAGAAATCACATGACCCAAAAATTTTACTTATTTCATCAAATTTGGCATATAACTGGTGTTTCCTCAAGGTTTCTAACACAATCCTCAAATGTTCTCTATGCTTTTCTTCTGTAGGTGAATAGACCAACATATCATCTATGAACACCACTACAAAATTATCTAGATAAGGTTGAAAAACTCAGTTCATCAAATCTATGAACATAGCAGGGGGCGTTAGAGAAATCAAATGGCATTACTAAAAACTCATAGTGTCCATATCTGGTTATGAATGTTGTGTTAGGTATATCTTCTTCTTTGATTCTCAACTAATGATAACCCGATCTTAAATCTATCTTAGAAAATATAGTGGCAAATTGAAGTTGGTCAAACAAGTCATCAATTCTAGGCGAAGGATACTTATTCTTTATTGCAGCCTGATTTAATGTTATCTAATCAATGCATAATCTAAGAGATCAATCCTTCTTTCTAACAAAAAGCACTAGAACACCCCAAGGTGACACAAGTTTGATGAACCCCTTGTCTAATAATTCTTGTAGTTGCTTCTTTAGTTCTACTAGTTTAGTCGGTGCCATTCTATAAGGAGCTATGGATATTGGTAGAGTTCCTAACATAAGCTCAATGGTGAAATCAATCTCTCTAAGAGGTGGTAAACCTAGTAAACCATTAGTAAATGCATTTGAAAATTCCTTCACAACTTCAATATCTTAAACTAATTTCTACTTATCCTAGGGGTTGTGATTACAGTAGCTTACTACCCATTTCTAAACCACTTAATTGCTTTAATGGTTGGTATTGTCTTCTTACTAGTATTAAGTCTTAGGCATTTATAACTAAAATTCTCTAATCCTGGCCTCCAAAAAATGAGGAATTTCTTATGACAAAACACTGCAAAATTTTTAACTAACTTGTCCATTCCTAGTATCATATCATAATGTTGCATGTGAAGCACATAAGCACGAGCATAAATTCATCTTCCCCAATTTTTATACTAATTTCAGGAATAACTATGGTGAGGATGGCTATTTGTCTAGTGGGGCAATCAAGTGTCATATCTTCTACTAAACATGTTAATTGCTTATGTACTAGATTAGCAAATCTCTGAGAAATAAAAGAATGTGTAACCCCAAGATCAAATAAAATTCTAGCATATATTCCTTCAATTAGAAGAATACCTACAACCATAGTAGGAGTATCTTGAGCCTCTTCCTTGGTCAGTGCAAACACTCTGGTCGGCCTTTTGGATGATTGTCTTGATGTGTATTGAGGTTGGGACTAGTGAGGCTTATGATACGGTGACTGATTTGCTCTGCTTGGACAATACTTGATCATGTGCCTTGTTTGCTCATAAGCAAAACATCTTCCTGTTATCTTCTAACACTCTTTGACAGGGTGTTTGCTATCACACTACGCACATACAGGCCATTCCTTCCTCTTTTTGCCTTGTTGTTTTGTCGGAATAAATTTCTTCTTCTGGTCCTTCCTTTATTTTTTAGGAAAATTTCTTTTCTTACCAGAATCATTTCCCTTTCCCTTTAAATACCCTTTGTAGTCTGACTCTATAATAAAAGCAGTCTTCAGAGCAGCTACCATATTTTGTAGATCCAATGGTGCCACTCTACTCCTCACATTGGGTTTTAGACCCTAACAAACTTTTTGACAATTCTAATCTCATTACTGCAAATATAAGGTGCATATTTTTCTAATTCAATGAATTTGGCTTCATATTCAGCTACACTCATATCTTTCTACTCTAGTTGGAGGAACTCTATCTCCTTCTTATCCTTGATATGTTGAGGTGTGTATTTCTCATGGAATTCTCGCAAAAATTCTTCTCAACTGATATTATCTCTTCTATCTTTAAAAGTATTCATCATCATAGATTGCCACCATTCATCCATTCTATCTTGTAGCATATAAGTGGCTAAAGTCACTTTGTCTTCCTCAACACGTCGGGTGGTTTTAAAATCTTTTCTATCTTCTTGACCCATCCTTCCACTATTTCTGGTTAGGTGTTTCCTTTAAAGGCTGGGGTCCCATCTTCTTGAACTTCTCTAGGGAAACTCCATATTTCCTTTTTAAATTGCTTTCGTTTTGGTTTTTCATAAATGTCTAACTAATCCCTGAAATGAGTGTATGAAAATAGTTAGATCTAGGGTTCCATTTTCTTCTGGTGACCCCATTGGTGGGGTTTCAGATGCCTCTCCCCTTGAAGTACCATCAGCCCTATTTGGCCTCTCCCTATTGTATGTGCTTACTAACTTGCATTTTCCTTCCATCTCCTAAAATAGCATCACTTAATTAGTAACTAACACATCCAACCAACCTTATGCTTAGTCTCTAGAATTCTAAATATGGACTCATTCCTATATATTCATCCAAACTTGCACACAAGTATGTCATGAGAATTTACTATATGAATGGTCACAAAAATTCCCAAATCCCATAACCTTCCTCTGATACCACCTTCTATAATTCTCCTCTTCATACATACCATACATATCATATTTTGGTTATGAAGGGGGTATCATACAAATAGAATTCATACACATTATGGGATAGACAAATCTGTACATGCATATATGGCAAACCATTCATCTCATAAATGTAAAAGAACATAAGAGTGAGTTTACATTTAGTACAACATAAAATTTTTACATGACAAAAGGGCTTCTAACTCACCCTTGAAAAATAGCCCAAAATCTCAAAATACAAAAGACACTAATCCTAAGGCCCTTCTCTCAATCCGTAGTGGAACTAATGAGTTATTACTTAGATTCCTTCATATTCCAACTCTAGAAAATAGGGGGAAAGGGGGGCATGAGTTCGAAAACTCAATAGATAGACATGCCATTGAATTTTTATACTTATAGCATAAGACAAATCAAAATAAAGAATATTGATTCAGATATGAGTCTTAAAATTCAACGATAAAAAATTCAAGAATTTAACTCACAGATGACAGAAGTCTTTAAATCAAGAACCAAAATCAAATTTCAAAATAGAACTAAAATACAAAAGGATTTACATGAACAATTAACATGAAGAAACTGAACTAATTTCAAAGGAAATCACAAGTACATGGATTCCAAAATCATAACTTATATATGAATGCATATCAAAATTCTTTATATCAATGGCACTTTTCTACCATATAAAATCAAACATAACTTCGACAAGCATCATAATGAATCTCAAGAGGTTAATATATATAGCTAATAGAAACTAACATCCTGAATACCTAGGCAATGCAGCACATTGGATCTAGTTCATTGCGCAAGAATGGGGTCCAATCGTTGACCATCACCAGTTGAGCTGGCTTGGATTTAACAGAAAACTGTCACCCACATCTGACATCTCATGGCTGACGCTTACCACGAGTAGTCCTAACTCCTCTTTAAGATAGCACTGTCTTAAAGTCAAATTCCATGAGTATGAAGCTTTCAAGAGATCATAAGTAAGTGATGTGAAAATTCATCAAGTCAAGCAAACTAAGAGGAAAATTTGGACTTAAAAATTCTAGATTAGGACTGGCTTATAACATAACTCAAATAAGGCGTTTGTTAACTGAAATTAAAATCTAAAAGCATAGCACAATAAAAAGGGCATGAATAGCAACTCAGACTCATAGGAAGCAAGGTTCAGTTGGCTCTATTCACATCTTAAACAAGGTATTCATATCTAATTGATAAACATAGATATTGTGTTTAACCAATCAACTTACTGGACTCGGTTGGCCAACTTGATTTTGGTAGACTAAAGAGGGAATTTGTCATAAATTAAAGGTTCATGGTTTCCAAATGTAATGTTGTGGTCGTTTGGATTCTAGTTTAGTGAATTATATGTGATTTAGAGCCAATGAGTGGCCATTGAGCTATGTTTTGGGCTTCAGTGCGTTGCGTGGGTGTTGTGAGCTGGAGATCTTGGCCCACATAGCACTTAGGTTCTCTGTTTGAGAACGTGACAGGGGTGGGTGTCGTGTTGAAAACGCGGCCTTCACCCATGTCGCTATCTCAGAACCACCTATTTGGTTCTTCGACTAAATGTGTGATGCGTAGCGCGCACTAGCTTGCCACGTGGCGTTGTGCTCATGAACACGATGGCCCGGTAAGTCACGTTCTTAACGCAATGGCACACCCCAATGCCTTCTTGATTTTGAGATTTTAAACATCTGTTTGCCGACCAAACAGGGCAAATAGTCCTGCCCGACTGAAAAGAGGCTCTCAGAGGGAGGTTTTGGCAATTTTGGCTCTAGAGCTGGTGGTTTTGAGCGGTTTGCCTACGAGGAAGGCATTAGCATGGGAAATACCGATCAATCTTCGTTCTTTGCATTGTTCACGTTGGTATGGGAATTCTCTCGCTCCTTTGCATTATCTATGTGGTTTAATGCATGTAAATGGATGTTTAGTAGCTTGTGGATGGTTTCTTGTCAAGTTACTTGGTTTCAATGGGTTGATGGTTGTGAAAATAGGGTTTCTTAAGGTTTTCTGGGTGGAATCTGAGGGTTGGGCATTTTGTCTAAGAATGCAACGAGCAAGCTGGTCACATTTTTATCGCGACCTTTGGTCCTGACATGTTCTCATCTAGAACATGGCATATCATAGTGTCACATTTTTAATGCGACCTTTTCCCCCGTCGTGTTTTGGTTCCTGAGGCCATTAGGTCTCTAGTTTGCAATGTGGATCCAATGGGATTCTGATTTCTGGTGTTATTGTAGACGCAAGATTTGGCCCATCTCCGCGTGGTTCATGGCCCAATAAGGCTTGTTTGACCATTTGTTGACTTGCCTCAGATCCCATATAACGGCAACCGCTGACTTCATGTTGACGGCAACACCCATGGACGTCTACTCAGGTTGGCGTCCACCCATGTTGACGTCTGCATGGGGTTGGCGGCAGCATCGTTTGACGTCAACCTGGATTTACTTGGTCTGCGTAAGTGCCCGAGATTCTAGCCCACTTGCGCCATTCTCTCGCCTATACAACGCATGGGGCCGTTCCCAATGGGCAAATGGACCACCTTGGCACCCCCTTGACCCAGTAAAAATCCTACATGGCTCCCTCTCATTGGTTCAAGCCTTAATACATGAATTGCCACATGTTTAAGTGTGTTTCTTCACACTTGAGCATCCTATGCTCACTAGCTCCGCCCCCACTGCCTATATATGGTACTCCTTGGCCTTCTAAGTGAAGGGGGAGAGGCTGGATGAACTCATGGTTTGATGCCTTGAGAGAAGAGAGAGAAAATCCACTCTAAGCCATAGAGAGATTCCATCTTTGCTTCTTCTCTTCCTCTCAACCCTTGGAGCATCCAAGAGACTTCACCACGATCTGGAAGAGCCCACAAAGGAGTCATCTACGCCACTTCAAGAGGATCATCTCCCTCTTCTCCTTCTCTTTCTCTTTCCCTTCTTTAGCTTTACATGCTCTTCACTTCACACACACACACACCCAAGGCACGTAGTGCACCTCCCTACACACCTAAAAGGGTTTTTTCAAACCAAAGATAGAGGGAAGAAGGGTGGTCATAACATTTGGCCACCCCTCTTCTCAAGCCCGCAACTGGTACGGGGCTCACCTTTTGGGTCACTCTTCTTTACTTCTGAATGTTTACCGCATTTCCTCAAAGTCTAATAGCTCTATTTTTGTTGAAGGAACACTTGAACGAGACCGCAGAGCTTCTTCTCTTTGGCCGGCCGAAGAGGAGAAAGTCAGAGTCCCGCCATCCACCGCTGCACGAGGCAACATCATCGGCGTGATCATAACACCTCCTTGGGCACAGGTAAGGCCCTGGCGATCACCTCCCATTCATTTTCTTGTTGTTTTCTTTGTTTTCCTCTTGGTCAACCAGGAGAAACGGAAGTCAAAGGAGTTAGCAAGGGTCAACCAGCATCCATCCAACGCCAACGAGGGAGCATCTCAGCATCCGGGACACTTCTCTGGAGTTTCAACCACTACGGGGGCGCGGAACAGGACGTCCACAGCTCCGCTTTGGCAATCACGGTGAGACCACTACTGCTACCACGGTTTTCAGTCTGCACATAGGTAGACGGCAAGCGATATTGTCGTTTACCCAGGTAAACGTCCATTTACCTTGCCGTTTAGTCCTTCTTAGCGTCAACATCTCCTGCCGTTTACTTCCTGTTAGCGTACATCGATCATGTCGTTTACTGTTTTCTGAGGAACTTGACGACGACTGTGTTGCCGTTTATTTCACATAAGCTATTTTTTGGCTGATTTTTGATCTTTTTTTCTTTCTGTTTGCTTTCTGTTTGATCCCTAACAGTCCTCAGTCATGAGGGGGTCCTTATTCTCTTTTGTTCTAGCCTCCCCACACATTTTAGGATAGCCCCTTCTTGATTCACAACCTTTTACTCGGGGATTCCCTCTCGGGTAAATCGGGTTGGCTTCAAGAAGAACTTTATAAGTCCCTAAATTCCGTGGATTCCCTCACGGTACGGGGCAGGAGGACCTTTCACCCTCCCAGCTAGTTTGCCTATTCACCCGGATTTGAGTGAGAAGTGAGAGAACCGGCCTTTACAAGTCTAACTAACGCACAACTTCAACATCAAAAAATTTTGGGACATTGTTTGACAACATTGTTTGGTAGAAATCCACGTTTCTCCTAATAACAATGTAGTTAATCAGCTTAATCATCTTAAAATCAATAGGGTGTGTGTTAATGGACTCTTGGTTGAATTCCTTCAATATGTCTAACAATCCGGCTTTTGAATATGATGATAATATCCATGATGAATTTGTCGGAATAGTAAACTCTAATATTCAACCCGAAGAGTCGGTTCAATCCTCCTCTCAAGCTGACAATGAGGAGGTAAGTTTGAGGGTCAACCCCACATATGCCCAAGAAGTTCAAGAAGACCCTGAATTTTCTAAACTCCTCTCCTGCTATTCGCCCGAGGACATCATTTCAATGCTTTCCAAGCATACCGTCCGGGAAATGGCCTCTCCTTCCTCTCCATCTCCATTCAATGCCTCTTCGTCTAGGCCCATTCCTAGGCCCGTCACTACTTCCCGAGTTCCCATCTCCACTCCTCTTCCTCCCACTCCCGCTCCTGCACCAACTCCTATTCCAACTCCTCCTTCTGTTTATCCACCTTATGCCCAACCCACACCCCCCGCTCAATCCGAATCCATCTCCCCGTCGGAGATGGAGGGTCTTGTTAGGAGACTCTTAGCTGAGTCATTGTCCCTCTCCAAGCCTCATTCTCTTCAAAATTACTGCAAGCTCCCCAATGCCTACTTTCCCCCGGGTTTCAAGGCCCCAAAATACCACAAGTATGACGGGACCTCCGACCCCTAATTCCATCTTGCCGGATTTACCATGGATTCCCACCGGTGGCTATATGATCGGGTCCTCTTAGTCCACCTCTTCCAACAATCGTTAGAAGAGGAGGCTTTGAGGTGGTTTACCTCCTTGCCTGCATCTGATCTTGTCAATTTTGACATAGTCTCCGAACGCTTCATCTCCCACTTCTCTTACATGGCCACCCAAGTCCCTACACTTCCGACTTGGTGGCGGAAAAGATGAGGCCGAATGAAGACTTTGTCACATTTGCCAATCGTTGGAGATCCATGGCTTCGAGGGCCGACCTCCCCATCCCAGAGTCCCAAGCCATAACAATGATAGTCACCAACACCACCCCTTTGCTCCGATCTATATTGATGCTTAGTGAGTTCCCCTCCTTTGCACACCTTTACAACCGAGCTAGGGTGGTCCAAAATCAAATCAAGGACTCCTCCCTCCCGCCATTCTTTGAAGGGAAGCCCAAGGGACGCAAGGCTCCCGCGGCACCTACCACTGAGGGGGTGACCGTTAATGAGTCTGTTAGTGCTTGCAGTCAACCATTGAGGCCTCCTAACAAGCCCTCCAATCCTACCTCCAATCTTCACCAATTCCCATCACACCCCTCTAGGCCTTACTCCACTGTCCATCCTCCTTCTGGCTATACCTGTCCTGGTCCCAAGAGATCTCATTATCTTGCCCTTCCCGAATCCATCGAGGACATATTCTTTGCCCTCATTGTAATCACGGGGATTGTGCCCCCTCAACACGCAAACACGTATTAAATCTAATGGCATGGAAAATAGGATGTGATCGTCACCTAGATAGTTGCCTAATGAGTAGAAAATGTGAGGGGCTAACTATTCTAGGAAAGAGAGAGAGAATGGAGGCGGACCTGGTATCGCGGCAGTCTCACCTGCCGCGATGGTGCTGGTAACACGTCGCTTTATCCGGACGCATCTCCTTGTCGCGTCGCCCTCGGCCGTCGCATTCTCTGTTGTGCGGGAGATTGATGGTTGGACCTTCTTCCCGTCCTCCAGCCGGCCGGAGGATGAGAGCTCCTCGTGGAAGATAGTTTGGGTGCCTGCCAAAATAAAGAAGAAACAACAAAAGCCCTATTAGAATGAGTTAAGAGTAGTATCCATTCAAAAATGAAAAGAAGGGAAAGAGCATGGTGGGAATGAACCTGGGGGTGGTTTTTTAAACCCCTAGGGTGTGTGAAAACGTGGGAGGGAAAGTGGTATGCAACCTATCTAGAAATAACATAAAATGCATGAGGAAATAGAGGGAATGGGAAGGAGAGGAGAATGAGCCCCATGAGGGCGACTCCCTGGCATGGCTGCAGTCCCAAATGTCGTGCAATAGCTTCTGGGAAAGGTAGGAGTCACCGTCCTTATGCTCCACGCTCCATGGATGATGAAATGAGCAAGTTTTGTCGAGTGGAATGTGAGGGAAGGAGTGGAAATGGGAGGGCTACGAGGCTAAGTATAACTCAGTGGAGAATTCGGCAGCCCTTCGGGGTGAAAATCGGAGCTCCCCCATCCATGAGGAGAGGGCCTTGCTTTTATAGATTTTTGAGTGAGAATCCCTCATAAAAATAGATAATAAGTAAAATGGGAGATAAATGTCAGTCAAAATCGCATAGGAGAGTCCTTGGGATCCCCAAGAGAGTCCCTAGGGCCCAAATCCCACCCAAGAGGTTGAGATATTTCTTGGGGATAAAGATAAACCCATGGGAGGATAAATAGGAGTTGGTTGCGGAGGCCAACATGCACAGCTGCTGTCGCGGCGCATCGTAGGGCCGCGACATGGAGACGCGACGGGACGGGGCGTCACGACAGTATGTCCACGTGCATGGATGTGCATGGGCTGTCATGGCGGCTCGTAGCGACGCGACACTGAGATGCGGCGCTACGATACGACGCGTCAAGGAAGTCAATTATCTGCGAATTATCAGCCAATCATGTGAAAGGATAATGGTTATTTAGGCCTAAGGACACTCTTAAAGTGATAATGGGCGGGATTTCAAGGCAATTTGAGTTGCTAATGGGCTCAAAACAAGGCTAATGATGGGCTCAAGGTGAGTGACCAACTAGGGGCTCACTAAGATAACAAGAAATATGGTTCAACTCATTAGTCAGAATTGGGTGTCTACAGATTGCCCCTCCTTGGCTTCCACTTTGTAAGGGAACGAAGCGGAAATGGAGTGGAGGTGTCACGAAGTGATGGCGGAACGGAAATGATGCGGAGTGGACTGAAAAGTGGGAGCCAAGGTAGAGAGACACCCGATCTAACCAACAAGCAATTGGAATCTTCGTGAAAGCCCCGAGTTAGCTGCTCGAGCAGAATGCAAAGAAAAGCACAAGTCTGGACGAGAAGGAGAAAAGAAGAGGACGATCAACCCCTCGATTGAGAGGTACCCTAGCCGATTGGCCTGCAGGTTTCATTTTGGAGGGACATGTGCGTGCCAGGCAGGTAACTCATGACTCTGTCATGGGAGTGGTTCGCAACCAAAACGGATCAAAAGAATAGGACGAAAATTTGATAGAAAATCCAGGCAGGGAAATTCTTGTCAAACTGACGGGAACAACTCACTCGGAGGCAAACCTTCCGATTCGGAGTGGAATTGGATTTCTTGTTTGAAATATGAAGGATGATTGGGCACTCAACAAGGACTCATCAATAGTCAGGAATGAGTCAGGAAAGCTCAAAGTCCTACATGATGCATGCTGGGCTAAATAAAAGAAACCATCAAAACAAATGCAAAGAAAAGGAAAAAATAGAAAATATATCAAGGATAATATTGTTAAGTCGAATAAGAACGGGTCAAGAGACTACCTACAACCGCAGTGCAGGCCTGAATCCATCGTCCCCGAACTTACCCAACTCAACGGCCTATCCAACGATTAACAATGTGCACCTGGATTATCACTATTTTTGGTAAAGGGGAACTCCAATCCCAGAGCACATTGAGAACCAGCCGGTCCTTGAAGTGATATAATAGCTAGAGTACCATATAGTAATGCGGGGGAGTAAGGGAAGAAATACTTACCTGACTTACCTGTGACGACCTCTTTTTGTAATTTTCTGATTTTCTGATTTTTTTGTTTTTTTTTTTTGACAAGAAGCAGACATAATAAGCATAAAATAATAATATATACACAGACATAATCAAACAAAGTAAGTAAACAAAGCACAGACCGGAAACAACACATCAGATGAAGAGGCGACGCCCTGGATGACCGCGACATAGTCGCGGCGCCCCGCCATGTTGCGACTTGGTCGCGTCATATCGCGGCATCGCGACTCGAACCGAACCCTGAAAACGCAAAAGCCTCAAGTTTATCTCTATCTTAAGACTCCTAGATTACCACTAGGACTCCTAAACCTCTCCTAATCTTATCCTATCACCTAGTTGCGGGGTTAGGATGGGTTTGCACCCCCCTAGAGTTTTATAAATAGGTGGTTTGGGGTGTTAATCCCGCAGCTATCCCCCTGCTTCCTCTCTTCTTCAGATTTCTCTCTCTTGCAGCCATGAAGAGGAGTTTTTCTGCCTTTCAAGAGGGGATCCCCCCTTACTCCGGTCCAAGAGAGGCTAGGGAGTCTCATGCCATGCTCCAGCAGCTTTCTTCCATCCCGGGGCACATATGCATGCGCCCGGAGCTTCAAGTAGGTGTTCTTTTCTCTTCTAAATTTTGAATTTCTGCTCTGTTTTCCCCTGTTTTCTTCTTCTTATTTCTCTCCGTTCTCAAACTCCTTCTCCTATCTCTTCAGATCTTACCTGGGCAGAGGAGGTTCTCTAAAGTGCCGTGGTTGGCTCCCATGATCGAGCTTCTGCCGCGCTCATCGATCCGGCAATTGAAAGAGTGGGGGCTCTCCACGGTATTCGTCCTCGCTAAGCAATACCACAAATTCGTGCACATGTGGGATAGCATCACGGCACTGGTGGAGCTGTGGCACCCGCAGACTCACACCTTCATCTTCCCCAAGTTCGAGGCTATGATCTTTCTAGAGGAGCTGGAGATTATGCTCGGCCTCCCGAAGTACAAGCGCGGCGAAGAGTACGCACTCTCCCACACCGTGGCACCCATCAACTCGTGGGGGATTATGGGCGAGATCACTACGAGAAAGGTAGATTTGCAAATTATGACGAGCCGGCACTTCGTGCATCTTCTTCCAATCGCCCAATGGATCACTTCCCAGTGCAAGCGCCGGACCGGAAATCATCTCGCTATCGCCAAAGCGGCCGCCATCTGCATCTGCGGCATTTTTCTCTTCCCGGCTGAAGATGGAGCTATTTCCATCGCCAATCTGAGCATCATTGACTCCATCTTGGAAGGTATGAGCATCGACCAAGCAGTCTTGGGTTACTTGTATGCTGGGCTATCCTCTGCAGCCACCAGGGGCCCCTTCTACGGCTCCGTCATCGCCCTCGAGCTATGGATGGACATGCACGTCAACTTCCGGACGATGGACAACTTGGGCATGAAATGCAAGACAATGCTTCATCACCCGCTGGCTTATGTGGGCGGCCCCCTCCATATGACGACCCAGGCCTGGTGCAAGACAGCCCAAGTGAAGGGCTTGAAGGCGTGGCGAGAGTACTTCAGGCATATGACCGAGGCGTCGTTCGACATGCGCCCGCGCTTCCTCCACAACCGAATGATCTACGTGCCTCAGCAACTCGGGCTGGCACTCCGCCTTCTGGGAAATAAAGCACTCGTCAACTACAACCCAGACCGGTGCTATCTGCAATGCGGGGCGGCACGCACTGTGGTTCTTCCACTATCTCACTACCCAGTCATTCAACAAAGGAAGATGGATGACGAGCAGGATGAGAGGGACGTGCGGAGCGCTATGGTGCACTGGGAAGGATGTGCGACGAGTTTCGTCCAGGCGGGAGTGGAAGAAGAAGACGAAGACATGATCAGAAAATATGTGGAGGCGCTGAAGAAGCTCCAACCAGCTGCTGTGGAAGCCTGAGGATAGGTAGACTTGTTGTAGGGACGATGTTAGATGGTAGCTAGGGCAAAAACATGCAATTATTTGAATGTAAGAAGAATTTGGAACATGTATTGATTGATTTGAAATGAATAGACATGAATTTTCCTGTTTGCTCAATGGCTCTGTTTATAACGCGATAATCAAGGGCGTCGCCTTAAGGTCACGACAAGGCGGGGCGTCGCGACATAGTCGCGACATCCCAGGGTGGCGCGACATTAATGCGACAGCCCGCTGCGTCGCGTCTAGAACCGAACATTCAAAACGCAATAGGGCTTCCATCTTCCCCCCTTTCTCGCGTTCAAACCACTCAAGCCTTGCAACCTTCGAATCTCCCTTGAATCCCCTTGCATCTTTGCTTCTTCTATCCTCCATCCTATCCAAAACTCGAACTAATCACCCAATCAACGCCATGGAAGGAGGAGGTAATGCCGGCGAGGGTTCTTCCCGGGCGAAGCGGCATGCGGAGCGCGGAGCTCCCGGCGCCGGATGGAGGCGCCCCCGGCGGAGGAGGTGGAGACGGACGTAGACATGGAGGTGGAGGAAGAGGCGGAAGGCCCCGCCGTGGATGTGGAGGCGGCGAGGAAGAAGCGGGAAAAAGCTATGAAATCGGTAAGTAATCCAAGCTCAAATCCATGTATGAATGATTGGGAAGGGTAGAGGAAGCCCCCAGAGGGTGGTTGTAGGGTGTGAAGCCCATGGGGAAGAGGATCGGACAGGGGAGGCTCCGGCTGGTCCGGTCCTGAGAACGCGACGGCACGATCCGCCGCGACACCAGTAGTCGCGGTGGCACAGAGTGCCGCGACCATGTCGCGACAGAGTGGGTTGACGCGACCTTATCGCGGCCTAGGAGGTAGACGCGATAAGGCCGCGCCGCACCGCCCCGTTGCGACAAGGTCGCAACCTTTACAGGGGTCGCGACTCAAACCGAGCACCTAAAACTTGACTGCTTATCAAACCTTTTATGCATGCAGGGCGAGATGAGGGCCCGGGTGTCTTGGACTTTAGTGTTAGCCGTCTTCCTAGCATTCCCCCCCTTCCAAAGAGAGAGAGTTGAGGAGATGGGGTTTGGGGAAATTTTGAGAATGGAGAGAATGAGGCCGGACCCCGCTCTCACCCAGGCTCTGCGGAGCAGGTGGGATATGGAGGCGACCGCCTTTGTATTTCCATGGAGAGAATGAGGATGTGAGCCGGATCACGGGGCTCAGGGTATATGGGAGACCGGTGAGCGGGTTTACCTACCCTTGCTACCAGGACCTGGCTGAGCGACTGCTAGGATTACCTGTAGGTCATAGGTCTTCCTTAGTACCCAGGGTAGCTCTTCAGGAGAGTCTGGGGCTATTCGAGGCGGGGAAGAAGGCAGGGAAGACTGCAGATGAGCACTTCGAGAGGTTAGTCCGGGTGAGTAGGAGGGAGCTGGCGAGCGAGCCAGGGGCAGAGGCGGACTTGGACTTGCGTCGCTTCCTCGTCCTCTTTCTTGGTAGACTTTTATTTGCCACGAGGGGCGACGCAGTCCACTGCCGCTTCCTGCCTCTCCTGGATGACTTGGCCGAGGTGGGGGGTTATGCCTGGGGAGTAGCATTCCTGGCGCATCAGTTTGATAGCTTGGGCGCCTCCGAGCGGCAGACCTCGACGAGCGGATTCTTCCCTTTCCTTCAGGTACACTACTTCTCCCTAACCCTTGAACTTAACTGCATTTTGCTTTAAACCGTGATCTAATCTCCTTCTCATTTTGCAGGTCTGGTCTTACCTTCACCTTCCAGCCCTAGGGAGAGGGATCCTCGCACGGCCGGGCCTCGTGCCCATTGCACGCCGGTGGGATTCGCACCGGACACTCGCAACCTCGGCGACCAGCTAGCACGCCTCCAGGAGGCCATTGACAGCTACCCTTACTTGGATGTAAGTCTTCTAACCTTTCTCCCATAAATTAGTGCTTGATTTGATATAACTGCTTGATGATTGATTGTGCTTTGATGCGCAGGTGGTGTGGCAGTCGTACTTGGAGGAGGGCGATGAGGGGCAGCCCTGGTTGGTGCAGGCCCGCCCCTACTTTGGTAGGTCGGTGTGGGTGCATGCACTCAACCTTGTGCTACCTATGCATTGTTCCTGTGCCAGCGCTCACTCGGGCTTCGGCAGAGTGCAGTGGAGTTCCCTACTCGTGACCGGTCCGCAGACCCGGTCGGAGCTTCCGGGGACTCCACGACACGACCGACTGGCGTGAGCGGGCAAAGGAACAGATCTAAAACTGGGAGCACCGGGGCAAGGCCGTCAAGTCCAGCACGACCACCAATGACGCGTACCTCCAGGCCTATGCCTTGAAGTACGAGGGAAAGGTATATAAGAGCGCCCGACACCAGGTAAAACTCCTAAACTACAACTCTTGAATTTGATTTTATGGAATTGAGCTAATGAGTTGGACAAGGATTGTAGGTGGACGTGGCTGGCGAGATTGCATCACTTTGGGCCCTGCTCTACTCGGCAATGCAGGATCACGAAGTGGCGCATAAGGAAGCAGAGCAGCTGGTAAGTACTTACTCAGACTTCAGTACTTAACCATTTTCAATGCTGATTTAGAGATTTGACATGTGTTTTCATGCGCAGCGGAGAGAGTTGGAGAGGGTGAGGAGTGCCGCAGCAGCTGGTGCTTCTTCCTCGAGGGCAGCAGAGAGCTCCCAGTCAGACCTGGAGGACCGACTGGAGGCAGCAGTTAGATGGGCCGAGGAGGCGCATGCTGAGCTGGCCGAGAGGGTAAGCATAGCAGTGATTTTTTATTTTGAAGAATATTTAATTATGGCTTTTAACTTGAATACTTTCCTGCAGGAGGCAGCACTGCAGACCGCCACCGACCGAGCTACCCAGCTACAGGGGCAGGTAGACTCAGTGGTGGGAGAGAGGGACCAGTTGCGCATCCGGGCGGAGGCAGCTGAGGCGCAGGTAGCTGAGGTGACGAGGGAGCTGACGACACTGCGTGTGCGGGGGTCGCCAGTGGACCAGGAGGAGCTCACTCGGCTACGCGCCGACCTGCAGGCGCAGCAGACCCTAGCGCGGAGCCTTCAGGAGATAGTGACGACCATAGGTCGTTCACACAGCAGGAGCAGGAGCGGGGCGAGCGCCAGCAGAGCGACTGGTGCCTCAGTGGGTCAGTACCTGGCAGGTTCCTCCAGCCGTCGGAGGAACGAGGAGGATGAGAGGCGTCGCCGGGGTGAGGCGAGTGCTCAGAGTGCCGGGGGTGGTGGTGAGATGCTACCACCACCAGATAGGCCGGAGGGATCCGGAGAGAGTGGCGGGGACAGTGAGGAGATTGTGAGCCACCTCCCCTTTTATCTTTTGTACTTATTGATCATTTATTAGTGAAAATTTTATTTTATGTCAATCTTTATGGAATGAGTTTCAATTGACACGAGTGTGAGATGAGATTCAAACATGTGAGAGAGAGAGAGACAGAGAGTACTAAGTACAATGCTGCGTGCCCCTTAGAATTACCTGTCCCTGCACACTTAGCAAAACATGTTAGATCTGCTCTTTGGCGCAGCCCGTTGCGCTTAAATAAACATGAATCCGACTTCGTAATTGTCAAGGGGCGGAGCCTTATTAGATAGTCGGAAAAAAAGTAAAACAATGCATGCTAAAGGAAAGGGTATGTACACATTTCTTTTGGATTTTTAAAGATTTTCAGATTTTTTTAGATTTTGGAAATTTTCTAATTCTTTTTTTTTTTTTTAGATTTTGAGATTTTGAGATTTTTTTTGGATTTTGAGATTTTCTGATTTTTTTAGATTTTTGAGATTTTCTAATTTTTTGGATTTTTTAGATTTTCTGATTTTTTTTATTTTTGAGATTTTTTATTTTTTTTTTTTTTGAATTTTTGAGATTTTCTGATAACGCATCTCTTGCTCTTGAGTGTTTAGCCAGGGACCTCACTCCCATCTCATATTTGCCAAATAATATCTATGTGCAGCGTGCATTTATCTTTGGCTTACTAAGGTTTCTTGCCCCTTGAATATTAATATTCTAACACAGACCAGTGTAGGGTTCTTTGGTCATTTTAGGAGAACAGAAGATTAGAGATGAGACAAGACTTGATCTTGGGGTCGGGTTACTGGCTTGTAAGACTCGCAACGGGTATGTTACATATGGAATTCATCTGTTGTCCAGGGACTTTAAGGCCATTGCTCTCTTTTAATTGGGGCATACGTACGACCGGGCTCAAGGGCGTCCCGCGGGGAACTATACTGCCACTCTTTGCCATGCCCCTATTTTCTTATCATTTCTCCTTCATTATTTCATCATTTCTTTCGCCTTTCTTTTGAATTGACCGTCCCTCTTTGAGACTTTATACACATGATTTATACTGTTGCTTGTCTACAGGCTAGCCTCCTCTTGCCCCTGGACCTTGTCCGAGTAAGAGAGTTGACCTCAGGTTCCCTACACTAGGGCTAAGTAGGAACACCATACACAAAGAGGAATTGACCTTAAGTTGTCGTGTTGTGTGTGTGGCTGGACATAAAGGTTATTTACCACCACGAGGGGGAGTGAGATACATGGCCAACGACATAGTTTTGCAAATTGGTGTCGTTATCAAAATTGTTTATTAGGGGTAGAATCTTTTAGGTACACCCATTCCAGGGTGAGAGATCTCCTCACCATCAGCATTAACTACCTATATGCGTTCCGGGTACACCTCTTGATGACGTACGACCCTTCCCAGTTTGCTGACAATTGGACCTTGGACCTCCAGGTTTATGAAAATTCTCTTCAAAACCATGTCTCCTTCTTGGAATTTGCGCTCGATTACTTTCTTTTGAAAAGATCTTGAGAGTCTATTTTGATATGAAAGTACATGATCGGCTGCATAAACGTCGTTTGTCTAAGAGTTCTAACTGTGTAAGCACGCCTCCCGATGCTCGTCGGATTAAGTTCTTTGTCCAGCTGAACTCTTAGCGAAGGGATGAGGATCTCGTGTGGACATACCGCTTCCATCCCATATGTAAGTGAGATGGAGTTTGCCCAGTGGGCGTGCGGACGGAGGTGCGGTAGGCCCATAGAGCCTCAACCAATTTCTCTGGCCAATCAGCAAATTTATTAGACTCACAAGTTTCTTTAGAATTTTTTAAAGTGTTTTATTTGTGGCTTCGGCCTGGCCGTTGCCCTGTGGATAATACGGAGACGAATGATGCAAGGAAATATTGAATTTCTTACATAAGTCCTGAAGCTCTTGAGATATGAACTGGGGTCCATTGTCGGGGACGAGGCCGCTTGGCACTTCGAACCGCGCGATGATGTTCCTCATGATGAATCTGACACGGTTGACCCTTTGATTTCTGCGAATGCTTCTCTCTCTTAGCCCACTTGGTGAAGTACTCAATAACAGTGAGAATGAAAGATTTTTGTTTTATTGAGCATTAGGATCACCAAGAGGCCGATGATTTCAAGGCCCACATGGAGAAAGGCCAAGGGAAGATAGCGGATGTAAGGAGGAGACGGAGCATGGATCTTATCGGCATGGATCTGACATTTGACGCACCTACGAACGTAGGTGGCACAGTCTTCTTCTAAGGTCGGCCCAGTAGTAGCCCTGCCTAAGAATCTTTTTAGCCAACATTTGGCTATTCACATGCCCTCCGCATTCGCTGGAATGGGATCCTTCCACTATTTTCCAAGCCTCTTCTTCTGACAAAACACCGGAGGAGCATTCCATTTAGAGCGCATCTATAAAGCACTTCACCATAAGGATATACCTTAACGCCGCTCTACGGATGGCTCGCTTGTCCTGCTTCAGCTTCTTCGGGAAGGTACCGTCCTGCAATATTGCTCAATTTCGTGGTACACGGCCTTTCTTCTTCCATCATTTCTCCTAGCTCCACAAGCATTAACTCCTTTGCTTCTTTTCTCTTCTGCCTTCAAAACTAGAGAGCTCCTAAGGTTAATGAACCAAGGATCCTGAGTGGAGGGAGCCTCTAACCTTTGAACAGGATTGTCTCAGCACTGCGGCTGAGGGGAAGAGAGAGAGGAGGCTAACGACGCCAAAGCATCGGCCAGGATATTCTGAGAGCGAGGAGTATGAATGTAGATGATTGACGGAATTGCTTGGCTAGGAGTGTGACCAGATCTTGATAGGGCTTGAGTTTAGGGTCACGAGTGCCGTAAGTAGAAAGGACTTGCCGAAGAACGATTGAGAGTCTCCTATGATCTTGAGATGACGCGCGCCTAAGAGATAGGCAGCTTAAGACCGGCAAGGAGAGCTTCATACTCGGAGATATTGTTGGTGGCATGGAACTGGAGTTGGTAGGCTAGAGGAATGGTGATCCCTTCTGGGGTGAGCAAGACAGCACCTATGCCCCGTCCCCTAGAATTGAGACCTCCATCGAAGTGGAGCGACCAGAAGGGATCGCGAGAGATGAGTGATAGGTTTTCATCGGGGAATTCCTCTTGAACCGTGTCACTGTGAGGAAGAGGAAGGTGAGCAAGGTGCTCAGCAATGGCATACCCTTTTATAGCTTCTGAACTATAAAGGTGATATCGAATTGAGAGAGGAAACTTTGCCAGCGTGCCAATCTTTCGGCGAGGACTGGCTTCTCCAGGAGATACCTAATAGGGTCCATTCTAGAAATCAAACTCACTTTATGGGCTAGGAAGTAGTGCTTCAATTTCTGCACCACCCAAACTAGCGCTGCACTGTTTTCTCCATGTAGTAATTTGAGCTCGGAAGGATTGAAGAGCCTAGATAGGTAATAGACTGCCCTTTCTTTGCCAGATTCATCATGTTGAGCAAGGACAGCTCCTAGGGAGTCCTCAATGGTCGACAGATATAGGATTAAGGGTTTCCCAGGGGCAGGCGCCTGCAGCACGGGTGGATTCATAAGGTAACTCTTGAGCTCATCAAAGGCCTCTTGGCACTTGGTGTTCCATTCAACTTGGCCCCTCCTTTCCAGTTCATAGAAGGGAGGCATCTTTGGAGTGCTGAGATATGAATCTCCTTATGAACTGTAGCCGCCAATCAAAACCTCGAAGCTCAGATATGTTCTGGGAGGAGGCATTTCATTTATCGCCTTGGCCTTGTGCGGGTCTATTTGAATCCCCCGTTTGCTGACTATAAACCCTAGCAATTTTCCTGAAGAAACCCCAAATACGCACTTCTTCGGATTCATCTTCACTGATATTCTTGTGCGCGACGAAACACTCTGGCAAGCACGGAGGAGTGTTCTCTTCGGGTCCGAGACTTCACCACAATATCATCCACGTAACCTCAACATCGATATGTATCATGTCGTGGAAGATAGCTAACATTGCCCTTTGATAGGTGGCGCCGACATTCTTTAATCCAAACGGCATGACCACATAGCAATAAGTTCCCCAGGGGTGGTGAAGGAGGTCTTCTCTTGGTCCTCCGGGGCTAGAGAATCTGATTATAGCCTGAATACCCATCCATAAATGATAGATTTTCGAACCATGCAGTGTTATCAATCAAGACATCTAAATGAGGTAACGGAAATCATCCTTAGGACATACCCTATTTAAGTCCCGGAAGTCTATGCAAATGCGCACCCTTCCGTCCTTCTCATCACGGGACTATGTTCGCCACCACAATGGATAGAGGACTACACGGATGAACTTGGCTTTGTGTAGTTTATCAATTTCCTCTTTCATCTTCAGAGCAATGTGGGGGAGGACCTCCTTAGCGTTTTCTTAACGGCAACTGCCCCTGGCTTCAAATTAACCTATGTTCTACCAATCGGGGTCAATGCCAGGCAGTCGTCGTAGGACCAGGCAAGGAATCCTTGAACTCCCTTAATCTCTCTATGAGCGCTTCTTCTTCTTCAGGAGGGAGACTGGAAGCTATGGTTAAGAGCCTGGGTCCTCATCATTCCCCATTTACCTCTTTAGTGGGTTCGTCTACTGTCGAGGCGGGCTCATCAAATCTCCTCATGCCACTTGCATACATTTCGGCAGCATCTTCTATCTCGCAATCATTTTCATCCAATGGGTCATCTTCGGCTAAGATCTCATACACTCCGAAATCCATCGTCTAGCCCTTCCTCTTTGTGCAGATTCTCTATGTTCAAAACTACTGCTCTTGGACGAACTCTTCGACAGCTAGAAGAGTGCCACACCTTTGCATCAGTCTAACAGAAATCTACGGGGTATGCCCACTACCCTTCTTCTTCCTAGACGAGACGGGGACTTGCTAGATTCTACCTCTGAACCTGACTAGATTTGATATTTACAGAAGGCTCTGGCGAAGTGTCAGAGGTTTATTGGAAAGGAAAGGAAAAGGTGCGGCAGGCCCGCAAAGGCCTCTCGATGGGACTGGAGGAGGAGGCAGACCACCCTAGCTCAGGGTGCCGGCTGCAGAGTTGGGGTGCGGGGAACAGAAGGCCCCTCACCGATCGCCCAGGACGACCATGTTGGTCAACAGGCGAAAGCACAGCTTGAGCAGAAGGAGGAAAGGACGGGGATCGCCGCCCAAGAGAAAAGGGAGTGACGGGGATCGCCGTCCGCAAGGGGAAGGAGTGCAAGGGTGACGGGGACGCCGTCAAAGTAGAGGGGAAGGAAGCGAGAGGGTGACGGGGATCGCCGTCGAGGAGTGAGAGCCGGACAGCAGATGGCGAAAACGGGAAGGATAGTCAGAAAGAGAAGGAAGACGGGATCGCCGTCCGATGAAAGGAAAGGAAAAGACGGGGATCACCGTCCGAAAAGGGAAAAGGAAAGAACGGGGATTGCCGTCCGAAGAAAGGAGGAAAAGACACATGGGGACATCAAGGAAGAAAACACCCACACATTTTTTTGATTTTTTTTTTTTTTTCTTTTTTTGTTTGATTTTGTTTTGATTTTTTTTTTGTTAAGGAAAAGAACTACATTACATCAGAAGGGCTTCGGGAAAAGGACAGAACCGAGCCATTAAGGAAGATGGTGAAGAGGGGTGAAGGGCGGACTAACGCTTCAACAGCGTCGGGGGAGAATTGGAGAATGAAGGGCGGAGATAAGGGAATAAAATCAAAATTATGGACAAGGATGGATGAAACGACATGACTGAGAGGCCGGGAAAACCCTGGCCAGAGCTCCTTTGTTAAATTGGCTGGACTTATGATCTCAATTTCCTCACCAAATCCAAGCAACTATTGCTTGGTGGTGGCTGCTGATGCTGATGGGGCTGCTACCTGAGACTGTGACATGTCATCCTCGCTGAACAAGCGGTTGACTGCTGAGATGAGATCCTCCAATTCTGGTTCCTCTATCTCGGCTTCTGGTTCATTGAATAACAACTACTGCTGAAATCAAATCTTCAAGGTCTGTGCTTCTGTATCTGTCTCGGCCCTCTTCTCTTGTTGGGCCGCTGACCTTCTAAGGCTTGGGTATGCTGACCTTGGTGCCTCTTCCACTGTGGTGTTATACCCAGGCTGTACAGGCCCTCTGACAAAATGGTCATACAATGTCCAGGTGAGTAGGCCATGGTCTAACTGTGAAGAGGATAAGAATGCAGCCATTCTGAGTATCCTAAACCATGTTTTGTAAATTTCTTTGTACTAGCCACTGTTTTGGTTCTTCCTTGGAGATGAGCACCCAAACCTTTTCCTATTTGATAGCCGAGCCTGAACATGATATCCAACCTTTTGTATTTGTGGTCACATCCTTGACAGCTACCACAGATGGGGACCCGATTGGGCGGTTAGAAGAGAATGTATAAGCCCAGGGATAGTTGACATCGAGCACTGAAATGACGGGCTTATTGGAGGGCCAGACCGATGGCAATACTCTCTTGACAGCTTCCACTGTATGGGTCGTGCTACGCTTTTAACTTTGACTATCCGCCCTGGAAGGGGAATTTCAAACACTGATGTGCCGTGGAAGGCACTGCCCTAATGACTCAATCCACGGGCGCCCTAGATGGCTTGTAAGTGTGATCGATACTCAAACATAAAACTCAACTGACATGACAAGTGGCCCCAATTCTGCTTGCAAAGTGATAACCCCATGGCAGGCACGCCGGGAATTGTCGTAGGCAGCTATGGTGGTAGGGGTAGGCTGCAATTGGCGCTCTGAGATATTGCAGGCTCTTAGGGTGCTCAGTGGACACACATTGATGGAGGCTCCTGTATCCACTAGTGCTGCGTCAATGGCCACTTTATTTATTGTGAGTGTCACACACAAGGGCATCTTTCTGGCCTCAGGGGCAGCTAACTCACCATCAGAGAAAGTAATTGTGGGTCCCCTATTCACAATTGAAAGCATGGAAGGTAGATTGTCGGGGTTCATGTCTTCACTGACCATGACCCTTTGCAGGAAGGCCCTTAGGGCATCTTGATGAGTTTGTGACCTTTTGATTAGCTCAAGGATGGAGATCTTGGCAGGAGTTTGATCCAAATGCTTCAGGATGTCATATTGGTCCCCCGGACCGGATCTATCTCTTCCATGTCCTGCTGCTGTTGGGTGCTAGATTGTTGTGCCGGTTGACCTGGCATAGATACGGATGCATTTGGGTACATCTGATGGAACATTCGCCCGCTCCGCAAGGCGAGGTTATGGTGGAGGAGTGGGGAAGGTGAGGTGTCAAGGATGGAGGGATTGGCTAGTAATGGTGTTGGCGTAGGGGATAGAGGGATGTGCTGGGTGAAGGGATGATGGGTGATATGACGGGGAGTTGTAAGATGGCGAGGTGATGGCGGCAATAGTGGGTGCAAAGGAGGAGGCCCAGTGGATGTAGGCGTGGTGGCAGGGGGTGTGATATGGGAAATAACCAAAAGCTGGCCCACTTCGTGTCATCGTCGAAGGCCCATTGAGCTTCTGGTGGTGTTGGTGGATGACTGGTTTAACATACGCGGGTGGAGGAGTGGTGGAGCAGGTTGGGGGTTTGGAGCAGGCGGGTGTTGAGGCATGGGGTTGCAGATTATGCCAAGGTCATTTCCGTCTGCTGCTGTTGTTTTGTTGTTGTTGTTGCTGGTACAATTGTTGGAAGAGTTGGAACTGTTGTGTTGTTGTTGCTGTTGTTGTTGTTGTGGCTGTTGTCACCTTTGCTGTTGCTGTTGTTGCCTCTGACCCTGTTGGTCCCTTAATGTCTGGATTAGCCTCTTCATTTCTGCCCAGTCAATCTGATTCTACTCATGAAGATCATATATAATGTCCCAGAATTGGAAGCAATCCGACACATTGTGGCCCGGATGGCGATGGTAAACACAATACTTCATTTGGTCCGCCGCCATATTCCAATTTGCCTTCTCAGGAGGGAGTCTAAGGGCATTCAAGGACATGAGGGCTGCAAAGACATCGGCCAAAGACTCGGGCAAAGGAGGATATTGGGCTCTCTTGGATCCGTTGGGCTTTCTGGGGGCATAGCCATTCTGAGGTGGAGGGACCTGAGAGTACTGGCGCTGGTCTTGTGGAGGTTCTGACCTTGGGGAGGTTGTTGCCTGTTGTTACTCCACGGCTGCTGAGGTTGCTGAGGGTATGGGGACCTACCCACCGGCCTTGGGGTTACTTACTGCACCTACTTGCTCATTGGTTTGGATCCCCTCGATGACTGGGACTTGAGGCTTCTTGGTGTAACGGGATTTAGGGGTCTCAACATAGAATGTATAGGCGAGTCCTTAAGTTGGGTTTGAATGAAACGGATCGGCTATATAGTTGGTGCATAGTAGTAATGTCATTCATGGCTAATGGCTCGGTAGGTTGGGGGTAGCATTGGAGATTAATAGCTTGACTTTCTCCTCCTCCGGCATGGGGCAACGGACCTTGGCAGCCAATGAGCGCCACCGGTCGGCAATAGGTTGAGAACCTCCTCCTCCGGCTTCATCTTTTCCGCTACCAGATCCACAAAGGAGTATTCGGGTCCAACCCGATCTTGGAACTGTTGTAAAAACCTCTCTTGGACAATTTGGAAATCCTCGGCCTCCTCAGGGGCAAAGAGTAAACCATTCTAGGGCCGGACCATCTAAGGATTTTCGAACAAGTATGCCATGAGGTGCGGTCATACTTGTGTGGTGCTGACTCATAAACAAATCCTCAAATGAACATAAGGGTCCCCTACCCCAGAGTACCACCGATAAATAGGGAGTCCAACGGGGTGGAACCCGGAGATATTGGAATGATGGAGAGCAATGTCGGCTACCTTCCTAGGGTCAATCTGCCTCCTGAGGTCGTGAAGCTCCTTTTTCATAGTTGCCCATTCCGCAAAAAAGTCGGAGGGGGTTTGGACATGGTGCGTAGAGACAATGGAGCGAGGTTGCTCAAA